>CM073135.1:35695232-36352107 GCA_037039145.1 Fundulus diaphanus
CAAAGGGAACCAGAGCCATTGGCTGCTTTAATTCGATTTTTGTTCTAGTAACCATTGCAACAAACACCTTTTTTTATTTGTGAACTGTAAGTGAAATGTTAACAACTGATTTGGTTTACTTTTTTGAGTGTTGTAGTTTGTGTAAATGCTAACTTTATGAACTGTTAAACCATCCTCTGGTTCCCTTTGGCCGGTTTTTACACAGGGAATGGCGGTTGGAGGCAGTGCGCCGGCAATGATCTTCTTGTGTGAAACATACTGATAACAGTACATGTAAAGCATTTTATATTAGCTGTCTAATATGAAATTAAAGCTGTTTAAAAAGCTGAAATATTGTTGCGGCTTATAAAAAAGCCGTTTATTTTAGGTAGTCTGACTGGAGGCCCTTAACGTCTCAGCACGCGTTTCACAGGGGAAGATGACTGGAGGGGCACGGCCTTCTACCTCCATTTCCTATTTAGTGTCATGCAAACATGACAACGGTTGACAAGTTTGTAAAATGGCATTCACATAAACTGCTGAAATATTTTAGGACTCACATTCGGTTAAGATGTCCGAAGTCCACTTTGGTGGACTACTGCCTCTGAGGCCCACTGATCTGGATCTACACTAAATAAAGCTACCAATGGGGTTCTTTCCTGCAGGTAAAATAACAGCTTAGCTTTTTAACTGAGCCTCACTTCAACAACACTGAACTGTCCCTTTAAGGTTGACAGGTTCATTAATGTGTGAAGTTGGGTTTATATCAGGTTTTTTTCTTGTCCATTGGGTATGTTTGGTTGTATTTTGCTGTAACACATGAGGGTACACTGACATTAATAGTTTTTTCTTTTGTCTTTTTGATTATCTTTTTTTTTTTTTTGGTACATGTCAGGGCCAAGGAAATATTTGTGCCAAATATACGAGTGATTCTTTGAACGGTTTGTGAGCAACAAATTTCCCCCATGCAATGCTTTTGTTAGGTACTGACATCGGTGGTAAAGCTAAGGGAAAGTATTATCCTTCTGGACCTAAACCGTCATGATTTAAATTCTTATTTCTGTTGTGCTTATTGTAAATGTTCCTTTTAAAGTCTCTATTGGGAATCAGTTTATTCATTGTTCAGATATGAGATTTGTAAAGGAAGAAAGTAAAAAAAAAAAATCTGTTCCAAGCTAAATGCAATCAGAACAGGTTTTCAGGAATTTTGCCTTGAAATTGTTTGAATCTGTTGTAACGTTTGTGTTTTTAATTGAAATGTAATAAAGAAGGCTGAACTCATTTATATAAGTCTGCATTTTTCTTTCATGTACCCTCCTACAGTAGTTTTGCATTAAAAGAAAGAAGAAACACAAGCAAATCAATTGCAAACAGTTTATTTAGTGATACATTTGGCTTTCTGCATATGACTTGTCGAGGTACTGGTTGTTAACTGTCAAACCACTGAGATATTAGGAGTTTTTGTTCTGATATTAAGATGCAGTTACCATTATAAATACACATTCATACCTATACAGCCCTGTGCAAACATTTTAAATCTTTCCTTTAAAATAAATTTTAAAATAACTTTCGAAAGTGCCATGTATTAGTAATGATCCAGTTTCTGAAGGTGTATCAAAGATTTTTTCTTTTTGTACTCATTTTCTGATTAGTCCATGTATTTGACATTTGAAAAATGTATGTAACAGAATATCAGAAGCCTACACCATACCTGTGAGTCAGAGTCCCTTAACTTTTTCTCATTTTGTTGGATTGCACCTATAAACCTAATTGTTTTTGGATGTAATATCATTAAACAGCACAATGTAGTGTATGTCAAAGGAAGATAATACATGATTTTGAAACTCGTTTGTAAATAAAAATCTGAAAAAGTGAGTTATGCATAGTTATTCAAATCCAGCTTTTGCTACAGTAAGTTTTAAGTCACGTGGTATCTCTTTACCAGCTTTGCACATCTGCAGACTGAAATATTTTGCCCGTTCCACTTTGCATTGAATGGAGAGTGCCTATGAACAACAAATTTCAACTGCTGCCAAAGGTTCTGTTTGATTTAAGTATAAACTTTGGCAAACACTTACAACGCTGTGATTTGAACTATCCTACTTTAGTTTTAAATGAAAGCGGAGTGTCGTTCTACTGGAAGGCGAACCTCCACACTGCCTAACAGCTTTTATCCCCAGTATTTTCCTGAATTTAGCTCCAATCCATCCAAAATAAAAATATATGTTTAGACATTAATATCACGATGGTTCCAACAGCGGAAGTGCCGCTGTTGAAAAAGTAGACGGGGCTAAATAAGATGAATAAGTGGTGAAAAGTATTAAGTATTTAAAAAATATATATTATACAAACGTGTATAAATATTACGGAAGAGGGTTAGGGCCATTCAAAAAAAAAAAAAAAGGCTATTCAATTCTGACTTGAATCAAGTCAGAATTGCCTTTTTTTTTTGAATGGCCCTAATCCTCTTCCGTAAAATATATCCTGGTTAACAGTGAAAATCTAAAAAGTACAAAATAATTTCGAGGGGAAGCCACTTTACGTTTTGTGCGTGATTGCGTCATCGTCACGCAAACCTGACGCCCGGTTTATGTATGGAAGTCCCGCCTTCTGTCTTTCCTTTTCCGCTGTTGGAACGTTAACGTGCCTGAGGTGCTTGGTTCTTCATCTGAAGCTAAGGCCCACAATCCGGCGACTAGCACCGTCAAACTTAGGCATCCGACCCCACAAACTAAAAACCCACCATCTACAATGGCCTCTGTGTCCGAGCTCGCCTGCATTTACTCCGCTCTGATCCTCCACGACGATGAAGTCACCGTCACCGTAAGTAACCGGGTGGTCCTGATAGCCGGGGCGCTAACCGTCTGCGGCCCTTTATAAACCGGAGTGCTGGGGGTTATATTAATGCATATTAAGTGAAATAAAACCTAGTTTAGACCTTAACCGTGTTTAAACATAAATGGAAATGTAGTGCACACAAAAAACGGCCTACGCAGGTGTGTAGACCGGCTTTTGCGGCAATATGGCGGCACGTTTGTTGCTGTCGGACCGTTCTCGCGGCACGAGTTTGTTTTTATGGCTGCTTGCTGTCAGTTTTTGTGAGTTGCTCGAAGCTGCCAGAGTTTAAAGCCTCCAAAGGTGCCGCACAGAGAACGATGTTAACGATAAGTACGGGTGAAGTCTGGGGAAAAAGGTTCAAAGTATTTTTAATTCAATGTAATGGTGGCTAACATTTTTAGGAGTTCCTCCTGTCATCCCAACATTACAGCTCTGGGCTGGTTAGGCTGTTCACGTCCTACACGTGGAACCTAGTGTAAGAACAGACATGTTGCGGCATGGTATCCACAAAATATAAACCCTCTATCATGTTTATGGTTTTATTGCTGAGAATACCTGCATTTACCTTAAGTAGATAGTTTGAAGCCAACTGAGCTCCTTGATTCCAGGACAAGCCGTCATAACAGCTACATGACGGAGAAATTCCCATTAGTTGTTTGTAAAATTAAATAAAACAAATCTGAGGACCCCAAAAGCCTTTTCAAGACACCAATATTATGCATGTAGGTACATACATGAAGACAGTAGCGTTTGAAACCCGGAAATTTTAGGGCAATTTAAATTTATTTTTATATTGACGTTAAAGATTGAGACCCAAAATCCACTACAGCAGTCATTGGCTTCATTTCTTTTTTTGTCTTGTTTTTCCCACATGCTACCCATGATATTCATTGCACTTGTTTTAGTGACTTGTTAGTTAACTTGTAAAATACCTTTTAGCTGAGTTCCTGCCGTTAAAAACAGCAGCTGAGCTGAGAGCCGCCGTTAGATAAAGATGTTTTAGTTTTACTCTACCTGTACTGAAAATAGGCTTTACATTATTTCCGTTATATACACGTACTTTGTGAGAGACGGACACGGCTGCGCTCACACATCAAGTCAGACGGTTAGTACGCTAGATGTACGCCAATGGATGCAGGGTTCTCACCAGTGGACCGGTACGCTAAAAGTTGTCAAAGTTACGCTCATTTAACCAAAAAAACCCGCCGCCAGCTGTCCACCTTGGTTAATTAGGTTGATTAAAATAAAAAAATTCTGCTCCTCTTCAGGCGAATTGATTTTGGTTTTGTTGGACCACAATGGCTGTCGATAGCAGGGATGAAACGACAACAGGAGTCCAGTTTTCTTAATTTAGGGCTAAATGAAGTCCCGGATCATGAAGTGATTTCTCCTTGTTAAGGTGCAGCAGTGGCTTTGTTATTTTCCTCTAAAATGAAACTCGTTTTCTGTGTCTTTAGGAGGACAAGTTGAATGCTCTGATCAAGGCTGCTGGAGTCAATGTGGAGCCATTCTGGCCGAGTCTGTTTGCCAAGGTAAGAACCTCCATGAAAGACGCATGACCGGCTCTTCTGGTAGATGTATGGAACCAGTTCTGTCACAAAGAGCAGCTAAAGATGTTTGAAATGGCATACGATCACGTTAGGTTAGAACATGGGGCATTCAGAGCATTTTAAAGGCTGAAGTTTGGGGGTAATTATCTGTTTCCATTGAAAAGGTGTGACCCCAAATCACAGGAATGACGGCAGTTTTATCAGCCAAAAGCTAAAAAAAAATGATTGTGAAAGGCCGTTTTCCCAATTAGAGCCGGTAAGGGAGACCGATTTTGTTAAGTTTGGGCAGATGGAGATCTCTACAAAACATTTATACCCAATTTAAGCCGAGTGTTTTTTAAGTTATCAGCATAATGACGACACAAGAAACAGCTGGTCAGTAGGTCAACGCTGCACAGTAGTGGCATCCCGCAATTTACCCGACATCTGTGAGGTCACTCAGCCCACGCAGAAGCGTGAAGCTCTCAGCACGAACAGCGGCATTTTTGCCTCATCTGCCAACATAACGTCAAAGAAGACCTGGACAAGAATGTCAGTGAAGTTATTTCATGGCAACCACGGACAAAATGTCAATAAGGCCAAAGTTTTAATACTAACTTAAAACATCAACCAGCGGCACCACGTCAGTTTCTCTCCGTGTAGCCGACCCGTACCGTTAATGGCCACAGAGACAAACCAGCTGCTTTTTCCTTCATTTGCCACACAACTGAAAACAAGTGTCCTGTGTTCAGTGATGCTTCCTCCTTTCTCAGCAGTGTGTAACTAGTCCGTGTTTATTTATGCAGCACATAAACAAACAAAGTGTTTAATGGTCAAAATAAAACAATTGCTTTAATATTAATATATCAACTTTTAATGTAATGCCGGGGTATAAAGACGAGTCCTGTGCAGTGTGAGCTGTATGAACATTATAATAAAATCTTAATTTTAGGGCAGCTAATGCTAAAACCTGGTCAGACCGCTTTACTTCAGCCTGGGTCCTGGAACATTAGGTGAAGGCTTTCATTGCACAGAAAAGGCTGCACTTTGTCTGCTTTTGAACGACATAAAGAAAATAAAGGTTTGACTTTCAGTGGAGCAATTGTGGGAAATTGTAATTATTGAGGCTCACAGCAGTTGTCTGCACATATGCAATAAGTTCAGTAAATTTGCCCTCCTGGGAAAGTAGGAAACATCGTCCACTTACCGTAAAATCCACCCAGTCTTGGTTTTAAAGTTCAAGCCGATTTGATGCTTGGTGATGGCCTGACTGTTTAAGTCTGATCTGAAAGGTTTAGGAGTTTAGGCAGTGGGCAATGTTTATTTTCAAAATAAATTGCTGAGGCTTGCCTAAAGGAAATAAGCGAACTGCGCGTTGCATCTGCGCCAGTCACGAGTTCGAAAATTTTGGCTACCAAACCACGGAGCTGTGATTAGGGTGGAGTCCAGGCAGGTTTGGTTTTAAGGCTTTAAAGGCCTTAATATTCCTGACGTAGAACGACCGAGGTGCTTTGTGCCGTGTTCATTGCTCTAATACGGACTGTAAAGCCTTTAATGTTGGCGGAAACATACGATTGCAAGGCTCCACCAAGTTAATCCGAAGACGGACAGAAGAAACGGTTGTAAACAGCTGTTCACTCTTCACTATTTCTCCATCAGAAAAGAAAGATCCAGACGGACATAACAGGTGGGCTGAAATTGCACATTTATTGTCTAAACTTCATCTCTATGAAACCTAGGAGGAAGAGAGCAGAGAGACAGAGCGTGGAATCTTATTTTGCCCGCTGTCCCTTTTTAAATAGTTCAAATGCATCCAGGAATAACAGAAGTTGGTAAATATAGTAGATAAACGCTCCATGTCTAAATTAACGGCACCAAACGCCGTCAGATCACTTCACTCATGTTAATGTGGCCAAAACGACACTTTATTCAGGGTAATTGGGTTTTAGGGTTAGAGGAATAAAATAAGGTTTACAGTAATGCATCATATTGTTTTAAAAAAAGACTATATTCCTCTTTATATCACAATAAGTTCCGCGGTATAAAAGCCTTTTATCATGGTCTGATGGTACGTGATGTCAGCACACAACCTCGAGACCGCAAACCCGTACGCCGCTTCAGAGGTGCTTTTAGGTCACGACACGGCCGCTGTGAACTTTGAACCCGCTTCCAGCCCCTTCCTCCCTCACCACAGTGTCGGCCTGTGGAGATTTTGAGAGAATCGTAGTTCTCTTCGTTGCTTTCTACGATCTTTGAATGTTATTTGGTAGCCAGAAAACAGAACTTACCCACAATGCAACACGAAATCTGCAACTCTTGGTGTCATTTACCAGATGGCTGAGTGGATGAATGAAGTAACGTTGAATGCTGTCATTGTAGGCTCTGTCCAGCATCGACATCGGCAGTCTGATCTGCAACGTCGGAGCCGGAGGAGGCAGCGCTCCTGCTGGCGCTCCTGCCGCTGGAGTCGCAGCAGCTGCTGGCGAAGCCCCAGGTAGCTGACCTCAGCGTTTAGTTAGGAAGTCTCCTCTGCAGTGGATGTGGACTTTTCTTTTTCAGTGGGATTTAATTCAGAAGTTTTGTCTCCCCAAGTGATAATGTGCTTTTTGTATATGATTTTAAGAAGATTTCAGTGATGACTTCTTACTGGAAATTATGTCAAATGTGTGTCTCACCTTTTAAATGTTGTTTACCTCTGCAGCTAAAGAGGAGCAGAAGAAAGAGGAGAAGAAGGAAGAGTCCGAGGAGTCTGACGACGACATGGGCTTTGGTCTCTTTGATTAAAACGGCTGTTTTTTTTAAAAAAACACAATAAAATGATTAAAAAAAAACTGGTACATGGTCTGCTTGCTTGTTGCATCATAGAAAAAACATTTTACGTCGCACCATGGATTGTTTATTTTCTGCGTTTGAGTTGATAACGTCATGCCATCTTAATTGGGTTCTTTAATTTGAGTCGCGTTTTTTAGTGCGAAGGCAAAGGAAAGAGGAGACAAAACCTCGACACTGCAAAAATGCTTTAGCCATGAATTGGGTTATGGGTGTAGATATTTTTGTTTGGTTTTCAGTGTAATTGTGCTGCATATATGTGGAAAAAGTTTCAAACAATATAGCCGTGTCAATTACATCACAGGTTGCATTCGGGAAACTTTTTTGTGCTGGATGAAGGGTTTAATCCAACCAGTTCCATTGTTCCAGGAGGGCACACTTTCAGCACTTTTCCTATTGTTTCTAAAAACTCGCCAAATTTTAACATACCACCCAAAGCTATTTCTTCCTGCCTGTGTTAAAAAAAAGTCAGTTGGATGGAAACCTTCCCATTGTGCCCAATCTGGCAAAACTGCCTACACTTTATACATATAAATACAGATTTACTTTTTTATTTTTTTCGTCAATGCTGTATAGTAGGAGTAGAAGTCACAACCCCTTTTCAGTCTGAACTGTTTGCTGAAAATGTGTTCCCCTCAATTGTATCTGCAGGAGGGTCTGATTTTAAAAAAAAATAATAATAATCAAGCATAAGCGCTGATATCAGGCTGAACACTCGTACTAGGAGAAGTAACCATGGCAGCTAGGGAGCTGAAGGATCAGAACAAAAAGTTCCCTTCTGCCTACAAATAACAATGTTTCTTCCATTTAGCTGAGATTTCACTGCTTGGTTCGCGTTCATACTCTGCAGTGATTCCAGTCTGCCACCAGATGTCGCTGTTTCACAGCGGAGTCGAAACGGCATGGTTCGCAGGAAGACGCTTTTCATCCTCCAACCAATCGATGAAGTCAGAAACGCGCAGTGACACTAGTTGTAAATTTATAACTATAATTACTATATAAATATAATTAATTACTGTGGCTTATTTGTTACCCGCAAAGAAAGTATTTATGTCTGTGGTTACCCGGATAGAGAAGTTGTTAGCAGAAGTCCACGTAATAAAAGCACGCAAATCAAGGTTGGTCTTTGAAGGGTTGTGTTCGTCCTTTTTTACACGTGTGGATCAGACGGCTGTGTGTAAAAGACTGCGTAGTGAAGTGGTTTTCACGTTAGTCTTGAAGCTGTTAGCTGATCGAATATAGGTGTAGAGCAAAATGGTATCCGTTGCCTGACGTGGGTCGATCCCGGTCATGGTAAACTTTTTTTTTTTTTTTTTTCAAAAAAGGTTTACCATGTTCATGTAATATAAATATTTGTCAATGATTATATTTTAATCACGATAAAGGAGAAATATAAACATGCTTTAAATTTAATCTTAAAGAACATCAGAATAAAAAAATCCTTGTGTGATGCAGAGTTTTCAATCAATCAGTCAATCAATCAAAGTATCTTTATTATCAACTACAATTTGCATTGCAATCAAAATCTATCACATACATTTGGGGTTGAACGGTTGACTGAGGCCTTGCATTGCCGAAGAACGCTGCCAAACTGCCAATGACCCCGCTGTGAGGCGGTGTCCTCCGGGCACTGCCTTTAACTCTTTTGAATATGTAATTGAAAATAATGCATTGTGTTGAATTAGAATTGTTGGTTAATGGGAATTGAATTTGGAGTGGGTATTAAAAAGAGACGCTCCTTTTATAACATACCTCGTTTTGCCGTGAAGCAGTGCTAAATAAACTAAATTAATTATAACATTATGTACACTGAGAATTAATTCTTTTAAGAATCATATACACATGATAAACATTTTCCTTAGATGGGATGTTCCTCCCTAACCTGCTTTGGAGCGCTGCTTAGCACCTTCCAGCTCCTTCATAAAGAAAGGTGTGCAGGCGAAATCAAGCAAATTACATTTGTGGAGCGGTCAGGCCCTCTGCTGTGTGTTTCTGGTAGACTTTATTGGAACAGTAAAAGTAATTCACCTCTTCTGACTGAATACTGGATCCATTTCCCCAGAACCGTGATTTTTTTTTTGGCAGTGGTGTTTGCTGGTCCTGCTGCTTTTGGACAATGTCTTTGACAATTTTCTCAATTTCTGTTTTTGTCAAAGGGGCAAAGGGGTTTAATGCTGGGCGGGTTAACAGTGGCAGGTGGGATAGTTACCGCTGGAACAGCTACAGTCTCACTTCCTTCTGAGGAAGTCGTTTTGCCCATGATGCTTTGCCGTGAGTTGGTCAATAGTATGCCTCATTGGCTGTATCCACCTAGAATGGTCCAGAACCAAGATCAGACCACCAGCCTTCACAGGACCTGTGTGAGCAACACGTCGAGAAGCTGTAAAAGGTACCACTGGGACATCTGACAGAGGGACAATGTCATTTACGCTTTCCTCTTATGTCGTGATCAGTTTTTTGTACTTATCAAGCATAACTTTTTTTGCCATGCTTCTAGTTTGAGTACACCTTTGAATGATGATAAAAACCAAGATGACAACCTAAGACATTACAGAGTTGTTTTTTAAAGTCTTGTCAAAATTATTAAACTTTTAACTGTTATTTAATTTACACAAATGTCTTTTTTATATACAATCTATAATTTTAAACACCCAATGTCAACTTTCAAGCAATTAGGTGGCAGTGATAATTTGGGCTAGCTTTGCCGCCAAGGGAGAAAGGCAGGTATTATTTCATACCCAACTTTTTCAGGAACAAAATTGGAAGACTTGTAACAATCATGCCTTTTACAACCCATAAATTATAGTCATTTTCGATAACCTACTCAGTGACTACTGTGCTTTGTTTTACGTGACTCCAAAAAGCAAAGCTACCTGGAAAAGGTCGCTCGTAGCCATTTTGGTTTTATTCGGGCCTTAAAATATGTTGCTTCATAAGAGTCATCCACACAGTGATCAGAAGTGCAATCGATAAAAAATAGGGTAGTGGGAAGTCTTTAGTTAATAATCTACAACCAAATTGGATCATATGTGGGACTCAAGTGTTTTATTACCATTTCTTTCCGTCATTTATAACCAAGCTGAACTACCAAGAAAACTAAACTGACATGCTATGGGTTAAATATATGGTTACAAAATTGTTTGCTTACAGATGCACAATAAAAGTAGGGTTTAAGTGTTGGCTCAAAAAAGAGGTACAAATTGGCGAAGTGGTCACTTCACCCAAAGCCGACTTGGATACTTTGACGCTGCTGAGTCCACCATGAAGGCCTCTCTATACTAAAGTGTTTTAAAAACAAGTGAAGCTCCACCCAAGCTGGCTCACAACCGACTACATTCATCTGAAACACAGCAGCGAATCTGTAACAGAGCGAGTGAATAGGAACATGATCAAAGTGTTTTCTAATGGCCCAGTCAAAGCCCAGACCTTAACTTAATTGAAAACTGGTCTTTTAAGGGGAAGCTCTGCAGAAACCACCATCTGCAAAGTTATATGTAATGAGGTAATGTTGAGAAAAGGTGTAACCTATAGTTTCTTAACAACATAAGAGAGTGATAAACTCATTCTAGAAGTATGATGCTCCATAAATTAAACAAACAACTAAGCAATAAAACAAACTGGTAATGCCTCTTAATAATAGTGTTTTATTTGCTGGGTTTAGCAACTATACAGGTGTCTCCTTCCTGAGAAAACTGCTCATGACATGTGAGAGGGAAGAAGTGAGGAAGGAGGAATTAAAGGACTGATCAGGTAACGGAGAAATAAAGATGCCAGATAAGGTCAATCATTAACATAACAACGGCACATACTTCAAGTTGGTGAGAGGAACAAAATAGGACTGTAGACCATTTACTTAATTTGAAACTATTAATACCATCAAAGCTTTTAGAATGATATGGTCCTAGTCAGCCAAACAGGAAACATGTGGCTCAGGATGTCCTAAAATCTCTTACCTTTCTGTCCTTCTCCACTCCCCCCCAGTATTTTCTCTCCAAGTTTCCTTACAATTCATAACTCTTATTTGTGTTAAATATAAACATTCTTTGTATATTAATATGCATGTTAACTTAAAAAGGGTCCTGTAGCAGTTTAGGATTTCTTTCCATTAATAAACTTGCTATAAAAAATCTGCTGTTATGCCACCTGAGATAAAGTGATCTTTTGAGGGGGAAATGAGATGTTATTACTTTAATGGACAGCTCTGCTGTAAATAATTACTCATAGAAACAGGAAGACTTTAGATCTAACGGACATACTGCAAAAATCAAGGCAGATAACATTAACAATATTATAGTTACAAAAGCACGTTTAAAATACACAAAACATCTTCATTGTCCTTTTCAAAATGGCTTCGGTTCCACTTTTTGCGATGTCCTTCAAATCCTTTGTTTCATTTGCTTTTTGCAAATTCTAATCAGTGATAATGTTTGTCTGAATATATGAGCCAACAATGTAAAAAAAAAAAATACAAAAATGGACCAAAAGCATGAGTGTTTCCGGGAAGAAAGGAAGCAGTGGATGTTTTGCAGAGGAGAAAATGAGGGCTGATTGTTTCAGTCATGTCTGCTGTCCATCCATCCATCCCTTGTGTTCATCTATCCATCATAGATATCCAACTAACTGTCCGTGTGCGGATCCACCTGTCTCCACAACGCTCTTTGGCAGTGTCTGGATCCTGGACTATTGTGGGCGGATCTGGCTGATCATCTTGAGCCGTGATTGGTCGATGACGTCCAGCAGGTTCTTGGCATCGACCGCCAGGGCATGAGCTGCCATTAGCATCTGTTTCTTGTAGTCCTTTTGTAAACTGTCCAGAACAAACACAACTTTAATGATCTGACTCCACACTAAAAACTTAAAAATAAAAACATGCCTTTTCATCAAGCTTGTCCTCACCTTGTCATGACGTATTGTTGCGCCAGCTTCATCTTTGATATTAACTCGGCCAAGTCAGAATTCAGCAGCTTTTGGGCCATTTCAATCTGGTAGAGCACAAAGTGGAAAGATGTATACACTTACAGGTAAAAGCCAGTAAATTAGAATATTTTTAAAGACTTGATTTATTTCAGTAATTGCATTCAAAAGGTGTAACTTGTACATTATATTTATTCATTGCACACAGACTGATGCATTCAAATGTTTATTTCATTTAATTTTGATGATTTGAAGTGGCAACAAATGAAAATCCATAATTCCGTGTGTCACAAAATTAGAATATTGTGTAAGGGTTAAATTTTGAAGACACCTGGTGCCACAAACTAATCAGCTGATTAACTCAAAACACCTGCAAAGGGCTTTAAATGGTCTCTCAGTCCAGTTCTGAAGCCTACACAAACATGGGGAAGACTTCAGATTTGACAGCTGTCCAAAAGGCGACCATCGACACATTGCACAAGGAGGGAAAGACACAAAAGGTTATTGCTGAAGAGGCTGGCTGTTCTCAGAGCTCTGTGTCCAAACACATTAATAGAGAGGCAAAGGGAAGGAAAAACTGTGGTCAGAAAAAGTGTACAAGCGATAGGGATCACCGCGCCCTAGTCAAGATTGTGAAAAAAAAAACTGTGGGGGAGATTCACAAGGAGTGGACAGCTGCTGGAGTCAGTGCTTCAAGATCCACCACCAAGAGACGCTTGAAAGACATGGGTTTCAACTGCCGCATACCTCGTGTCAAGCCACTGTTGACCAAGAAACAGCGCGAAAAGCGTCTCACCTGGGCTAAGGAAAAAAAGAGCTGGACTGCTGCTGAGTGTTTTCTGACGAAAGCAAATTTTGCATTTCCTTTGGAAATCGAGGTCCCAGAGTCTGGAGGAAGACAGGAGAGGCACAGGATCCACGTTGCCTGAAGTCTAGTGTAAAGTTTCCACCATCAGTGATGGTTTGGGGTGCCATGTCATCTGCTGGTGGCGGTCCACTCTGTTTCCTGAGATCCAGGGTCAACGCAGCCGTCTACCAGCAAGTTTTAGAGCACTTCATGCTTCCTGCTGCTGACCTGCTCTATGGAGATTGAGATTTCAGGTTCCAACAGGACTTGGCGCCTGCACACAGCGCAAAATCTACCCGTGCCTGGTTTACGGACCATGGTATTTCTGTTCTAAATTGGCCAGCCAACTCCCCTGACCTTAGCCCCATAGAAAATCTGTGGGGTATTGTGAAAAGGAAGATGCAGAATGCCAGACCCAACAACGCAGAAGAGTTGAAGGCCACTTTCAGAGCAACCTGGGCTCTCATAACACCTGAGCAGTGCCAGAAACTCATCGACTCCATGCCACGCCGCATTAATGCAGTAATGCGGTACCGCGCACGTGACGTCACCGTCTCAAGAGCAACGCCCCTTTTGCCGCTTAGGTAGGGCACACAGGAGAGAACGCACGGATAACCCAGCTATTACAAGCGCAACAGAACCAGCGATATGACCGACTTTACAGCCGTTAAACTTTCCCAAGACGATGTCCCAGGCACACGGTTTACTGGTCGCACTGTCGAAGAACACACCAACCTTCAGCTCAAACGATGGCTTGAGGTTCGAGGGCTTAAAAAGACTGGAAAACTGGCCGAGTTGATGAACGGTAAGCTTTGTTTTTTTTCCCTGCGCGGCGATCATGGCAGCGTCGGCCGTTTTTTTTTTGTTGTTGTTTGTAATCACCGTCCAGGAATGGGTATATGTTTAATGTTTGTCTCATTTGAAATGTTTTTGAGTAGGCTATCCTGGTAGCAGGCTATCATGTTAGCGCCTGCTACCATGATAGCCTATATGCTATCATGGTAGCAGGCGCTACTTTATTAACATGTCGGCCACCAAAATACTCTTACCTTGACTTGATGTCGCTGGAATTGGGTCAGGATGTTCTTCGGTTGTGCCCTTTCCTCCGACAAAATGCTTGCTACATATGTACTTGAATTTGGTAACTTTTTCCGGGTTGAACTGTTGTGTAGGCCGACCGCCCCGGTGTACCAAGCGCACACATTTCTCCTTGGCAGTCTTGAAGAAAACATCCTTCATATGCGGCCGATCAGCATAACTCGAGTCGCTGTTGCACGTTCCATAGCAACAATGTTTAAAAACCATGGTCTTAGATTTGGAAAAAGCAGTCGTTTACCGAGTAAAACCTAGGCTAACGCACGTCTCTTTTACAGCAAAACAGCGGCGGGTTTCCGGAGTTTGCCCCACTGCGTACCACGTGATGTGACGTCATCGTGACGTTGTGTTTCTAAAAATAGCTCGCGCGCGGTACCCCATTGAGGCATAAGGAGCTCCAACCAAGTATTGAGTATTGTGCATGCTCATATTTTTCATTTTCATACTTTTCAGTTGGCCAACATTTATAAAAAATCCCTTTTTTGGATTAGCCTTAAGTAATATTCTAATTTTGTGACACACGGAATTTTGGATTTTCATTTGTTGCCACTTCAAATCATCAAAATTAAATGAAATAAACATTTGAATGCACCAGTCTGTGTGCAATGAATAAATATAATGTACAAGTTACACCTTTTGAATGCAATTACTGAAATAAATCAAGTTTTTCAAAATATTCTAATTTACTGGCTTTTACCTGTATATACCATATATCAGATTTTTTTGGTGTGTGGTTGTTCATATTACTAATTAACTAACTAATTTGTGGGGTAGTAGAGGCCTAGTGGTTAGAGCAACGCGCTTGTGTTCTGAGAAGGCGGAGAAGTACCAGGTTTGAACCCCACAGACTGCCATGGGTCCCTGAGTAAGACCCTTAGCCCCACATTGCTGCCCACTGCTCCCTAATGGATGAGTTAAATGCACAAGACACATTTCATTTCAATGTACAATTTCAATAACAGATAAAGGTTTCTTTTTAAATGCAACCACCATCAGACTTCAGTCTGAACGGTTCAGGGCCCCAAAGCACCATTACTTTACACAAGTAATGGTGGATGTTATTTTTACCAGGAGTGTTGCATAAAGCTTTGTTTACAAAAAACGTCATAGTGGCTACGGGCGTCTCTGTGTTAATATGAAGTTGTTGAGCAAAGGGAGCCAATATTATATTAAGCATAATGAGATGAAAATAGCCCAGTTATGGCCTTTAGAATTGTCGTGGCTGTGGATGTGTAGTGAGAGCCGGGAGAGTGAGACAAGACGGATGAAATACAACCGTTCAGACTTCAGACGCTCTGAAAACTATCGGATACGATTTGTTACCACGCGTTGAAGTGGCAGGAATTGGACTTCTTTTGGGTGAAAAGATCGGAACTGGGCGGTGCACACTGCCACGAAAAAGACAGATTTGTGTCGCATTCTCTTGCTGTGTGAACGTAGCCTTATTGTGATTTTCAGTAAAAGCCCTTCTGTAAGGGCTTGGCAGCCTCACGCAGGTTTTCCTCAAGGACTGCTCTGCATTTAGCTTTATCCATCTGACCAGCTTCCTTTCCCATGCTTAAGAAAAGCATCCCCACATCATGGTGCTGCCGCCACCGTGTTTAACCATTGGGATGGAGTATTCAGAGTGACGTTCACGTAGCGTTTAGCCAAACATTTAATGTTTTGAGTCATCTGGTAGGTTTGCACATCTACTAAACTTTGTCAAGGCTTGAAATGCTGTTTTCTATCCTGTATTCCTTGTTGAGTTCCACTGTGAATGGTCCACATGTGATGATTTATAGCTCCTAAACGTATTTGTTGTGCTTCATGTCTGTGCGGGTACCTCTCTGTGTGTGCTGGCTGGCAGCACAGGAATCGTTTCATCCACTGTTGCCAGTAGAGTCCTCAGAGCCAGACCGACGTCCTGCCAACACAAGCATCCACCTTTTATGAATCTCCCTTTCAAATCTGTTTTATCTAAACGCTAGACGGAACATGTGGACCACTGGCCATTACCTTGACCATGGGGACGTACTCCTCCGGCGCAGCAGGCTGGATCCTGTTGGACATCTCAATCACAGCTTTGACCAGCCCCGTCACATTCTCGTACACCTTGTCGTTTGAGCGATCCAAGTTGGCCGTTGGGGGTGGGCTGATCTCCTGGGGCTGTAACTGCACCCGTTGATCACAGTATGAGCACGAGTTCATCGCCACTTTTTAAACTAAAGTCAGCCAGTTTTTCTTACAAACACACATTTGTGAAATTGGATTGTCAAAGGAGAAAGAGCTAAATGGTGAGAGCACAGGGCTGCAGTATAAGGGACTCAGCACTAGGTGGCAGCACATGCAAATATGTATTAAAAAATACAGACAACAGAGAATTTCAACGTTTTTAAAAGATGTTATTAGCGTGCTCTAATTGCTATGAATAGATGACATTTCTACAGAGAGTGAAAAGTATACTGTGGTGTTAATCCGGACTAAAGATGACAACCTGCAATTAAGTGATTTTTACACCTAAATTCTAAATATCCTCATATTGTTGAGACAACCTGCAAAATAATGAAACAACATCAAAACCAAATCAGCCTTTACTTTGTTTTTGGTATTTGTGTTACACCTCTTTAAAAAAAACAACAACTAATTCCATATATGGATGATGATCATATCATCAACTTTGCCTTTTGTTGTCAACAGTAAACGGATAATTCATTTTTTTAAAAAGCTAAACATAAATAAATAGATTCTGTGTGGCCAATTATTAACATTGTAAAGGAAGAAGTTTTTTCTTTTCCCCCAAACACCCTTTTAGGCAACAAGAAATTAGCGAAAACAGGTGAAGAACATGGATTTCTCTCCACCAACCAAAACACTCTCTCCTTTTGAAACACTTTTTTTTGTCCAAGAAATATGAAACAATTTCAATCTTGGCTTCAAGGAAACTAACAAGCCAACGCTGATGACTGAGGGGACGACACAGTTCGTGCCACTGCAACCACAGATGCTTTGAGCAGGGAGTCAGCAATAAGATCAGGGCGACGGTGGGAGTTGTTTGTGAGCATAATGTGCCTTTGTTTAACTGAAGAAAGGTTTTTACAAATGGTCATCAAAGCATTAGTAGGTAAAACCTACTTAGTCAACCTTTCTTTAACAATGCTTATGATGTAATCTGACAGTTTATCAGCTTTTCTTCATCTGTTTTTAAAGTGTACTTGAACTACAGCTTATTAGCGGTAAATCTTATTGAAAACTGTTTCTTTCCTGCTTCTTTTTTTTTTTTTTCTCAGGTGTATTAATCATTATCAGTCACAAAGAGTAAAGACGGGGGTGATGGTAACTAACAGCTAACTAACTCTACAATGGAAACAGACACACATAGATCTGCTTACCCTCCACGGCTACGGGCAGTTATGGCGACGCGTGTTTGAGTGCAAGAAGGTTTGAAAACAAAAGGTGTGAAGGGGACCGTAAGGTGCACGGCACGGACAAAAGAAGCGAGTAGTTTTGTGATTTAATAATGAGTGAATGGATGCAGAGGAACAGGTGCGAAGAAATGAGGGGGATGAGGGGAAAAAATAGAAAAAAAGGCAAGAAAAAAAATGTTAAGAGGGAGGAGAGAAAAAAGGAAAGCACATTAGGGCCAAAGCCAACCAAAGATAAGAACGACAGCATCCAGCCCGTAAACATAATGTGAAGCATTTCCATAAAAAAAGTTTCAAGAAATGAAGAAACTCCAATGAAATAAGATATAACTTTGATCTGCGATCATGCTTTTTTTTCTCTAAACATCCAAATGATTTTGAAGCTGACGGTGACGTGGTGGTTTATATATACCTTGACTCCGTCGTTGTAGCTGTCCACAGGGCCGAGGCTGGCCAGGTTGGTCAGGTGACCCGGAGCTCCGGGGCGGGGCGGCTTCTTGGGGGGGGCTACATGTTCTGCAGAAACACAGGCTCAGTGTTGCTTCATGCGTCTACAGATTTCCAACTAGCACACAGTTTAAATTGCCCTCTCAACATAGTAAGCTGCATGCTAGTTGTTCCTTGGTAAAAAAAAGTATGCTCTTTAATTTTGCATACTTAAAAGCGTAATACCTGAAGTTAGATAACAAATAATTTACCAAAATGTTATTAAATTTGCAATTGATTTAGTCTTTTTTTACATCTGCTCTGTTATGGTATGCTTACTACGGTTATTACTCTGAAGTCACTGCTAAGAACAATCAGGCTTACGAATAACAAATACACGCATACCCTTGTGTTATCTGACGTATTTTTGAGGGATAAATGGCATTTTTATGAAACCATTCATTCATTCACTTGTTTTTTAAACTGATTTTCAATCTTTTTTTGCATATTTGCATCTTATTGTATTTTTATTTATAATATTATGTCGTAGCTTGTATGTGTGATTGTGTTGCATTAAGCACCAGCTGGAGGAACAGGGGGCTTTAAATTTCTAAGGTCTAACATCAGTGATAGTTAGAAAATTTGATCCAATTTATTCATGCATTAATTCAGCCATCCCTGCACACATTCATCGATCCAATTTTTTATTCCAACATTCATGCAGTCCTGGATTATTTTATCTATGCATGCAGATATCTTTTTATTCTTCCATGTCTCTAGTCATTAATTGCAGCATTCCTTCATTTATGCTGCAACAGGGACACTTTCCCGGATGTTCTCATTCATTTGTTTCCTTATTCACTGCTGTACTCATGCAAGCATGGTTCATTCATTCATTATGTAATGCATTCATGCATGCATCCATTCGTTCTTCACACACGCATCTAGAAATTCATTCCTGCACTGATGAGTGCAGATTCATTTCTGCATTTATAATTTTTAAAGCATTAATCATTTCCTGTGTGTTATGTCCACTATGCACCTAACTGTGGTTATGCCACCAAAATCAGAATCAGACATACTGGGATTATTAAAGTATGTCTGATTCTGATTCTGATTTTGGTGGCAAACACGTTTCTTGATTTAATATGATTGAATAATTTGAAGGAAAACAATAATTAACAATAATACTGAGAGGATAAAGTGATTCTAATGAGTCTTTCTATCTATATAAATAAAGGGTATATAATAAAGTAATGATGATAAGCAGTGTACTGACAAAATTAAGTGCTTTATATTTAATGATAAATATATTATTTTGCATTAGAGTGGAGAATTAGTACATTATTCTTCAAATGTTGCTGAAAGCACAACCTTACACTTATAGATGAGTAAGTTTCAGAACGGTTTGAGGCTTTTTAAGTACCTGGCTTCCCGACAGGCTGATAGATATGTTGACTTCCACCCTGTTCAGACAGAGACACACAAACAGAGCTTCGTTTCAGAGACCAATCCTCATTCCAGTGTCGTATTCATCATTTTCTTTTTATGAGCAAAAATAAACAGGGACAACAGATCAGGCTTGAAGCTGAGATTCAGCGTCATAAATATGCCGTTCCTCTGAGTTTAGCGTTCCCATGGGTGCTCTGTGGTTAGCTGGCTGGTATGTAGGCAGTGCCCTTCGTAGCACACAGACAGAAATACTCTCTCTGGCTGCCCGAGTGTCTGTGTTTTCCTTGTTTCTCATGAATAAAAAGCACCCCCACTTCTTTATTTCTCTCTTTCCTCACTTCTTTTCTTTCTCTTGGAAATCCACATCCTCCGTTTGACCGGTTCATCTATTAATAGCGCCGCATACTTTTAACTTTTGTGCAGATAAAGAAAAAGAAAGAGAGAAAAAAAAGGACCGCCTTTGGAAAAAAGTTTAACTGTGAGCTGACTGAGCGGTACCTGCAGCGTGCCGTCCTCTCTGTCGATGCTGCCTCTGCTGTTCCTGGACTCGGATTTCTGCAGGGAAAAAAAAAAAAAAAAAAAAACTCGAACTGAGCATGCACTTGCAGAAAATGTTACTAGACAACATGAACAATGTCCTGTTTTAAGAAGTTCAGCACCAACATCGGCAGCAGATTGCTTTAAAAGGTGCACATGATTGAATATCCCGACCGGCAGTCTTGAAACGAGAAACATTGCAAAGCGAAGCGAACAGGTAAAGCATCGGTTATTTCCCAGATGGAATCTGAACTCCTTAAGCCACCTCCAGCGCCAGCTCTCTTTCTGCGGCCTCAGTACCGTTCTGGTGAAGCACGCCTTGAAGAGATGCATCCTGAAGGAACACAGCGGCCAGAAGACAGGAGACTGAACGAAGAGGCCATCGAAAGAAGAGTCCGGACGGGGACAAAGAGCGTTAGAGAAAGGCCGGCGAAAAAAACACAAGACGGGTTGGGAGACAGAGAAAATAAATGAAGAGAGGAAGAAAAACTGAGTCAGAGGGGAAAGAAGGGGGAAGAAGAGACGAAGAAGTTTTTTTTTTTTTTTTTCCAGAGAATGAAAAGTTCCACTGAAACACGGAGACAAAATCCTGGAAAAGAAACGATCCAACTGCATCTCTCTCTTTTTCTCTCCTTCACCTCCCCTCCCACTCTTTCCATCCCCCTGAATCTCCCTCATTCCTCCCTCTGCGCTGCTCCTGCCAATTCCACTTCCTCTCTCCCTCCCTCTGTCCTCCTCTCACACTTTACGTGTCTCTTTGCTTTTCTCCTTTCCACTCTTTGACTGACGTTGGGTTTACTGCAAGGAATCGAAATATTTCCTGTGTTTCAGCAGGAGAAAATCACTCTTTGTGTCACTTTTGCAACATATTCTCCTTTACTGAAGAGATATTGCTAAAAAAAAAAATGTTAACCCCACCTGAGATAAGATTTAGGAAAAAATACACACGAGAGTTCATTTTAAAAACCCTCCTATTTGCATTTCTGAAAATGAGCGATTATTAAACTTCCATAATTCTACGTGCACAATGCGTTTACATCAAAGGTTTTTATTCCATAATATCAAACAACCACGGCCATTACATGAATTAAATGATGATGTGCATTCATGGATTCCAATTTACATTATCAGATATAAAGCCTGCACATTTTTAGACACCTCTAGTAAAGACGCATAAAAACCTTTAAAACAAAAACTTTCAAGATTTTTCAACAATCCAACCACTGTTTCAAACAAATCGATTCTGTTAAAGGAAAATATCCAACATTAACACAATATTTTGTAATAGAAATTCCTTTAAATAAATGTTACTGAGACAATTTTCTAATTAATACGTTACTTTTTAAGTTGACTGGAGTCTCTGGGAACTTTGATTTAGCAATCTTGCCTCCTTGTTTAACAGGACTAGAACGGTAGCGCTGACGTTTATTCCTTAAGCCAGAATGATCCTGGCGGATTCGGACCAGCAGCTGCACCATGAGTTAGAGCTGCTTCCGGCCCGACGCTGATATCTGCTGCTAAGATGTACCAAAAGACTGAAAACCTTCTTTGTTCCTGCAGCTATTAGAGTTTTCCATTTGTTGTTTTTTAGCGAGTGATGTTCTTGTTTTTATTTTATTTTTTAACTGAAACTAAACTAAATTCTTGGAAATGCAGACAGATAATTGAAATGTTCAAAGCAATAAAGGGTTGATGAGGGCTTCACTTGATCAGGTGGCAAAGAGAGGTAACAACAAAACAAAACTCACTAAAGTTTAATGTAAAAGAACTTCTTTACTTCTCTCATATATTCTTGCCTCCTGATGGAATAATTGAAATCTTTAAAGAAATCAAGGTGGTGGACCAAATCTGTCTTGGAATGAAGCTGGAGGGCCACAAATGGATGGATGAAGGAATGGATGGATGGAAGGAAGGAAGGAAGGAAAGAAGGAAGGATGGGAGGAAGGAAGGAAGGAAGGAAGGAAGGATGGGAGGAAGGAAGGAAGGAAGGAAGGAAGGAAGGAAGGAAGGAAGGAAGGAAGGAAGGAAAGATGGATGAATGGATGGATGGAAGGAAGGAAGGAAGGAAGGAAGGAAGGAAGGAAGGAAGGAAGGAAGGAAGGAAGGAAGGAAGGAAGGAAGGAAGGAAGGAAGGAAGAATGGATTGGAGAAAGGAAGGAAGAATGGATGGGAGGAAGGAAGGAAGGAAGGCTGGGAGGAAGGAAGGAAAGATGGATGAATGAATGGATGGATGGAAGGAAGGAAGGGAGGGAGGGAGGGAGGAAGGAAGGAAGGAAGGAAGGAAGAATGGATTGGAAAAAGGAAGGAAGAAAGGATGGATGGGAGGAAGGAAGGAATGAAGGAAGGATTGATGGATGTATGGGAGGAAGGAAGGAAAGATGGATGAATGAATGGATGGATGGAAGGAAGGAAGGAAGGAAGGAAGGATGGATGGATGGATGGATGGGTGGATGGGTGGGAGGAAGGAACTAAGAAAGGAAAGAAAGGCTGGATGGATGGTAGGAAAGAAGGAAGGATGTATGGAAGGGAGGAAGGATGGATGGATGGATGGATGGATGGATGGATGGATGGATGGATGGATGGATGGATGGATGGATGGATGGATGGATGGATGGATGGATGGATGGGAGGAAGGAACTAAGAAAGGAAGGAAGACTGGATGGTAGGAAAGAAGGAAGGAAGGATGTGTGGAAGGGAGGAAGAATGAAAGGAAGGAAGGATGGGTGGATGTATGGAAGGAAGGAGGAATGAATTAAGGAAGGAAGGAAAAAGGGATGGATGGACAGATGGATGAATGGGTGGAAGGAAGGATAAAAGAGAAAAAGGACACATGGAGGGAAAAAGGGAAGGACAGACAGATAAAAGGTAAGAATGATAGAAAGAAGGAAAGACAACGTTTGATCAACAGAAAGGGGATTAATGTCTGGAACCCTGTTCTTCTACGCTCTTATTCTCTTTTCCCACATTTATCCAGACCTGAAAAGTGCTGAAACAGATCTGCATACTTTCCCAGACTGTGTAGGAACCTTAAATGTTTTGTTTTGTATCTGCACGCCTCTAGCTGGTAATCTGCTGGTGCCGCCAACGCTTAACACTAAACAGAGGCACGCCGACATCTTTATGCGAGGACTGTATTTATTTCGGTCACTAAAAACCTTCTTAGCATGAATTAAAAGCTCTCTCAAAGTCGGTGCCATATCTTCCTGAATAAATCATGCAAGCGACGATGCAAGAAACTCCAAATGGTATTTTAGAAACACAATCCAAGACGAAGGCCTGTAAAAAGAATCGACTCTGTTAAAGGAACGGTCCGCTGAATGTAGTTTTCTGATACACGTAGGGTTAACACTGCCTGATGACGCGCCAAGCATAAGGACACGCTTTCTAAACTGTCTACATAAAAATAAAAGCCACATATGGATTAAAAACCCAAGTTTTGGTCTACTCTGAGATATTTGTTCAGTGATACGATAAATCCAACGGAAACGCGGAGGGAAGGTCACATTCATGTGCAGGAGTGGTGAAAGATGAGGAGGAGAGGACAAGAGCCCTCGTCACTTGTGGGCTTTTTAATCTTTCCGGTCCTCCTACATCTGGCCGAAACACAGCCGATCAAACCAAGAGGAGAAACAATCCGAGCGGAGGAGAGTAGAAAAACAGATTTGGTAAAAACTTTTCTTTTGGCCTGTTTTTCGGATGGGTTTAGTGTCTGATGAGATAAATCAAACCTGCGAAACGGAGCCAGGTTAGAAATCTGAAAAAGATATTTTGGAGCTCCTCTGGCAACAACAATCTGGGGGGAAAAAGCTCTGCAGATAAAGTGGATCTTTCATTTTTTTTTTTTTTTTTTTTGCATCTTGCTGACTCGCTCTTTTGCCAATTAAAAACAACTCAAAGTGGATTTTAAAGCAGAAGGAGAAAGACACATGATTTCTAAAACCTCTTACTTAGTACATCTAGACCAGGCGTGCGGCCCGGTGGCTTATGCAGGTGGAAAATTTTAGTTTTCAATTAGGGCAAAATTATTATTATTATTTTTTTTTTTTTTTTTTTTTTTAGGGTAAAATTATTACAGAAAAGTAAAATTCCTACAATTAAAAACGTTAAGAACACAAAGTATTCGTCTTTTAATAAACACACTTTTGACATTCTCTTTAAATTCATAGTAACATCTATCCAGTGACATTTAATTACTCAAATGCAGACTTTGTTGCATTAAAATCGGCTAATTACAGCAAGTGTTTTCAAAGAACAACTGAGCCAAATACTGTTCTTATATTGCTAGACTAAAAAGAGTTCAGTTTATCATTGTTAGAATCAAATTAAATTATTCAAAATAATTTGCAAACTGGATGACCACGAACAACTGAGCAAAAGCCTTTTTTAATTTAGGATCTACAGTGATTTACACATTCGTTTCCTACAAAAGATCTGACTATTTTATTTATTTAAAATGATCCTATTGTGTAAAGCAGGTACAAAATTAACATTATTTGTTTGGTTTAAGAAAATTGTGTTACATTTTTTGGCCCCCCGAGTTCCTTTGACATGACGGTTTTGGCCCATGTGCGGAAAAGTTTGGACCCCCTTGATCTAGACAGAGACTTTTGCTCCTCCTTTTTTCTGTCTGCGGTTATTTCTCCAGATTTTTAATTGGTCGTCGATCAGGACTTTAACTGGGCCGACCTGTCCCTGAGATCTGGCTCTTTGTTTGGACTTGTTGTGCTGCCCCAGTCTTAAAACTTTAGCAGCTTCTAACATGGTTTCTTCCAGTTTTGCCCTGCATTTACCTCCGTCCGTCCATCCTCCCTGGCCCTGTTGAAGGAAAGCCGCTCTACAGCACGATGCTGCCACCACCATGTTTTGCTTCAAGGATGGTTCTATCTTCCCAACACACACAGTGGTTTCTAAGTAGGCCAAAAAGCTCAACTATTGTCTCCTGGGACAAGAGCAACTTCATGCACTTGGTTGCTGCGTTCCCTTCGTGGTTTGTGAACAAAATGTGAATATGACTTCATGAAGCTTTCCTGCTGCCGCTTCACAAGGGTGAGATTTGTGGAGCGCAAAAATAGAAGCTGCCATATCAACACAGCTTCCTGGTTTTTAAAGCTTTGGATATAGTTTTATCGCATAACTGTGCTTTACACCTCTCCACGACGTCCTCCTCCCTGACCCGTCTGCTGTGGTCCTTAGTCTACATGATGCCTGTTGGTTTACTGATCCTCTGAGGCCTTCAGAGAGCAGCAGAAATCATGCTGAAGTAAATTACACACAGGACGACTGTTGGAATTAGTTTTACTATTCTATATGTTTTGCTTTATTTTCTATGATTCATTGCATTGATCACATATTTACTCATTATCGTTGTTATTATTATTATTAGAAAGAGTTTATTCAGATATGAAAGTGTTTTTCAGATGACTAATATCTCTCTTATGTATCTCTTATGTGTTTGTGTTTATTAGTATTATCATTTATTTACTGGAGCATATACCATGCTTCATCCTACCTCATACAATGCGTTTCAACCGTCTCTCTTATCATTGCAGAAGGCCTGCAGAGATATGACTCTTTTTCCAAGAGCTGAACTGAACTGGGGCGCACAGTGGCGCAGTGGGTAGTGCTGCTGCCTTGCAGCAAGAAGGTCCTGGGTTCAAGTCCACCTGGGTCTTTCTGCATGGAGTTTGCATGTTCTCCCTGTGCATGCGTGCGTTCTCTCTGGGTACTCCGGCTTCCTCCCACAGTCCAAAAACAGGACTGTTAGGTTAATTGGCTTCTCCAAATTGTCCTTAGGTGTGAGTGTGTGCATGAATGGTTGTTTGTCCTGTTTGTCTCTCTGTGTTGCCCTGTGACAGACTGGCGACCTGTCCAGGGTGTACCCCGCCTCTCGCCCGGTGAACGCTGGAGACCCCATGAGGGATTAAGCTGTTTGGAAAATGAATGGATGAACTGAACTGTGTGAACAGCGTTCTGATATCTTGGATGTCACATCATGACGGGTTTTAACTAGGGAACTCCCTTTTAACAATGAAGAGAGAGGAGGCGCAGGATGTGTTTTCAGAGCAGTAAGGAGTTGTAACTGGGCGCATCTCTGCTGTTCTCCTCCCAAATAAAACCAAACTAACGCTTGTTGTCTTTTCTTCCCTTTGTTGTTTAATGAATGTTTTAGGTGGTTGAACCTGACAACGACTCTGTCTACTAATTAGGCGACTTACGGAGAGTCGGTTGCTCTGGATTTTATTTAGGGGGAACCTGTTTTGTACCATTTTCATTTTGTGTCATAATTTTGTTACATTTCTAGTTGGCACTGCTGTATATACAGTCACCGGCCACTTTATTAGGTACACCTGTCCAACTGCTCGTTAACACTTAATTTCTAAGCAGCCAATCACATGGCGGCAACTCAGTGCATTTAGGCATGTAGACATGGTCAAGAGAATCTCCTGCAGTTCAAACCGAGCATCAGTATGGGGAAGAAAGGTGATTTGAGTGACTTTGAACGTGGCATGATTGTTGGTGCCAGAAGGGCTGGTCTGAGTATTTCAGAAACTGCTAATCTACTGGGATTTTCACGCACAACCATCTCTGGGGTTTACAGAGAATGGTCCGAAAAAGAAAAAAACATCCAGTGAGCGGCAGTTCTGTGGGCGGAAATGCCTTGTTGATGCCAGAGGTCAGAGGAGAATGGCCAGACTGGTTCGAGCTGATAGAAGGGCAACAGTGACTCAAATAACCACCCGTTACAACCAAGGTGGGCAGAAGAGCATCTCTGAACGCACAGTACGTCGAACTTTGAGGCAGATGGGCTACAGCAGCAGAAGACCACATCGGGTGCCACTCCTTTCAGCTAAGAACAGGAAACTGAGGCTACAATTTGCACAAGCTCATCGAAATTGGACAATAGAAAATTGGAAAAACGTTGCCTGGTCTGATGAGTCTCGATTTCTGCTGCGACAGTCAGATGGTAGGGTCAGAATTTGGCGTCTACAACATGAAAGCATGGATCCATCCTGCCTTGTATCAACGGTTCAGGCTGGTGGTGGTGGTGTCATGGTGTGGGGAATATTTTCTTGGCACTCTTTGGGCCCCTTGGTACCAATTGAGCATCGTTGCAACGCCACAGCCTACCTGAGTATTGTTGCTGACCATGTCCATCCCTTTATGACCACAATGTACCCAACCCATGATGGCTACTTTCAGCAGGATAATGCGCCATGTCATAAAGCTGGAATCATCTCAGACTGGTTTCTTGAACATGACAATGAGTTCGCTGTACTCAAATGGCCTCCACAGTCACCAGATCTCAATCCAATAGAGCATCTTTGGGATGTGGTGGAACGGGAGATTCGCATCATGGATGTGCAGCCGACAAATCTGCGGCAACTGTGTGATGCCATCATGTCAATATGGACCAAACTCCCTGAGGAATGCTTCCAGCACCTTGTTGAATCTATGCCACGAAGAATTGAGGCAGTTCTGAAGGCAAAAGGGGGTCCAACCCGTTACTAGCATGGGGTACCTAATAAAGTGGCCGGTGAGTGTATATATATATATATATATATATATATATATATATATATATATATACATATATATATATATATATATATATATATATATATATATATATATATATATATATGTTAGCCCATTTTTGTTTCTTACTGAATGTAAAATAGGACGCACAGTGATGGATTTCTAGCTTTGAAATCTGCTTGGTTACACATGGATACATGTTGATGTGAGACGTGTATTTTCAATGAACGTTGCATCATCAGATGTCCTACATTGTATAATGTTTCATCTACCAACATCACACAAACATAATTCTGTGACAACTTATATTAAACCAACACCTTTACTGATGCTCCTCCAGTTTGCCTTACAAAGAGCTGGGTAATGGTTTGGATTCTTGCTAATAGGCAGTAAAAATAAACAGCAACGGTCACATGCGTTCCCCTCAGCTCTCGCTTTGGTTGGGAGAAGCTCTCCTTTCAGAGTGTGTTTAATTACCATGAGGTTCTCCTCCTGCTCCAGCCACCGCCGGTCTTCCTCCATCTGCTGCTGCTGCTTCATCAGCGTCTCCTCCATCAGAGCCTGGCTGACACACGCTCTCTCCTGCAGAAAACAAAGACAGACACGGCTTCGCCTTTTAGTTCACAGGTGGCTACTGGGGAGGGAAGGAGGCTGGAAACATTCAAAACTAACAAAAAAAAATTTAAAATGTGATCAAATTCTGGTTGGACACATTTCCTGACTTCTGGTTTCCTGATAAATTAATTTAAAATTCAATATAAATTACGCAAGTAAGAGAGAAAATGGAAATCTGAGTTCTGATTAAAAGATCTTGGAAGAGTCAAACAACTTGTACTGTATCAACTAACACGAACATTTTCTATAACCCTTCCTGCTAAAATGTCATTTAAATGTCATTTAAATCCCATATTAAACAGGTTTCCAGAGTTTCCTTTTTTCACCTCCGGAATATCGCCAAAATTAGAAACATTCTGTCCAGGGGTGATGCTGAAAAACTAGTGCATGCATTTGTTACTTCAAGGCTGGACTATTGTAATTCTTTACTATCAGGAAGTCCACAAAATGCAGTTCGAAGTCTTCAGCTGATCCAAAATGCTGCGGCAAGAGTTCTGATGAAAATCAACAAGAGGGATCATATTTCTCCAATTTTAGCTTCCCTTCATTGGCTTCCTGTTAAATCAAGAATAGAATTTAAAATTCTTCTTCTAACGTATAAAGCCCTTAATAATCAGGCTCATATATCAGAGCTCTGATTACCCCGTATGTTCCTAACAGAGCACTTCGCTCTCAGACTGCAGGTCTGCTGGTGGTTCCTAGAGTCTCTAAAAGTAGAATGGGAGGCAGATCCTTTAGCTATCAGGCTCCTCTCCTGTGGAACCAACTCCCAGTTTTGGTCCGTGAGGCAGACACCCTGTCTACTTTTAAGACTAATCTTAAAACATTCCTTTTTGACAAAGCTTATAGTTAGAGTGGCTCATGTTACCCTGAGCTACCTCTATAGTTATGCTGCTATAGGCTTAGGCTACTGGAGGACATCAGGGTCTAATTTTCTCACTCTACTGATTTCTACTGTTCTTCATTCTACGGTTCTCCAGTTTTGTATTGTATTACATTGAAATGACTGTCGTCATTTCAGCTTTTAACTTTTTGCTCTCTCTCTTTTTCTTCATAGTAGGTACACCTGGTCTGGCGTTCTGTTAACTTTGACATCATCCAGAGAAGACGGCTCACCCGTTACTACCATCTAATGTAGAACAGATTACTAGATCAATGTGTGCTTCTGTGCTTTTTTGTCTCTCTTGTTGTGTCTCTGCTCTGTCTTCTGTAACCCCAGTCGGTCGAGGCAGATGACCGTTCATACTGAGCCCGGTTCTGCCGGAGGTTTTTTTTTCCCGTTAATGGGTGGTTTTTCTTCCCACTGTCGCTTCATGCTTGCTCAGTATGAGGGATTGCAGCAAATCCATGTACAATGCAGACGACTCTCCCTGTGGCTCTACGGTTCCCCAGGAGTGAATGCTGCTTGTCGGGACTTTGATGCAATCAACTGGTTTCCTTATATAGGACATTTTGACCAATCTGTATAATCTGACCCAATCTGTATAATATGATTGAACTTGATTTTGTAAAGTGCCTTGAGATGACATGTTTCATGATTTGGCGCTATATAAATAAAATTGAATTGAATTGAATTGAATTGAATTAAAAGTGATACTATAATGTAGCATGTGAAGTTGTGTATAAATCTAAAACGGCTACCGGTAGAGGAAATAAGAGCGATATTTAGTTCTACCTCCATATTTGGGCTCCACAGTGCTGTATGTTCAGGTCTGAGCTGATTCCAAGAATCAGTCTGAAGAAAGCTGCCTCCTACTCCTCCGACGCCACCATGAGCTGACGACTGGAGAGGAAAACACAGGAAATGCTTAACTTCACTCTCTCTTTATTGGCGCACACGCAATTCCCGACCTCCGTTATATTAGATTTAATGAACATCAACCTGGTACTTTGCATCTTTCCCTTGAGAAGGTCAGGAAATGTGTAAATAAAAAGGCCGTCATCGTCAAAAACAGCAGCAGGAGCAATCATGTGTCCACTGCTTGCTCAGCAGGACTGGTTGCTGCGAAGGTAATGACTGGATGCAATCGGCTGGGCTTCCTCACACAGAAAACGTTTACTAATGTGTATTAAAAACATGTTATCATAACTAGGATTGGATTGGATTACGTATTTCTATGCGATTAAATATAAATTTGACATTTTTTCCAGAAAGTGCTTTAAGATGACATTAGAGGTGATATTTTAATGTATACAGTGAAAAGGTGAAGTCTATGTTCCTATATATAAATAATATAGAGCATTATTCCAACTGATGTATCATTAAGTTGAAAAAAAATTGAGATTTCTTATAAAACTAAGTAGCTTTTTGGCCACTGGAGCAGAAGGGTGGTCTTGATTTGTGTCTGCGTGGCGATGTGTGAGCAGCTTTTAGCGCAACAGGAAATGCCTCCTGTCTCCTCGGCTCACGAGGAGAGGATTAGGAGCACGTATTTCTCTCTTCTGTCTCTCTTTGTTTTGACCCCGTTCAACAGTGAGTCTGACAAACACTGATCTGTGTCAACCCAGGGTTAACAGCCCCCAGCCACAGACCTTCAAACCCAGATTAACAAGTTTTAATCTGTTATCTCGATCTGTTAATTCAAGTACGAGAAAAACCACAATGATTTATTTAGGTTCTGTCTATCTAGACGGCAGAAGGAGACGAAATGTTACCTTTACCCCTGGAATAGATCGCAACCTTAAGCCATACCACAACTCAACATGTGCCAACATCGCTTTGAAAGAAAGTAAAGCAGTGTAACAAGTTTTTAATAAAAAAAATTTATTCCAGTAGCAACATCTCTTTAATTTGAGTAAGTTTTATTTTTTAAGAGAGAAAAGAAATGCCACATTGAGATTTTTTTTTAACAAAATCACCAGCGCCAAAATGATTAGCGCCTCTTATGAAAAGAAGAATCAAAATAAAAGTGAACCTCATCAATTTTGCTGTTTAGATTTTAGTTTTTTAAGTTAATCAGAGTTTATTACCATTTATTGAGTAATCCAAAATTGCCTCTTCCCCTGTATCATAAATATGACAGATTTATATTTCTACTTAAAATGATAAAAGAAAAATTCTTACTTTTGCCACCTTTTTGTATTTTTTCTTAAGCGTCTATTCGTAATAACTGATGTTTTGCTAGTATATGTGAGCCTTATTTGTTTGCTTTTTCTAAACTTTATATATTCAAAATAATTTTTCTAAACGGAGACGTTGAAGTGTGATGATCATTCTTTATATGTCAGGAAATGTCAACAAGGAAACAGCGAGTCCTCTGAATTTACCAACATCTAAGCAGCAAAAAGTCTCTTCTTAGAGTCACCAAATCTCCATAACGACCATTTTTGAGGGTTTTGTCCACATCTTGCACTCCTAGCGCAACTAAGAATGCTTTTGATCGTCACTGATTTTTAATAACAGCCAAAGAAATAACATTAGAGGAAAAATAACTAAAGCTGGGCATACGCTGTACGTTTTTTTTTTTGCCCTTTTTGGGCTGATTCTTCAGTCGTGCGAGAATTGTTTGGATCGGGCCGAGGGGCGATCCGCCTCTCACCACCACCTCCCGATCAGGAATCGTACGGTCGGATGAAGATCAAACATGTAAGAAACCGATGTCCAATCCTAAGTATTATACGTCGGTGTTTTACTTGTTTATAAGTGATAGTGATGTCTGTGTGTTTCTGGTTTGGGTTACCTGGAAGTGGTTGTGCTGTGGGCTGGGAAAGAAGCCCTCACTGGTGCGAGGACTGGGGTAACCCGGTCGACTGGGCTGCAAACATAGAGATATCGGCATCGTCTTCAAAAGCCTCAAGAGAAACCGGGAGGAATAACGAGAGAGAAAAAAGCTAAACGCGTCTGTTTAGACTTACTTTAGGAGGAGCTTCATCAGAGCCTCCGGAGTCCCAGGAAACGGTGACCTGCCTCCTCATCTCCGTCCTCAGTCTCTCCTCCTGTTGAAGCTTCTCTTCCTCCAGTATAGTGCTGCAGAAATCAGAGCACAACAACAGCACAAATACGTATTTATTCATTTTCCTACCATTAGTGGAACTGAATTCAGCCAGTTTATGTTTTTTTTTATTAATGAACTGCACAAAACATACAGCTGTTGAGGAGTGGTACCAGCTAAATACTGAGATCTTTTCTCATCATAGGCCAAAGCACAAAAAACTTAACTGTGACTGCTTTTCCTGCAAGACCCTCACAGGTTTGCAACAATGCATTTTTTTAGTTTGTAAAAATATAAGTTGCCTTGTATTGAAACTGAAAGGTGGAGTCCTGCTTCAAAATCCTGGATGGGACCTGTGGGCGCAGGCAGCAGCTGCAAAACAGCTTATTGGGAGAACTGCTTAAAAATCAAAGGCTGAGATGAATACACAATAAATCAATCACACCCATATATATGGATAATATGATTGAACTTAACTTTGTAAAGTGCCTTGAGATGACATGTTTCATGAATTGGCGCTATATAAATAAAATTGAATTGAAATTGAATATATTATAGTGCACGGAAAGTTGTTTACAATCTGGACGTTAATTAGGAATACCAGTTATAGATCACATGTGGGTAAAAAGGTCAGATTTGTGCCACTTTTGCCTCCATTGTGAACCTGGCAAGCCTGAAGTGGATAAATTTGTCAGAAAATTTCACCTCAGGCCACAGGGAGGCGGCATTTCTCAATAAATTGCGTCCATTGGAAAAATATTAAAGGTATTTTTTTCCTCTATATCATCTTAACATATGAAGCTACTGCAGCCAGGCTCTCTTCAAAGTCTCCTGAATTTTTAAGCACCCTGATGTTGACTCAGCATCCCAACGTGTTGCTGTTATACTGATGGCCGTCAGGATTGTGATGGGTCCCTCCATGGAGAACTTGTCGTTTTTTTGTACAAATGTTCGAACATGGTTAATATTTCAACATCGTCCTTCTCTAACCTCATAAAACAAGGGTTTGAAACTTCACGGAAGCGTTGAACATGTAGATCTCTGTTGAGTATGGATGAAAAGCTCCAGCTTTCCACCCACTGTTTTCTTCTTGGAGATATTGCCGTCCCTGTCATGATTTAGGGTTTTGCTTGTTTGTTTTGTACCCCTCCGGTCTAGAATCAGCTCTGTCGCCTCTCAGCCACAGAAACCCTCCAATTAGCTCAGACCACTCCTCAGTCACCAGTCATCAGCCCTGACCAGCTCCACCTGCGGCCACTAGTCAGTTCCTACTTTGCTCACCTGTTCTCCAGCCTTCATATACCTGCCTCACAACCATGTTGTGTTCACTTCTTGTGTACTCAGCCTGCATCTGATCAAGTCTGGTTCTGCCAGCAACTTCTGGTCTTTCAGCAGTGAACATTTCCAAAAAACCCTTTTAAAGTTGAGTTGGCTAATTTCGGGTTCATAACCCCAACCGTAACAGTTCCTTTCTCCTACCCTTGAAGTTACTGCTTGCAACCGCTTTAAAATACATGTGAGAGAACCAAACTGGGACCAGTTAGGACTGTATTTGGCTTAGTGTTGCACCGACACCGATACCAGTATTGGACGGGGCCCCGGTCCAGCACTAAAATGGTGGTATCGGTATCGGCGAGTACCAACAAATAGGGCACTGATACCATTTTGATGTTTGTATGTCACTTGAACACAGCCTTCTCTCTCCCGACTAGTATTATACATGCTATATAAGTTCATGACAGTTGCACTATTTTGGCATTTAAAAGCCAAAACTCAGGGTTTAAAAGAGATTATTCAATTATTAATGTAATTTTACTGTCTTACTGTTGCACTACTATTATACATGTTATAATTTCACGAATGTTGCACTATTTTGGCCTTTGAGAGCCAAAAGTTTATTCAACTATTGTCACCCATTCCAGGTAGGCAATAAAAAGTTCTACTACCCTAAGTGGGATGCAGTTCTTCATATATACACACACACATCTATTTATCGGTATCGGCCAATACTGCACAGCCAGGTATCGGGTATCGTATCGGGGCCAAAAAATGGCATCGGTGCAACACTAATTTGGCTCTGGATCAGGACCATGGCCTCTGAATTAGATGGATATTGAAGGAAAGTGCTTCATATCCTTCTTTTTAGAGGTGTGAATCATTTAACAAACCTACGAGCAGTGACGTTATGGAGCTGTGGCGCCACGGACGGCTGAAAACTACCCTTCCTTGGTCTAGTTTAAAGCTTGTTACCTGAGTTGTGTTTTGAGTTCAGTGAATCGTGGCCTCTTGCTGGGGTCATACGACCAACATTTGGTCATCAGGCTGTAGAGGGTGGGCGGACACTGAGGAGGCATAGCCAGCCGCTCGCCGTTCTCTATCCTGCCAATCACGTCGTTGTTCTTCACCCCCTGGAAGGGCTTGATGCCGTACATTAAAATCTCCCACATACACACTCCTGCAGTGGGAAAACACAGAGAGGGGATGTGACTTAGGATAAAAAATGATGGATGCAACAGATATCGGCATTAAAATCGGTATCAGCTGATGTTAGTCATTTTTAACATCTCGGTACCGGTCCGATAAGTAAAAGCTGGGCCGATATTAACAATCGGTGTTTATTTCTATCTAGTTGCCCTTTTGTTAGGTCATATGACAGTAGCTGTATTTCCATCCAAGTCTCGTGCGGATTTTGAGCGAACTGATGCGAAAATACGCATCAGATGTGTTTCCATTTGCTGGTTTGTAGCGAAATAACCAGGAGACACACAGCGTAACATTGTCATACGTTGACGTTGGCTGTAATAAACGAGAAGTAGATGTTGCAGCAAGCACGTACCACAGATCAGTAGTGGAGGGAGGCTTTAATGAATGTGCCGAGTTTATTTTTTTTTTTAACAAATGAGACTTAGAAATGCTCGCGTCTCTTCGTTGGTCCACACGTACCTGCTGTTGCTTCCAGACCTGTCTTCGAGGGTTATGGGAATATCCGAGAGGACGCTGGGACCAGGAACAGTTGATCAGTCATGCGAGGTAAACGTTCGCTACGTCAGAACTGATTCGACAAATGTGTTTCCATCTCCTATTTAGCATATTTACTAAGCGAGTGTAAAAACCTTTTTGGCTACGTTCACACTGCAGCCTGAAGTGACCCAATTCCGATTTTTTTGCCCATATGCGACCTGTATCTGATCTTGTCATGACAGTCTGAACAACACAGATCAGATTTTTTCAAATGCGACCCAGGTCGCTTGGATATGTGGTCGTGAATCCGATACGTATCTGATCTTTTCAAATGCGACCTGTGTCTGTACGGCCAGGACGCATTTATCCGACCTACACATCATTGATACTTGACAAACGTCACTAACAGTGGCCTGGCTATGCCAAAGAGGTTGACTAAAAAATAAAATAAAAAACAGAGGTTGGCTATTGTGCGGTAACAAGCACCTGTTTCAAGTCAGTACAGACCCACGGCAACGCGTTTACTCGCTGCTATGGCCGCCGAAGACGTGAGAGCGCTAAAGAGATCCGTTCAGACGCACATAAAGGTTGCCTTTGTCATTCGAAAATTATGAATGAAGTCCGTATCAGTAAAGCCGCTCACATCACTAAAATTTGGCTATCTTCCTTTTCGATCTTCTTAAAAAGATTGCGTTGGTAATGTGCTGGCTCCGGTTGGAGAATAACGAAAAGAACGCAAGACACGCTGCAGCATTACTTCCGTAAACAATGAGCACGCTTGCTACGTATGACGTCATCGCATCCTCTACTGCGCATGCGGGACACTTAGGCGTATGAACGCAGTTCACACAGGAGATCACATACAAGTCGCATATATTTGGAAATGTAAACGGACACGCAAAAAAATCCGATTTCACAAAAAAATTGGAATTGAGCATCAAGGCCTGCAGTGCCTTAGTGAAATTTAGTGAGTTAATTCGAATTTTGCCGTTTCCATCAACCCCTTCTAATGCGATACTTCAAAATGTGCATTAAAAAAGTTTATGGAAACGCGACTAGAGACAGTGATACATCACAGCCAGGATTGCGGGTTTTTTAAATGAAGCAGAGATGCAATGTCAGCAGTGAGGTCGTTTTTCAGTGTCAAAAGAAAATATACGAAAAGCAGCATGGAAGTATAGACTTTAACCCACATTCAAAAATTCAGTTAGCATAGTTTTCCATCACTACAAAACTGTACATAATTTGACCATAATTTGTACACACACCCATCTGTAATTATCAGTTATCGTACATAACCGCAACATTAATATCGGATATCGATATTGGCCCAAATTTTCATATCGGTGCATCCGTATTACGAAATGTTGAATAAAAAACCAACAAGTTATTAAAAAATGGTAAACAGCTTGTACTTGTATAGCACTTTATCAAGTCTGATGAACTCAAAGTGCTTTAAACTACAGTCAGTCATTCACATCCTAGAGGTGGTGAGCTACATGTAGCCACAGCTGCCCTGGAAAAACGGACAGAAACGAGCCTGCCATACATCGGTGCCACTGGGCCCTCTGACCACCGCCAGCAGGCAATGCGGGTGAATGTGCCTTGCCCAAGGACACACAACTGAGACCGTCAGAGTGGGGATCAAACCAGCAACCCACCAGTTACAGTACAAACTCCTTAGCTCCTGCACCACTGTCGCCCAACTAACATCAACTACACACATATTCTTGTAATACATCAACTCATCATGCAAAATTAAAGTATAAATGAGCTTATGTGACATAAAGTTTTTCCCTCCAGTTACTAGTATGTAAACTCATCCTAAATGTGAGTTGAGAGAAGCCAGGGGCAGGGTACACCCTGGACAGGCCACCAGTCAATCACAGGGCAACGCAAACACACACAGGACAAACAACCTCACACACTCATACCTAAGGGCAATTTAGCCAGAAATGCACAGGGAGAACATGCCTGAACGCTTAAAAAAACTAAAATTATTTAAAATGCTGCCCTTATGGTCTGATATATCTATTGCACAAACATTAATGCAGATTTAAAGGTAAACTGCTATCTGAGGGAAGGAAGGTGAATAAAAAGAACAAGGGAAGGTAATTTGTAATTTTTATTAAGGATACCCATTAGCTGTTGCCATGGCAAACAGCTAGTAGATACGGTAGATAAGAAAGTATGAGGAGGAAGGAAAAGCAAAGTAAAAATGGCAGAAGGGACAACGTTTGAATAAAATCCTCGACTTTTCCAGGCAGCGCAGGAACTCTGAGGAACAAGAGACAAACTCACCAAACATCCATACGTCGCTAGCAGAGGTGAATCTCCTGAAGTTGATCGATTCAGGGGCCATCCATTTGATAGGAAGTTTACCTTTAGAGGCTGAGACACAAAACACCGGATCGTTAAATGTACTCGGCAGGGTTAGGTACAGAACATCAAATATACTGATTCCCAGTCAATGGGGTTGACGAAAGGTAAATCTGAATTTGGTCAAATGAGTGGCTGCAGTGTCCTAATGTCACCAGTAGATGGGAGTAAAGTGAAAGCAAAAGCAAAGCTTCTCAACTAAGAGAAAAGACTGATCTCAGTATCTCAGTATGTAAAGCCTTCACAGTAAACATCTTGTGTGTGGGAGTCGTGCAATGGAAACTCTAGCGAATTTACTCAAAAGCACGAGTTTCATGGGATTATATTACCTTTGTAGTATGAACTGTCCTCCATGTATCGAGACAGACCAAAGTCTCCGAGCATCACACAGTCCACAGAGGACACCAACACATTACGTGCTGCGATGTCTCTATAACACAGACAACATCTGCACTTAGCACTGAATCCTAACATTAGTCAAATTACACCCCTTAATACAAGGTTTCTCTAGGTTTCAGTGAGTTAAATTTTGACCTTTTAATACCGTTAGGATTCAAATTTAAGGCCTGAAGGAATTACAGTAATTAATAACCTATTTAATGAATTACTTTTAACTTAACTTAGGCAAGTTAACCTGATAATTTACTTTTTAATTTATAGTCATAAGTATCTTAATAGCTTAAGATAGCCTAATTATTGACTCAAATTAAAAAAAGGGAATGTATTAACTAATACATTCAGTATTAGCTCATTACCTAAGATTAACATAATTCACAAGGTTACCTTCTAAGTCATCTAGTTAGTAAAGTAGTTGCACTAAAATGTACTTTCTAACATGTTAAACTTACCTAATAACTAAAGTTGACTTAATAAACTAGTTTATGTCATATTTAGCTCACCTAATTTAACTTTCTGACATGGTGACTAATATTCAGCTTACATAATGAGATATAACCTACCAACATAGTAACTTAAAGTAATCCAGTGCATTGCATGGAGGCACCGTTATTCTCCAACCCTAAACTGCATCCCTTATTTATTCTTCTTCCATCCATCAGTCGCCGTCTGCTTATCTGAGATCGGGTCACAGGGGCAGGAGGTCCAGGAGGGAACCCCGGAGATCCCTCTCCCCAGCGACATCCTCCAGCTCATTCTGGGGGATCCCAATGCGCTCCCAGGCCAGATGTGATATATATATAGTCTCTCCAGTGAGTTCTGGGTCTTCCCCGGGGTCTCCTACAAGTGGGAGGCGCCCGGGAAAACCTCCAAATGGAGGCGCCCAGAGGGTATCCTGATCAAACGGCCAAACCACTTCTACTGGCTCCCTTCGATGTGGAGAAGCAGCAGCTCTACTTTGAGCTCCTCACCTTATCTCTGAGGCTGAGCCGTTCTTTCGGTCATGATCCATACCTGATGACCATAGGTGAGGGTTGAAATGTAGACGGACCGATAAATCCAGAACTATGGTTTGTGGCTCAGCCCTTCACCAACACAGGCAGGAGCAGCACCCACATTACTGCAGATGAACCCCTGATCCCTCTGCCCGTCTCCAGTTCCATCCACTTGGTGCTAATACACTTGATTCACCCACTTGATCCACGTCAGATAGTTTAGTATAGAGCTTAAAATGACACTCATTTTGTAAATGTGTGTGTGTGTGTGTCAGTTCCATGAAAATCTCCAAATAAGTACAGTTGAACCAAACAGGCTTCTTATGAAAGTCCCTCTGTCTGTTATACTGCATCTTGTGTGGGTCAAAGGTCAACAGAGATTGTCAATATCTGTGTTTGATCTCATTTAGCTTTCTGTTAATATGACACATATATCAAATCCACCATAAAGTCGTGTTTTGAAATCTGAATTAGAAAGCTTTCAGGGTTCACTACGGAAGCTAAGGACGTCCTCCTAGACCTGGTCTTGTTTCACTAATTGCTTTATGCTAAGTGTAAGATTGCATCCCAACTGTAAGAACTATACTAACATCCAGTTATATTCTATAATAAGCTTAAATTGCAAATAGTAAGTACAAAATATTTATATCAGCTTTAAAATGCTAAATTAATTTTGCATTCAATGAGTATTTTACATTGCCCACAACTAATTTCGCAGCTTATGGTGAATGATAAATTGATAAACTGTTCTTTAATTTCTCTGCTCATTATGAATTCTATCAGGGGTGTCTAAAGTAATTTGATTCAAGAATGATACAAATACAGCCTGACAGGACAGGCGGTGGATGAAGATTGAGATTTTTGTTTTTTTGGATTCTCTTTACTGTTATAAGTAGTAATATAGTAAATAGGAAGACATCTAACCAATGACCTTTACTCAAGAAAAAGATTTTGCAAACTGGATGCCTTTCTTTTAATAAAAGGTGCCAAACCCTTTTTAAATTTTGGGTCTACAATTATTTAACCAACAAAAAAACCTATCTGAATTTATCTGGTAAAATATTGCATGCTCTATTTGCTGCTAGGAAGGTCAAATTATTAGATTTTCTTTATAAAAAAAAGTGTTTTTCTGGCCCACGAGACTAAAGTTTTGGATAAGATCGCCTCAGATGTTCTGGGTGTCAGAGTGCAGAAGTTGATGGTCATACCTGTGCACGAAGCGTTTGCTCTCCAGGTAGGCCAGCGCTGTGCTGAGCTGATAGGCAAACAGAATGAGAGTGGCCAAGTCCAGGCTGTACTTCTTCACCTGAAGGAACGACCGCAGCTACACAACCATAAACGCATGTTAACACAAATCTCCGCTTTAAAGTGTGAAGGAGATAAATGCGACACACTTCTGTCTGCCCCGGTTCTTCGCGTACCTCTCCAAGCGTGCAGAGCTCCATGATGATCCACACCGGGTTCTCTGTGATCACGCCGATCAGCTTGACTATGTGAGGGTGGTCGAACTGCCGCATCGTTACTGGAAAACAAAGACAGTCGGCACTTCTGAAACGCAACAGAGAGGGAGATGCGGGAAGACGCAGAGGGAGGTCTCACAGGCTTCTTGGAGGAACTTCTCTCTGACGCTGTCTGTGGTGCAGTTTTTGCACGTTTTGATGGCAACGGGTAGAGGTGGCTTGTCCTGAGGAAAATAGAGAACACAACCGCAGACTGAAATCTATCGACTTAATTTAACATTATAAATACATTGCAAGCTTATGAAATGCAACGCATGACAAATTGAGATTGAAGGAAATATTTCGTATTTGTGAAAAGAGAATAGAAAACTACACAAGGATTGCAAAAAGCACAGATAAAATAAACAGAGAACGGATTATGAAACACAGCTGATCTGGGTGAGAAGGGAAAAAATTTAACTTTTTTTGGAAAAAAGCAAATATCAAAAATGCATTTGGTATTTGATTATGCAGGAGAGCAAAGCCTTTTTTGCTGCTTTCAATGTCAATTTGGATATTCCGATTTATTTATTTTTTTATTCAAATGAACATATCAATCTCCAGGATCTTGTCATCTATGTCACATGTGGGTTTCTATTACTTTGGGACTCTATTTAACAAGCTGAAAATATTTTTGAAATGCAAAGTGAGAGCTCATGAAACTACATCCGAAAACGTCTTTAGAATAAGTTCTCTTCAGCCAAAGCAGAAGTGCGTCAGCGGTCGCCATGATAAGCGCTGTCCTGATAATGCAGTCAGTAAGGAAGGGGGTAGGAAAAGGAGCCTGAATGCTTCCTCTCATAGGGTGAAGATTCTCAGTCATCCAGGTCATGATCATTCCAAAAAAAAAAGGTTAAAAAACAAAACAAGCTTTATATTATTGCCCAAAAAGGCATTGTTATGACTTAGATAACATGCAAATTAAACCGAAACTGGTCCATCCCTTAGCACTGGGGAGTCATTGGGGTCATTGTTGGCAAATCCTTAACGACTCCCCATTGCAAAGGGGTGGACCAAGCTTGGAACTCCACACTACTGCAGACATTTGAATTGAAAAAGCTTTCTGGATGGGAAGCCAAACGTCTTCAAACTTTGGAAAAAAGTCCAGTTGTTTTTTAACCTTTTTTTTTGGAATGTTGATCTGAAGTGACGCTGAAGGATTTGGGTGCAGTCCGTCTTCTGACCCTACTTATGACCCACTAGTTCACTTAAATGACCAAAAAACCTTTCTCCAGGTGGCATATTAGACTTGTCCATATGTGTTGCAGCAAGTTTCTGTCAAGCTGCAGCTTTTCTTACGGTTGGCACTTCCGGTTTACGTTACGCTGCTCATTGGTGGTTCCTGGATTATTCCTGATCAGTCTAACCAATTTTCCTCACATCTGAGCTGAGAAAGTTGTGTTGAAAAGGTTAAAATATGACACAACTGGGTGTCCCAACAGAACAAAGTACCCTAAAAAACACAACCAAACTAGCTCTGGATTGGTTAAAACAGATCATCACCGCTCCTCTCACCTTTCCTAACTTCCCTTCGTGGACGATTAAACTATTTGTTCATTTTACACCGACAGCAGCACGTTTTTAAAGACATTCGTGTTTATACAACACATTTCCGTTTGTGTGTGCGTGCATTTCAACATACCGGACAGTTGTAGACTCCTTGGTGAACGTCGCCAAACTGACCCTCTCCGATGCAGCGACCCAACTCTATCCTGTCCCTCTGGATCTCATAGTCCCGCGCTGAGAGGCAAGGACGACAGGAAAAGGAAAGAAAACACGAGGAAGAAGTGAGACCGGCACGTCCACTTGTTGTTTTTCAACCCAAACAAAAGTCTTTCACATTGAGAATTATTATTTTAGACCACACGAATGGAGCCTGGATAAAATAAAAACGTTCAGGATGTGAAACTGCTGCTGTCTTAGATAAACCTCTACCCACAGGTGATAATGAACAAACGTTGCTCTAAAGTTTGCAAAACTACTGGCTAGTCCCATCACTTTTTTCACATAAATGCAAACTTTGTATGCACCATGAACCGAGGAAATCTGAAACAAATGTTCTAAAGTGTTCAAACAGGCTTTATCGTCATTCTTCACGCAGAGTAGATAATAATAATAACCTCCGAAATGAAAGCATTTTAAAAACAATCCCGAGTGTAATTTTCTGCTGACTGATAAGCAGATGTTCTGTATTTTGTCCGGTCTCTGCCGGCACGTACCCCTTTCTTTGCAACAATCAGTGCATATACTCACAAGAATTCAAAGGGAACTGCTTAGATTTGCAGCTAAAAACCGGATTACTCGGCATTCGAACTAAAGCTGACATGCGTGTTCTGCTTCTGTAAAGGTCGAGAATTTAACTGGGGTCTGCAGGAAACGTAACCACCAGCATGTTGCAAGTATGTAAAACATTTAACAAGATACTGGCTCAGAAAGTGTAGCTTTTGTAACATAAAAGACAAAAGAAGCAGAACTTATACAGTGGCCAAAACACATTCCTTCTCAAAAGATTTACAGCAATTAATTCACACAGAAATGAGCATTGCTCCAAACATGAACGAAGCCGCAGAGAACTGACACAACCATGATCGTAAATAAAGGCATCTGACAAAAGGATGGAGCAATGAGAACCAAACCACCAAACAACACAAACACATTGCAGATATTTAGCTTCTGACGTCTAAAGCCACTTGATGTTCTCAAACTGGGATTTTTGAAGCAGGACATGGCTGTTTTTTTATTTATTTTTATTATTTTGTTTGGTTGATTGGCTCTCATTGTGCAATCTAACCACTAAATTCACAAGCACCACAAGTCAAAAGACAAACTCAATTCAAAACGGCTCCTGATCAATTCGCTCCTTCGCCAGATCATCCATCCATGTTACCCACAAAGCCCAGTTCGTACCCATATTCAACCCCTTACATACCCATTTAAGGAAACATTGGGTGTCTGTATATTTCTCTTAATGTTTTGAAGAATTATCAAGATCAATAATAACAAAAAACACAAAGCGTTGATCTTAATTAGCCCTGACCAATGACTGAACGAAGGAAGCTATTTTAAATCTCACTGAGGTATGTCGAATGAAATCACGGGAAACTCACCAATCTAACAAGTTATTGATAAGGAAATGATTGTTTTTCCTACAATATGCCGAGACGTGTCTGCAATCCGTGCATACTGTGAGACAGAGAGACTTAGAGCAGGTAACAGGAAGGCTGAACAAAGTGCAGCAAGCTTGCTCTGTTTCAGCCTTTTTAGTGCTCAACGTCTGTCTGTCACGGGGCAGCTTTTAGGAAATCTCAGAGTAAAGGGAAGAATCTACTTCCTCTAAGAAATGCTCATGGCCACATCTTTTTTAGTAATGCCAACCACACTAACCACTACTGTATGATAATAAAGCCAGTTCAAGAATAGTCAGCAGGGTTCCTCCTGATTTGTCATTTTGTCAAGAGAAAATGACAAAAAAAAAAAAAATCATAATTTTCTGTGCAATTCAAGCCATCTGAGTGCAGCCTATTAACTCTGAATCTGCTTGCAAAGAAGTCAGGTCTTAGTATCTGAAGATTTCAAAAATAAAACAACACCCTGCTCAACCTGGCCCCCGGTTTTCAGTGTGTGGTCTGAGGTCGCTGCTTTATGGCATCTGGACCAACTTAGATCAGCTCCATTTCAAAATCTATAACCCACTGACTTGTAAAATAAGGAATGGGATATTCTAGACTAAATACAGAGTCTTTATAAGAGTTTAATGAATTGTGGCACCTTTATTAAATTCCTGAAAATACCAGTTTTAGTGCTTTGTTTGGCATCTCAGGCCCAGTTAAAGAACCACAGTTTAATTTATCTAGAGACCAAACGAGTAGTGAAAGGGATCTTGTTTGATATTGAATGACTGAATTAAGCCAGTATGTATAAAACCAACATGTGATGTGGCAAATCAAAGCCTTCAGAAAATCTAAGACGGAAAAAGATTTCAGCTAAAATCAGTACCAGCAAAATAAAACTTTACAAAAAGCAGAAATCGGCTGCAAAGGTTTAACTGATGCACAAACCAAAATATTTAGAAATGTGCTCAAATCTGATATATAATTACATTTAATAGCAACATATTTGTCTGAAAATTTTAGAGTTTAGACCCTGTGCTAAACTCATTAGGCCCAGTTGATTTGCATGAAATATGAAAGATTAAGACCCTTTATCAAACCAAAGCAGCTCTGAGCTGTCTTTTACTACCGGATATTATTAAAGTCAGACGACCGGATTTCCTTACAGAAGTCTATGAAAAATCTTCGGAAATTATTTCAAATGATCAGTTATCAAAGCGGGTATAACATGTCCCTAAAGTGGGCAAACGTTTGGTACAAATTCCACATTTTGTACCTGATAAAGTCAGGTAGAAAAACCTGCAAAACGCAACATGGCGAAGGACCAAAATGACCAGCACCCGTATAAAACATACTAAGCATTTTTGTCCAGGCACCAACAGCGGAAAATGAAACGTTGAAAGTGATTCCCAGACAAATGTACATAACTACTGAAGACAGACCAATTCTTAGTGGGTTTATTGAGCGATGAGTGGCTATACGGCCTGGAAAAAGAAAAACATCACAAAAGCATTTCATTGGGATATTATGAGAGAGACGGGCAGTTTTTACCTTCAACTACTCCATAGCTCACTGTGTTGGCGGTGGGGGGGAAAAAAAGAGGAAGAAAGACAGATGAAGAGACAGGGGGGAAGGCCAGACTGCTACGTAAAGGTTAAAAAAAGCTCAGAAAACACACACACTTGTTATATCAGACATTTGGTTAATAAACATATAAAAACACAGCCACAAACCGGTCAAGAAAGCTAGACTGCTCCAGACAAATCCCTGTAATTTTAGCCAAACGGACTACAGCTTGACATGAAGATGTATACAAACTCAGGAAAATATGCTAAAAGTCTGAAGAAACGCTGATTAGAGGAAGTAACCCAAAAAAAAAAACGATAAAAAAAGAAACTAAAGAACAAAAACAAAGTATGATAAATATAGCAAGAAAGAAGATCACAGTCTACTTTTAAAGTTAGCCATGCAATTACACACATAAGTACTTGTAGTGGCCAAAGCGTCCACTTTAAAAGATATGTGAGCCGAGAGCTCCAGCAGTGGTTGCAAACACAAGCACAGCCAAACACGGCAGCGTACTCAGGGTTTTATGGACATCTGAATGGATCCGTCACATGTCTCCCTGGACCACATCTGCACTCTATGATTTCTAACCTCCGGCTAATGTCTTTGCTGTTAACAGAAAACAAAATAGCCGGGCTAAATTCAAAAGCGGCGCCCTGACCAAATGCGGTTTTTCTTCGCAACTCATCATGCTGTCGTGAGCGTGCTTCATGGAAACAGACATTCAGATTATTAGGCTGCGGTAAGAAATGGAAGGATCTGACAGATTTACAACGGCAACGTTAGTTTGTTTCGTTACTTTGGTTCCCCTTGGAACAGAAGCTTGATTCTTTAACATCTCTGCAGCTAAATGGCATCAATCAAAGAAGCTTTTTGAGAAAATAACTTACTGGAGGGCATGGTGTACGTGTCCTCTTCATCAACTATCTCCGCATAGTCGTCGGTCTCTGCAAGGTCAGAAATAAAACAGTATGAGAAACACCAGAACTAGCGAACGGCGCCGGCTCACACGTGCACGAGCTGACTCTACGGTCGCAGACGAAGCTTAAAGGTGAAGCGCGTCCAGCTCAAAGCAACGCCCTCGTTGCTCCTCACCGTCCCCTCCTGCCTTCCCTTTCTCTCTCTTTCTCACACACAAGCACTTGGCGGATCGCGTCAGCTGAGCATGTGTTGTGAATATCTGTCTGTGTGAGAGCAGCTGGATCGCAGGGAGTTACCGGAGGAGGAGGAGGAGGAGGAGGAGGAGGAGGAGTGGAGCGAAGAGCAACAAAAAAAGGCAGAAAGGAGGGAGAAACTGGCGCGAGAGACAAAACAGTAGGGAAAAGGTAATTTAAGATGAAATTATTGAGGGGGGGGGGGGGGGCAGATCAGACGAGAGGGTTGAGCGGATGGGAGGAGAGCCGGCGGGAAAAAGATGGACGGATTGGGTCGAACCAGATGGTGGTGTTTAAAATAAAATCAGCGTGCAGACTCAGCTGTTGGAAACTAGAGTCGAACATCTGCTGCCCTGAACGTTCTCACAGCTCTGCTCGGGATTTAGCGGGCTCAGTGGGAGTCTGCCACTTTTATGTGAAAGGAGCCTGGGGCTGATTTTTCTCCTGAAGAGTCTCGAAAGAGCAACATGTGAAACAACAGCTAGTGATCTGTGCAATGCTTTAAGCAATACACTGAAGAAAGGGGCTATTTATATGCTACAAAAAAAAATAAAAAATCAGGAGACATTAAGCCTCAGCTGCTGCACTTTAGACCTTTCTCAAGTTTACCTTTGAGATAGACAGACTCAGAAAGAGTTAGAGGCATCCAGGGTAAAACCGTGTAAAAATAATTGCTTTCAGCAACTGCATAATTAGTGGCACCCCAACAATCTTTTAAAAATAAACATGAATAGAGGATTAATTAAAGTTATATTTCCATTTTCAAGAGGATCAGAGTTTCTATAAGTGTCTAAATATCAATCTATGACTTTCTGTTTTCTTGGGTTGTAAATATGACATGAAGCCACCAGTGAATAGGTAGGATAAGGACCCGTATTTATCTTGCCACTGCAACGAGGACAGTAAGTGGTAGAAAAAATAAATCACAGCAAACAGTTTAAATTTAGGTTATACGAGCCTCCATCCTAACCGTTTACACACTGTTTTCTTACATACATGTTTTTTCTGTCCCACAATCACAGGCATAAATGTCTTTAGTTTATTAAACACTACTCTGACTTTAACGGGAACTACATACTTTGGTTAAACTGGATTAATATTGAGCTTTTCTGCATCCACCAGGTGGGTCTAGCATGAAACAAAAGGCAAACCGCTGTCCTACTGGTTAAAGCAGGGGTGTCAAACTCATTTTGGTTGAGGGGCCGCATACAGTTTAATCTGATCTCAAGAGGGCCACACGAGTAAACTCATTGCAAGATTAAATAGAACTAATAAAAGTGGACTTGTTGATTTTTATATTAAATTAATTTCACTTTTACACAATATATTATGAATAACCTCAGCGTTTATAAGAAAAGTATGTGCAATTTCAACAATACTTTTACTCAGTTAAACATTTACTTAAGTGCATTATGCATAAGTACTGATCACAGTGATTGTACAATGTTGAAAAACATTTATTCACATTTACATTTATTCACATTTTTTGGAACTTAAAAGCACTGTCCTGCAGGACAAAATACATCAAACAGATAAAAATTAAGAAATGATTTAAATTTTTCCACACCTGAAGCTTAATCTGCTAATTAAAACACAGCGCCCCTCGTGGACAATATAGGAACTGCGGATTTTCAATGGGGTACCGCGCACGTGACGTCACCGCCTCAAGAGCAACGCCCCTTTTGCCGCTTAGGTAGGACAAACCGATAGAGAACGCACGTAGCAACCAGCAACAGAACCAGCGATATGACCGACTTTGCAGCCATTAAACTTTCCCAAAACGATGTCCCAGGCGCACGGTTTACTGGTCGCACAGTCGAAGAACACACCAACCTTCAGCTCAAACGATGGCTTGAGTGTCGAGGGCTTAAAAAGACCGGAAAACGGGCCGAGACGATCGAACGGTAAGCTTTGTTTTTTTTTTTCCTGCGCGGCGGTCATGCCGTCGTCGGCCGTTTTTTTGTTTGTAATCACCGTCCAGGGATCGGTATATGTTTAATGTTTGTCTCATTTGAAATGTTTTTGAGTAGGCTATCCTGGTAGCAGGGTATCATGTTAGCGCCTGCTACCATGATAGCCTATATGCTATCATGGTAGCAGGCGCTTCATTACTAACATGTCGGCCACCAAAATAATCTTACCTGTTCACTACTTGATGTCGCTGGAATTGGGTCAGGATGTTCTTCGGTTGTGCCCTTTCCTCCGACAAAATCCTTGCTACATATGTAGGCCGACCGCACCGGTGTACCCAGCGCACACATTTCTCCTTGGCACTCTTGAATTTCGGGAAAGTAATGAAGAAAACGTCCTTCATATGCGGCCGATCAGCGTACCTCGAGTCGCTGTTGCACGTTCCATAGCAACAATGTTTATAAACCATGGTCTTAGATTTTGGAAAAAGCAGTCTTTTAAACGAGTAAAACCAAGGCTAACGCACGTCTCTTCCACAGCAAAACAGCTGCAGGTTTGGGAGTTTGTCCTACTGCGTACCACGTGATGTGACGTCATCGTGACGTTACGTTTCTAAAAATAGCTCGCTCGCGGTACCCCATTAAACGGAGTACATGTTCTTTTTCAATAATTGTTTTATCATTCTCTTCCTTTTATCTCCTCTTTCTTTCACCTTTTGTTTTTTTTCTTCTTGTTCTTCCTTTCCTCTCCTACTTTCCCATTGTAGTGTCCATATCATTTGAGATATTCACTGCATGAATTATAATAAAACTTCACATTCATAAATCAAGCGGAGCACTATGGCAAAAGCAGTACTGCTCCACTTGTGAAAGTCAAATCTGATGAGCTCTTTTTGGCATTAGGACAACAATTCTTATTGCCACATTGCCAGACAGGACACTGGGACAAAAAAAAAAAAAAAAAAAAATGGTTTTTTTTATTTTTTATAATGATAATGCATTTAGCCACCGGGCCGGACTAAATTGTTCGGCGGGCCGGATCCGGCCCGCGGGCCGCATGTTTGACACCCCTGGGTTAAAGTATTGAGAGCAGGGTTGTCAATGCTGGTGAGTTTGTTAAAGAATTTTTTTTTTCTCCACCTAATACTAATACTTAGTATGAAATAACATGCATAAAACCACACACATTTATTTTAAAGCGGACATATCCTAATTCCACATTTTTAGCCCTTAAATACACTTTGTTGTGTATTTTGAGTCTGTAGAAGTGCTTCCTTTAGATTTAAAGAGACAGCACCAAAACGAGTTGCTCTCAGACGCACCTCAGAACAGGGGTAAGAATGTGGAACGTGGGAATAAATTAAAGAGGAATTCAGAGCAGCCCCACTTTATATAGACCACAACTGAATGAGATCAGTGTGAAAAGGAAGAACTGAAAAGCATATTTCCCTTTGAAAGCTTTTCACATCTAAATCAGTTTAAATCTGTATTCACAAACTTTAATCTTATAAATTTGCATGTCCAACAGGCACTTTGAGAGGTGATTGGAAAGTTTAACATTTCAAAGACGTTTAAAGGTGCAGCGCTGCCAATATGGGCCAGGCGTCTCCAGAGAATGCGGTACCGCGCGCGAGCTATTTTTAGAAACACAACGTCACGATGACGTCACATCACGTGGTACGCAGTAGGGCAAACTCCCAAACGCGCCGCTGTTTTGCTGTGGAAGAGACGTGCGTTAGCCTAGGTTTTACTCGGTAAACGACTGCTTTTTCCAACATCTAAGACCATGGTTTATAAACATTGTTGCTATGGGACGTGCAACAGCGACTCGAGGTACGCTGATCGGCCGCATATGAAGGATGTTTTCTTTCCCGAAACTCAAGAGTGCCAAGGAGAAGTGTGTGCGTTGGGTACACTTGTGCGGGCGGCCTACACAACATTTCAACCCGGAAAAAGTTACCAAATTCACCTACATATGTAGCAAGCATTTTGTCGGTGGAAAGGGTGATGATAGCATATAGGCTAGCATGTTAGCAGGCGCTAACCGGGATAGCTTACTCAAAAACAAACGCCCTGAATCTCTTAAGCGAAAGATTCTGAGATGTGAACAATCGTTTTGTAGCTACCTATTGGCAAGATATACAGATTCCTGGACGTTGATTGCAAACAAACAAAAAAGGCCGACGTGAACGGAGCACGGTGGAAATCATAACAAAGGCATGAACGCCGAGCAGGGAAAAAAACAAAGCTTACCGTTGAATCAACTCGGCCCGTCTTCCGGTTTTTTTGAGCCCTCGACACTCAAGCCACCGTTTCAGCTGAAGGTTGGTGTGCTCTTCCACAGTGCGACCAGTAAACCGTGCGCCTGGGACATCGTCTTGGGTAAGTTTAATGGCTGCAAAGTCGGACATATCGCTGGTTCTGTTGCGCTTGTAATGGCTGGTTTGTATGTGCGTTCTACGACTGTTTGCCCTACCGGTGCGGCAAAAGGGGCGTTACTCTTAAGGCCGTGACGTCACGTGCGCGGTACCGCATTGGGACATGCCAAACGTCCCTTTGACTTTCGTGGCATCACTCGAGGTTGACGTCATAAACCGCAGTTTCTATTTAAAACTGTTGATGTCGCTGCAGATTAAATCTGTTGCTTATCCAGCAATTTGTAGCAGAAAAAGAGGAAAAGAGTTTCCCAAAACAGCTCAACATACAAGTTTAGGCCGATCAGGAGTAGGAAAGTACAACTAGATAAGTTATTATTCCTATGAAATAGACACGCGTGCTAGTCAATGTGCATCAACAGTTAAATTCCTCTGCTCAAAACAAAACCAAAGTAAGTTTCCTTATTGTCACGTGGGGAAGATGGCAGAAAGCTGAGTTGGTGAGTAGGTGTGAGGTGGAGATCATTTGTTTAAGCTAACTATACATAACATAGGTGAACCCTGATGAAAATCTAATCAAATTAAATTGACTTGACTTGTAAAAATGTCATATAAACAATAGTATACTACTTATTAGCAACACAAATTGCCTTTTTTTTCTAATGTCATGTTAACGGACAGCTTTTGTCTTTACAGCATGATTTCTAATCTGCGCAGTAAACCAGGTTTTAGGTTAAATTGGTTTGTTTGCACTGAGCTGACCACTGTTTTGCCCCACATTGTTTGGGATGCATGCTAAGCAGAGATGAACGTTTCTGTTTCGGCTTGCAGGAGAGGGAATTAACATGTTACTGTGTCCAACTCTGTAGGATTTAGTCAGCGCCTTGCAGCCCAGAACGCTCCAGCAAACCTCTCTCTGCTCTGCGCGTGTATAAATGCACAAGAGTGCACGTTTCGCCTTGCGTGTGGCTGTCTGACTGTCTGTTTGCTGAGAGAGAAAGGAAAACCTTAACAGAGAAATTGCTGGTTTACGAATTCTCCTTTTTGTGCTCTTTTTTTTGGACCACAGCAGACGTATTTAAACTTTACGGTTATTATAAAAAAACACACGGTCATCCACAGCTATCAAAACTGATTATGAAGCTCTATACAGTAAGACATTTTGTGTGATGACTGAACCGTGATTTTTTTTTTTCCCTACAAGGCATTTACATAAAAAAACATATGGCTATTGTTAAAGACGTGGGAACGTAAGCATCACTTCAAGCCGCACACCAAAATACACATGCTGCCCTATCCCCGGAGGGTGCAGCGAGTGTGCAGCCGGGGCCAGGAGAAGAAAGAAAGAACAACACAGTGATGGATAAACAACAGTGTAACTTTACCGTCCCCGCTAAGGTCCTCTGCGAGGTCCAGGAGAGCATGCAGGAAATGGGACAGCAGAGGAGAGGTGGCAGCAGGACGGGAGAGAGAGAGAGAGAGAGAGAGCGAGAGAGAGAGAGAGAGAGAGAGAGAGAGGCCAGTGGTTGAGAAAAGGAGAGGAGACAAAAAAATAGAAACAGAGAGGTTAGAGCATGACAAGTCAAAGGCTGTACAAGCTGTTAGTTAAGGTTCAAACTGTTTTTTTTTTTATATGAGAGTTAACTTTCATTAATAGGCTACACGGCAGAAACAAGGTGCGGTCACTAAGAAACTCTCTGAAGCAAGAGTAGGTCGAGTCAAAGCAGGACCAATCAGATTTCATTTCATGCAACCCTTTTCAATCCAAATAAGGGGACACTGACAGTGTCTACCTTTCCATTTTAGCTACTTACCAAAACCTGTTTATCAGATGTTTACAGCCGAAATGGGCTTTCAGGAGAAACCCTCTGCTTAAAATACCAACTGAATGTAATACTCTTCTTCTGTATTTCCCTGTGGTACACTGAACAACAGTTTATAGGTCAAATATTGACTGCAGTAACTCAATGTTGGTTTTATCAGGGCCTGGGATTTTTTTATGCACTTATATTTTTAGGATTGGTCACAGCTTCTTGATGGGATAGAAATCTGGAGAGCAGCCAAGCCGTGGACCCAACATTTAACTGTTTGGGTTGCTCACTCTAAAAACCTGGACCTTATGGAAGAGTGGCAAGACAGTCGCAGGAAGTCCTGTGAGCAGTTTGCTACAAGCCGTGTAGGGCACACAGGAAGAAACCAACATTTAACACAGTGGTGGCAGTATCATGGTGCTGAGATGCTTGTCCTCCACAGGGACAGGGAAGCTGTTCAGAACTGATGGATGGAGCTAAATAAAAGCGAATCCTTGGAAGAAAACTGGAGTGCAGGTTCACCTTCCAGCAGAACAACAGCCCAAAAACATCCAGAGCTAAATTGCAATGGCTTAAATGCATTTTTTTATGTTGAAACAATCAAGTTGAGCTTTAGACGTAAATCCAACTGAGAATTTGAGGCAAAATATGAAAATTTATGTTCACAAGCGCGCCCCTTCTAATCCGACTTAAGGCTGGTTTATGCTTGACACATGTCCGTTCAGCGTGGAAATGAGAAGTGCAGGCACAATGTCTGCAGCATTTCTGCTCTGTACAGCTAGTTCTCCGAAGTAACTATATTCTCCTAGACTCTAGAGGGCAGCGTTGTGCTCATACGCTGCATACCACTATACATAGAAGTAGAAACACAGTTGTTTTCAACATTTTAAAGCCTCTGGCTTTCTTCCAAGAATGACGGCGATTTCTCTCCAGGAATTGTTAACAATTTCTTTATGGGCCGAATCACAAAGACGTCTATATTTACGAACCTCCACCAGAAGGAGTGGTTGCTCGTCCGCCATTTTTTCCCCGCAGGGGATTGTCCGCATAGTTTGGAATTTTCCAAGGTGAGCAGAGTGGAAACTTTTGGCAGCGCAGAGGGGCGTGGTAGCCGGAATTACGTAATATGGCCACGTGGACCTCGCGGATGTGTCGAGCATAAACCAGGCTTTAACCTCAACTATTTCTCCTAGAAGAGAAATAAATGCCATAGTTTTAAGACATTGTAAACATTTTTGGAAGCATTCATCATTTCCCTTCCACTACAGAAGATTACGCACTACTTTGTGGTCATCTACCACCTAACAACACAACAAAACACACTGAAGTTTTTAGTTTTAAAGTAACAAAATGGGGCGGGGGGGGGGGGGGGTGGGGAGTTCAAGAGGTGTGAAAACAGAAATTTGAAGCTAGAGGGGAAAAAAGTTACTTCCAAAAATAATTTTGACCCCGCCTGCCTTTACTGTTCAAAACAAGGCTCAACAAAGACACAGCTGCTGTCCAGGTTCACTCTGAGCTGTCCCGATGACGGCTGCCAGAACCACAGATGGAGACAGCGAGTCACACGTTGTCCCATTCAGGGTGTCACCCAGCCGGCCCGCAAATACATCCGATGGAGACAATTACGCTTTAAGCATCTAAAACAAAACATTTTCACAAAAAAAATTCCAGAGTAACATTTTTGAATCGACAGTTAACGTCTCTGAGCAGTTTAAGCAAGATGGAGGACATTAAGTCCACCAGAGAAGATGTGAAGCACCACCAACCTTAGAGGAGGACTTTACTTCTTTAACAAACATTATGTGTCTACACAAAGGAGGAAAACTGAATTACTGAGCTCCAATGCAGTAGGTGAAAAAAGTTGACAATCAGCCAAGAAATCAGCTGATAATATTATTAATGGGCCCTGACCAGCGGGTCAGAAACACAAAAATCCTATTTTTTCCCCCAGTGAACGCACCACATACTCTACCGAGTCACAGTGACCACAACACTCTTCAGTGTTGGTGCGGTTAGCGATCAAAGGAGCCTCAAAGTGAGCTCATTTCACTATTAGAGGTTTTAAAAATAAAGTCAAGGGGAAGCAGAGATGTAAGAAGTAGAACTATACAATTAATCAACTCACAATCATCACTGCAGCATTAACGTGTGCAATTATGTCAAATGCAAAGGCTCCATGCATGTTTGAATCTTTGTAACACGGATTATGACAGAGCGAGCAGGCAAAACAAAAAAACACTGCGTTGGAGAGCTTTGAAAAGTTATTCTTTTGCCTAAATGCTGTGGGCTTCCATTGTGGCGCTTCTAATTATTTTTTGGACAAATGGACCAGTTTCCATGAGACAAAAGAAGTTGAAAAAAGTCAAGAAATCACATCAGTGTAACGCAGGAAAAATGGATTACAGGAAGTGAGTGGAAATATTTACTCTAGCACGGATTATGTCCATAAAACAGCAAAGGTAAGAAATTATTGATGTTTTCAGCTTCATGAAATAAGCCATTTTTTTCCCTTCTGCTTCAGCTGCTTGTTCCGTGGATTTTTCATGTAGAGCGGTGATACTTGCATCGTTGAAAAGAGCAGAGTTTGGGCTTTGAACTGAAAAGCTGCTTGTGTGGTTTGGATCGCATTGAGCTGACGTTGCTGTTTGTTTTTCCGGGAATGCGTCTTTAGCATCTTTTAACTTTTTTCATTTTAGCTGCCTAGTGTTGAAATTGAGTCTCGTTGAGGTAGAAAATAATGTTTCTATCATTTAGACGAACCTCTCCCCGTTAAGTAGATAAACAATATGCATATATTCATAAATGTATTATATGTGTTACTGATTTTTCTGATGGAAGTGCTGCTGCCCTCGGCATGGAGAGGGCGCCCGGGTAACACGGCCTGCGTCTTGCCTATTTAATATAAACTGTAATATAAACACTGAGGGGTTTTTTCTATAAAACTTTTTTCTATAAAAGTTGCCTAACATGATTTCATGCGAGTGTGAGCTTTTATGGTCAAATCTTCCCTGTGGAATCAATCGGCCTTAACTCCTCATCAGCAGGAAAATGGAAGAAACTAAGTACTGTATTGCAGCTACTAGTTATTACTGGGCACAATGGCACACGACAGAACTTAGTTGTAATATCAGTAGCTCGCAGGTGTTTTAACCTTTGAGTCCTTTTCATGTTCTGGATCTAAGGAGCTACCAGCCAAAAACAATAGGGAGCAGGTGGCAACCGGAAGTGATCCACGTGTCTTGCATTTAAACGGAAGTACGTCACCACTACCCGTAGCATATAGGCTATTGACATGCAGTAAAAAACATTTAAACTTTTCTTCATAGCGACAGAAAGCTCAAAATATTCTTGCCAAAAATGATTTTAACTGCAGTCTCCTTCTGGACCAGTAACGAACTATAAATTAGGCAACGAAACATGAGATTTTCTTTATTTTCCATAAGTAATGAGGGTTACGTTCTTTATAGGTCCTAAGTGCCTATTCTGTGTCTCCTCTAAGTCCAAGAACCATAAAGGGAGGGTCAGATATTTCACTCCGCCACATCACAATATTATGCACATGCTCCAATACTTAGTGTCCAATAAGAGGCGGTGATACCGTTGGGCGGCGAGTCGGCACAGAAGGTAAAGGGGAGGAGGAAACGTCGTGCCCTGGTTGGCTTGGGGGATGTCGATGTCACTACATCTTTAGCCAATCGGGCAGGGGGAAGAGGACGATAGAGTGAGAGGAAAAAACAAGAGTTGAATGGGTGTGAGGAACACAAGTAAGGAGGACGGAAACAAAAGTCAGCGGGAAAAGAGAGGGCAGGGAAGCAGAGAGCGAGAGGAAGTCTCTACAACGTGTAAAAAGCAGATGCTGGGAGGAAATGGAAAGAAGATATGACGAATCAGTTGGTGTTTGTGTCTTACCAGAGACAGAGATCGCCCTCACTCCACTCCGCACTGCCTCCAACTTTTTCTCATTGTTGGAAACTCTGAATTCAAACAGAAAAAGGAGAGAACAGCAGATCAGTCAACATATAGCCAACAACAGAAAAACGTTCCCGGTACTAGAAAAACGATCCCAAGTGACTCCAAAGTGAGCTCATATAAACAGATTAAACAGCTGCAACATGTTCAAGCTCCCACACGCAGCTCACTGGAGTGGAAAAAGGAAACCATGACCATGACTCGCTGTGGACTAATCCTTACGGTTTCTCTTCTGCGGTCTGCTGCTGTGTGTCAGCTCAGCTCCACTAAGGTCCTAACATCACCGACTGAAGTGGGAATGAGAAAGGAGAAGCAGGGAGCAAAGTGAGAGGAAGGAGGAGACTAAGAGTGTTTAAAGACCCAAAGTGGAAAATATTTGGCTTCCTGCTTTATCTCCTTATTTGACCAAGGAAACGGAGCGTGGGGGAGAGATTTAGGTTGAAAAGTAAGCAAAACTGCTCATGTTGGAAGTTCTAGAAGAAGCGGTGAAAAGTGTGCACCGTGAAGTCTGGGCAGCAAATAACAATCTGATCCCCCAAGAGCTGGATCATTGAAGTGTAGATAAAAACAAACTGCGATTAGTGGAACATCATTAGACTCCAATGGTTAACCTGCAAAGAGCCTTTCTGCACAATCCTTCATGTCAAACTCTAACTTTTCCTCTGAAACGTCCAGAGTAACTATTTTTGTCCTAGTTTTTAAAGAATCAATTCAAAAATGAGTTTGTTTCAGATATTTTACAGTAGTCAGGCTTAAAATGTGTATCTAGCAAGTAAATGGTGGATGGACGGCTGGATGGGAGTAGTACAGTAGGGTCTAAAAAATAAGGGTTCCTCACAATTTATAAATGTAATTTAAAATCCAACCAGGAAGGTTCATGGGAGACATTTCTCCAGTGTTCAGGAAGGGTGGATGGATTGGGTGGAGGCAGGGATGTAAAGGTGGACGGATGCAGTCAATTAAAAGTCAGCACTTTTGAAAATGAGAAGACACGCTGAGTGCTTCTGAAGTGATGATGCAGACGGGCTTAAATCAAGAACACGTAACAGTATGGTGCACTGTATTGTCTTTCTGTTTATGTTTTTTCTAAACTAATCTGTATTTGCCAAGATGTTTTTCAGTTAACTAGAGAATTTGATTCAGTTTGCATCATCTCCTGTTTTTCATTGGTTTTAAAGTTTCTTAATGGCTGTTTCTGGAAGTCAGGAACTCGTCTTCTTTGGAAACACCCTTAGGTTCTCTGGAAAAGTGTTGAGACAGATTCAGCTTTTAATGCCTCAACACGTTTCTTTCTAGTCCAATGGTTTTAAAGATAAATTAACACAAAACAGACTCTGATGTTGAGCAACACTCATCCCCCAAGGAAATGTATATTTTTCAAAGCCCTATTTGCCAATTTTTCTGCAGAACAAAAAACAAAAACCAAGCCCTTTTCATCAGTTGTGACTTAAATCTATGATGTCAAACAGACTGATAAACCTTCAGGAATATTATCTTTTATCACTCATGTGAGCTCTTCACGCTTTGATAGGAGAACATGAGGGATTCAGACTTACTTTGGGATGGAAGGCAGAGCTCTCTCTCCCTCTAGAGGAGAAAAGCACACACTGCGGTCAGAAGCATGGACTGAAAAGGGGCGCATCCAATCTTGATCTGCTCCGTGTAGGTCAATATTTCTATGTACGCCTACCTTTCTGTACTCTGACAATGAACGAGTGGGTTTCCATCGAGACTAGCCGACAGTAACCGTCGATCAGGTCAGCCAAGTTTTCCGCCGTGGTGAGCGATGCTGTCGTAACTGTGAGAGGCTGCGCGGGGAAACACAAGCACACAAAGGCGGGGCTGGTTACACACAGACATTATCTCACAATGGGAGACACACACACACAATTAAGTAATACACAGAAAGTTTAATCCAGCTGCCTCTTACACCAGAGGAAAGTATTTTCTTACAAATCCAACACTTCATCAACAACCATCAATAAACCAACAAAGACTCAAGTTAATCAAAGCATTGTTCAGATGTTAGGCATGGAGTCAGAGGCTTTTTGCATTACTGAAGTATAAACCATTTCATTTGGGTATTTTTCATTCGGTAGGGACAACAATCTGCGGTTCAGGAATAATTTTTATGTAAGGACACTCCCGCTGTTAATTGTGCTGCCGCCCTTTTACCAGCAGGACAGCATTTAGTCTTCTGTAAGATTTCCCAAGGTTGGAGCATTCAGTGACCGTTCCTCTTTGGACAATCTCTCTAGCATGTTCAAACCCTCGTTCCTCTCTTAATTTCTCTCCTCCTCAGCTCATCCCACAAGTTTTCCACAGGATTTGAGTTTGAGAACTGAGGTGGCCATGGAGGAAGGTCGATGTTTGTGAGACTGGGACGAATGCACTATACCAGGGTCCTCAGGGCCTTTGGGGGAGAAACAGACCCACAGCATCATGGATCTCCTACCGTACCTAACAGTGAGCATGAGGTGCTTTATTTTTTCCGTTTTGTTTTTTTTCGCAGACCCACCTGGAGTGTTCATCATAGAAGAGATAAATCTTCAACCTTATCTGAAAAAAGCCCACAGTTCCAGTTAAAGTCTACAGTAGAGATAAACAAATTTACACATTTACTTTTGTGATGGTAGGAAAGGCGAGCCGCGAAAACAGCCAGCTGGGATGGAGGTAGCTTAAAATGGCTCTTATGGAGACTTGGCTGTAGTTCTCCCAACGGTGGGTGGTTGAAGTAAATGTTTACCTGTCTTACAATTCTGCTGATTGTTCATGGTGGTGAAGATTAACTTAGGTCCTCGTTCAGTTTTACAACTAAAGCGGTTCAGTAATCAGGGATTGTTCAAGGTATCAATAAATGTGCCAGAAGATTTGTTCCCACCGAATAAATACATTCATATTAAACATTGGATTTTTCTGTATTTGTCTGGGTCAGAGTGTGCTTCAGCAATAAAAATAAATTTACTTTAATGTTTTTTAAACTTCTTATGATACACTTATTGTGCAATGTATGTACTATAAAATATTCATTTTCAAACTGTTTGACATCAGAACATCTATGTGGTAAAAATATAACAGGCTATAGTTAAATTACATTTCTGTAGGTTTTAAAGGTATACTGGACGTTCTTTTTACAGTTTCAAATTCTGGGGGGGTTCATCTTATCTATTGGTTGTCCCCACATGCCAATCGTTGTGACATGCGCGCCTAACACCAATGTGCGTGCACGTTCCTTGCTAGCAAGGAACCAGTGAGCTTCGGTTTCAGTCGTATCTCCACTGCTCTCACTGTATGCGTTGAACATGGCTGAAAGTCGCAAGAAGTGTCTTAGGTGTTTTAGATGTTTATGAGAAGAAGAGGAAGGCCTCTGAAGAAAGAAATAAGACCAGAGTAGATTTGGGAGAGTCTTTCACCCAATCCCCCTAAGAGGCGGAAGAGCAGGTAGGACGGTCTTGCAATTATTGAAAAAGGGACTTGGCCGTTTATTACCTACATTTCCAGAGTGACTAACGCTATTCAGCATCTAACAGGGAAATCATTTTTAATGATTTGAATAATTTTTGATCCTATGACTAAACAATTTGCTCCCCGGGCGCCGCACATGGCAGCCCACTGCTCCCCAAGGGTGATGGGTTAAAAGCAGAGAACAAATTTCGTTGTAATGTATGTTTCAATGTATGTTTCAATGACAATAAAGATGATATTACTATTACTATTACAAAAGGCAGAAATCCGGTCTTGTATTTGTATCCCAGGCTTTGTTGGGAATATGTTTTTAGACAGAGAGCAGATGACATGGCCCACATCCCAAAGTATTGCCGTACCTCAGCAGCCCCGGCTACATTCAGCTGCAGCATGCCTTTCCTGTCTTTCTCCTCCATAGCCGAGTACTGGATGGACTGGACTTGGGTAAAGTTTGCTAAATGTGTGGGCTGGAGACAGAGAAGCACAGGGGAACTCAGAACCCGTTTTATCCACGTTACAATGATTAAATATTGATAGATTTCCAGCCTGCTGAAAACCACAATGCCTTCTGAAAGCATCGCATAACTATAAATGCAAGAAAAACGAAATATTTTCCACAAAAAAATCAGAAAGTTTTTTTAGCCCATACTCACTGTTGATCCCTTATCAGTGAGGTAACTGATGCCTTCTTCTGGCCCGATGGCCAACTCCACCTGGATCACCCAGCTGGACTGTAGGGGGCAAGAGGAACGAAAGAAGAGACCTAAGCATCTCCCACTGGTTGGACGCAGGACCAGATGCCACCAGAAGAGGTCAGTATAACATAGTTCATAAAAGCCTCTGCAGCACACAGAGGGACACCGACCCTGGCTTCTAAACCACAACTTGGGAGACACCTACCCCGAGGGCACATTTAAAGAACTCCTTGTCGAAGCGGTAGATCGGCGCGAGTATCTCTAAGAACTTGAGGATGCACTGCTCGTCGTTGAGGTTGGCCACCTGCTTGAATGTTTGCTGAATCAGCTTCCGGAGAGTTTTAGCCTGGAGAGAAGCAGGAATAGAAAAAGGCCATAAAGTGACGTAATTAAAGAGTTCTTTAAATGGTTTTTGCAGGTGATGCATCAAAAGATTAAATGAAAATTTACATCAGTGCCTGTCAGGATGGGGGTATTTTTATCTCCCCACAGTCTGTGCAGTGACAGACATTGATTGACTAATAGTCCACTCTGGTTCCAATTAAACTGACCCCTGCACTTCATTCTCAGCTCGGATCAATAGCTAAACAAAGGCACACCGACACTGTTGGTTACAAACTCAAACATCAATGACTCAGCCTGTTCGGTGCCAGATTAAATTTTAATCACATAATAAACAAATCTTTCCAGAGTAGATTGTAGAGTTGACCTAAAAAGCTTTTTTTCTTAAGTGTGCACTACGCTGCCATGGAGCAGACAGATGGCGGCAAATCCATCCAGAAATAATAATATAGATTTACATCTATTCTTGATGAGTCCACAAATAAAGATGACCACAATAATACTTCATATCCAACCAAATGTAGTTTAGAGGGCTTACACGTGTGGTGTGAAAGAACATGCATGCATAACTTTTAAAAAAGCATAACTCCCATAATATTCTCTATTTGGAGAACAGATGGTTCGTTATGTACAGATTATGATAAAGATCATAGGAAGGCTTAAAGTAGATTGGTAGGGCACTATATGCTCAATAGGATGAATTTTGCCTCGGTTATGAGCAATAAAGCATAAGTCGCAAGTGACAGATGAAACGAGCCTGGAAAAAGTCAGAAACAAATTTACATTATGGTTTCAACACAACCTTTATTAACCTATGTTATTGTGCACTGTGACTGGGCTGATCTGACCCAAAAACTGCAATGGATTTCCCTTTAAAGCCTGATACAGGTAATTGTGAGGAAACTTCACATTTAAAAAAAAGAAAATATGTTTTGGTGGCTTAAAAGAAACCAATATAAAACGTCAGACTTTCAATTTTTCTTTGTATCGTAACTGATAGGTTAGACCAAAAAAAATACATTTTCCTCAAGTTTTCTGTATTTTTATACAGGGTGTGTAAAATACATAAATTTGAATGTTGTAAATTCTATGTTCAGAAAAATATTGACGTTGTTGAAGAGGTAGAGGTCTCAAAAATATTTGTTATTTGTAATTACACAAGCACACACACACACACACACACATGCATATATATATATATATATATATATATATATATATATATATAAAATGATTAATTTGGAGTTGTAAGGTTATGGGTGTCAGAGTAAACTGAGCTACCCACAAATGGACAACACATTTCTGATTTTTATTTGTAAAAACATTTAAAAAACCCATATTAATCTTGCTTCAGAATTGCTTCACAATTATCTGCTATATATATTTTGCTAATAAAACACACTGGTTTGGAGTTGCTACATGACAAAACGCTGACAGCTCCATCAAACTTTTTTTCAAAGGCAGTGTAAAATAATTGTATTGTTCAATAGTAAATACTGTAAGGATTGCGGTTTTAGGCATGATAGAGAGCTGCTGCCAGCTGTCCAGTTCAATCCCAAGAGAATCAACAAATCAACACACACGCACACTTCTCACAAATATCCCAGTGTTCACATGTCAACAATGGCAGATGTGAAAATACACACAGGATTGCATGTTTTTAAGTGCTCTTCATGCTCCAGATAGGGTTGCTGTTTTAATTCCTAGAATTCCACCACAAACACAAAAATGTCCGCCCTTCCTGAGAGGAAGCAGTGCAGCTGGCTATCAGCCTCCCTATCACCGTATCTACACCAATAACCAATCCAACCATCACGCGTTGTTTATTATATTTCTTATTTATTAGGTTCTTGTTCATTATTTTTAGGCAGCTATTTAGGCATAAAACCTAAGTCAGTTTGTCAATATATGAGCAAATGTCTGTCGATACAAGAAATTGTTTTAAGGCGATTTGTATCTTAAACTAAACATTTATATTTATGGTTCATTTAACTCTGTAAATGCTATTTCACAAATACTGTTTCTCCATTTCAGTTTAAATTTCCAAGTTGTCTGTAGAAATAAAGCAGAAGGAATTATTTAACTTAATAAATAGTTCCTCGTTTAACAACAATAACAAAATTCAACATGGCTGCTGTGCAAATAATATGGTTCCTTAAAGTTTTTTATTTAAAAACACCAAACTTTCTCAAAGAGAATGTTCTAGATTCTCATGAGTTTTCATAACACTTAATTCAGTAAAACAATAAAAAAATTTGAAGTTTTGTTTTCTGCATGTTATACAAAGAAACAACTTACTTGTTTTTCTTTTATAAAAACTAGACCCAGAATAAGAATGACAGCCAGCTTTTAGAAGAGCTTCTACGGGCCAATAAAGCATTTACATTTTTAATTTTTATCCTTTTATTTTTAGCATACAAATGGTAAGACACATTTTAAAGCTATTGACAATCTTACCAAGAGGGCAGATGTGCAAAAGGAACTCAATTGGGCCAAGGATTGAGCCCTGAGGAACACCATGCAACAAAGGAGTGACTTTGGACATTATGTTATTTGCAAACGTGGAAGAGGTTCTGCTGCTCAGATAAGAAGAAAACCACTTAAGAACAGTTCCAGTAAAACCCTATCATATTATGCAGGGTGTGCATGTCTCTATCAGTTCTCTATCAATAACCCAAAAACTAAAATTTCTTAGATAAAAAAAACTCAAATGAAAAAAATTTGAGATAAATAAAGCAATTTATTTATCAGAAATTTTAGGATTTATTTCTTTTTATTCATGGAAAAGGGAGTATAGTTTGAGCTCAAATATTTTTCCTCATGCTATTTTTCTTTTTTACCATTGTGATCCAGAAATGAAAAGCAAGAAAGTGAAATTTGTGATCACAAACTTCAAGACTGTGTAGCAATCCCAATACAATTAGTATAGTTATATACTAACTATATTTGGAAAATGTTGCAAAAAATAAAGCTTAACAAATCAGTTTTTTAGTTGTTTGTTCTTACAGTTTCAAAATGTCCTGATTTTCTTAGCAAGTTTTTAAATGAGAATTTTCAAATTGTATGGTGAACATAACACATTTTAATCAGGATACTTGATACTTGAACTTGAAAAATAGTATGATGTTCTTAAACCAGTTAAAAAGCTAATATCTGTGACTATCATTTATCTATAATAAAATCTTAATTCACCACACACAGCTTAATAAAACCTTAATAGGCGCGCAGCTTTGCAGAGGAAGAAGTTTGCTGGAGGAGCAGCTTGAGTCCTCTCAATTTTCTTATCCCTACCTGATAATTGGGCTCGTTTATGCATTCTCCTGCGGTTCCGTTTAATTCTCCTTCTTTAATAGAACTTAAAGAAGGAGTTGGCTATCGGTCTGAGGGGGCTTAGACACCTGACAAACAGAGAGCTGCAGCCAGTGGCCAATATAATCTCTTTCCCTGTGAAAAAGCTAATTTATTGCAATAACCCAAAATGTTGAGGTCTGTTCAATTCTGCAAGACTGACCACATTTTGTGCACAAGTTACTGGGGCTTTCTTTTACAGGATATAAGAATCTCTCTGCGCTGGTACCTTCTCAGCATGATCTAATCCTTTACCATCTTATATGATCATATTACCGACCGCTACTTCTGGCTCTGCATGAAAACATACCCCATTAGGCTGCCGTCTTATCGTCGCGAGAGGCATTGACAATAAGGAACAAGCTAACGAAGCCCCTTTAAGACCCTGAAACCGTATTTCAATATGTTATTCATCCGACGAGAGGGACAAGCTTGTCAAATCAAGCTGCGGCTGGTCCAAACTTTGATCTCCAAAAGGTCAGTTTCACTAAACCTGCTGCCCAGCCTGTCAATACCAATGAACAGACTCTGCTCTTTATAACAGCTAACATAAGTTACTGTTTACTACCACAGCCATCTGCTCTGGGCTCTGTGTTTGTGTGTGTGTGTGTGTGTTGGTTGGGGGGGGAGTGAGCAGAGTCTATTGAGGGAGAATAATCCCATTAAATGACCACGGTTCCCTTTCGGCAGAGCGAACAGCAGAAACGTAAATGACAGCTGCGCCCCCACCTCTGTGACCCCCCAAACACATAAATTAACACGTGTGAATCATAAAAAGCAGCAGCAATGTAATTTTACTCCGACTCTACCAGAACCCCTTCATCTGCTTTAAACTGATAATACGATCAAAGGTATTAGAAGCAAAAATTAATGGGTCACTCAGTTAGTTGATTATAAAAAGAGGTTAATCTGCAGTATAAGCTTTAGATCTTTTTTCACCATTGCTATACAGCTTTAATGATGATTTTCGTGCTGCTTCTTGTGCCATTTGATATCTTTGAAATCCAAATGTTTTAAGATGTATCTATGAGAATTTATGGGATTTTCCAATGACAAAAATTGTCCAACCAGGCATAGCTGTGAATCATTACATCACATTATATTTGTTTAGCAGTTGAATTTTGAGAGCTACGTATTCATGCTCTGCATACTGTTATTGATCTTTATATTTATATCTTCATAAAATTAGCCAGTTAGGTGGACCGTTACCCCCATTGTTTCCAAATTTTTATACAGATTTGAGTTATTTCATGTTGATACTCAGCAGATCGATGGTGACATCATGGTGACGGAAATAAAGTTGCTTTGACATGGTGATAAAAAGTTTTTTCCTGGTTAAAGAACTATAATTAACCTCAAATGAGTCTGTGAGGTTGACAGCTGGGTGTTAGTTTCAGTTAACGAGAAGTGGTTCCTTTCCACTGTCACCACATCCTTTCTCAGGAAGAGGGCTTGTTAAATTGCACAAGATATGTTTTCACCTACTGGCATTAGAAATTTTATTTGACAGCATTGTTTTATACTTAGGATCTGGGATAACTGAAAATGATTTCTTTATCTATGTGGTTGAATTATATTGGATTGATTTGACTTGATTATATATTTCCTGATCTGTTTACTTTCAGATTAGATTTATTGTGAATTAGTGCTATATACATAAACTGAACTGAATCACCGTAAAATAAAAAAGATACAAAAAACAGAAGTAACTGTTTTGCACCTTTGCTGCCATAAGCAGTCAACCATTATTTATACTTGGAGCAGAGGCGACATCCCAACATTAGGTAGGAATAGCTGTAAAGCGTGGATTTACTATTACTTTAGGTACCTTCTTAAATATCTGTGCTTCCTCGGACTCAAGAAGTGCAACCTTCCACAGGAGCTGCTGGTCATCTTCTACACTGACATTATTCAGCCTGTCCAGTGTTCGTCCATCACGGTGTAGGTTGTGTCATCCACAAAACATGACTGGTCCAAACTACAACAATTAGGTCTGCAGAGATGATCATCGGGGCTGACCGTGCCTCCATCCAGGACCTGTACATCTCTAGGGTCAGGACAAAGGCAGCTAACATCTCTGCAGACCCCGGACATCGTGCACACTGACTGTAGACTTTAACCTTCATGACGCCGCTACAGACAGCTATTTATGAAAATCAGCCACCACAGAGACAGTTTCTTCCCCCAGATTGTCTCTGACGAATACTTAACAGTCAGAGAGCCCAGATAGATACCACGCACATTTGCAACAATATTACAACATCTTAGCTGCTAAATGCTCCAGCAGTTAGAAGTGAAAAAAGGGAGTGTCGAAAAGCTGAACGCAGGTGGAGAAAGACTAGACTCCAGGTTCACTATGACATCTATAAAGAGAGACTTTACAGATATAACTTACAACTGAAAAATGCAAGAGAATCTTTCTTCTCAGAGATAATCAAGAAAAAAATTAATAATGCTCGTGCGTTATTTGCCACAGTCGACAGGTTAACAAATCCTCCTGTATCCGTGGCTTCTGAACTCCTCTCCACCAGGGCCTGCAATGAATTTGCTAACTTCTTTATGGGGAAAATCCTAAAGATCAGAGGATCAGTTTGTACATTCATATCAAGTTCAGTACCAAAGTGGTCTCCAACTAGAATTGATCTTGACCAAATGTCCCAATTCAGCCAAATAAACTACAAAGGCTTACAGGAGATCATTCAGCAGCTAAGTTCCTCCTCCTGCTGCCTTGATGTTCTACCCACAGTTTTCTTTAAGAAAGTTTTGCCTGTCATAGCCTCTGATTTGACTCAGATAATAAACACGTCCCTTCTGTCAGGTGTTTTCCCGGAGTCCCTAAAAACAGCAAATATCAAACCACTGCTGAAAAAGAACAATTTAGACAAACTACTACTCCAGAACTACAGGCCCATCTCAAACCTCCCCTTTATCAGTAAGATTATTGAAAAAGCTGTGTTTCAACAATTAAACACCTTCTTAACAACGACCAGCCGATTTGACGTTTTCCAGTCTGGTTTCCGTGCTCACCACAGTACAGAGACCGCCCTTATCAAGGTGTTTAATGACATCCATATAAATACAGACTGTGGAAGAACCACCGTGCTGGTTCTATTGGACCATATGGATCGATACTGTCGATCACTCCATTCTGTTAGAAAGCCTGGAGAACTGTGTCGGCCTCTCTGGTACAGCTCTCAACTGGTTTAAATCCTACTTAAAGGACAGGAACATTTTTTTGTATCAGTAGGTAACTTTACATCAGAGATGACAAAAATCACATGTGGGGTTCCCCAAGGGTCCATTCTGGGTCCCCTCCTCTTCAATATCTACATGCTCCCTTTTGGTCAGATCATAAAAAACAACAACATCAGCTACCATAACTATGCAGACGACACACAGCTCTACATCACCATGTCACCATGTGACTATGAACCAGTTCAGGCACTGAGTAAATGCCTAGAAGAAATCAATACGTGGATGTGCCAAAATTTTCTTCAGTTGAATAAAAACAAAACAGAAGTAATAACATTTGGACCAATAGAGGAGAGATCAAAAGTTAGCACACAGCTTCAGCTGCTTCAGCTAAAAACCACAGATCAGGCCCGAAACCTGGGAGTAGTGATGGACTCAGACCTGAACCTCCAAAAGCATCTAAAGACAGTTACAAGGTCGGCTTTCTATCACCTGAAGAACATTTCCAGGATTAAAGGACTAATGTCTCAGCAGGATCTGGAAAAACTAATCCATGCGTTTATCTTTAGTAGAATTGATTACTGCAACGGTGTTTTCACAGGTCTGCCTTAAAAGTGGATCAGACAGCTGCAGCTGATCCAGAACGCTGCTGCCCGCGTCCTCACTAAGACTAACAAAGTAGAGCACATCACCCCTGTTCTAAAATCCTTACACTGGCTCACTGTATCTCAGAGAATGGAATTTAAAAACTTCTGTTAGTCTATAAATCCCTGAATGGCTTAGCACCTAAATACATCACAGACTTGTTATCAGTGTATCAACCCTCCAGACCACTCAGGTCTTCTGGCTCCAGCCTTCTCTGCATACCTAGAACCAGAACCAAACAGGAAGAAGCAGTATTTAGTTCCTACGCTCCACTGATCTGGAACAAACTTCCAGAAAACTGTAAAAGTGCTGAAAGCCTGACTTCCTTTAAATCAAGATTAAAAACACATTTGTTTAGGACTGTTTTCGACTGCTCTAGTTAAATAGTTCTACTGAAACATCACTACTTCAACTTTTTTAGTCCAACTGGTTTTAATGTTCTATTTTTGTTTCTACACTTTATTCCTACTTGCTTTTATTCTGTTTTATTTTCCTATATTTTAATCATGTAAAGCACTTTGCATTGTCTCTGTACTGAATTGTGCTATACAAATAAATTTGCCTTGCCTTGCCTTGCCTTAGTCTTTTGTGCATACGTATTTAAAAAAAGAAAATCTTTCTATTGTCCTTTTTTTTAAATCTTGGTAGTCATTCATTCATTAAGAGCAAAGCGGTACTGAAATGAAACTTGCTTGTAGGCACAAACTTAGCGGTTAAAGCTGATTCTGAAGTGTTGTTGTTAGGGCAATCTGGTATCTATGTAAGGGATGATGCCCGCCGAGGTGTCCGTTATCAGAAATTAATGGAGGACGCGGAGATGTGAACGGTTGCTTCCGCGAGGTCCATTCATTTCTGATAATGGACACTTCGAAGGGCTTTATCCCGCATATACCATGGTCACACGCAAAAGAAATAAATATTAAATCAATTATTAATACTTTAAATGTTTTTTTTCACCATTAAAATCGTAAATTTTTCACAAGAAGCGGCTGAAAGAACTATTAAATATCGCTCGTTGTGACGCGCTGCCAAGGTAACCAGCGTCAACTGTCTTGTCGTTATCAGCTAACGTTTGAGCCAGCGCAATAATTTAGAACAGCCAATCAGAATCAAGTATTCACCCCGACCATGGTATAAAATGTAATAATAAATAGAGCCAATAATTAGCATTTTTTTTTCAGTTTCCACCCGACCAGATATGGGTCAGGGATAATCAAACTGAAGATCATCCGGTTTCAGTCTATTTTTTCCCATATAATGCAGCCTTAGTTTATTTAAAAAAAGTAAAGAGCATTTTTCACTTATCACCAGTTTTTCCTATCACATTATGTTTGCTTCATTCAATTATTTAAACAGGAATCCCAATCTAAAAAACTAAACACATTATTCCTGACATTACTCAAGTCAGATTTAACAATTTATTACTGTTTCGCTGCACATGTGTGACATCACGCATCTTTCTGACTTAAAGAAACAGCTGTAATGGGAGAAAATGGAGGCCATGTTTGGTGAACAAGAGGACAAAGAAGGTAAAGTAAGTAGGCAGGTGACGGGAGGGGAGTCAGCCCCACTTGGCAGACAGAAGAGGGAGAGAACGGGGAGAAGCTGCACACCGACACCTCCCCCTTCCTTCTCATTGTTGGGATGAAAGAGTGGGTTTAACCGTGACCTAAGGGTCATACGCACACAACCTGCGTACATACATGAGCGTGCACAATCACAGTCTCTACTCCCTCTGCAGAGCATCTGTCTGCCCGCCTGCTGACATCGGGACCTTTTCGGGTCACTGAGACTTTAATACGGTGACACACACAGACGCACAAAGATCTCCCCATAAACACGTGCCGTAAATGTACACCATTCATCATGAAAACACACACATCCATACTGATCGACACAATCAAAATCTTCTGTTCTACGGTCAAATCAGTTCACCCTCTTGAGTAATATACCATTTAGTGAAAACTTTATAATTGATCAGGGACTCTTTAATTGATGACTGAATTTATTGCATTATTATTAACTCAGCATGACCACAGTGATTCTTCACAGTCAAACACTTCATTTATCACTCATCCAGAGAACAGGATCCCAAGTATTTTATCCCCTTTCTAAATTTCCATGCTTAAAAGGGGCATTAGTTGTTTTTTTTTGTTTCTTTTACTGGACCAGCCGAGCTTTGACAACATATCAAATGGCACATGTTAAAATCGGGCTGAGGGAAACCTTTCTTTATATAAGAGGGAAGCTGTAGGAGCAGCGTTATGCTATAAAACTGCTTTAGACACTTGAGCTACTCTAATCGAACAGATGGAGCACTGTGACACCAGCTGGTGAGAGTCCAGGGTGCAGTAATTAAGGTGTTTCAACTCCAGAAACTACCAGAGTAGTTCTTTTCTGGGTCATAAATAAGCCCCCTGTGTTTCCGCTGATTCTACCGGGGTAAAGCCAGAGCAGCTAGCTAGACGTTTACCCCAGAAAAAAGCCTGGGTAGGAAGGAAGCAGTTTTTGGTACTGCTGAGCCTCAAGGTGGAGCTCTGTGCAGGAAGGCAGCTAAACACTTCTGACTGCTTGGATGTTCTCATCATTATCCTTCAGCTATCACAGTTCAAACCCAGTTGTTAACTTTCCCGGTAATATTTTAATTTATGGATTCCTGCCGGGGAGACAAAGGGAGTATATCCTTGAGTCAAAGTAATTTATTTCAGAATATTTCTGCAGCATTTAAAAATCGACCCACCCAGGTATGTGGATCATTAACATGCTTTAGGTTAAAAAGAAACAAGGCAGTTGCTGGTGCATGTGTGGTTTCATTTGGATACACCAGAATTCATTGTCTTCCGCTAATCTGAGATCGGGTGGCGGAGGGCAACAGTTCCAGACGGGGACCCCAGAGATCCCTCTCCCCAACAACATCCATCCTCCAACTCATTCTGGGGGATCGCGAGGCGTTCCCGGGCCAGACGGGATATATAGTCCCTCCAGCGAGTTCTAGGTCTCCCTCGGGGGCTCCTCTTAGGGGGACGTGCCCAGAAACCTCCAAAGAGAGGCGGCCAGGGGACATCTTGATTAGATGCTAAAACCATCTCAACGTCTACACCTCAGCAATAGAGATTAGCTTAATAGCAGTTAGTAGTTACAGTTTCTCTTAATGAAGTAGCTGGTAGTGAATCCCATAAGAAAGAAGCTTGGATTTTTATTGCCCAAGGACACAATAATCCAGTTTCAGAAGCAGGGATCTTTCGCAGGCTTGTAGTTACAGCTGACTATCGAGGCATAAACTCCTTTAGACGAGGCTTATAGCTTCCCTGCATTATGGGATTTGTAGTTTTATCACAAATCGTGTCACAAATCAAACAAACACCAGTAGTACATTTCTCAAAGAAAAAATTGACAGACAGACAGACAGACAGACAGACAGACAGACAGACAGACAGACAGACAGACAGACAGACAGACAGACAGACAGACAGACAGACAGACAGACAGACAGACAGACAGACAGACAGACAGACAGACAGACAGACAGACAGACAGACAGACAGACAGACAGACAGACAGACAGACAGACAGACAGACAGACAGACAGACAGACAGACAGACAGACAGATAGATAGATAGATAGATAGATAGATAGATAGATAGATAGATAGATAGATAGAAGCTTAAGATCTAGTGACATTTTAAATACATTTTAAAGGGTAAAAATTAACATAGTTACATTTTAAATTTTAATTACTTTTTAAGTTTCCCTTAACAAGACATTAGGGTCATTCAAAATGTATCAAAATATATCACAGTTAAAGATTTTCACATAGTTTTGTTGTTTTCACTAATCTTTTAGCCTGAAACTGACACCAACATGGTTCTGTCTGGCGGTGGAAACGCAGACAACCACCAGCCCAGGAAAGATCAGGAGGTTATAATAAATAAAAGTTAATAAAGGGAATAAAGTTAAGAAGTAAAGGAAAGCAATGCTTTAGTTGTGACACAAGGAACCGAGCTTTTGACCACAAAGATTGGGTTTCTTTCTTTTACAAACACTGTTAAAGCAAAATGAGAACCTCATATCTGCTTAAGCAGCTTTAAAACTAATGACACCGACCCCACCTCGCCTTATATGGACAAATCATCTCACCTTGACCGAGTCCAACAGATCTTTAGGGAAAAATCGCCTCAGACCAACATCTTTCCTGAAGAGAGAAACAGAGATATAGATCAGAGTGCCGTAATTACACAAGGAATTTTAATTGGCTTGCATTTCTCTCTTTATCTGATCTCAGCTGTCTATGTTTCCCCTCCTGACCGAGAGACACAGGAATATCTGACAATGTGCTGAGCACAGGCCTCCCTCCATCTTCTCCTGAAAATGGATATAAAGCCATAATATTTCAGAGAGAGGGCGTGACGCAGGTCAGAGTGGAGAAAGGGAAACCGTAGTGACAGAGAAAGATGTGCAGCGCTAAAACAGGAAGCTAACTAATGACTCATGCTCCTCAGAGGAAAATATGAGTACTCCAGGAGGAGGAAAGAAAGGAGCGAAGAGGGAGCAAAGGAGCGGCAAGGGAGGTTACATCATCTTTTCTCCAACAAAGGTCACGTCCACAATCCATATTATACAACAGCATCAGTATAGTACTTTGCTAAATGCGTGTGGAAAAAAATATTCTACTTCACCACAAACAAAGTTGTTTTTCATCCTGGAGCTGCTTGGATGCCTGTTTGTTAGAGGAATGCTTTGGTCAAAGTTTAAGCTGTTTCTGCAGCGGCCTTAAGATTCCCAACGTTATAAAAATCATGACCGAGCATGCTTGTGTCTAATTAGTCTTTTGTCTCTGCGACGCAGGTTTTTACATATTTGCCCTGCAGCCGTAGAGTTTTTTTTTTTTTTCTGAGTAGCTTCTGACAGTGATGTCAGATGCCATTTTGTTGTGAGCACATACATACATCAGCACCACAGGCTCGTACAGACAACAACATTCTTTGGTGTGGATTTTTTTTGCTTCACTTTGTTTTTTTGAACGATGAAGGTTCAGCTGCTTTCTCTATCAGTGAGGAGTTTTAAAATGATAACCATTCGTTCCTAGTTATCTCAGATTTGGAAGGAAGGACAATGCAGGCGCAACGATCAGACCTTTGTAACGTTTTTCTGTTTCTTTAACAACAGCATTCAAATTAATTTTTCTACACTAAAGGTTATAGAGAGTGAGGGTTAGTAATTTATTTATAACAGCAGCTGAAGTGACGTCCTGCCTCTGTGCGAAAGAGCAGACGCTGTTAAAACAGGCCTTAGAGATTAGCAGAATTAACCACCCTGTCAAGGACTGGTGCTGTTGTTACCTATACCTGTTAGTGCTTAGCCGCGATGCTTTTACTGACTGAAAATCAAGCAAAAAAACGTATTACTCGGTGCATTTCTTATTGAAAACAAAATAATTTGTTAACTAATTACAGACAACTGTACAAGGAACCTCTTTCAAAGTTGATAGCTTTTCACAAAGGTACAATAAGTTTCCATTTCAGTTGATTTTTTTTTTTTAAATACAGCAGATAAAGTCTGACAGGGGGATATTTGTACTTTGACATCAACAAGCCAATTCTGAAAACTCGGTACACAGTTGATCAAATGACGGATGATGCATCTCAGGTCCTGCATCGGATCTTTACTGGACCTAATTCCCGTTGCTTAAAGAAAAGAGGTACTGTTCATCTGATGGAGAAAATGTTTTCAAGACTGATTATCCATCTTTTTTCCATCATTTGTCTACTTGAATCATCTAATAACCACAGACCGCATATCCATGGTCAGATGCAAGGTTGGGACAGAAAATCGTTGAAAAAGCAGCCAACGTCCAGAGAAAAACTTCAGAAGGCCTTCAGAATCCCCCAAAACACCAAGGATGGAGACCTCTTTAAATTATAAATCTAAATTCAATATGTCACATTATTTTCAATACAACCTCAATGAGGCAATCAAGGAGGATAGCATGTCATTTAATAACTAAAGACGTGTGTTTAGCAAACTAAAGTCAATTAATGTGGATAAGGACCAACTGCAGCTAGCAGTGTCACAAAACCCTGATATATAAAGGAGATTTCTGCCTTCAACTATTAAACTTGGACCCAGCGGTCCCTTTTGGCCAACTGTCAGCCCCTTCGGAGCCCTAACAGCACTTCCTCTCTTCTCTCTTGGTTGTTTTAAAATATGCATGACACTTACATCTTTTTCCAATCAACAAAGAGACAGAAAGCAAGGGACCCAGAGGCGAAAGAAAGGAGGAGCAGCTTGGTGGGAAGAAAGAAGAAAAAACAGGCAGAAACGCAGAATGTGAGAGAAGGACGGTGAGAACACAATGTGACGACTTAATGTGGAGAGGAAACAGTGGACATTCTTCTCTGTTAATTGGAAAGCTCGTTAGGCAGAGGTTCAAAGGGAAACTTTTCAATGTGAAAGGGCCAGCTCATTAGAACGGGAACATGTCAGAGCCGGGCCTAATTTAGACCTCGCTTTGTTAATTCTTCATTGACAGCAACCAACCAAAGGGCACGCACTGGCACTTCACACGAACCGAACATGAAGGCAAAAAAAAAAAAAAAAAAAAAACGGCGGATATTATTTGGAAAGTTTTCTCATCACTGCAGCTCATGTAGAGATTTAACACTTCCAGACCTAGATGTCATTTTTTAAACTATCAAGGACCTTCAGTGCAGACAACTGCTTCTAAAAAGGTTCTAAGAAAGGCTCGGATTCCCAAAAGAAAGTTTCTTTCGTCGGTGGAAATGATGTCCTTGTTTGGACAGGCAAGGAGGTGACGTGAAAAGCCGAGAGCCACATTGTTGGGTTCTACATCTGCCACGTTTTGCCACATGAACTAAACACTTACTCCAGTAGTTCATAGTTGGACTTCTTGTCCAGAGCATTTCCTCTCATCTCTTTGAAGAACCGCCTGGAGGCAAAACAAGTGGGACAGCAGAATAAAACAAAGTCAGATAATGGATGCCAATGACACTCCAACGCTGTAGCTGACAATAAAAATCAATAACATTTTGTCACTGAGACATTAAACTGTACTCAGGCGGAATAAAGAACAAACAGCAAGCTTTCCTGGAGTCCCGTCTGAAAAAGAAGAAACGGCTGTTGCTCTGAATAATGAATTACAAACACTGACTGATGCTGGCATGAGTTATCAGTGCAGCTCAGAGGCAGACCGACTGACATGGAAACGACTCCAGGAAACCAGATTGAGTCTTTGTAAAGAATACTGCTCGCTCAGGAGTAGCTTTTAAATGCACTTTTTACCTGATTTCCAAACAGCCCAACTTGAGAGCTATGTCTTGTTCCACCTGATCTCCAAACTGTGTCATGTAGTCATTTTTCACCTGAGAGAAGAACAAATATGTAGCATAAATCCAATTGGACAGTTTCTCAAACAAATCTTCCTGCCCCAGATTATCCAAAATCGAACAAACGTTCTTTTAGCGCTGCCATATGCCTCAGCGCTGGCGGCCAACAACCAAAAGCCATCGCCTTGCAAAAAATATACACAAAACTTTTTTACGTTTTGTCACATTACAACCAAAAACTGGAGTCTGAAGTCTTTTGCAGCCTCTAATAAGTTTTCCCCACAGCATGATGATGCCACCACCATGTTTCCAAGTGAGGACGGTGTGTTCTTGGTCATCGTTGGTGTTAGTTTTCCACTTCACATAATATTGTTCATGCACACTAAGAATTCATCTTTGTCTCATGTGACCACATCTCGATCTTTGACGCAACGTTTGCTGTTTTTCTCCATACGGCTCGTGGCCAAAATGTAAGCAGGACCTTGTGCAGCTTTCTCGTTAGACCGGGGGTCTAATTTTTGTCAGACCTACGCATCAATTTGACGAAAAAGCCACGAGTCAGACAGGAAGTCATAGTGGCAAAGTAAAACACATCCCTTTTGGGGAAAACGTCAAAGTAAAATCTGCTCGCAACAGAAACAGTACTGAAGAAACAGCTCCATGATAGGAAAACAGAAGTACTGAAAAAAAGTATAAAAGCGAAAGAGCAATTTTCTTTGAGCTTGTTCAGGCAGCAACTGCAGCTTTGTGATCACTGCCTCGCCGGCTCTTGGTTGTTTTTCTGATCGATGCTGCCGTTATCCGGCTAGTCAGTAGGTGAACGTCCATGTCACGACTCTGCTGATTGTCTTCTGAAATCAAATGGTTGCACTGATTTTTTTTTTGTTGTGAGCTTTCACAGTAAATGGCAATGAGCACACACACATGGCATGCTTTTCAGGTTTTTATTTGTAAGAAACGTTTGGGAAACTATTAATTTTCTACCCTCAGCTTCACAATTGTGCACTACTTTATATCGATATCACACAAAAATCCTGAGGTTTGTGGCTGTAACATGACAAAATGTGAAAAGGTCCAACTAGTATGTATACTTTTGCAACGCTCTGTTATGTGTCCAGGTGTCTCTGTGGTTGTGTACCTGATGATAGAAGTAGTTGAGTGTAGGTTTGTCTTCGGTAAACTGCTGGACGAAGCCTTTCGGGAGGTAGCGGATCCTCAGCTCATACCTGCAGGAGACGAACAAGACCACAGAAATTAAAAATCTAAAACTTCAGCAACACTTTCGACAGTAGAAAATGTACCGGGATAATCTATATAGATTGTGGACATCTTACTTACTACGCAAACGTATGATCCAAACTTGTGAACAACGTGCAAAAACTAGATGCTTGTTAGTCGGGAACAAGTAAGGGAAATTTGTCACGATTTTAAAAAAGCTAAACCTTATTTTATAGATTCAAGAAGTTGCAGATGAGGGGAAAAAACAGAACCAGAAAGGATTTGAGACAAACTGCATTAAAAAAAACTTTACCACACAAATGAGACACAGGATTGTAAACTAACATCATTGAGAGAGATGCAAACAAAGAGAATGTTGTTGACTTAGTCAGACAAAGAGAGACATCTGGTTCTCGGTCTCTTCTCTTTATGTTCACAGTGAAAAAAGGTCTCCTCCTCACAACGGCATTAGCACCAAGACAGCTGCAATAAACCAAATATATACTACAGCCTGAACATCCAGACTACTCATCCAAAACGGCCCCTCAGCACCACACACAAGGTTGAAAAACAGACAGGTCACACGGATTTTCCCTGACGCTGTTTGCAAATAAATCAGCCTCTTCAGAGCGAACATGACAGACTGCTGATGATGAATTAGTGGGGTGACTTTGAATCCCCATAAAAATTGTGCCAACTACAAGCAGAAAATGGCTTGGAAAGGTTAATCTCAGTTTTCCCAAAAGACGTTTTCCAAGACACACATAAAGCCGGCTTGTTTTATGCTTAGAAGAGGTTTAGGTAATAAACCTTTCTTAAATCTAGAGACCAATCATTGTGACACAAGAATGCTGACATATCAAGAGCCGAAAAGCATCAACTTTGCAAGTGAAAAGCTTTAACTCCATTAAATTGCACTGAAGCAATCCAAGAAATGAGACCAAACATGAGAAAAGTGAAACAACCCCATGTTTCGTATCACATCACACCTAAGCAGTACACTGTACCGTACAATCTCTATGGGCGAAAGTGTTTCCTCGGTTGTTTAAACCACTAGAATGCCGAGAAAATCATTATTTTAGGTTTGCATTGCTAGTAGTAGTTAGCACTGTAAAAGATTGCAAGACTGCCTGGTTCTTCAACTCCCAGCTAGAAAGCTGGAGAGTCGCAATTCAGCCCAATTCAGCCTTATGGTGAATGCCTCTCTGCACACATAGATCTGTTGACCAAGCTCTATAATCGATTTGTGGACCAAAAAAGTAAGTCTGTTACCAATTTTATTTTTTTGAGCAGTATATTACAAAAAAAATAGAATACTTAAATGTGAATCACAACAGAATATTAATCAAATCTGTGGGAATACCAAGTGTTAAGGTTGTCTAAGACAACGCAAACTATTAAACATGCAGACCATTAGATACGGGTGACTCAGCAAATATTTGTTGATGTTTATCCGACATGGGAGCAAATATATTAAAAAGTTCCTACACCTTCTTCTACCAAATTCAATTTCTTTCCAGACTTAACTGCTTCAATAGCAATCTTATTTGCATGATTCATAAAACAAAACAATCTGGATCCTCAGGGTACTACAGTGGCTTTTCACTGCTCTGTTTGCATCTGGACTTATTGAGCCCAGATACTGTTATACCCGTCAAATAAAAACTCAAGTATCCTACAATACATACAGGTACTTTAAAGAAAAGTTTTTGTTTTAGCTTTGGTAATCTTATTGTGTTTTTAAAAAAAAAATCCAAAAGCATTCCTATTTTAGGGCGTTGTAACCAGACCCGGTTTAAGGCCCACAGGTCCAGTTAAATTTGACTGTGAAGTTGTTTAAAGCTGAAAAGTCTGTGAAATGACCCTTTTTTCAAATAGCAGTGAACGATCATGCAGTCAGAGAGTTGGAAACTAAAATACTAGTTTATAGCATTTTAAACCAAGTTGTGACACAGCAAATCAAAGCTGAAGTTTTAAATATAAATAAATATAAACACAACCAGAATTATTAAGCTTAATAAACCTTTTGTTGTTTTAGAAAATTAATGAGAAAAAGTCTGGAAAATCAAACATAGCTCCATATTCAGTTTTATTTTTTCCATGTTAATCCAGACTGGGACTTTCTTAAGACAGTTATAGTGATAATATATCTAACTTGTGTTTAAAGTATATTTTCTGTCGTTAATGTATACATTGTAAAGAGCTGACATGGTAGAAATAAAAGCTTTGTAATAGAAAAAAATGTAATAATTGTTGACGGATTATCGTAAAGTATGAGTTTGACTGCATTGAAACATTCTTAACTTTCAAGGTTAAATGCTATAAATGCTCTGATTGGGAAAAAAAAATCAAAATTTTTATAGTATTCGGTTATACTGCAAAACCTTTTTTTTTGTAAACCTTTAGCATTTTCTGTACCTCCCGTCTTCATCTTATTAGTCAGGGGTGCTCCACAGGTCACATCATTTACAGTTCAGTAAACCAGCACTGTGTGGGCTGCCTGATTAAAAACTGCCCAGACACAAGAGATGAGGGTGAATTTAATCATATAGTCCCGTCCTGCCCTTCCTGTCCTACCTCCACTCCTCGTTGGCCCGTGCCTGTTCGTATTTCTCTCTGATGTGGGACACACCCATGTCTGGGTGGAGCCAGTGCACTTGGTCTCTGGACTGACTGTTGCTGAGTCGGAGGCCAAAACATGAAGTCCAACGCACCTTGTTGATGTCCAGAATCTTCTGGATGATACCCTGCATTTAAAATGACATGTCAGAAAGAGAACAAGCAGTTAGGTAGGTAGGCCTAACAAGCTAAACTAATTTAGGTTGTGTTTACCCATTTTTCTTCAGTCCAGCTGGACTGAATTTGGACCACAGAACCGTAAACAAATCCGTACAGAACGTGTTAAAAAAAAAAGCAAACCCCTCTGCTCCACTTAACGGTTCCAATGGTGGTTGTGTTTACATTTGACATTTTTGTTTCAGGTCAAGAAGTGTGTGTGTTTGTGGGCATGTTTGACTCCAAGCGATTTAACATGATGTTCCCACCCAAACTACTTGGCAGACATCATCCATCCATAATAATGCTCAGAGAACCATGTGTGTTGCCATGTAAAAGGCTGGGGGCTCTGACCTAGATACGAAAGAAGATAGAGATCAAAGGAGAAGAGTGGAACAGATACTTCCAGTGACATATCCTGTATGACCACCACCAATTCAAGCTGCGTTAGGTAGTTTCTGTGTCGAGGTTTAAATTAAAGGCACGCCTCAGCAAAGCTTAAGCATATAAAGAATTGGCCCTTAAGTTACATCCAATTAAAAACTTTGACGTTTTCATTGTCAGAGCTGACAGTTTGGACCTTGAGCTGTGGAAATACCAGAAAATATTCTCCTTTTACACTACTTCTGCGTATTAATTGCTGCTGGTATGTTAGAAATTACCGTTTCAAAAAATTAATATAGGTGTACCCCAAGGCTCAGTTTTTGGCTCACTACGTTTTAGTTAGTATTAGGGTTGGGAATTGATAAGATTTTCACGATTCTGATTCCCTTATCGATTCTGTGAAGCGATTCGATTCCTTATTGATTCTCTTATCGATTCCAATTTGGGGAAATTTTTTTAACCTCTTAAACAAAAATAGACATGGTATTAAGCATAAAAATAAAAGAAAAACTAATTTAACATTTTAGAGACATAAAAAGACAACAAATAAACATTAAAGTACGGTTTATAGGTTGGGTTCTGCAATGTTATAAGATGAGTATAAAACTCATCTTTAGAACCAATCTCTGCTCAATAGATTGAGCGGTCAGAGCGGCTGCTTCTGAGTTTACTCTCTGCTCCTGTCAGGATGAGCTGCAGCGCGTTATGAGGCGGACGATATTTCATCGTCACTTAGTTTAGAGCCAAAACAAGCGACTTCACTTTCAGAAACAAGCCCAAAAAACTGCAACCCACAACTCATGAAATTTACAAGCGACTTTAGAAAAAAGAAGACCAAAGTGGCATAAAATAAGTGGGCTTCTCAACAGTGAGCAATGTTTCTAAGTGTGTCATATCACTCCGCCCCTCTGGTCGGTAAACAAATGTTTCGGCAAATTCTACATTATAAAAAAGAAAAAACCTACCGAAAAGTCTCGCTCTCATGTCATGTTCAAAACATTCTTCTTCGCAATGTTGGCTACAGACGACGTGTTTTCTCTCTGGCCAGAAGTTCAATGGCAAGTTGGCAATCCAACAAAACAGCCCGTGGTGGATCATGAATCGGAAAGGTGAAAAAACGTTTTTTTCCACTTTTACCTGATGTATTGTTACATCCAACTGCCATGCACGTGGGCATTGTTGCTTCAACAATAGCTCTCACGAATTTCAATGGTGAAGTCCTCTGGAAATCCGAAACAATTTTTGTTGTAGAGCGCAGTGCCTTACCGCGACATTACGTCACAGGATGTGATGTCGGGCAATAATGGCCGCCCCCATACACAGTGATCGAGACGACAATTTATGCTTTTATTTTCCTATTGATTAACGCTAAATTCATTAAATCACTACGAACGTATTAGTTTTAGGTATAGCTAATGATCCACTGATTTTTCCTTGTTGACCGGACTTTCGATCGCTTTACCCGATGGGGCGCCATTTTTTTTGTTTTGCTTTTCTAGACTTACGCCTGGTCACGTCGTGCTTGCTTACTGAATGCCGTGTGCGTAACTTGCGTAAAAAAACATAACGTAAGTCGTGCTGCCCGGCTCTGGTGCTGCCTGGAATCGATAAGAGAATTGTTAAGCGAGCTGCCAAACGGTGCCATGGAATTGGAACACACGGAACCGGTTCTGAACAGGAACCGGTTTTCGATTCCCATCCCTAGTTAGTATGTACAAAAAAAATGGAAAGACCATGTCTTGTGTCTGTGTGTTATTTATTAATGTGTATTCTGAGCTGGTGTCTGCCTCATCAAAATGTCCTTATCGTAACACATAGTGAAAAATAAAGCTTCTTGATTTTTAAATGATTCACCATACAAGAGTCCTGGGGCAGGTTTTCAGATCTATGCGGATCACAGTAGCTGATACAAGCTGATACACAACTGTCTTGATATTTGAAGTCTTTTACAGCACAATTTGCCACATCCTGGATGTTTAAAAAAAAATCTATTTACTTTTACTCAAGGTCCCCAACCTTTGATTAATAGTAACCATTTAAATCTAAGGAACAAGGAATTCATCAAACGAGGCCCAGAAGTAAAATACCCAGGAGTCAATTTGACAGAAGAATTTAACAAGTAAAGCATATTTGTAAATGCAAACTTTTATACTTTTAGACTAATTGTTAAAACATTTTTCAGCAAATATTTTTTATGTATTCAGTTGTTTTGCAAATTACTATAACTTCTTTGTCAAACCACACACCACCAACAAGAAATCTACTGTGGATTATATGAAATAAGCCGATTAGCATCTTGGAAATCCCTTCCTATTAGATCACACCACCGTCATGTTCTTAAGAAACTGTTTCTAGAGGCTCAAATGTCTTGGCTACTGGAGTGTTTAGTAAACTTTTGGTTCCTGTTGGAGCTATTGGCTGAGTAACTCGTGTAACATCCACTGGGAACTTTAGGGTGTCTTTACCTAAAACATCTCTGGAACAAACAGCCTTCTCTGCAGGAGGAGGCAACATGAGGAATCCCCTACCTGTGAAACTAAAACTCAGGCTACCTTCGTTTCAGATTAAAACTAAGGCAGCTTCTTAAGAAAGACCAACAATGTAGTCAGGCATGATCACTTCCATTCTTCATTTAATTGATGGTATTGTGTATTATTGTAAATTCCCTTGCTTTGTCTTGATGAAACCTACAGAGTATTATGTTTTCAGTCTTTGTTGGCATTTTGGAATTTAAATGATATATGATGTTTTTGATGTTTATAATCTAACCGAAGTCAAACCAGTGAATGGCATCCAATATTATTTTAGAGCATAACTGCTGAAGAGTACAATAATTGTTAATACTTAAGACTTGTCTTTAAACAAATGCTGTAATAATGCAGGTTATAGTTACTCATAGGAAAGTCACTGTAAAAGTTGCTGTTTAACCTTCTGAAGATTTAGCCCAAAAACACTCAATCTGCTCCTATAGCAGCTTTTTAAAATTGTGACACTGATTAAAAAGACTTTGAAACAAAAAAAAATTTAAAGTATGACCTAATTTGGTGCTCTGCGGAGAATAAAAAACACCACAATCTAACATTTCAGTCGAAACACAGTGAAAGATGAGATGTGGTGAGAATAATTTTTCATGCACCTTGTATACACCTTCAAGCGTCAAACAAAACCAAAACTTGAGAGTGCGTCTCACCCTAACATCCGTTGCATCTCCATATCTGATATTAGAAGACCAGAAGCTGTGTTCAGTGTTGGCCTCGAAGTAATGGAAGACTTTCAGAACCCTGTCCACGGAGCCAGCCATGGTGCGGTCCGATCCTCCCGCGCTCAGCCGAGACTTGGCGCCTGCTAGGAAGGCATTGTTCAGGTTGGGGTCCATATAGGCTGTTGCCATGGTCTTCCCTGCTGAAACGGCCGCTGCTAGGTGTCTGTCATATTCTGCAGGGTTCAAAGATAAAAAGCTGAGGTAAATCGCAAGAGAAGGAAAAGTTCTGTTAAATCAGATTGAGAAAGTTGCACATTTTGTAAGTATTATAACTTCTTTAAGGACAACTCAACTGAAATGGTTCATAAAAGAACTAACTCTTTAAGTGGTATCATTTTTTTTTTACAAGGGGCATGAGGTTACCCTGGTAGACAGAAAATTAGGCTTTTGGTCTTTATGTATTAGGGACTATACTTAAAGGGTCATTAGAGGCCACTAAATACACTTTTATAACCCAGAATGTTTTGCAAACTAACTGTAGTGGGTGAAGCTTTACACGGCAAAAAGTATAAACTGTATCAAACTTATTAACCCAAATTTTAAAAAAATATTTGAAGCTGAGGTATTTCTAGTTGCTGTAAGTATTCAATATCTGGTTTAAAGTAGACAACGAGCAAACCAGTATTCAGAAAATGGCCACTCAGAAATAAGCCAAACCTTCGAAACGCTATGAAAGCTTTGTACAGTCTTTTAACACATATTTCTGAGGGTAATAAAAAAAACACTGTGACATATAAAAATATTAAAATTACTAACATTTCAATTTCATGAAAAAGCATCGACTAGTTTCCAGCATCCAGGAACCCCACGATTTTAAAAAGTTAAAAGTTTTAAAGCTGCAAAAATGTTACACCGCGCTGTTCCTGCCATTTAAAAAGATACCAGAGAGATAGCGGCATAGTGAGAGGTGTTTGCTCCAACTTTTCGCAGCATAGAGACACCATGCTTCTGCCCCTTCCACACCTGTGGTTGCACACTGCTGTTCAGCTGGCTGAAATAGGCTTTCAATAGTTTTTCCTCGATTACAAGACAGACAAATTTGGCTACTTGGAAAAATTTCCGGTCGCGACACAGAGAGGGTTGTAGGGTGGAAAATAAAAGGATCCCTGACCATCAGTCTTATTGAGGTTACAGTGTTTTAAAACTACAGCGGCTAAGCCAGGAGAGGTCGGGGATGCCTGTTAAACGGCCAACTACAGGCTCAACCTGAGCAGATACCCCAGCTAAGAAACCAGCTAATTACAGTTTCTTGTATTTGTGATACATGCGATTAGAGGAAAATGACCAAAAGGTAGCCTATTCCTATATGTATATCATCAAAATAACCAAATTCTATGGGCTACATTATTTTCCCTGTAATAATCACTATATTACTACAGTGGCAGAAGGATTTTTTTGTTTGCTATAACATAAATAAGGAGGCATTGAATGATCACTGTATCAGTTGTTGTTTGAACAGTTAAATTTACTCCCATCTCTGTCTTCGGTCAACTCCAGATTGCTACAGCTCTAATGCACATTCTAGCCCTCCTCGCTCCTGTTTTCCCCTCTGGCCTTCCTGTCCTTTTTGACGCCAAACTCAGTACAGCAAGTAGCCATCCTTCACGTGTTGTTCTTTGGCAAGATAAAAAACAATGAACAATAAGATACCAGAGAGAAATAAAGTGACCCAAGTGCAGCCAGGGTCAATTGTCTTTATGCAGCTATAAACCAGGGAAGACAATGCAGCACAGGCTGCCATGTTGTCCTGAATAACAGGTTCTGACATTGACACGCTTCCTGTAATTTCACGGAAACTTCATCTGGAAACACGCACGTGTTGCTCTGTCGTCAAACGTAAGAAAGCAGAGCTTCTGATCTGCCTCAAGTTTCATTGTTCTGCTTCCCTTCCTTCCTGCGCTTGTCCTCCATTAGAAGAAAATGGATATGCTTTAGAGGGTAATGGCACCTGAGAGGGCTGGAGAGGGTGTGCGCACACACATGCGCACCCACAGACATATACAAACACACAGCACTGGTAGCTTTCCCTGTATACCCACTCCAGTTCCCATGGAGTCAGATGTCCCACAGCGTGCGAGTGGATTCAGGCTCCTTGTTGCCTGTTTCTGAGTGTGTGCTTTGAGGAGATTTCATTCATACCTCTGTCCCAGCACAAGGGGAAAGGACTGCAGCCGCTCATCGCCATAGAAACGCATGTCTGCCCCTTCCTATGCCCGTCTGCTCCAAGGACGGAGAGGCAGCTCGGCGCTTCGCAGCCTCGCATCACACCCGCCGAAGTCAAATAAATAAGCCCAGCAGGATCCCGAGACGGCTTTGAGAGAGCGCTATTACATAATCCAAACACTAATTAACACAAAAACACGTCCTCGGGAAGGATGAAGTGGCTCTTACACAACAGTTTGCAAACTGTTACTTCCAATGGGGTAGAATCCTCAGAACGACCATTTTTTTAAAGTGTTGAAAACAGTGAGAAAATCCTCCAGAGAGCCACATCCAGGAAGAGGTTCAGCTCAACAAAACGTATCCTCTTGATATTTTCCTTTGATCCAAAGTAACAGACCATAAAGACCCTGGAGACCCTGAAAACTTCAATGCTGGTCCTCTCCTGTCCACTTCTTACTCCTTTCCTGGTGAAAACATCCTCAGTGTTTAGGGAGAAAGGAGCTTTGTGCCTGACCGCCGTAGTCCTGGTTGCTGTAAAAGTTTCAAGCAACTGTTGCTCAGGGGAGAGAACAAATCAACCAGGTTGCTGGGATTGCTGAGTAAAACCCTCCTTGATCGAGAGCACAAAGACAAATCCGGTTCGCACAGAACAGTGCTGATCCAGGAGAGCTTCGGTCCGTTGGTGCTCGAATAGAAGGAGCCGCAGTTACTGCGCTCGCAGAGAAATAAACACAGAGTTATCGTCTTTTGTCGGAAACAGAAAGTGAGAGGACAGATTGGGCCGGCTAAACAAAGGAAGCAGAGACAGAGATAGGGAGGAATACAGCGATTGTTTCCAAGTGAATGAGAGGAAAACGAGGAGAGAGCAACACAACTGAAAGAAAGTTGTGGGGGAAAGAGGAGAAGTCCAAACAGAGGGGACCGCTGGTGGAGGAGGAGGAGCTAAAAACTATTAATATGCTAATTCACTCCTCTACATTTAACCAAAAATAAAATAAAAAAAACTCCCACTGTTCCTCAGGAAGCTTATCTCAGTGACTAATCTTGAGTTAATGAGTCAAGGACAAAAAAAAACATGTTTTATGACCAGGAAATTTTCTTTCATTTACTAGAAACACAAGCAGAAAGATCAGGTTGCTTAAAAATATTTTAAGCTACATTTATTTTAAACTCAAAATAGATTTAAAATTGGAGCAGATTTATGTGTGTGAGGCATTTTGATACATTTTCTTTACATTTGACATGCTGATAACCAACCAGGTCCAATCAAGTTAAAATGGGATTGGTGCTGATCTCTGGGTGATTGATGCCACCTCACATCATGGGGTTTGTAGTTTTGTTACTTTATAATAACACCTGAATTGTTCAGCTACAAACTACAGGACAAGCAAATGTTACCAGCTCATTAAGAAAATGTATAAAAAGTATAAACTTAAAACTAACCTAAATTGTATATCCATTTAGACCTAGTATGGAAAATAAAGCTACATTTAAGGCTTTTAAAGGCCTAAAATTAAACTGAATAAATATAAGACTTGTTCAGACCCTGTTCATTTGATTCTACTGTACACCAGTCCAAAGCCCATATCTGTCAAATAAGATGTCAGGTCAGGGTTATACTGAAGACCTAGGACAAATGATCGACATCAAAGAACAATAAACTAGTCATGTTATGAATAAGTTCAAATGGACATATATTGACTAAAATAGTATAAATAAACCCAACTAAATGTATCTAATAAGAATATTTATACTTGTTTCATAATAATGATTCTGTTTTTGTGTTCGAGATATTGCTGTCTCTGAATCTTAAAGGATTTGGGGGAAATTATATATATATATATATATATATATATATATATATATATATATATATATATATATATATATATATATATATATATATATATATATATATAAAATAAAGATTTCCCTGGACCAGCTTCGATTGATCGCAGCGGAATTGCGGACAAACCTGGAAAATCCTGAAGCAGGTTTGTCTTCAGACAACCTAACTGAGCAGCCATTCATATGTGTCTTTTTATGCATGTGTGCACGTGCAGCTTTCCTATAATTTGTGGTCCATCTCAGGCTTTGGCCCATTGTTATGAAAATCTTCTGGGGAGCTGGGGGTTTATGTGTTTGTGTACTGATGGGGGCTATTAAAAGCCTTTTGTCAGAGGGGCCGGATGTTGCCATGAATGGGAAGAGCCCTTCTGGGAATGAGCCAAAACTCCTTTTCTTATTATTTTTCTCTGAGCATGAATGCAAACATAATTAGTTTGGCACAATGTTTAAATGAAGCAATTAGAACTTCAGATCTCCACTTTGGTCTGTGTTTATTTTTACTTCCCAGTTAAACATCTAAAAAAATTTGAACCAAGTCATTTAGGTAAAAGAAAGAAATGAACAAAAGCTTCCTAAAATTTTTGGATTTTACCTTTTTAGCATATTTATCTTCAATAAACAATATGGTTAAATATAATGTTTATTCCATGAGGATGTTTTAGAAAGTTTTCAAGTGTTTTGAGAGTACTGAGGTGGAGAAAATATATCTTTGACTAATTGTGTGAGCAGATAACAAAGGGAAAGGTTAAAGGGAAATCCTCTTGTGCAATTACATGCTTTTAAATACCGAAGTTTAATGTTTATCAAATAGGTAAACATTATTGTCCGGTGAATATCAGCCCGATTGGCTGATATCAGGACAATAAGTGAAAAAATTATTCAAACACTAGCAATCCCCAAACAGCAAACTCTGGAATAAATAAGTGACAGCATCTCTTTAAGTACTAGAACTTATTGACAGAAATAAATGCTCATCCAGGGAACACCATTATAGAATGTTGTTTACGTGAATTAACAATATATTTCAGTCAACAGCTCTTCTTTGCCAAGCTAGTGAAGCTGAACTAAAACTACTCAGCAAAATCAAAGCTAAATGAACTAAGGAACTATGTACACACAAAAGAACAAAAGGATGAATAAAAATAGTTTTAAATCATCACCATAAGAATGATTCAATTAATTTAGAGTTCACTGAAGATCTAAGTTAGAGAACCAAAGTTCACCTTAAAGAATTTGGAATGAGGTTAAATTGGCTTAACTAATTTAGAACAACATTTGGTTATGTGTTCAACCCATTCACAATGCAACTCCGAGTTAGATAAAACATTATTTGAGGAAATAAAAATTTAAAGAATGATTTGCTAGATTAAAGATCAATAACCCGTAGGACACTCAACTTTTAATTAAAGTAATTATTTATCCACAAATAATTAAACTTAAATTGGTAACTTAAGAATGCAGAGGGTGCTTTAAAGGGAAGGTGACCAGGAGTTGTGTTGGGGCACATCCGGGCCAGGTGGCCATTAGCTTGACAGCTTTCTCTTACGTTGGACAAAATATAATTAATCCACATTAATGTTCCCTGTTCATACTATACGAACGTTCATAGCACTATCGTACCATTGCGGAGCGAAACGAAAACAAGCATTATGTTTAAACAACCCATAGTTATGTTTAACTTGTTAGTAGCTAGGCTGTTAGCGGCTAATGCTACCGGACATTTGAGGCTTATTTAAAGGACTTTTAGCCATATTTGGTGTAATGAGTGAACTGGAAAACACAAAGATAAATGTCCCATCAATGCTTTAAAACCCTTTGGAAATAAAGTTTGTTAAAACCTTAAGGCACGACCCAAAACACATTAGCACATTAGCAAAGATCATTAGAGGATGGCTTGGCCTGTTAGCTCCAGGTCTTCACCAGAGTCAAACCTTAAAAACATTGTTTAGGAGGAAACAATTCAAAACTGCTTCAAGTCAGACTAACTTTTCTTGTTCATCTCTGCTAACCTTCTGCCTTTGTGTCCCATTATGGTGACTTAGGGCATCCATTTGTGATAAAGGGCTGCAGAGGCTGTTGGGGCCGGTGGCAAGAAAGCAGCTGTTCTCACTCTCCTTCGTGCCCGCTACAGGGCGCTTCTCTGCAGCTTCTTTTGCACCGTAGCGCTCGGTGCTGTGCTCAGACTGGGCCTATGCAGGCTGCACCCCTTCAAATATGTGGACTGAGCAGTCCACATGTGCAGTGCAGTGCAGTTCAGGGCTTCCTCCAGCTGTAGGAAGTGTTTTACACAGTCTCGGATCAGCTTTCCTGCAAAAGCTGAGAAAGATCACAAAACCTGGTTCTGTAGAGGCTAACTGCCTGCTTCTATGTCTGATTCCACAGAAAGCATACTATATTTAGCTTTGATTCCAGTCTGAGGAGTGTCTCTCCAATGTGAACTCCTCGCAGAGGGTCCATGGACAAAAGAGGTCGATTTGATTCAGGAGTATGGCTTTGTAGGATCTCTGGAGATCCTACAAAGCCATCTGTGAGGGCTGACCTTAGGAAGGTCCTACAGTCTCTTATTTATATTCTTCATGCTGAGTACAGTCTTATTTCTATATTCTATATCGCTGAGGCACAACACTCTTCTGGAGAACCGAGATGAAGCAATGGACACAGAGGAGACAGTAACAACTACAACAACAAACTATTCTCAGGGCCTCGTGTTGATTTCCAGCTACCTGTAAGCTGGGTATATTCATGTGTCAAGCGCACCAACAGAAAAACAGTAACGAATGGGCTGTAGACCACCGATGTAGGGGAAGGTGTTATTCTGGTTGCACAAGACCAAAATGAAATGTTCAGGCCCAAATATGTGGAGGAAACATTAACACTGAACATCACCCTGAACACACCGTTTCTACAGTGAAACATGATGAGGAAAGCGCCCTGTGCTGCGGGGATGCTTTTCTTCAGCTGGGAGAAGAAAACACCGTCTGAGAGGCTGCACCTAGTAGCAACACTGAAGTAATTTTGATCAACACATATTCATGTTAGTATGAAAGGTGGGTCTACAAAATATAAACTCAGGGCCCAGAAACAAAAAACAAAAAGAAAATGATTTATTTATGGTACCATTTTTTTAAACACATTAAAATTATCAAAGGAAGGTTCTCTGAGTTCTAAAGTTGTAAAACAAACTTTATTCTGAGTTTTCTGTCCAAGGCTTGTCACTGATTTTGCATTAGGGAAGAAATAAGCCAACAAAGTCTTGTTGATCATAACAGTTTGTCCATTCAGGGGTATTCTCTTTCCTGGTCTGTATATCTTCAGCCTTAAATTTATTGAAGGTTTGATCATCCAATTATGTCATGATTTGCCCACGATGTTCTTGCTGGCCTAATGACAGATATTGTAGGAGACGTAGCAGTTGCTAAACGCTCCGGGAAACTGAAACTGCTATCAGGTGAAAACAAGCTGGCCAAGCAATTCTATTTTTCTCTTATTCAATTTATTTTTAGTCCTGGATTTTTAGCCATTTTTGGATTATCAATTTGGCTCTAATTTAGGTGCAGTTTGGGTCAGGAGGTTATGATCTTGGTTCTTTGATTAAAGCTGCAACAGACGCTAAAACACAGGAGGTCGTCTAAGGATAATGATCCCAATGACACTTTTGGAACCATATGGATAGATTAGTCACAGATTAATAATCCAAATTGATTTTTTTGTCCATTTTGGGTTAATATGCCAAAAATCCATCCAACTGAACATCTACGGTTAGTAAAACCTTTTGTGGATCGTTTCTGCTGCAGTAATGTGAAGAATGTGAAGCCTGCCTGGTTGGGTTTCGGGTATCGGCCGCACAGAGAAGGCCCATGTAAGAGAGGCCCAGCTCTCCATTGTCAAAAAATAAACATTTGTTGACCAAAATGCTGCAGAAGATATGGCAAACTAGAGTAGACATAAAAAACAGAATATAAGGAAACAGAAAAAGACCTCAGAACCTAAAATAAATAAATAAAATATAACAACCCCCTTCAAAACCATGAGAATGAGCCTGTGGCCATGACATAACAAAATGTGGAAAAGTTAAGGGGGTGAGAATACTTTTAAAGAACTCTGTACTGTGAAAATATTTCACCAAGGCCTAAAAAATGTTAACAACTTACAAAAAGTCTAATTTAAAGTTTTTTGAAATAAACAATTTAATTTCCTTGTGTTAAAGTTAGTGTTTCTCTTCCTCGCTTGTTTTTGCACTAATGCAAAAGAGATCCCGCACATATTTTTACACTCTTCAACACAAGCTTCCATTGTTATGTTGTCTATAGAGTACATTTCTTTTCATCATCCTTTGGCTTTAATCTCGTGGAGTTTTAACGAGTTGCCTAAACACTTAAAAGTACTTATATGAACCAAGCAACTCTAGACAAAGGTATAGCAAGAAAAAGTAACTAAATTGGAAATTGGAAAACTACATCAACCGAAGCTGTGGATGCCCTTCATTTGGCCAAGCATGAGTGAATGCATGCATGGCCTAAAGAAGAGCATGCATGCATGACTGAATGCATGCATTCAGTCATGCATGAGTGAATGATCTCCCAGACTGTGGGGTCCGTTACTCACCTGTGTAGTAGGCGATCCTGGAAATATCTGAAAGACAAACAGAAAAATATCCCCGTCAGCTGGCTTGTTGGGTTAAATGGGCTCCAAACAAACCAATATTCAGCAGATGCCACCAGCTCAATTGAATTGTTTGACCTCCAAAATAAACATTCTGGCCTGCTCGCCAAATTTGCGTCACCATAAATGAATTAAAAATCAATCCATCGTCTTCTTTTCGCACGCAGTGATATTGATTGACTTTATTTTAAAATCAATATCCAATTGGTTCTTTATTCAGCTCTGACTGTCATGTTGAGGCCCGAACATTTGACAGTGATCAAAGGTTAAAGTGGGAAACTCTGGAGGAGAGCACCATTGTTTAGTGTTAAAGGTCCAGCAGCTGTGAGACGAGGATGTGGTTTAACCTTTAGCCTTTCGTCCGGAAGTTTAAACTTAACATAACCATGAGATATACTTCTGTGGCTTGACACAAGCAGGAGTTGGGACTTTATGTGGCTTTAATTCCAGTTTACCACCCTGCATCCAAATGAAGTGGGATTAGAATAATCAAGTTGCTCCCCAGCAAGATTCACACTCTTGGACGGAAATCCATAAGCTGCTGTAGGGTCTTAGATTTCCCACCGAACCCTTAAGATTGAAACACATTCTTGCATTTTCTTTCAAAGGACACCTTGAAAATGTCATCTAAGGCTTCAGAAACAGTTAAATAGACAAATATTCATAGCCCTTCAACTTGTTGGAGTGATGTAACAATACCAGGCTTACGTGTATTTTAATGAAAGAACAACACAAACATTCAGCACTCAAAACCTCATCATCTATCAAAGCTGTTGCGACTGCAGGTCTTTTGGCGGTATGTCTCTACTAGCTTCGCACATCTAGAAACGGAAATTGTTTAACGTTATTTGAAATGTTAGATTGGACGGAGAGCATCCGTAAACACCAATACGTTGATCTAAACAAATTCGTCCCACTAGCTTTAGCTGTCGTAGGTTTGCTGTTTTCTTGTGGGAAGGTGGACCAACCCCTTGATGGTTTACTTTCAGGATTGCTCTGTTTATAACTCCATTCGTCTCCCCATTAACCAACCAGTTTCCACATCCCTGAATGAAGAAAAGCATCCCCACAGGATCATAATGAACTCGTCACGGGTGCGGGTGGTGTGTTCAGTCTTGTGAAACACTGGTTTTCAACCATTTATATGGTTTTACATGTTGGCCAAAAAGCATAACTTAGCATATCCAATTAGCTATCATTAGATAGCAGACTCTACTGTTGCACCTGCAGGTTAGTGGAGGAAACAGTATCATAAATGGAAAGGTTCCTAAAATTGTTGCTCAGTTTCCCTCAACAATTTTTATGTGCCTAATATTTGTTTTCAATTTTTTTATTGTTCAATTTTGGTATTGTCTGATCAGAACACCTTCTTCCACGTGTCTATTGTGTCCATGAATGATGGACTGATCAATGCTCTGTGAGAAAGCTTGTTGTTTTATAACCCATCCCAGGTTCAAGCTTCCCCACAGCTTTTTCCCCTGGCCTATCTGCTGTTTATTGGTCTTCATTATGCTTTTTGTTGAGTAATATTCTCTTTCAAACCTTCGAGGCATTGAAAGCAAGGGGTTGGACACAAATGCAGACCGGTCTTCTCAGATTTTTATTTGTCAAATGTTTTTTGACGCAGTCGTCGTTGTCGTTTTGCACTACTTTGTACTAAACTATTGCATAAAGTCCCACTGAAATACATTCAAGTTTGTGGTTGTAAAATGGCAAAAAGTGCAACGCAGTATGAATACTTTTCCTTGTCATTATAAATACTCTGAGTGACTGACTGCCCCAGTAAGCCGCGTTGACAGAGGGGCCCCGTAGCTCTGACAGGAAGTTCAGGGGAAGCTTTATGAGAACTTGACACCCACTTATCGGACTGACTGAGTTGTATTAGAGAGACGGTTATGAAACATAATCGTCTAAGTGCTTTAGACACCCAGATGTACACACATACGGTGTACGGAAGTCCAAATACACAGTGAGTTTAAGGACAGGCATGGTTGTCATTAGGGATGAAGTGGAGGAATAAAACCCAAGAGAAGCAGAAAATGCTACAGATGTGACTCATAGTGGTTGTATTACCAATGATTAGTTATATGAAAACGCCATACTGCAGTTTATATCAAAGGTAGGGATGACAGTGAGGGCATTTAATTGGGATGTTATTAGGACAACTTATAGTATAATGTTGACAAAGGGTATCAACATACCTATTGTTATATCACCATCTGTAGATAATGGAGGATCGTATAAAATGTGACTCCCTGTCAATGAATCTTTGGCTTTAGTCACCTCACAACATAAATCTTTATCACAAGTTTTGGTAATAAGCCCAAATATCAGATAGACAGGTTATATCCTACACATTTTTAGACCTGATTTTAAGATGCAACAGGGTTACTGAATAGTTTTCATGTCCAAATTCCATCATTTGAGTCTCAAACTTTCCGATTTTTGTTTACTTTTCAGCCCATTTATTAATGTTGAATTTATGACATATATTTCTACAGCTTACAGGGTTTAAAGTTAGGTACGGATGGAAAAACTGAAAGCAGGATGGATAGACTGACGGACAGAGGTGGAAAGACAGCGAATTTAAGCCTTTTCCAAACTGCTTAGTAGTTTTGTATATATTTTCTGTTTTGGAAGGACAGATGGATGAACTAAAGGATGGAAAGATCAACAGATGGGAGGACGAATATATTAGCAGATGGACACTTAAATAAATGGAAAAAAGGGATGTATGGACAGACAGTAGGAAAGTTGGAAAAACAAGACTGACGTACGGCTGGACACGAACAGATCAATGGATGGACGAACGGATAGATGGACAAACTCCAGACGTTTCCAGACTGACTACGTAATATTTAGGTTTTCAGTAATACCTCAATAACTTTAGTGTAAATATCACCCATTCTCACCACTGGCTTATGTTTTACATCCTTTCATGTATTGCACACACACTAATGTGAAGGAACATTTTCAACTTCAAACTGGAGCCATAAACCGATTAGAAGAAGTTAATGTTGACAGAATCTGTCTATAAAGTGTCTTTAATGGCAACTTAATAGACCTGAGATCTCTCAGAAGCATCTGCTGTCTGCCCTGCAGACGGTCTGAGCTCCATTGCATCTCTATTTGTCTTCCCCTGTCTCTGTCTGTTAGGAATGCAGAGTAGTCTAAGTGCTATGTAGTCGAAGTTTTGCAGCCACTTTGGACAATCCTGCAATCTAGGGTTAAACGCAGAGGAGACAGCGGTCTTTTCATGGTGAGAGCTAAGAGTGGGTATTAGATGAAGAGCTTCAAAACAAAACAAAAAAAAATCAATGTAGAAGTTTTCAGCTCAAGTAAAGTACAAATAATTTCAATTCTAACAGTACACATATTTGCTCGTATTTCACCATGGCAGGAAAATACTGTGAGAAGGCATGAATCAAATTCGAAAGCAGTCAGTTAGGCCGACTTTAAAGGACACAGGAGGGCCGTAGAGGCAAAACCAAACAAACATCTAGACAACAAGCATGCCTGCAGACTGACAGGCAGCCCAGCAGACACCTGCTCCTCCAGCTGAGCTGTGCTTGACACAGGAAAAGGATTCAAAAACCTGTCTACGAACTGTGTCACATGTCTTCATAATCCAAACTGATCTCACTCTTAGAGGAAAAGACGTGATTTTCAGACTGTTATCCTATGTATAATGTCTGCATTTTTAACAAAATTCTTTGAATTCCTCTAAATATTAGTCTAATATTTTATTTTAATAAAAACCTGATAAAAGGGAATAACTGTGTAATTTCTTAATTTTTTTTATTCAAATATTCCACCTCCATCATACCCTTTCAACTATTTTTTTTAAAAACTATATGTGTTAAAAATGCAATGAAAAAAAATAGGTTCATAAAAATTTGGATCAGCAGCTCAAACCTCAAAGCAACTCAAAGGTTGCTGCCCCTCCTGGCACTGAACGCGTCAAGGAAGGAAGGAAGGAAGGAAGGAAGGAAGGAAGGAAGGAAGGAAGGAAGGAAGGAAGGAAGGAAGGAAGGAAGGAAGGAAGGAAGGAAGGAAGGAAGGAAGGAAGGAAGGAAGGAAGGAAGGAAGGAAGGAAGGAAGGAAGGAAGGAAGGAAGGAAGGAAGGAAGGAAGGAAGGAAATAGATTGAAGAAAACAATCTTCAGAAAGTCTAAAAATACTGATTGTTTTCATATTGTTTGCTTTTCCAAACATTCCAGACCTGGAAAATAGTCAAATCTAATTCCATACTGTCCCAGCTGTGTATATTATTTTACACTATTTATTTAGTCACCAAAAATGACACAACTAGATTGGCTGACCGTCTACAGCTGTAGGAAAAAGGAGAAAACTGTGTAATTTAGATGCAAGAGCGGTTCACCGTTAGGAAGCTAAAATACAGGATAAACACTTAGTCTGTTCTGTCTTTACTAATATGATGAGCAGAGAAACGTCTGGCTGTTCTTGGTCCTGATTTTGAGCAGCGAAACAGTTCATTCTTTTAATCAAAGCCACAAATTCATTCTTTGCAGCTCTAGAGATTTTCCAAACTTCTGTCATGTATCTGACAGACTGCAGGGCACATTTGAATGCAAACGCTGACTGTTTGAGGGTGAGGTCCGAAGTTTGAAGAAGCGCAGGACAAAGATCTGTGTGGAAGCACAAAGAGCGCCCGTATCAAATGGAAAACCTGCCAGCTGGTAAAAGTTGTGCGAAGTGTGTATAGTTGAAATCTGTAATTCAAGATTTCAGATCCTAACTATAATTTCCAAATTCTGCATGTTCCATGACAGAGAATGTTTGAAAGCTAAAAAAAACAAAACATAAAATAGAACCAACTTCAGGTTGGGGAAAAAAAATTATTTCTTTTACTTTTGGAGTGGAGAAATCAAGAAGAAAATCCCCCAACGCAGAACTTTCACACAGCTTCACCTACTCAGCCAAAAGTAAAAGGTCCAAAGGAGGCTGAAGGAAAGCTGCCGTCCCACTCAGACAGATGCGACTACTCAGATGTACACAAACACTGTTTCCTCAAGCTGAGAATAATTGCATGTTACCCATAGGGGGTTTTTGGTCACTGTAATTATACAGAACAATTACCAGAGATGCTGCAGAGCAAACGTCTAAACTCCTGCTCTCCCATCTGAATTTGGATCAAATTCAACCGTTAGAAAAAGATCAGAAACTAAGATAAGGCTGCTAAATGAAATTATTGCACACAAAAAAACTGCTAAAACAGAATTTTCCTAAACTCACAACTGAATTGGTTGATGGGGAGGAGTTTGCAGCTGTTTAACGTTGTTGCTTTTGCGCTGAAAGGTTTATCTTCAAGCTGACCTGACATACATTTGCACTCAGTCTGTAAGGACGTAAGCAAGACGCTGAGCGGTGGGCGCTTGAGGCGCGAAACCCACCTGCCAGTCACACGTCACTGCTTTCAGATTGACCTTTAACGTGCCTCATATACGCTGCTGCTCTCCGCTCCGAGCAGAGGCATGAAAAATGAACATGGCCAAACTGTGGCTCTTCTGTTTACCTATTTATGCAGGAGGGTGGGGGTTGCATTGACTCCCGTTCCGATAAATATCAAACAGTTATCCAGCATCTGTCCCCTGCTGAATTCAAATGTGTTTGCAGACATGCATGAATATGATGCACACCCTGCGGATAAATCCTACATCCCCTCGCAGCATAATAAGGTCACGGAAACGCCTGAGTGCACACACTTTTATCGGCCCAAAGCAGACCCGACGTTTACCCACGTGTGCAACGTTCAGGTGCGATAAGCCCAACCAGCTCGCTGAGGCTCCTCACATGTTAATGTGTCAGACTCAGACGGCATACATCATGTTTAATTCAACACAACAGATTAAGGACGAATGAACTGATGTGATGATTAAGCTTTCAAATCCTTTTTTTTTTAATGATATCAGGGATACTTATGTTTCTGTTAGGATCTATCTAAAGGCTCATTTAAAGCTCTGTTACGCACTGATGGTTGTTTACTAGAATGAAACATGTTTACGTAGGAAGTATGCAAATCTGACATTAATTATTGAGTCCTGCTTTCATCTTACATGAGAGGAAACACTTGGGAGCTGCGGGCAGCCGAAAATGAGTCCTCAGTTTTGAGTGGTCAGAAAAAATGCATGTTCTTTATTGGCTCTGTTTAACATTGTTAGATTTTATAAACCAGCTGAGCTAAACAGACCATGGCAATTTGTTCTTATCAGTTAGAGAATATATGCAGTCTGAAGGGTGTGAGGAAACCGGATATAGATATATTTGTCCCATTCACCTTTTATTGAAAAGGATGAAAAACTTTACAACCTGTTTTGACACACAAAATGATATTTTTTGTGTTTCCAACATTTTAGGTTTTAAATAATGAAGAAATGACACGTTAGTTAAGTCTGACTTAAGTCTACATTCCAAGTTTTCCAGATGGACATTTTCAGATTTGCTACTCCCTTTTTAAAGGTCATAGCTACAACTTTTTCATCAAAACTATTCATTTTTGAAAAAATAATGATCGATTTTGACAGGTCCAAAATATACAGATATTTACTTCTGGTTACGATGACATGAAAGGATTTTGCACCAATAGGAATAGTAGTTTGAAGTCACGTGAGACGGAGCTCGGGCGTTGCCAGGTCATTGTAGCTCTGTGATAGCTCTGAGAAATGGCTTCTTCTCAACATTACTTTTCTCAGATTCAAGCAGACGAAAAAAGAAGCAAACCGAGGGTGAACATCAGTCCAGCTTTTGAGCGTTGGTGCTGACTTAAGGAAGCAAAAGGGCTCAGAAGCCACGCAGTGGTTGCTGCTTTCCTTCTGGACCACTACATATATATATATACACATATATGTGTATATATATATATATATATATATATATATATATATATATATATATAAATAAATAACATGCAAACTATTTCAGCACATGACTTTCTCGGTACTTGATAGTTTTAGTACATAACATAAAAGTATATGGCATTTGACATTTTAAAAGTCTTAAGCCCCCCCTGAACATGAGAAAATCATCGTTGTTCGATGCTGTAGCGCACATATTCCCTAGTTACTCAGGGAAAATAGGGAGTACCAATATGGCGGCTGGTGGCTTCTAAGCGACGTGTATTATATACGGCCAATGCGCAATCCAGCGAATAAATAGAGATCAGTGTTCTGGACAGTTAAGTTTTGCTAATGCTAACCGTTATGCTAATGCTACCGGACCTGGCAACCCGCCTGCATACAGTACAGTTGAAGGTTGGGACGAGAACAGGCGAGTGCTCCACCCTCTGGCCAGGAGGAGTTAAATTTGTAGCTAACTCCAGTTCATTGTGAACATATTGCAGATTTTCCTGCAGACGCGTGGGTCTAAATTCAATTCAGTTGATTTTAATTTGATTTCATAGCGCTTTTAAACTGAATCAGTAAAAATCAGTTAAATAAATAAATAAAAATCTACCGACTGCAAGGCAATAGAAGAATGATGCACGGACAGAGAGAAGGGAGGATGATGGTGGGGGTGATAAAAGGCGGGCAGATTCATAGCTTTTACTGCCAATCTCAAGATCAATACAGAATCTGGACAGGTCACAACAGCATCTCTTCAACCAAAAGTTGGTAATGATTTTGTTTGTCTTCATGCACTACAATAAGCTAACTTCCCTCATCATGATTAGCCAAGATCACAATAGTTGATTACTTGCTGAAATGTAGATGACATAACTCAGAACGTAAGCAGCAGTGGGAACTTGTTGGCTTAAGGCAACGCTCACACTGGACACACTGAGAGTCATGTGGGCAACATGCTGCATGACAAAGCATGTCTGTATTCAGACACAGCCTTCACATTTTAAACAAACAGGGGATGTCCAGATCCCAGGTATTGGATTGGAGTCTTGATTGTAGCTTTTTTAAGTAGTGGTAACTGAGCCACCAACTAACCGAGCTGCTATAACTTGTATGGCCTATTTTGGAAAAAATCATGTTTTTGAGTGCACTAAAATGCTAAACTGTATTGTAGGCCATGTGCCCTTCTTGATTTGCCGACTGCGAGCTTTCCCTCGAACTCCAAGTACTTTTCACTTTTAGGGGTGAGCTGTGTGAAGTGCAGCTGAAAAACTAGACGTTAAACTTTATGATGTTTCTGAAGTTTTTCCTGCAGACATCACCGACTGTGGAAGTGTACTAAAATATGTTGAGCTGGATTATTGAGTTGTATCAAAACAAACAGTAAACTTGCCAGTGTTTGGCTAGCACCTCACCAAACCGCTCCGTAAGACTGTAGCCCTATGTGTCGAGTCAGGCATGTATACAAGTCTTTGGAAACAGAAGGCAGTCCTGCAGGAACTCCTGCTAAACATCTATTGCTGTCAAGATAAATTATGACATACTGCTAAAATATGTCATTTTACTGTTCCTTAAAGCTACTGAACATACAGAAGGTCTTGATTTTAATGAGGTAGCGACTAGGACTCGGCAAATGAGACATTAGGGTCAAAAACAACGCGACTGGGACACCTCTAACTCCCTAGAGATGTAAACTTTGTTTTAATTTAACTATTAAATGTAACAGACAGATTGCACGGCTGTCAACGCTGAAGACGTTTATTTATTTAGGTCACATCTTCCTTATATGATTTGTACTCAATTTAACATAAAGTACATAAAAAAAACCAGCTGTTTACAAAAGGGAACTTTTGATTTGTGCAAATTTCAATAAACAAGGGGAAGACACACCTTTAATCAGGCACCACAATTTAAATTAGATGAAAAGAAGATCCATTTTAATTTTAATAAAAAAAAGCAGAAAATCAAAAACCAACTGCAAAATAACCTAAACCCACCAACATATACAATTCATTCACAATTAGACACAAGAATTTGCAAACTCCTGGCTCAACTGTGCATCAGAAACACAAGACTATAACCTCAAAATAAACCATTAATTTGCTACATGCAATGGGAAACATAACAAATATCAATGTATGGTAAACTCTCACCATGGTAAAGTCCCTCCATTTAAAGTCAAATGTGAGGAGAAGTCAAGAAGAGAGCCCTAATCCTCTTCTGAAGGAGCGCTAAATTGGAAAAAGCCAAAATCCCAGCCTTCAGTGCTCTGGTGCCCAGGGTTGTGCTGTCCAGTTCATTCAACAATGACAGCCAATGTCGACTTAAGCTCACAGCTCAGCTCTTTCCGCCTCCTCTCTGTACAGCAACTACTACCACTACACTACAAAACAACACACAGACGCACGGCAGCATGGGCAGCACGAGAGTAGGGGAGAGGAGGAAGAAAAAGAGGAGCAGTAGGCAGGTCGTAAGCGATAAAAGGGGGAGGGAGACGAAAGAGAGAAACAGAAAGGGGCAGAGGGAAGTGGGGGAGTGGCTTTGATCCCCCCAGGAGAGTGATGGACGTGGGGGGGCAGATGTACAGGAGACTGAGTGTAGATGGAAGCACACAGAAACATTTAATGCAACAATTGCAAGGAAGGAAAGACGGACACAAATAGCAAAATTAGGTAAACAGATAAAAACATTTTTATTGTAACACAACAACTGAAAATGAGAAACAGAAGATGTTGCCTTTGGCTATTCAATCTTTGTCACACAAATGCACCCCTGCGGTGCCACTCAATTAGTCATAATGTAATGTTCTCCACTCAGCGCTTTGCAACAGGGACCATCCATCTTTACAGCAACAAAGAGAAGTGAGACGGGGGGAATATCAGGCAGTTGTTCCACTGACTTTACACATTTAATCCAATTATGCTGTAATCAAATTGCATGAAGCACTGCTAGTAAGCTCCACTTAGCTAGCTTTACAATCTCCATATGGGCGCAACTGTCACAACTTTAGGTATGATAATTATCCAAAAAAAAAAAAAAAAAAATCAAAACATATATTTTAAGTGCAGCCCTGGCCTTTTTAGGCTTTTTCTTCATGACCCCCAAAAGGAAAAATGCTTACTATCCTTCTTTCTGGCAGTGCTCAGCAATAGGTGGGGGACAGGCACCGCTAAATCAATCTATACTTACTCTAACCCTATACAGCCAAACTACTCCACCTTCTCTGGTAGCTAATTAAAATTACTTTAAACCATAAGAAAAGTAAAACATAACACTTCAATTGCTTTGGGATTGCAACTTTTTAAACCCTAGGTAAACCTTGGCACTAGTAACCAGACCACACCTACTCACAGGTCAGGCCGACATGGGAAATAAACAAACATTAGGGAGTATTTGGGTATTAAAAAGAAAACAGCACAAGCCTAAAAAAATTAAAAACGAACTTAAAAATGGAAAATATGTTCATTTTTAGTGTTTATCTCCTTGATGTTATTCAGACTAGCGTTGTGGCTTAAAAGGAGTTAGAAGATGTCGTGATTCTTGTCAGATGCCGAGGTTTTAATAACGCAGAACACAAAATATAAGTCGAGATTCAATATCTGCAGAAGCAAATCACACCTTACCGTCCCAAATGCAAGACTTAACTGCGATTTCGATCAATTCTGGGTTAAAGCTGCATTACGATCACACACTTTAGCGCTTTTGAAATAAAAATAACCATTTCACATACTGAAATACACAGCAATGCACATGACTCCTACTTCTGATCCCACTCAACATTCAAGCAATCATCCAATTATGTTTCTCCATCATGTACACACACAAAAGGAAAGAAACAATCCGACAGACAAGATGAGAAATACGCAGAAGTAAAGCAGATTAATGGGCTGCTGATTACTGGGCCAAGATGCCACACAAACACATCCACACGCACTACTTTGGCTCCCATGTAAATCTAAGCTTTTACCCTGCTGTCTCCTCTCCGTGTGAGAATCCCTGCTTGGTGATGTCGGTGCACTGACACCACCCTCTAGTGGGGTAGGTTTTAAATGGGTGTGTTGCTCTCAACTTCATCCAAAGCATTTTTAATATGCATCTGGGCAAAAAAACAACATATTTACTACGGTAAAGTACACAGGTGTACTACTATAAGTACAGCCCGTACATTTAGATTGTAATAAAAACAGAGAAAATCCAAAGCTAACTTTCACCAAGCTATAGTGGCTCGTTAGCGGGTGAAGAACTCATCAGGACGGACCGACTTGCCTTATATCCTTTACATTGTTCTGCATGACAAAGACTAGAGTGACGATGCAGCAAACAAACAGCCATAGTACCATTCATCAATGAACCTTTGTTGCAACAGTGAGCCTGCTGGTGACTAATAAGAAAGGCAGACATGTATGCCCTGACTCAAAGACAGACACTGCTGGATTATCCCCAGATCTGACCTCAGCCTGCGTTTACGCCGGGACTCCAGCCTCAGTGAGCGTGACGTCAGCTTCATGGCCTGCATCCAGGTGTTTCACCGCTGATCTAGGTCTAGGTCTCCCTGCGGGTTATTATGGCTCTGACTGACGGCACGGCTGTGTCTGAGGATCCAGCTACGGAGGACGTGACGTCACAGACATGGCTGAGCAGACGGGTGTGATTGTGAGTTTTCTATTTTCCCCACGCCCCTGAGTAAAAAGTTTGCACAACTTGAAACAGGACCCTCTGTAGTATTTTGCTGTTATCAGCTCATAACCCAGATTAGAGCCTAATTTCATGTCACATATTCTCCTGGTCCTGCCCTTTATACTGAAAAGCTTAATCTCTTGTATCTAACCAGTTTAATTCTCTTGGTTTTTAATTATTTAGATAAATTATGTTGATTTTTTTTATTTTATTTTAGAACTTCCATTAAAAGTAAAACCTGTATATTTTGAAGAGTAGCAACTCACTAAATGATATATTACAACCATTCATGTTAATCTGTAATGATTATGTCTTGCAGCTATGAGTTGTCTCTCATCTTCCTTTTGACGCTCCATGGATTCTCTGTTGGCCTTAGTTATGGCCAGGTTGTGAAAAATGAAATCAGCATCTCCATAAAGGGAAAGTCGAAGTCATCAGAAACCTTCTGGTAGATGGCTACGCCGATTTTTGAACTTAAAAACACAGCAGACCATCATCAACGGATGACACGGCTTCACAGATCTTCAGATTGTGGACCATTCTCACTAGGTCTCAAACAACTTGAATTATGTCCCTCAGACTAGGTGTGGGCAATTAATTGCATTTGCAATATAATCTCAATTTTAAAACACACATTTCCAAATTGCAGGGGTCTGCATATTTTGGCTATGTAACTATTAAAAGATCAGACGCGTCCTTTAGGTGCCGGTTACATGTTTAAAGTGGGTTTGCCTCCACATGGAAGGAAAGAGAGTTGCAGCAGTGAGGTATTGTAATTTTATTACTTGTTTTAGAGTTTATATAATCAATACTTTTTTAACAGAAACTTTCAGCAATCTCACCATAGCATTAAGTAGCGGTCAAAAATACATAGACTTGTTTGTTGGTTACACTTTATGTTCAACGAGGATTGGTGTCCAACTCACAAAGCTATTCTCTTAAATAACAATATTCTGATTAATAAAAAAAAAGTTGTATACTAACATCTTTAACTACGGGGCATTTTTGTTTCTTGTGGTTAATGCAGAGAAAAGGCTAAATTAGACTGCAATTATGGTTGAAATTAATCGCATTTTTCTTTTTTGGCAAAATCGCACAGCCCTACCTCAAACTGTTCCCCTAGTTGCTGGAACTTTGATATGAAAATAAAATGTTAGATTTAGTTTCATCTGAAAAGGCAACGTCTGGCCACTGAGTAACAGTCCATTCCTTTTTTTGTTGTTTAGCCCTACTAAGATGCTTCTGACGATGTCTCTGGTTCAGGAGGGGTTTAGGTGAAGACCTGTGCCAGTTGTCACCCCTGTACTGGATGTCTGTGTGCGGAGGCTCTTGAAAAATTGTCTATAGCAGGGGTTTTCAAATTCATTGAATGTGAGCCTCCCCTTGGAATAGGTAAAAATAACCACGCCCCCCCCCCCCCCCCCCCCCCCCCGCCCCAAAACCACAAACCTACCCCACACAGGTCCCTGCAGCAAATGCATCTTTCTTTTATGTTCCTGGAATCCTGTGTTTCACAAACATCTGATAGCCCAATACATGTTTTTTATTGTATTTATTTTAACAAAGTACATCCATAAAAAAAGGCCTATTCATAAAATCCATCCATCCAAATATTTCCATTTTACATGCTACTTTTACATCACGGACAGAGGGCCTATTTTTAAAGTTGAACTGTCATTAGAGCAAATTCATAAACTGACAAACTGAATTAAACGGACGCCAATGTTAAACTGAACTCACGTCAACACGTCAGCTGAAATAATAATAAAAAAGAAAACCTGAATTTAACAGACGTCAACACATCCATATTCCGATTTACTTTTTAGGCTAATTATACACAGCTGTTTTTTGAGCGTGGAATGAGCAGGTTTGCGCGAGAATAGTTGCGCGCGAGCAGAGATGGAACTGAGCGCGAGGAAAGAAGGATGAGAAGTGTTTTTCAGAGTTGAGCGCGCGGCAGACCAGTTTTGAGCATTGAGAGTTGTTTCACTGCGCGCTTGATTGGTTCCTGCGCACTCAGACAGAAGGCAAATATATCGCTACATAGTTTCACAGAGCTGAGCGGCAGCACTGTCTTCTTCTCTCTTCTTCTCTGTCTTCTCGCGCCTCCTCTGTGACTCTTTGGCGCCCCCCAAGGGAGGATTGGAATACATTTCATATTTTCTTTCATATTATACCCTAATCTATTGAGATACACAAGTGTAATTTCTTTTTTTAACTTGGCTGTATAAAATCTGTCATTCTCAAACAAATATATGCTAAGTTGAGCAGGCTTACAGTAAAAGTGGTTATTGAGCCAGCTATTAATGTTTAATATATATTAATATAATTAACCAACTAATACTGATTAATTTCCAATCCTTAAAATGTTCCATAACGATTATATCCGGATGGCTTAAAATGGTTCGGTTACCTCTGCCTCATTTGCATACAAGAACCATGAATATGGAAATTAGACCTCTACCTCTAAACCATGAGCCTTCAACCCTTCCCTAATCTCATCACCCAGGAAAATCACCCTGCCTTTTTGGCTCTTTTTATGAAGTGGTCTATTGAGATAACTCCCAATTTCTCTCACTCCTGTCTTTGTTTTCTGTCATCACAATGCCTCTAAGACTCTCCATTCTTCAGCGTGTCATGCAACACCATCTAAGAAAGCTGCGAGTTTCAAAACTAGTGCGGGCGTCAAAGGCAGAGGGAGGTTTTTCTGACTGGGCAAATTTAATATCGGTGCTAAGAATATGAAGGTGGGGTGTGCTTTGGTGGTGCAGTGGTTAGCGCGCACGACCCATGTCTCAGCCTTAGCTGACACAGCCGCGTGTCTCTCCCCCTCTCTCATACCCACTTTCCTGTCAGCCTACTATACAAAAAAAAATGTGCCACTAGTGCTGTAAAAAAAAAGAATATGAAGGTGCGGCAAGCTTTATTTGACAGTTTCCTACAGCCTGTTTCGATGCGGATATCACACACAATCATATGCCTGTACAATAGTCTTTCAATATTTCTGTGCAGCGCTGTTGAAAAGCATCCATGAGCAAGTTCTTATTACTCAGCTGGCTCCACAAGGATAGTTTGCCATTTGTGATCACTGAAGCCACCTATGTTTGGTCTATACCAAACTTTCCTTCACGTGGGCCAAAATAGTAAAGTCAAAAGTACACGAGGGCCACAAAATATATATACCGTATTTTTCAGACTATAAGTCACACTTTTTTTCCGTAGTTTGGCCGATTCTGTGGCTGGTAAGACTTATTTATGTTTTTTTCCACTTTATGACGTATTTTTTGACTGATACGAATTATATTTCGGAGCGCCTTATAGTCTGAAAAATACGGTATATAAAAAAAATGAAAATAAAAATTATTATTATTTAATTTTTTTAACTTGAAATTAAATATTTGAAATATTTCAAAAACATGAAATATTTTAATTAAATTAGTCAGATTTTCTGTTGGAAAGAGAACATGCAAATAGATCCAAAACTAAAAAATAGTTTTGCACATTTGCCAAATTAAAATTTGGTCATCCAGTTTTCAAAATCTCTTGGAATCGTTTGATTTTTGATTTAATAATTTTTTTGTCTGTTCTCAGCAATAAGAACAGGATTTGGGTCAGTCTCTATTTGAAAACGCTAGCTGTATTCTACAGCTAGTTTTTGCACGAAAGTCTGCATTTAAGTCATTGGCTAGTTGTGGTCCCATTTGCTATGAAATTAAAGAAAATGTAAAACGTGCAGTGATTAAAAGATAAATACTTTGTGTTATCCTTAATATTTTCAATTGATAGAAGATTTTAACTTGTCTGTAATAATTTTTCCCTAATTAAAAACCGGTGCTGGTGGAGCAAAATCATTTGACAAAATGCAGTTGGGGGCCGCACAAAATCAGTCCCCCCGGGCCACACTTTGGACACCCCTGGTCTATACAAATGATTAATATTAAACAAAAGACTGGCAAGCATCTCATTTTTGCACCAACTTTTATGAAAACAGTTTTACATCTTTAGGATAATATCAAAGGCGCTCCAAAACTGACCATTACATCTCTTCCCCCTTAGCTTCTTTAGCAAGCCCCCTTTGATCTCACGCAGAGTGTTTATGCAACCGTGAAGTGCTTCAAGATGTTTTCCTGAGTTTGTCAAAGTCAGACAGGAAAAGGAAAGATGGGATGGAGTCACAAAATTACTAAATACTTTTGATTTAGCAAGCATACTGACTGCACTCATTGCAATTGCACCAGTAATAAAAGCAGCCACTGCACAGTGCACATAGGCGAGATTAGGGAGAGATAGCTTACATCAGTCCAATATATAAAAGGGCTGCTTTATGTACATTATCAGAAATTAACGGACGTCGCGGAGGCGTGACACTTCCACGAAGTCCATTAATTTCTGATAATGGACACCCCAAAAGGCTTTATCCCGCTTATACCATGATCACTTAGAAAGAGAAAGAAATATTAAATCAAATATTAATACTTTTATGGGGTTTTTCTTTCACTGTTAAAATCGTACGTTTTTCACAAGAAGTGGCTGAGAGAACTATTTAATATCTGTTGTTGTGACATGTTGCCAAGGTAACCAGCGTCAACTGTCTTGCCGTTACCAGCTAACGTTAGAGGCAACGAGATAATTTAGAACGATCAGGCTATTTGACCGGAACTTCTTTTATAGGTGTTGTATATAACACTTTTTAACGAACACCCTGCAGCCAATCAGAATCAAGTATTCACCCGGACCATGGTTCATAATTAGCTTTGCTATGTTTTAACAGCATCTTATCTTTAACAGACATTTGAAGGAAGAACACTATGTTTAGAAATAAAAACTGCTAATGTTTTAAGACTTGCTCTGTACATTTTAATTAGACATGCACTTAGTGTTACAAGAGTAGGCTACTTAAAAGTTGCTGTGAGTGTTAGCTCAGGGATACGCTGATTTAAATACATTGAGAAAAAAAAAAAAAGAACATGGGGCTAGATTTGGTCTATTACCCCGTTTACACTACCCCTTTTTAACCGAGCCGAGACCAGTCCGAGCTCGGTAACCGAGATAACTATCGAGTGTAAATGGAACGCAAACTGAACTGAACCGAGCCAGACACAACCGGACCGCGCTAAATGCAGACCAGTTCCATGTGTGGGCTCGGCCTGGTTTTTCAGTAGCCCGGTTCTCTAATAACAAAGAGCGCATGAGCAGACCGTGTCATCTCCTTACAGCCAGCTGACATTTCAGACATTCATAAAAATACTAGCTTCACTACCGTGACACACGATTTCCAGTAATGATTCTGCTTAGCAGTATGATGAACCTCATCGTCTGTCATTGTTTCCTGCGTCTGTAAATCCTTATTAGACGTTCGTTTGTTTTATCCACTTCCCAAAAGCCGACTCTGTCAAGTAAATTCTCCAAAAGTTGCCGTCTTCGCATGACTCTCCGCAAACAAGGAAATATAACCAAACATAACTTCCTGAATGTTACGTCCACCGCCATTTTTATTGGCTTGATTTCCTCCTTCAAGCCTAGAGAGCAGTAGTACCGCAGATCGTCACTAGGAGGCGAGGAAACCAAGGAACCGAGATAGCGTGATGTGTAAATGGTCGTCAGAACCAAGCTCGGCTTGGTTAACTGATCCAAGCTCGGACCGACCTCGGCACGAATCGGTTAAACAAGGGTAGTGTAAATGGGGCTTATGACTTCTTATCTTTTTTTTGAAATGTGGAACGATTTCTACACTATTATCTCGTATTGTTTTGCAGCACAGCATACCCTATTTTTTTCCCACTGGTTTGATGAATTCAAAACCCTGTCTAAGGGATATCCTGAGATATTGTGACCAAAAGGCTTGGGAACTAAAGGCCCGGCACAGCAGGGGGTAAGAGAAACGTACCAAAAGAAGAGTTTTCCTGTCTAAAAGCCACTGTGAAATCTAAACGTGTTGCAGATGAAGCAGAACAAAGACAGTGGTTTATATTGAGGAGATAATGTAGTTACATCTATGAATATATAAATGTAGGTAAAATCAAATTTTTTGCAAATTTATCCAATTATTAAGTCCTCTTCTGTGTCCTGTTTTGATTTGCTTTGTGAAGCCTGGAGCATTTTGACCCCTGACCAGAACCACTTTGAATGGTTCTGGTTGTGTCATGATGTTTGTATGAATGCGTGAACTTTGTGAACCAGTGCACAACAAATCAACCTACGGCTATGACTTAAGTAACCTTGAACCTTGATACAGAAAATGCCTCCTTTCCTTCACTCTGCTCCGCTCACATTACTTCTGTCTTTCCATAAGACACAGACCAACAATCACCTCTTTCTCCCAGCATTCTGACTCACTCCAATGCAATTAGGCTGATTGTTGGCTCAAACACGACATCCGCACATGGCCACACACACACAAACAAAGTCAGAGGAGGAGAGGCAATTCACTTAAAAAATTTTTTTAACCATCGTTTAAGCGCTGCTCAGTAAAAATCCTGCAACAGTCATGAGTTTTCTTCAGTCTTTTTCAGCTGAGGAAGGTGCACCGCTCTTGCCAAGTATTACAGTAATTACTCCAGTGACAATCTCTAGTGACATGCTTGACTGAGGGTAGCGCGCTCCAAGTGAGAACGACTCTGCCTGCCCTTGAGTGTACATGCCCCGACTGGGATAAGTTATCGTCGCTGATGTAATTTCCTGGCATTGTAACAAATTTCAGTTCATACAGCTAGAAAACCGCATTGCACATCCACTTTTCAAAGTGCATGAATGCCCACACAGACACCAAAACAACTCTGTTTTAGCTGCGTCGGGCTGCCGAAATACAATAGGACGACTGAACAGACCTGCAGCTGCTAAAGCTAATAAACCTGTGTACTAAACACTGGTTTCTAACGGCTAAAAAGCACTTTTGATAATAAATACCTTTCAGTTATATGTGATTGTTACTTAAAGTTTAAACTAATGCTAAAGATTTAAAGCCATCAGACTAAACTATTTGTAAAGAGCCAACATTAAATGCAATGTAGGGATGAAACGGTTAAATGTCCCTCAAAGTGTACCCGTATGTTTTATATAACCGTCTAAATACAAATTTTTTATGTACTTTAGGGTATTTTAAGGGTTCTTATAGATTGATGAGTCATAGCAATTTAGAAGTTATTTTAATACCACAGAAACATCCTGAGAAAATCAACTTGTCCTGTCCTTAGTGTCAGACTGCTCTGCTTTTGCTTGTTATTCCATTGTGACCCCCTGCTAGCCAGGAACATCCAAATTCAACTTGGGTTTGTTGCTAACCCAGATCTAATACATAAAATTAATAAATATCTCTTGGTTGCTCAAATCAAAGACAATCAATTATGCATTTGTTTTATTTTGCCTTTTATTGAACTGCACTGGGTTGGATTCTGGCTGGCTTTGTTTTAGTTTGTTTTGATGCATTTCATTGAAGCAGCACCGTATAAGTTTTGACCCAAGTATAAGCTTAATTTGAGACATAATAAATGGTTTTTCAGGTCAATATACAGCACTTGGCGCACACCGATCCTTCATGCGGGCCGCCCTTCTCAAAAATCCGCCTGTGTAACTTGAGTGGGTTGGATCCGTCGCTGAATGACTCATGTAACCTAACAGATATGACACTTACCTGATCTGGCATATTTTTGGTTTTCTGATGTAGGATTTAATCTAGAGGGGTGAATGTGGCCTTGTCTTTCCAAGTAACTCTATGACTTCTCGGCTGTTAAAGATTCTCGGCTGGTCCAAAGTGGTCTGCTATCAGATTCCAAAACACGGAGGAAGACTGTTTTACACGGTGCTGCTTTAACGGGGAAGTCTGGTCAAAAAGGAAAAATCAGTGGATCATTAGCTATAACTAAAACTAATACGTTCATGGTTATTTAATGAATTTAGCATTAAACAATAAGAAAATAAAAGCATAAATTGTCATCTGGATCACTGTGTATGGGGGCGACCATACGTGCATGGCAGTTGGATGTTCCACTACATCGGGTAAAAGTGGAAAAAACATTTGTTTTTTCACCTTTCCCATTCATCATCCACCACGGGCTGTTTTGTTGGAATGCCTATTTGAAGAGCGAGGATTTGCCATTGTGCTTCTGGCCAGAGAGAAAACACGTCGTCTGTAGCCAACATTTCGAAGAAGAATGTCTTCAAGATGACATGAGAGAGACACTTTTCGGTAAGTTTTTCTTTTTTATAATGTAGAATTTGCCGGGACATTTGTTTACCCGACCAGAGCGGCGGAGGGATACGACACACTTAGATAGAATGCTCACTGTTGAGAAGCCCACTTATTTTATGCGACTTTGGTCTTATTTTTTCTAAACTCGCTTGTAAATTTCATGAGTTGCGGGTTGCAGTTTTTTTGGGGCTTGTTTCTGAAAGTGAAGTGGCTTGTTTTGGCTCTAAACTAAGTGACGATGAAATATCCCTCCGCCTCATAACGCGCTGCAGCTCATCCTGATAGGAGCAGAGTAAATTCAGAAGGAGCCGCTCTGCCCGTACTTTCTGCAGTTTACGGTTGCAATAACTGATGATAACTGCTGAAAGTAGATTAGGTGGTGCAGATCACCATTTTGAGCAGAGATTGGTTCTAAAGATGAGTTTTATACTCATCTTATAACATTGCAGAACCCAACCCATAAACCGTACTTTAATGCTTATTTTTTATCTTTTTATGTCTCTAAAATGTAAAATTAGTATTACTTTAAATTTAAATGCTTAATACCATGTCTATCTTTGTTTAAGGGGTTAAAAAAATATATTTTGGCATGAAAACTGATATTTATTTACAAGGGGACTTGCTCTACAGTCGATACCGCGACCTGACGTCACAAACTGGGGGGTGGCAGTACTGTTCTTCACCAAGATGACTGCCCCATAAAAGGACATTCAAATGAAAATCCCTCTTAATTAAAAAAGCTTATCATTTATTGAACAGTATGTAATAATTTTATATTTAAAGTACTTTCAGCAGTTTGAATTCTGATTTTGACCAGACTTCTCCTTTAATAGGAAAAAGTGATTTTTAAGCAGCCAACTATCAACCAGAGCAGATGAAGGGAAAATTAGCCAACTCACTGATACATCACTGTTTCTGAAGTATTTTCTGTGATTTCTGCACATAAAAAAGTGACATACAGTAGTACCTCAACTTAGGAGTGTCCAAACTTACAAGTTCTTTGAAATACAAGCCAGCTTCAGGCATCCCGCCTGTAATAGTAAACAACGCACCAAAGCAGCAACAAATGCAGCAGCACACGGAGGTTTTTTGCACGAAATGGTGAGGTTATTACTACAGATAAAGGAAATGTTGGGAGTATGAGGGAAACTTACAGACTTTATTCAAAAGAAACCTGCAGAAAAAAAGTAGCAGTTGAGCGTGCGACGGAGCCATTTAATGACAACCGCCTAGCTCAGTTCAGAGAGATTCTGACAGGGAACATGAAACAGATTATATTGGACATAAACCTCTGAAGATGAAAACAAGGATTTTGCAATGTATCATAAGCCTGGTGGGCTGCCAGGCTTCACTCGCCCCCCGTCAGGCTATCTGTTGCTTCAGTTAAGTTTTTATACCCTAGTAACAGCAATAGCAAGGATGGTACATAGTAAGGTTGTCAAAAATAATCGATGCCTCAATGTTTGAGAGCAAAGGAAAAAGGCCAGTATAAAACATAAGCTAATGCTAGCTGTTATTGGTAGGTCTGAGCTCCTCCCTCGCGTTGCGTGGTGCTGCATATCTTTCAGACATAAGCCGCGCTCTTTGAAAAAGCGTGTGCAATTGAGGTCTGCTGTTGGGTAGCGGGGGAAAATGTGTTGGTTCCTCCCGTGTTGCTTTACCGCGCAGGAGTTTGAGACGAGCGCAGCCTCTGGCTCTCCACATATTCGAGCACGTGCTTCGTAAACGGCAAAGCAAATTGCTGTCATTACCTTTGTTTACCGTCACCATCACTCAATGTATCTTGCAAAGCACCGTTTTCTGTTCGACCTCTGATCTATTAAACCCAAACCAAATCCAAAACGCTGACGTAGCACCATTTTTTACCAAGTCCTCCAGCTCAGCCATCTCTGTGCTTGCAACCATGTTTAGGCGGGTGCGATGACATAACAGACGATAGGATGGTAGAGATTTCTACAAATTGCTACCGTAAGCCAAATTCCTATCGTTTCTACCATCTATCGCATAAACCGCGCAGCCCTAGCACCACTGTAGGTGTAAACCAGACATTTGCAGTCAAACACAATACTATAATATAGAAAACAGGCCTTTGCATAACTGCACAAGACACGTTTTTCCAGCAGTATTATCTTAAATAGCTTACATAACTTAACCTCAATATTGACAGACAAATACAACCACATGAGTTTACAATGCAAGCTCTAATCCAACCTTTAGGAAGTAAAAGACTGACTGACAAGACAAGGGTGATGTTTTTCCGAGTTGCCTTTGGTAAACAACGTCCTGATGGCAGAACAAGCACAACAAACAAACAATCATGCAGTCAGACACACTATAACTCGCCCACAAACATTGGGAAAAGTATGAGCAGTGCAAGCTGCTTTGGAGAGGAAGAAGGCGTTTTCCTTTTGGGCTCCTGGGGGACACGGCATGTTTTAGGATGTACAATAAGTGTTCTGAAAATGTGTGCGTGTGGGCGTGTGTGTGTGCCGGGGGGGGTGTGGGGGTCTGCTTCCTGAATGCATCCCAGAAGCAAAGAGAATGGCTGCTCAGTTTGCTTCTTATCTCTAAATACCCGAACACACATTAACTCTCCTTTCCCTTCAGATTCAAAACCACGTCCAGGGTTGTGGGAGGCTGGGTGGGTGAGGGGGTTAAGTTTATGACAAACAGATGCAAGATGAATATTTAGCTTCAATGCATACGTCTCTTTTTGCATAAATATTAGTGTATGTGGAGCAGGGGATGTAAGTGTAGAACACTTTAACCTTTTACTCAGTAACTATGTTTCTAAACATGCTATTGGCATGAAATGTGCGCCACATGTTAACAACTCAACACCTGATGAAACAAAGAAATTAATAAATTAACTGATGGATAATAAAGCAGAACGGCACGGACAACATGCAGACTGGAATGTACTTAATACTTTTTTGGACCTTGGCTACTTCAAGTAATCTCAGGTATTGAGAACCCATTGGTCACATGTGGTTTTAACCCAGTCTTCATTACAGGTTTTGTTAAAATTTTTAAGACTCTGGTTGCCTTTCATGAGTGTCTGACATTGGTTTCTTTCCATCGATTTTCACCTGGATTCATATTGGGTCATATTACACTGTTTTATTTCTAGCCGTCTGGACTACTGCAATGCACTTTATTCAGGCATTAGCCAACGAGCTCTCTCCCGTCTGCAGTTAGTCCAAAATGCAGCGGCTCGTCTTTTAACGGGGAACAGAAAATATCAACATATTACACCAATTCTTGCGTCTTTGCACAGGCTCCCTGTTCGTTTTAGAATTGATTTTAATATTTTATTGTTTGTGTTTAGAGCCTTGAATGGGATGGCTCCTAAATATATCACTGACCTCCTCCAGATTTATTCTCCGGCACGTGTTCTGAGGTCTGAGGGCCATTTTCAGTTAATAGTGCCTAAGACAAGGCTAAAAACCAGAGGGGACAGAGCCTTTTCTGTAGTTGGCCCTAAACTTTGGAATGCTTTGCCCCTCCATGTACGGACTGCCTCTACGGTGGAGTGTTATAAGTCTCGTCTTAAGACCCACTTTTACTCTTTGGCTTTTAACACCGCTTAGTTGTGTGGTCCTTTGCGATTTTAGTTTTTTGTTTTTTTTTAATTGGATTATTTTTATTTTATTTTTTGTTATGTACAGCACATTGGAAACTTTGTCTGTTGTTAAATGTGTTATATAAATAAAGTGGATTGGATTGGATCAACTTTTATTTTTCTCTGAACCCAGTGTCCTTCCTTCTGTTTAGTAAGACTATCAGATACCCAATGCTGAAATAACACAGCCCCTATACCGTGATATGAACAGTCTGTATCCTCCCAGTGGTTCCTTAGAATGTCCAGATGTTGCACTCCTATTATCTTCAAGCTCAAACCTGCTGTTTCTTCATCTGTAGCGTCTTCTGCAGTGCATTATTTAATGTTTTCATGGAAAAACTGAAACCTGCAGATTCCACGTGCTTGGGAACCTCTTTGCGAGGGGATCCTTAATCCTTTGGATTATGTTTTGACTCCTCTTTATAAATGATGTATTTGCCTTTTTCCAGACTCTGGAAAAATCAAAGTTTTTCAAGGTTTTGAGAGTGTTCTTCGTTGGTATCCACCCTGAAAGGCTTCCTTTGTGATAACCTGGTAATAAGAAATGCTTTGGGGTCTAAACCAGATATTAATTTGCAACGATAGGGGCATAGGTAGCATTCAAAACACCGTTTCCTGGCGGTTCTATAGCTTTTTTGCACCAGTTCATGAGTTCCAAACTCATTTTCTGTGATTCCTGAATAGAAATATTTTTACTGAGAAATGTTGGCGTGCTCCATACTTCTTTTCCCTCAGTAATGTCAGTTAAAAACATCAAGCATTTGAAAATGAACAGATGCGTGTGTTAAGATGCTCAATCTGCTACTGTACATAAACATAACTAAACAAACACGCTGCATTAGTCAAGCCTCCAAAACAAACAGCACCAGTTGCACAGATCTACAGTTCATTCATGCTTTTTTTTATTTCTCCCCCCCCCTACCTTCGCAATCTGAATGTGCCAAGAGCAATCTTACATTTTGGCGAGAACTGAGAAAAACAGCTGAGGGTAAAAAGTAAAAAAAAATAAAAATAAAAACAACCACCCTGTTTGCCTGGAAAACACTCAAACTGCAACGAAACAAGTCCAGAGTTGTGCTTCTCTCCCAAGTCAAATTACTTCATGAAATCCTCATGACACAGACACACACTTTGTGCGGGGTTGTCTACATGCCTCTGCAGAGAGTATGTGACTGCAGTGAGTGCTATCACTTTGTTACGAGTCAATATGAGTCACCATGTCCTGCAAGCTCGCAACACAAGACTGCTGGCTCTGTTACAGCCTTACCTTTTTCTAGAGTGTTTTCCATTTGCTCCCTGTAGACAAAACTCAGCCAGGGACTGTGCACAGGAGACCTTCAACACGCATAAAGAGCCAGGGGCAGACGAAAAAACACAGCCCCCATCTTACTCTGCAGGGTAGTGGACTGCCCCTGCAGGATCTGAGTGTAGTCAAGTGTTTCTATAAATACAGGCCTGCTGCACTGCTCTGCAATTTATACACACATATGCAGAGAGATATAAGCACACACACACACACACACACACACGCAAACCAACAAGCCACGCCTGCGTTGGCCTGCTGTGGACCTGCCACAGGAAGGATTGAATTAGGAAAGGTGAAACTGTGCACACAAATGCAAGCTAAGCGCTTTCCTTTGCTCTTACAGTGAGAAAAGCCTTTTTTGCAACTGCAGCTCAGTGATAACAGCGAAGACAACTAATTAGTACACATTACTGCACTCTACCAGGACTTCGTTAAAAAAAGAAATAGATATTTCCGATTCTGAATCTATTCTGATATCAGTTCCTAAAGATCGATTTAAAACCAAAAATGCATTTTTTCGCCGCAAACTCAGAAGGTGTGAGCCGACATTTACGGCCCTCAGTACACTCCAGGAGATTTTTTTGAATGCCGTATTTTTAATAATGCACCAGGTTAGTGTCCAAACAGCAGCTGGAGATATTTCTAGCATGCTCTGTTTTCTACCCTGGTTCTGTTTGGTTATTCTGCCCCTCAGCATGTTTGTGAAACCAACTGTCGCAGCATTCAGGGAGGTTTGGTCCTCACAACCGCCATGAACTACCATTACCTTATGATACAGCTAGAAAATGTTTTTAACACCTGCAATCCAATTTGAGATTGGATCCAAAAGAATCGATTCTAAATCTTGAGAATCAAAATCGAATCGATTATTGAAATTTGAGTCGATACACACCCCTACGCTCTACTTTGGCTTCAAAATGTGTTGGACAATACATCGGTTTAGACCCATTTCTTCTGTAAATGTATTAGTCTTGAGATTGCAGGAAACTAGATTTTTATTAATAGCAGAACGGATTTCCTTTTGTACCTGACGGGACTTGACAGAGACGTGTTTTCAAAAGAGAGCGTAACCCCTCTGGCTGCACCTGCAGGACTCCTTCCTGACTCCTTCATGGTTTATATATCTTTAGAAACCCTCAGTCAGAGCATATATATTCAGTTAGGAGATTAGGCTGAATCAAAACAATTCGTATTCTGGGTCATGGGCCGCATAAGTATACAAAGCAGCTCTCCAGATATGGAAATACAAGGCACCGCTCGAAGTTGTACGCTGTTAAATCCGAAGCCCCGGTGGCCTCGGGACGCTGCAGTTCATTAGCATTTTCTTGCATGCAGACTATGAAGCAGAGGCAAACAGAGAACCTCTTTGACACTTGAGAATATGCAGAGCAGAACACGTCGCCTCTGAAATTATTCTCTAATCGATCGCCGCACTGAACGTTTCAACACCGAACAATACGAGACGAGCTCTGAAGACGACCAATGCACAATATCTTGTATTTCTTTTAAGGTAAAGCCGAAATAGGTGGAGGCAACCTCTCTTCTGACTATTGATTATTATGGTGATGTATTATACATGAATGCGTCTGCTCAACACCTTCACATGCTGGATTCTCATCACTGTGTCTTATATGCCAAAGTAAACGGGCTATCTGTGCATGTGCGCCGCCTTGGCCACTGCTATTTCTTGATTTAAAAGGCTGTTGACAAAATAACGGCACCTTATTTATCATCTTCTTTTCATTTCAAATAAGGGGGCCGACAATTTCCGGTCTCAGGAGTTTTTAAACTTTACTTTTCCTTGGGTCAGAACAGAAAGGGGGAAGAAAGATTTTAGCCATTCTGCTCCAACTTCAAGGAACATTGTCTGAATGTACCTAAAGCCATGATGGATCCCATCACATCCAAGCTGCACAAGCGCAATAGTTTTATTTGGGTTTATAGCCTTATTTTTTTAGCCATTGCTTGTTGTTGTTCTTGTAAATATTATACTTTATGTCTATGTCTGATGTGATTATGTGTTGTAACTGTTTCTTTAACTGTATGCTGCCGATCTCTATTGTAAAAGAGCTGTTATTATTCAAGGAAGTGTCAATAACTATCAGGGTGTTATTTCACTGAGAGCAATAAGAGATCGATACATTGCAATACCTGTGAAATCAACCCAAAGAGCCGCATGAAGAGAAAAGTTCTGACTTCCTAAATTAACGCCTTTAAAACTGTTTTGATTTACCTAACATTACGTCAAGGTTGTCGACCTGAAACCAGTCCCATGCAACAAGATCAACCTAGAATGAAAGACTTTGTCAACACCTGAGGTTAGAGCGAATATTTCCAGATTCAAGACGCAAAAACACCAGATCCCTCCTGATCACAACAACACAAGAGTGACTGCAGAACAGCTCGGCGCTGCGACAAGCCGAGCCCCAGTCTGTACGGTATAACAGCCGGGACTGAACTGGAATATGTGTGACTATATTTGTATCTATTTATACAACTGCACTGCAGTGGACTTTAGGGCTTCGGCTAATAATTATTTTAGTAATCGAGTATTCTATCTGTAATTTGGAGTAATCCAACAAAAAAATGACCCATTCTGCAGAGGTTTCAATTACCCGCTTAGTTAAAAAATAAAATGCAAGTAAACATAATAAATTCATATTTTTAATGGAAATCAAAATCGTATTGCTTAAAGGGTAACTCACCCCAATTTTTTTTAATAATAAACTGTTAACATGGATGTCCTATAGTCCTGTTTACATATCCTGGTCATTATTTTGACAAATTACTGCATATTTGTTCAAATCCTGCTTTTGCGTCTAACACCATCAGTGTGGCGCCCTCCGAAGGTTTAACGAGTGTCTCGCATTGAATTTTGAATCAGTATTGCTCACGGTTCAAAAGATGTCGTGACGTCACCCAGAAAAACTGAAGACAGTAGCTCTGCTGCTGTGGGCTATAAAAGTGGAAGCCCGAGGAAGGTTGCCCATTAACCGGGTACCCTTTTGTGCGTCAAGCTAACAACAGCTAGCTTATGTTGCTCTCAAACACCAAGGCGGCCTGCCAGGCTTATAACACGGTGGGGGAAACCCTGCTTAGCTCATGTTAGCAATGATGCTGCTAACATCACTTTAAAGGTATACTATGCAACCGGGGTTGATTTTCCAGCGAGGCTCCCCCCAGAGGGCGAAAGTAAAAGTGCACTGTCGTAAAGATGCTCAGCTGTTCTCCTGGTTTCTCCGTCAAGCCAGGCGCGGTTGTTTTGAGCTTAGCAGACAGGCGAACGCAACGAATCACCATCCTGCTGTTCAAGCAGAGCTACGAGGGAGCGCCCTCCCCTCCTCTCCGTCCCCGCCAGTGGAGTGAGGGGAGCGGGCGTCCCGAAACGACCTCCGCCTGGCCCGGGACCCGCTCGGCCCGGACATCGGCTCGCGGGGGGGTTGGGGAGGGCGAGCGTCCCGGTCCGCGCGATGCGCTGGCCGTCTGTTTCCGTATGCCGCGCGGCCGCCGGGGCGTCTCGTCTTTCCTCTCTCCCCTCCGTTCCCCCCGACGCCCGGTGCCTCCCGAGCCGCGTCTGAGCGTCGCGCCGTACAGTTTGAGAACACAGATCAGCACACAGATGAGCGGTGAACTTTTAAACCCCGCGGTTCCGTCGCACAGTTTGAGATGTATATAAGTACCACGACTGAAAAACTCGTACAGTGTATGCCCGGCTTAACACAGTGAAAGTATGAACATGCACACAGAGAGAGAGTAACCATTCCAATGTTACTTCAGCATCAGCAGAAACGCGAGGTCCGCGTCAGCCTTGCAGCCTTCTCTTTCTTTTAGCTCTCGCCATTCGGAAAAAGCTTGCCCGATGTTCACCCGTGTACGATTCCTCTTTCTGTCCAGAGCCCTTTTCCTCTTTCTTGCCTGCTCCGACATGGGCTTTCGCTGTTTTATCGTTGGTTCCGCCATGATAACTGCACAAATATCGCCACTGCGCTAGCACCGAGCATGCGTTTCACTGGGGGCGTGTAGCAGTTCTCGCCATAAAGCAAGACCGACTCTCGCGATGCACGAGACTTCTGAGCCTGTGGGCGCGGGCCGAGGGCTCCTGCAATTGCAAGTACGGTATTTCCCCTACAGACCACCAGGGCGGCCGAGAAAACCTTTGTTCAACCTGAAATGACTCATTTAATCATCCAAAACGGTATGGAACACATTAATTAACTGAAAAATGTTGCATAGTATGCCTTTAACATTCAGAAACTGCACCCATTCTGTCCTCCTGTGCCTCAGTAGAGCTGGCTCCGGGCATCGCTGAGTCAGCGCCTCGAGTTAGGGGCTCGAAATGACAAAGACCCTCTCAACCTCTGGTAATGAAAGGGGTGAAAAACCATCCATCTCAAAAGACCGTTGTCGAAACTACCAGCCTCGCTCTGGTCCCTCTCCAGGATTCAATTAATACCCATCACCATACTTGGCCAAGACCCTCAGTGTCTCTTGGCACCGCCCACTTTGGTGGATTTTTTTTTACAAAATTTGTCTGGGGGCGGGGTTATGCTTTTGCTTTAGGTTTAGTTCCACTGTACGTACAAAATAATTGCTTTGGTAAAATTGTCACGAATATCATCAATATTTTTGATTATTTTTCGATGTAGCAGGTATTGTTTTTGCTATTCTGTTTTAAATAAAAATCAAAATAGATTATGGTTGCTGTTAAACTTTTTGTGTAAAAAAACACAAATATATAAAACTGTGTTATCTCTACCCAAGATTATGACACTACAAGAACCTCATACCAGCAGCTCCTGTCTAACTTAAGCCTACAGAATACAAGTTAATTTTATTACAAATGCGAACAAACAGGGGTAACAAACAAAAAACAAATGTGTTGCCTTATGTGATGTCATCAGAGGCGTGTGCCACATTGAATCTTATTTCTGAGGGTAGATTTTGCCTTGTTTTAATGTTGTTTTAATGTTGCACCAAACTTGTAAAATCAATCTGATCTTGGAGGGGAAAAAATATGGTTGATTAAGAAACTGGTTGATTTTCCGGACATGTCCAACTAGTGACTTTAACGTATGGTTTGAGAAAAAAGAAAAGTGGAGAAAATCATCTGAAGACAGTGGAGTATTATATTAATTTTAATTTCTGGAACTCGGATCGGCTGAAACAACTTTAACAAAATGCAAAGAAACAGATAGTAAACGGGGGATTGAAACCGAAAAGCTCCTTCGTGTTGGAAAGTTCACCAAGTTCAGTTTGTTTCTGGGGGATTTTCAAGGTAACCAAACAGCTACGAGTCAGAAAGACAAGAGACTTTTCCAGCTAAATGTAGGTTAATCCGCAGCTCTTATTTACTCTGAAGTTCCCACTCCTCTGGCGACGAGTTTAGTGGCGGCGGGGCTCACCTTTTCAACTCTTTTCAATTACTAATGAGAAAAACAGACCGCCCAGCTCATCGTTTCCCAAATAAAATGGAGTGAAATAGTGAATTTGGACTCTTTTTTTTTCTAAACGGAAGAAACGCAAGCAGGAGCCAGGACGAGCCGCATCCCGTCATTTCGTTTAGCAGTTGAAAACAGTCCCGCAAACGTAACATCACTTACGCTGACTCCTTCCAGGTCTCCTCACGGAGGTTTGTGAGCGGCTCGCCGGTGGGAAGAAGCGGCCTACAGCCGCTTAGCAGTCCGTTATTTCGGGGTTGAAGAGCTGAGAGTTGTTCCAGAGTTCCAGAGCTCCTGTCTGTCTACGCTTCTTCCCCCCACTCTCTCTCTCTCTCTCTCTCTCTCTGTCGTAGCCTGTTCCTGCTTCCCCCCTCATCCAGCATTCCAACATGGCTGCCACACACACACACACACACACACACACATTCACGGAGGGAGGGAGGAAAAGCCTGGCCTCAGGCACAGACTAACATGAATGAATGGATGTGTTCATACCTCAAACATTTCAAATCCTACCACTGCTTTTTTTATTTATTTATTTTTTTAGTCGAGAGGAAAGGTAGCTTAGAAAAAAGTTTTCACAAGATCCGAATAATAGAATGATTTAAAATGGGAGGAACAAAAGAATTAAACTGTATTTTGGCTATATGGTTATATGGTTCACCACCAAGGGCACCATCCTTTTTGGGGGAAGCACAACAAAAAGTCACTATGTCTCAGTTAAAATGTTATGTCAGTTGAGCCCTGAACATTATATTTGCTGTGTAGAGACTGTAATAAAGTATTTGTGTACACTTTCGGGGCGAATTAAGCTAAAACTATCTCCATCTTTCCAGCTCTCAATAAATTAAAGACTGCTTTACAGGCTTTTCACGCCGTTGAGCCTGTATCTGTTCTGTTCTGGTCAAAGCTCAACAGAATTGCTACACGGAGCATGGAATTTTTTACGGGATTCACGAAACCTTTACTATGTTTGTGAAAACACATTCTTGTAAATGAGAACCTGAGGGTAATTGAGACTATCTGTATAAAAAAAAGATTTAATAACAATAATAGTACTGCCTTAGATTGAAACAAGGGGAATAATGTTGCATTCACTTGCTTCGGAAATCGAATATAGGAGCTGGGAATAATAATAATAATAATAATTGAACTTTATTGATCTCACAATGGAGAAATTCACTTCTGCATCTTTACCCATTCCCTTGGGGAGCAGTGGGCTGCCGCTGTGTGGCGCCTGGGGAGCGATCGGGGGGTTAAGGGTCTTGCTCATAAACATGTTTTATTACAGCTTACTGTTATTGATACGAGGAGCTGCCATACTGGATCCGACAATAGGTCTTAAAAATTTCTCCAACTTTCCGTAGGGAAAGTCCAACTATACCGGCCGTTACTATTGATTTTTCTGATCAGAAGCTGGGATTTCCGAGTTCCGACTGTTAATGGAATGCAACACAATTCTCCAAATATTATTTTAAACAAAATGTATGGATTCCTTGAGTTCTAAAGATTTTTTTCAGTTCTTAATGTAGGTGAGATAATACAAAGATTGCAAGACATTGTTGATCATATCATGAATATACTGAAATTAAAAGTGCAACAATTGCTTGTGATACCAGAAAAGGGGACATTAGTTCAGCTGTTTAAATACTTTCTTCAATAATTAGCATATTGACACAGAGCTTGTTTAATCTTTGGCAAGTCATTGATTTCACATTAATTCAGTCTTTCTTATAACGGTTCAAAAGAAACTTTGCTGTTATGAAACAATTAGTTAAATGATAGGACTTTTTAATATACTCAGCAGTCAATACTTGTGAAGTAACATTTAAACTAAATTAACAAACAAAGAGTAAAACTTGGGCATTTTTAATATTTAGTTATTTCTGAGTATATTGACTTGCACGTTCAATTCTTTGTATGGATTTGTTTTACTTTTTTGCCCAAAACCTGTTAGTCCAAAACATTTTCAGTGCCAGTTACCTCTTTGCCGTGATCACAATAACCCGCGAAGTCTTCTTTATCAGATGGGTCTACGGCGACATCTCGTGGCGAGCTTATGTAATCACAGATATTTGGACTTAACCTTTGGAAAGATGATTTCTGATTCTAAAGTACATTATAAATCAGGATTAGGAGTTTTGGTTTCATTTTTTTTTACTTAGACAAGTGGAAAAAGAATGAGGAACATTGAAGCATCCCACATTGTTTGGAGGAGTGGGGTCACTTGGTTGGTCTGTAGATGACTATGTAGACAAACTTTAATCTGATTTCAATGAATCAATACAAATTGGATTGTAATTAGAAACAATCTTTATTGTCATTGCAACATACAATCCAATGAAATTTGTTTTCTGCATTTAACCCCCTGTGGTCTGCCACTGCGCAGCACCTGGGGAGCATTCTGGGGCTAGGGGCCTTCCTGAGGGACCCAGGGTGGCAGTCTGTGGGAGTTGAACCCGCAGCCTTCAGGACACAAGCACAATGCTCTAACCACTATGCCTCTCCCGCTTTCGGCTACTGTTTTGTTTAGCAAAAATGTGAATTATAGATAAAGAATCTACTGCACAGTGGAAATATGTTAGAATCATGCAGTTAGGCCAACTTTGACAAAAGAAGTTATATATAATTTTCAGCAGGATCTAGTCTCTATTGTCTCAAACTCTCTCTGTGCTCTGCTTTAATCTATACCAGGCACATCTTCATAACCTCTGTTCATTTGCAGCTGGCTCCCCAGCTCACCTCTTTCCGTTTATTTGTGTTTCAATTCAATTCAATTCAATTTTATTTATATAGCGCCAAATCATGAAACATGTCATCTCAAGGCACTTTACAAAATCAAGTTCAATCATATTATACAGATTGGGTCAGATTATACAGATTGGTCAAAATGTCCTATATAAGGAAACCAGTTGATTGCATCAAAGTCCCGACAAGCAGCATTCACTCCTGGGGAACCGTAGAGCCACAGGGAGAGTCGTCTGCATTGTACATGGCTTTGCTGCAATCCCTCATACGTTCTGTTATCTGAGACATCATCCAGAGAAGACAGATCACCCGCTATTATCATCTAATATAGAACAGATAACTGGATCAATGTTTGCTTCTGTGCTTGTTTGTCTCTCTTGTTGTGTCTCTGCTCTGTCTTCTGTAACCCCCAGTCGGTCGAGGCAGATGACCGTTCATACTGAGCCCGGTTCTGCTGGAGGTTTTTCCTTCCCGCTAATGGGTGGTTTTTCTTTCCACTGTCGCTTCATGTTTGCTCAGTATGAGGGATTGCTGCAAAGCCATGGACAATGTAGACGACTCTCCCTGTAGCTCTACGCTTCTCCAGGAGTGAATGCGGCTTGTCGGGACTTTGAAGCAATCAACTGGTTCCCTTATATAGGAAATGTTTGACCAATCTGTATAATATGATTGTTTTTGACTTTGTAAAGTGCCTCGAGATGACATGTTTCATGAATTGGCGCTATATAAATAAAATTGAATTGAATTGAATTGAATTGAACCTTTGCTGGTAGGGAATTCCCCATGTCAACCCCCTGTCTACAATACTGTTTACTGCAGAAAAGATTTACATAGAAGCCCCACAGTTTCCACTGGATGTTCCAGGAGCTACTGAACCAAAAGGTTCTGATCACGTCATGACATCTCTAAAGAGTAAACAGAAAATTCAATTCAAATTTTATCTATTTAGCACCAATTCGCAACACATGTCATCTCAAGGCAATTTACAAAGTCAAATTCAGTCAAATCCTACAGAGAGATTGGTCAAAAAGTTTCTTATCTAAGGAAACTCAGCAGATTGCATCAAGTCGTGACAATCAGCATTCACTCATCTGGAAATAGAGCCAAGCACCAACTGCAAATATATTGCCCGTTTTTCATATAATGAGACCCTTACTATTTTTAAACCATTAAAATTAATCCAATACACCCTTTGTTTATTTTAGTAGTGTTCTTTATTCTTGTACACCTAATATTTAATTTGGTGCAAATTTTAAGTGATTTGCATCAAAAAATAAATAAAAATTGTTGATAAACAAAAAAAATTACAGAGAATTAAATTTCCACAAAAAAAAAAAAATGAAAAAAGTATATTAATTACAGATATTTCCGAGAAAAATCTTGGATGTTTTCTGATGTTGAATAGTCGTACATTTTTGAGAAACATTTTCCACGCTCCAAGGCATACATTTTCTATATTAAAAAATATATTCCTGACACTGTAAAGTCAGGAATTTGGATTACATTTTGGATCATCTCCTGACCCCACCTGGTATCTTGTGACCCCCGGGTGGAGGTTCTCGACCCCCCACTTTGGGAACTCTGCTCTAGTGGATATTGTGGGCAACATTCTACCTTAAGACTGCAGTATGACCCATAGTAGGTAAAATCTCTGCTGTACAATTTTTAATTTTTTTCACAGGAAGGGCAGTGGAGAAAATATTTAAATCACATGAGAAGGGTGATATTGACAGGACCTAAGTTTGGTCAAAAATTAGAATAGCAGCAGTTGAGCTGAGGAAGTAGAGGAGTTAACAGTTCAATGGCAGATGAAAGAACAATTTGAGATATCTGGAAGCAGAAACAGCACGAGTCTCATTCTTCCTCTTTTTTGTGGTTAGTCCAATGAACAAATGAAAGTCAAGATAATCATGAACAGGCAAATGCGCATATGATGTAAGTTTGAATTTTCCTAAATAAAGACGTGCAGTACCTAAAAATGCGGTAGGTGGCGACATTTCCAACATTTTCAACACATCTCTCTGTGGTCGGTCGGTTGGACCCGAAGCTTTTATTTTGACAGTTGGAGCGCAGCAGGAAAGCTGGATCGTTGCGAAATCTGTTTGACAAACCAGCGGTAAACTGGTGAGCGTGTCTGAAAGATTAAGAACCACGGCGTACAGTAAAGTTTCAGGGGTTTTGTTTGAACGGCTTTATGACCACGAACAGGAGCTGTGCTAACAAGCGAGCCAACCGTCGGACCCGAAACCAGTGGGAATGATCGAGTAACACAAGGTCAGTCTCAGATTTTAACCTGGTTTGGTCAGTCTTAACTCGTTTCTTTCTTTATTCCTGTCATGGGTCACATACGATTTGCTAATGAAGACATCTGTTTGTCAAACCAGAGAGGCAGTTTCAGCTTATAAAAAAAACACGGGTTGTGCAAACTATGGGGACAATAAATATATTGTTTTTTTAAAACCAGACATAAAATCAGACCTATTTCCTGCTGCTTGCCTTTTATTTTTGGTCACTAGCACAGGTCATAAAGCTTGTTTTCCCTCATTAGCCCGTAAACATTATGGAAGGCTTGTCTGGTCCCTATTAAAGGGGCATGTCACTTATTTTAAGAGTTCACCTTCTTCCTGTGTGTCAGGTTTTTGCTTATTAAGCTTTTAAGTGGTTCCTTACACGGATACAGGATAGTCAGAGTTGGACGTGTTTACCATAAATGTGCAAGAGAATGAATGCCTCAACATGTTTCCAGTTTTAATTTAGATCAAGTTTGTGTTTAATTTCGAAAATTATTATTTTAAAAATTAAAATGTGTGATCATAATTGTAGAGAATTGTAGAGAGTTTTCTTGAGATAAAACAGATAAAATTAGCCTGTGAATAAAAACCAGAGGGGGGATTCTTTTTTTTTTTAAAATGCGCATTAAAAAAATCCATTATATATGTATTATTGCTGTTAGCTACGTAAGGCTGTCCTGATATGAGGCTGAACTTGTTCCTTAAACATCCTGAACATCCTGCAGCATTAGTTGCCTCACATTGGTGAACAGCAAGTTCAAGTTCCAAGGGTTTAATTTTTTTTTTTGTGTTGTTTGCTCTGAGCTTCACCACGTTTCTTGCGAATAATGCATGTTAATTTTAATGCATTTCCTTAACTCTGCTATCGTTCACCATTTGCCTTTTGTGTAAAAATATTTCAGTTCAGTTTTCCAGCAGGAAACTTACTTTACCCGTGTAGTGCATTTCTTGATTCGTGCGTATAACCGATGCCACCATTGCAAAGTTCACCTAATGAGGGCTTTTCAGGGTTCTAAATGACTTAAGTAATGTTTCTTTTCCATGATACAGCAGACTTGTTAGTCAGAGCCCAGAATGACCCGAAACAAGGAATGCATGACAAAGGTGAAGAAAAGGGTATGAAGAAATAAGAATGGAAATGAAACGAATGGCTTTGGGGGAAAACACAACTGGAAACCAAAATAGAAACCTGAAAGATTTGGATGAATGGTCGGACCAAAGTAAAATTTATAAAAAGGAAGGGAAAGCTAATGTATTGAGCTCCCTGGATTCACCCTTTCATTGCAACTAATGCAAGTCAGATGTTCGCTGCTGGATCTGCCTCATACCGACAGGCTTGCAGGATATGTTGTCCTGTGTTTGAGCACCGCATCTTTCACACGTCTTTGCCTCAACTTCACTGCATTAGCTCAATCTCACAATGAACGTTTTTGAAAAATCCAACTTTCTGGGAGAAAAAAAAGATTAAGAAACAATCACTTCACAGTTAGTGGCATTACTCTGTCAATTCCTGCAGAATAATGTTACTGTAGCATTTTTGTAATTTGTACTTAATTGCCTTAAATTGGTTCTTGGTTTTTGTTTGATGCTTGCACCGAGGTTCAGCATAAAACAAGCACGTTTGAAGAGGACACAATCTCACATCTGACGATAAATATAAAGAAATCGAATAAAAATGTAAGAGTAAGGGTGAGTATAGAAGAAGTAAAACAAACATTTTAGACAGCGGAGCAATAATACTTTCATAGCATCATAATAGTGAAGTGTGTTATTCAGACTTTTTTTTAGAAATAAAGTATCATTGATCCACTAAATGACCAACACGCCTCCAAGTCAGTTTGCTCTTTTACCCGTTCATACCCCCATTTTGTACCAACACGTTACCATTTTTCCTGTCCTACTTTCGTTTCATACCTGTAAAGAAAGCACAATTACCTTAAATCACATTATGTCAATCTAGTTTTCATTGTATTTGAGTATTTTTGTAAGATATTGTGAACAATGGTAGGAAAATGTTCAGTTTCCAGCTATATTATATTGAAATAATATTTTATCACCTGAAAACTTTATTACCCCGTTTACACTACCCCTTTTTAACCGTACCGAGACCAGTCCAAGCTCGGTAACCGAGATAACTATCGAGTGTAAATGGAACGCAAACTGAACTGGACTGCGCCAGACACAACCGGACCGTGCTAAATGCAGACCAGTTCCATGTGTGAGCTCGGCCTGTTTTTTTTCTGGCCCGGTTCTCAGATAACAAAGAGCGCATGAGCGGACCACGTCATCTCCTTACAGCCAGCTGACATTTCTGACATTCATAAAAATACTAGCTTCCCTACCGTGCCACACGATTTCCAGTGATGATTCTGCTTAGCAGTGTGATGAACCTCAGCGTCTGTCGTTCTTTCCTGCGTCTGTAAATCCTTATTAGACGTTCGTTTGTCTTATCCACTTCCCAAAAGCTGACTCTATCAAGTAAATTCACCAAAAGTTGCCGTCTTCGCCTGACTCTCCGCAAACAATGAAATATAACCAAGCATAACTTCCTGAATGTTACAGGCGCCGCCATTTTTATTTGCTTGATTTCCTCCTTCAATCCCAGAGAGCAGTAGTACCGTAGATCGTCACTAGGAGGCGAGGAAACCAAGGAACCGTGCTAGCGTGATGTGTAAACGGTCGTCAGAACCAAGCTCGGCTTGGTTAACTGATCCAAGCTCGGAACGAGCTCGGCACGGATCGGTTTAACAAGGGTAGTGTAAATGAGGCTTATGTTACACCCCATTTCCATCGACTGTGGTTCTGATCCCTGTTTGAGACCACTGACTTTTCTCAAGCATGGCAGATTATGCCTCCATTCAAAACTAAAATTACTCTGAGTGACTTCCTGCTGTTACATAATTTTTTTTGTGAGTCATAGATGTCCTTCCAGTAATCTGAGGAAAATATAGAAGATTACTTATCAAAGAAACGCCCCCTAAGAACTGATGTATGGTCGGGATGAAACATTGTGATCTCACCAGCCGGTACCTGAAAAAGTCGGGTTAGAAACGACCAAAGCTGTGAAGGTACAAAACGGCAAAGGGGTGAAATAACCTGCACTCAATGCAAATAGGTCTTTTATTTAACAATTAAGTAGATGGAAGACGAAAATGCATCTTTAGAGACAGGAGACTGTGAGTAAAAACATTTTCTCTGTGTCTCAGTCTTGGTGGAGCGGTTGCTGAAGCGTTTACCCAGTTGGCTAGAGTCTCTAGAAACTTTTAATCACTAATCCATGACTTCATGTTGTGCTGAGGCATAAAAATAATCTGGCACAGAGACCCTCCTCTTAGCTTCAAAATGGGAAATACACAATTACCTCCATCTGAAGTAAGGTAGACGTGTTGATCAGGAACAGGTGAGAGGAAGATGGCCCAAACTTGCCCATACCTACAAGTACAGCTCAAAGACTTTCAATACCGTGAAAGTTTTTTTTTGTCAATCATTTCAGAAAGTGACACACAGAGTGAAATATGTCAAGCCTTTATCTCTCACGATTTTGATGATTATGGCTTATAAATAATGACAGCCCAAAGTTAAGTGTCTCAGAAAATGTGAATATTGTGAAAAAGTTAGATACTGTATTCCACTAAGGAAAAGAAGTGGACTGTTGCTCGGTGGTCCAAAGTCCACTTTTCAGATAAAAGTAAAGTTAGCATTTCATTGTGAAACGAAGGTCCCAGAGTCTGGCGGAAGAGTGGAGAGGCGCAGAATCCATTTTTCTTGAACTCCACTGTGAAATTTTCGTGGTCAGTGATGGTTTGGTGTGCCATGTCATCTCCTGGTGTTGGTCCAGTGGGTTTTCTGAAGTCCACGGTCACAACAGCCTTCTACCAGGAAATTCTAGAGCACGTCATGCCTCCTTCTGCTGACAAGCTGTATGGAGATGCTGATTTAATTTTCCAGTAGGACGTATCATCTGCCTATACTGCCAAAGGTACCAAAAGCTGCTTCAGTGACCTTGGTGCTGCTGCGCTTGGTTGGCCAGCAAACTGGCCGGACCTGAACCCAACAGAGAATCTATGAAGTTTTGGCAAGACCAAGAGGAGAGACACCAGACCCAACAATGCAGATGACCTGAAGGCTGCTATTAAAGCAACCTGGGCTTCCAGCACACCTCAGCAGAACAGATTTAAAAATCCCTTTATTGATAGAATTCTATTTGGAGAACCTGAATTTTCTCTATCTTTAAGCTATAATCACCACAATTACAAGAAATAAAAGCTTGAAACATTTTACACAATGAGTAATGAATATATATTAGTTTTGTGTTTCACTTTTTGAAATGAGATTCACCATGTTCTAATATATTTTTTGAGCTGCACTCATACAGTCAGAGTCATAATAAAAAAATAAAGGAATAACCTCAATACCATGTACCGAACTTGCGACCTGTCCGGGACATACCTCGCCTCTCGTCCCATGAGATGGGCACCAGCCCCCCCGCGACATTGTGACGGTGAGTGGGTATAGACAATGGATACATGGAGGGAGAACATCTGGAACTGTGACCAGCAAGGCTTGGAAATTATTCATGCTTATCTTGCCACTACGGACAGGAGGATAGTAATGGATGTAAAAAAAAAAAAAGCTCTGCCAGAGAACTTGGGAATCACCAAGTCTCCTACACAACTATTAGACACTAGCTAGATGCAAGCTAGTTGTTTGGGAGTGATTCCAGGAAAAGCCTTTCCTTTTCAACCATAACAAACATGAACATGTGGAGTTCACCAAACCCTTACATAATTTTAACTGGGACATTGTGCCTAGGGGTGGGCGATATGAAGAAAATCTAATATCACGATATCTTTGGGCTATATCATGATACACAATATATATCACGATATGTTCAAATTACCTTGAATAACAAATGTTTTTTAGCCACATAGTGCCTAAAGTTGCATTGGTATATCTCATATTAACGTGTCATTTTTTTTTGTTTGAAAAATTGATTGCAAAATAAAAATGAATTTAAAATATTTTATTTTAGCCATTTTTTTAACCACAGCTGCACATAGAAGCTCTTCACAAATTACAATATTGTCACATTAGAGCTCTTTCATGGTCAATACTGGACCTTAAAAACAGCTACATATTCAGAGCATCTCAAAAATTTTTCCGTTGCTCTTTAGGTGCTGGGAAATTTTAAACAAACGTTTTATTTTCTGTCATATGGGATGGATTTAGCAAAAGAAGACGCCAGTTTCAACAGTTTTACGGCTGGTTTGATTAAAGTTTCCTTCGGGGTGTGTGTGTGTGTGTGTGTGTGTGTGTGTCTGTGTGGGGGGGGGGGGGGTCGACAAGAGTCTTCATTTTACACTGGATGCAAAATGAAGGTGGAACTAATTTGTGGAACTAATTTGTGCTACTGCTACCTTTTGTGGCAATGGTGTTACGGCATGTTTTGCAAATTACCGCATTTTGTTCGACCTCCTTCTTGTGAAATCCAAACCACTGCCTGAAATGCCCGCTGTCGCCATAGTTCTTGCTGTCTCGTCAACGCAGGTAAGCGTACGTGCTCGTTGTTGTGTGTGTGCGCCAGAGCGCTTACTGGTTTTGGAGGAGGAGCGAGTGATGCGTTCACAGCATGTGGGAAAAACTAAATTCACAGTGAATTAAATACAGCGGCTCAATCTTGCCATGAAAATTTACACGCGATGGTCGCGATAAAGTCATTTTAACTATCGCGCGGAGGGAAACTTGAGATACATACTCGATATATCGCCCACCCCTAGTTGTGCCTACATCAGACGAGGCAAAAGTTGAGCCTTTTGGCGACCTCAGGTGGGTTTGGTGTGAAACAAAGGATGAAAATGTGAGAAAAGGACATTATTCCCTGTGTTGGGTATGGTGGAGGTTCTGTCATTCTGTGGGCCTGTTAGACATCACTAATTCTGTGAAATATCAGGACATTTCATGCAAGGATCTGTTGGCCTTTACCAGAAAACAGAAAAAAAGGCCATGCTTGAGTCTTTAAGAAGGATAATAACAAAACCATTGATTGTAACGGTTCCACGGTAACAAAATCAACCATCCATAGCCATCTCAGTCCCCAGCCCTAAATCCAATACAAAATACGTATATCGAGTGTTGAGAGGAGAGAATAGCATAAGAGAGAAGCCAGGGATCTATGCCGCGTTCACAAGGCTGGGTAATTAACCCGATTTTTGCCCCCATCTTCCCCTTTCGACATGCCCCAATTATCAAGATGGCTCTTAAGATAACCTTAAGAGATATTTCTGCCGTGTGTGGTTTGTTAAGAGTGATCTTGTCTGCTCTGAAGGACACCGGGACTGCTCCAACCTCGAATTGGGGATATTCAACATCTGGTACTGTCTAGATTTATACTAGCATGTGTGGTATTCCCTGAGGACAAAGGAGCTGTGACATGTAGCCAATCAGAAAGCGAGGTGAGGGAAATCCCAAGGGTTAAAAACTACAACTCGCCTCCATATCATAACAAGCAAACATAAGGCCCGTTTACACTACACTTTTTTAACCGAGCCGAGACCAGTCCGAGCTCGGTAACCGAGATAACTCTTGTGTGTAAACGGTCAGCAGACTGAACCAGACCGCGCTAACCATAACCGGACCGCGCTAACTGCAGACCAGCTCTTGGGTAGGTCTCGGCCTGGTTCTATTTTATCCCGGTTTCTGATAACAAAGAGCGCATGAGCAGACCGCGTCATCTCCTTACAGTCAGCTGACTGTCAGCGGGTTTTCCGGCGTGTCTGGCTGCACGTCCCGATTCACACTCCATTCAGACAAATTTCAGACATTCATAATAATACTAGCTTCCTTACCGTGCCACACGGTTTCCAGTGATGATTCTGCTTAGCAGCGCAATGAACCTCAGCGTCTGTCGTTGTTTCCTGCATCTGTAAATCCTTATTAGACGTTCGTTTGTCTCATCCACTTCCCAAAAAGCCAACTTTCTCAAGTAAATTCACCAATGGTTGCCTTCTTCCCCTGACTCTCTGCAAACACCGAAATATCACAATATCAAGCATAACTTCCTGAATGTTACGGGCGCAGCTGTGTGTGTTTCGCTACTTCCGCCTTCAATCCCAGAGAGCGGTAGTACCGCAGATCGCCACTAGGGGGCGAGGAGCAACCGTTGTGTGTAAACGGTCGTCAGAAACGAGGCTCGGCCTGGTAACTGGACCAAGCTCGGACTGGTCTCGGCATGGCTCGGTTTTTTAGGTGTAGTGTAAACGGGCCTATAGAGGCCCCCGGTTGCGTTGTCTCCACTCCTTTAACCAACGCCTTTTCTTTTTGTAATGTTTTTTGTCTCTGTTAAAATTAGTCCACAAACTATCGCCATTGTTCTTCCTCGTCTTGCATGTTTATTCACTCTGAACTCACGTTTGATCTTGAGAAGATTTGCAAGAGTTCCTGTCTGATATCTGAAGGATCCTGTTGGTGTTTCTGGTGTGTTGTGATTCCGCCTGACCGGACACCACACACTGTACAAGCAAACCTGTTACATTTCTGATTTTTTTTTTTTTTTTTTTTTTTTTTTTTTAAACGTTGCTTGAGGTGTCTCGGATTTTGAAAATCGGCCGACAATTTAAAAATCCTGCCATGTGAACCAGGCATAAGATTTAACACGGTTGGAGTGTTGTTGACCTATCGGCAAACAGGGGTTCTTCAAAAGGATTACCAGCAAAACTGCCTTTAACTGTTTGTCCATGTCGTTCACAAGGGGTGCCGATAACTGTGAAGGGTGCTGTATGCTACCAATGACTTTAAATCTAAAAGTTCATCTGAATGGGTTTCAGCACACAGGGATGTAAAAATACATTCAGAAAGGGGTTCAGTTATGGTAATTTGGTCGTCTTTGTGGTTTCGATTCCTCTGGTGATAAATGTGGTTTTTGTGCACCAGCGCCCAAACCTGACACATCTGCTCTGTGGATATGATGTGTCACGTGATTCATGAGACAGAATGCTGCCGGTAGTTTTTAATAGACTCGTGTTATGTTGGTATTAAAATGTCTTAAATCAGTCATTCATAGGCCTTAAATTTGTTACCACGTCATAAATAGGATTTTATTTTGTTAATCCATATAAAACATTAAAATAACTGAAACAAATTATTTTATTTTTTTATTCACCGAACGGCTCGCTGTACCCTTTATTGGTTCTGTCCCAATAGCGAAACCAATAAAAACGATGTTGTGGCCGGGGCTTTGGTGAGATGCGCCACTTTTTATCTGGACAACATGGGGAAGTGTAAATTCAACGAAAATTGGCTCTCCAGCCAAAAGTTTTCTGCATGGCTAAAACCAGTACCAGGGAATGTATATGAGGCCCGGTGTATTTTGTGCAAGAAATCATTCAACCTCGGCACGATGGGAATCAAGGCAGTGGAGTCACACATGCGAAGGGTGAAACACAAAGCCTCCAAATCAAGTTACCCAGAAATAGCAGGTATTTCTCAATTCTGTTCCACCCTCATCTCTGCAATGCCTCCACAGCTATCTCCAACATCAATGACAGTGATGTCGGAGATGGCTGTGAGATAGCAACAAATCTCCGGACAATGTTTGGCGGTACGAAAGCAGAGGTATTGTGGACTTTGAACACAGTGACAAAGTGACGAGAGAACGGCTGGCACGGTGATGACACAACTTATCACCAAATCAAACACGCTAAGAAAGCGATATAAAGACAAAATGGCAAAGTTGCAACAGGTGGAGGAGGAACTGAAGAAAGCCTGAAGTACCATGCCATAGCTAACACAAGGAGTTAGCACTAATTATGTTGTGGTTTTTAAAACTGATTTATTGTTTATTTTACTAGGAAACAAAACAAAGTTTGTGAATTCAGTTCAGTAGTTGTTAAAAAATATGTGCTTTCAGTTTTCTTCCTATATGGAACGTTTTTCAAATTTTGAAACATTCTACTGGACCAGAAAGTAATGGTTTATGTTAAAATAAACATTTGGGTAAAGTTGTTGCAAGCAGTTTTTTTTTTATCTTGTGTTTATTAAGAAGTTGGTCTTAACTTTTTATTTCAAGTGGCATTAAGAAGTCTTAAAAGGTCTTGAATTTAACTTGCCTTATGCTGTAGGAACCCTGCTTTAACTCTGTTCATCTTTTTATTTTAACTGATAACTTTGGTTTCTTTTACTATGCAGATTTTCCAGGAGGACTATCAGTATTCAAACGAGGCAAAATATGATATAACTAGCTATATTAATGCTAGCTCATCAAAAATGTGCTGTGTTCATGTGTTTCTGGCAGTGTGTGAACTTTGAGGGGATGGCGGAGCTCCCGTTTGGGCTCCTGGAGGCCTGTGTTGTGGTAGGCGCTCCCAGCGATAAGCTTCGAGAGCTGCACCAAGTATGTATGCACAAAGACAGACAGAGATGCTACATTTGGCATTTAAAGCCAAAACGTACAAATCTTAACCGACAGATGCTGACTAAATTATACCAGATACATTTAAGACTTTTTTTAAAAAAAATCCAAGATGAAAGTCAAAACAAAACGTCTTTAAGTGCTAAGTTGTAATAAATAAAATACATGGAATCTAGTGTCATGGAAGTGTGTAGGACTGCTTTGCTGGAAGCCAGATTTTATTGCAAGAAAGCACAATATTTGTGGTTATTTGTAGCACAACCTCAATTTAATACAACCCTGTTTTTAGGACAACTGTAGATAAAATATAAAGAGATGTTTGGCTGATTTAAAATCAAGGCGAATACATTATAGGTAGAGAAATTAGTGCACATTAGTGCTCAGAACTTTTGAGAAAATATTCAGCAATGTCTCTGATTATAATAAAAGGGTGACTAATTTTTATCGTATATCTTTTCCGCCATATGCCACTAATAATACGATTTGCCCAACCCCACAGCACACTAGGTCAAATGATCTCCCCCTGCTGGATCCTGAGGTACTGCAGGTCCACGCGCCACCGTTTGTCTCCAAAGAGGCCAACTTGAACATGATCGGTCCTGCTTTCAGCCACGTGCAGCGGAGACGAAGTTTCATTAAGAAGGTCTGCTTCAGTTTCTAATGTTTTGAAAGGAAAAGAGAGGAAAAAAAAACAAACGTGTGACACAATCGTCTTTTTCTTTTTTACAGAAAAGGCCAGATCGTGCTGCAGAAAGGGGTCCTAATGGAGATTCAGGCACTCGTGTCGAAACAACGCCGGCAATCAGTGTTCCAAAAGATCTGGACCTCATCGCTCTGCCTCAGCTCTGTTTCCCTGGTATGGTTTTTAGTCAAGGCAGCTTAAGTCCTTTAAGGTCGTGGCTTAAATTCCAGTTTCCCCCTGTTGTATTTCGATGCACTCCTGGGCACTTAACCCCATGTTACCTACCGATCGGTGAATCGGTGGTCTGCATGACTAGAAAGAGCTCTGTAAATTCAATCCATTTACCATCCATTTAATATGCTGTTAACAAACTAATTTAGAAGCAGTATTTAGTTTGCCTTGCTGTTAAATGTTTTATTACCCATCCAAATATGGCTTATGCACAACCTTGCACCGCCCTCCTACTCTTGCAACCCCATGCAGTTATGATTGCGCACCAGCTTTGTTCAATTAAATTTTTTTATTTAAAGATCTCTGCAAAACTGCATCTTAAATTTTTGAATTGTCAATCTTGCTGTCTTAATTGCTTTTTTTTTTTTTTTTTTTTTCTCTTTTTTTTTTTAGGTGGTCTTGAGCTAGCCAGCGAGCAGAAAGACGACGCTTATCACTTCCTGGTTTTTACCGACCTGTTTGGCAATCGAACCCATGGAGTTGTGGTGCAGTACCACAGAGCTGTCCAGGTACAAACACATGTGCAGTTTGAGCAAGAAAACAACAAATATGATCCATTCAGAGCTGTGTTTCTTATTGTCGTCTTCTACCTGTCCGTTCAGGAGGGGCCTTTACAGAATGGCTGTCGATGGAATGCGCCCAAGTCTCGTCTGTATGCTCCCTTTGCTGTGTGCATCATCTCTAAGTTCCCCTACTACAACGCCCTGAAAGACTGCTTGTCATGGTAACACATTGGGAAATGCATTGGTTTTTGAACTACTTGATTACGATTTTGCATAAAATAATTATGTCTAATACAAAGATGGTGGATGTCGGCAGTTGCAAGGATAAGATGTGAAAGATTAGGCCAATTCTGTCCATGTTTTGTTTTCTTCTTTTACACACATGAAGTCATTTGCCTTTGCAAGAAAACGTTTTATAAACAAAACGCATTTTGAATGTACTGACTTATCGGTCATCAAAAGGAATCTGAATTGGCTGAAGATCTGTATCAGCAGGGCGAAACTTTGAGGTTCCTATGAGGTTTTAAAAGTCTGGGAAAGTCTTACTCTTATTTTACACATCTGGTTAAGTATGGAGATGCAAAGCAAAAACTGGAAGAGTAGTTCTCAGACCTTATTCTCTGCTGCGTTGTATGCCTCATAAATATCTAAAAGTGACTCAATCAGTCTGGTTTTTAGGTTCAGAAAAAAAGATTCCCTGGCAGCCTGGAATGTTATATAGCATTTTAAACAAAAACTAAGTAATCTAGGAATGTGTGTCTGGAACTCGAACTAAGAGATGTGTAGGAATCCTGAATCTTTACAAAACTGGAGGTCAGAAATCGGCCACAAAGCTGTAAATGAGGCGTCTCGGAGGATCTCTTTTTCGTTGCTCCTGCTCATAACTTTTCTTTCTCGACATCCTCAGTCTCCTGGTGCAGTTGCGGACTGCAAGACAAGCTGATCTTGAAGAGACAATCAAGGAGTTTTCAGCCAAGCTGTCCCTTATTCCCTTACCACCTCCTGGACAGCTGAATGTGGTCAGAATATATAGTTGTGCCTTTCTGTTTCGAATGTTTCTACCCCACGTTTGAATAGATCTCAACAGTAAAACATGGTTCCGTGTTTCAGTCCTTCAGTCTTCGGCCTCTTCAAGTGGTTCTCCCGTCCAGGGACGATCAGGACAGCCCCATTATTGACATCGACCTTCACCTTCCGCTTCTGTGTTTCTCTCACAAGACGCTGCTCCAGGTAGTAAAGCTCGCAGACGCGTCACACCAGAGAACATGAAAGCTGCAAAAAAAAATGTTATTCTAAGTTTCCCCCTCTGCTGTGTCTTGCAGGTGCTCTCTGGCCTTCTCCAAGAGCAGAGGATTGTCCTGTTCTCCTCCGACTGGGCCAGACTAACTCTGGTGGCAGAGAGTCTGCTGTTGTACCTGCATGTTAGTGGAGGAAACCGTGTGTTTAATGCCGCAGTTCCTTTTTAGATAAGAATAAGAAAAAGTGTAAAACGTTACTTTTTTTTTTTCTTCTTCCTCTTCCCGCCTTAGCCACTGTCCTGGCAACAACCTTACGTTCCTGTCTTGGCCCGGGGAATGTTGGACTTCCTGATGGCGCCGACTGCTTTCTTGATGGGCTGTCATGCTAATCATTTTGATGACATTGCTGCTGTAAGAACACCAGCTCAGTTCAATGTGCTCAATATTCAGTGTTTTCTTCTCTAGGCCATGGTAGATAATTTTTGCTTAGCGGTATTTTTCTAAACAATTGGAATTGATTAGGAAAAACTACTAATTCCAACTGCTATTTGTCTTAGATAACTCATTGTTTCTAGCCGTCAAATAAACATCTGACCTTTAAATGGGAGGTTTATAGTCGAAATAGTGTTTGATTTGTCCTCAGTAAGCTCACATATGGAGTTCAACAATGGCTGCTTATTCTCAGCTGTCTTCATCTTTATTCATCGTCTCACTGAAGCTCAGCTCTTATTTGCACAGAAGCTTTCTTTTCTGCAGACTGAGCCCTTCTCTGTTAAACTGTGCTGCAATGAATTGTTCCAGTTGTACCAGCGCTATGTGTTTGCTCGCGTTTATCTTTAGATGCAGGGGACGGAGGACCTAGTCCTGGTGAATGTGGATGATGGCAGCATTCGGACATCACAGAGTGAAACTGACGACCTACCTACCATGCCTCAGGATGTAGCAGAGTGCTTTATTTCAAGGTAGCCCGTACGAACCCCAATCCAAACATGTTCCAGAAGTGCTGTAAATATTGAGTTAATTAAATATGGCGCCGTGTAAAAGTATTAATTACACTGAAACCAAAAAAAAAAAACGTGTTTTCTATACCATGGTATGTGTAACACCAACACTAGCCCTGAGGCATCTCCACGGTGGCACATGGTGGTGGCAGGATAATGCTGGGTGATGCTTTTCTTTTTCTTAGTTAGGGGGCTAAAGGCTGGTTTATGCTTGACACGCGTACGTTCCGCGCGGAAATGAGACGTGCGGACACAACATCTGCAGCATTTATGCTACGTGCGGCCTTTCCTCCTAAGTAGCACTATTCTCCTAGACTTTAGAGGGCAGTGTTGCACTCCTACACTTACCAGCTCACTACACGTAAACACATTTTTTCCCTGGATTTTAAAGCTTCTTACCTTCTTCCAAGAGTGACGGCGATTTCTGTCCAAGAATTATTGACAATTTGTTGATCACGGTGATCTTTTTGGGCCGAATCCTGTAGATCTCTATATTTTTAGGGAACCTCCCCCAGAAGGAGAGCTTGCTCGTCCACCATCTTTTTCCGCACGGGACTGTCCACATAGTCAGGAATTTTCCTAGGCGTGCGGAGCATAAACCTTTCGCAGGGTAATGGGGTGTGGTAGCCATAATGACGTAATATGGCCTCGGAGATGCGTCAAGCATAAACCAGGCTCAGAGAAAGGAAATCCTGGGGGGAAGCAAACTGTTAGAGGCTCCAGTATGGACTAGGGTGGAGGTTCACCTTCCAGCCAGCCAAAAATCCTAAACATGCAGTCATTGCTATAATAGAACAGCTTAGATGGATACGTATTCATGTGTTGGAATGGCCCAGTCAAAGTTCAGATCTAAATCCATTCGACAATATTTGGCAAGACTTGGGAACAGGTGTTTGTAGATGCCTTCCCTCCAACTGACTGAGCTTGAGCTGTTTTTATAAAATACAGTTGGCAAACATTGCGGTCTCTAGATGTGCAAAGCTGGTAGAAACCTAACTCAAAAGACTGCGTAGACACAAAGTATTTGGTTGAATGTGGCAAAAACATTTCTTTTGAAATGGCACTATAAATCAAGTGAACACACAATTAGACTCTTAGTGGTACAAGGACTTTAACGAATGTGTTGTATTCACGATGTAACACCTGCTCATTCAAATGTGCTGCTACCATTATGTTTTCTCAATATACCATCTTTAAACTACTGTCTGGCCAATTGGAAACTATATAAACAAACTATTTACCCAAAGGTTTGAACCATATTATAAAGAGAAGGTGGCATGACTATGTTTTGCTGAACTTAAAGTGCATATCTACTGAATGACTTGCATGCTCCAAAAGCTGTTATTTTATAGGCCCTGTTTTTGTTATCATGCAGTTCTGGGTGGAGTTGATCGTGGATATACATTCAAATCTATGGCATAAAAGACTAACTTCCAATGTATTTTGGGTTCTCCAGGGCCGAGTGCTTACAGCTTCATTACGATTTGGAGCTGTGCCACCTCGGAGCAGGCACGGATGTAAACACCCTTCGTTCCCAGCGCAGAGGCTGGCAGAGAAAACTCAACTCCATGATACAAAATATCGCTCTGGAATTAGTGGTCAACATTTTCAGGTAAAGGCTCCACTCAGGGGTAAATATATTAAACAGACTTTTTAAATATCAGAAAATCTCACTCTCTCCTGGCACCTTGCTTTTCTTCAGAGGGGTCCAGGATTTTTTAAACCACGAACACAGAGTTTTTAACAGTGAGGAGTTTCTCAGAACGAAGGAGCCAGAGGACCAGCTGTTTTACAAGAAAGTAAGGTCTCGCATTGTTAAAAGTAAAACGTACGCATTAGTACAAACACACACACACTCACACCTGTGACGGTGTTTCTTTGTGTGTTGTTGTTCTCAGGTATTAGAAACGCATATCTTTCACTCGTTCCTGTGCGACAGGCTGAACAGGAAACGGGACTCCTTCAGCCGCATGGAGCAGATGACACAGAGCCACGCGGCCAGGTATGCTGCTGGTATGAAGTCACAGCTGATGGCCCGTGGTAACCCGATAACAAGAGAGAAAGGATGACATTTTGCAAAAAATGTTGTTCTTCGTTTTGGACTAGCTAATTTTTGCTGATTACTTTAACCAATTTGTGGATTTGATTTTGTTTTAATACTTTTTGACTCCTATAAATAACATTATTACACTTCTTTCCCTTCTTCTAAATACTTAAAGGATTAAGATTTTCACAGACTGATTTTAGCTGATTTAGATTTGATTTCAAGAAATGTAATATGGCAAGAGATAAAAACGGCTTTTAGAATATTTATTTCTTGGCTAACTTTTGTCATCGCAGCAGAGGGGACCCAGCCGCACTGCGGTGTGAGAGCAGCTGCTGGAATCCAGGGTTTTTCTTATATTCTGAAACAAAGAAATAAAACGAGAGGTTCATGTATTAAACTGTCCATAGCATCTTTAGCAATTAGCCCAACTAGCATCACAAAACAGCTGTCTCTGTGTGGATCAGTTGAGATTGTAGATCCTTTTCTGAACTTTAAGATTTCCGTATGGCTGCTAATATTTCCAAATCCAGCATTCTCCATGATAGACGGAGGATGAAAGCATAATAAGGTAATGGAGAGCAAATTTAATGTTCTCTGTTCAGCTTTCCTGTTGTCCACTGAAAGTCAGTCTCTTGCAGTCAAAATGACTGCAATATACTCAGCGTGCTGTGTATATTGGTTTTCTTTTTGTATTGCTTCTTACATCTTTGTGCTGCTTCTGATTCTATTTTAAGCCACTCACTAATTTGTAAAATTGTTTTAACGTCTTCTTAACTCATCTTTGTAAAATCCATACACAGACAGGTGTTGATACAGCTCGGGTATGCTGCATTCAGTGATTAGAAAAAATTCAATTCATTTCAATTTTATTTAAATAGTGCCAATTCATGATACATTTCATCTCAAGGCACTTTACAAAGTCAAATATAGTCAAATTCTACAGAGAGATTGGTCAAAAAGTCTAAATGTGTGCTTCTGTGCTTGTTTGTTTCTCTTGTTGTGTCTCTGCTCTGTCTTCTGGAACCCCCAGTCGGTCGAGGCAGATGACCGTTCATACTGAGCCCGGTTCTGCTAGAGGTTTTTCCTTCCCGCTAACGGGTGTTTTTTCTTTCCACTGTCGCTTCATGCTTGCTCAGTATGAGGGATTGCAGCAAAGCCATGTACAATGCAGACGACTCTCCCTGTGGCTCTACGCTTCTCCAGGAGTGAATGCTGCTTGTCGGGACTTTGATGCAATCAACTGGTTTTCTTATATAGGAACATTTTTGACCAATCTGTATAATCTGACCCAATCTGTATAATATGATTGAACTTAACTTTGTAAAGTGCCTTGAGATGACATGTTTCATGAATTGGCGCTATATAAATAAAATTGAATTGAATTGAATTAAAGAAACCCAGCAGATTGCATTGAATCTTGACAAGCAGCATTCGCTCCTCCTGAAAGAGCGAAGAGCCACAGAGGACAGTCATCTGCATTGTCGATTGCTTTGCAGCAATCATGCATGAAGCGACAGTGGAAAGGAAAACTCCCCTTTAAGAGGGAAGGAAAAACCTCCAGCAGAACCAGAACCAGGCTCAGTGTGAACGGTCATCTGCCTCGACCGGGTTAGAGAAGACAGAGCAGAGACACAACAAGACAGACAAAAAAGCACAGAAGCACACATTGATCCAGGAATCTGTTCTACATTAGATGGTAATAGTGGTGATCTGTCTTCCCTGGATGGTGTCACAGCTAACAGAACACCAGACCAGGTGTACCTACTATGAATAAAAAAAAATGACAGAACAAAAAGCTAAAAGCTGAAATAACAAACAATGCAAATTGGAGAACAGTGGGAGAACTCAGCAGAGTTTGAAAAATAGACGTGAAAACTGGACTTTCTGGTGACCAGCTGATATCTCTGTGTGATTGTGATTTCATTCTCCCCTCAGAGGCTGCATTGTTCTTGGATAACAAAGACTTTCCAGGGCAGAAGTGTCACAGTTCTCGGTTTTATTGCTAGCATTTGTCATTCTTCTTTAAAGCATATCCCATTTTCGCAATCTGGAGATGACACCATTTACTTTCTTCCTGCTAAGCAGCGTCTCCGCAGTAGCACCAAACGTAAAACATTTAGGGTAGAGCTTCACGTGGGTTTCGAATTATGGCTTAAATGTTTATACCTATAGTTTCTCCAACCTGATTGAGCTACTTTCTCTCTCACTGTCAAACTATAAATCACTGAATGGCTTAGCATCAACCCTCCAGACCACTCAAATCTTCTGGTTTTGGCCTACTCTGCATACCCAGAACCAGAACCAAATAAGGAGAAGCAGCATTCAGCTTCTATGCTCCACAAATCTGGAACAAACTTCAATGTGTTTAAGATGTTTTTATGTTATCATGATGTAAAGCACTTTGAATCACCTTGCTGCTGAAATGTGCTATACAAATAAACTAGACTTAAAGAAATCTGCATCCTGATCTTGCTCATTGCAGGAATGCCGCAATGACGGTGTTTCCACGCCGCCCTCCGATGTATGAGCTGTCCAGGACGGGCTACAACCGGTACACCAGTCCTAACCCCAGACTAAGCAAGAGGCTCGGAGCCAGTCTGCCGAATCTCGTTGAACCCATGGTTGAATCTGTCATGTCGAACGCCGACAGACAACTCTCCGTTCGGAAGATTAGTCCCGATAGCGGTCAGTACCAGTGACAGAACGGAGTATAATTTAAAAACCGTGTCATTCCTGATTAAATGTTTCTCCTTTTAGGGTTGAAGTTTCTTCAGAAACCTTTGAAGGTGTTCCGTCTCCCAGAGTTCCCGCCGCCGCTGGCCTATCATTACGTTCAGAACTATTACTCTGACATGGTCTCTTCACTGGGGAAGGCTATTAATGCGACACCACCTGATGAATCTGCTCTGTTGGCCAGGTACTTCCCAGACGCGACACAAAAGGCTCCGAGTTTCACCGGACAAGCTTATTTAAATACATTTTGCTTCTGACTCAACCGCAATCATGTGATCCAGCGGTGAAGTAATTCAAATAAAATCCTGTAAATCTCCCTTTCAATTTGTACTGATTGTGGCAAACTCGTTCCTGCTTCAGCTTTTGACTTTAAATCCTTCAAGAAATTAGAAGCCGAGATCTGCTTTTCTGCTGCTTTTTCCACCGTATCTTTGTTTAGAATAAAAGCGGCGACTCGAAAAACAGGTTACAGCTCATGAGTCATGAACATTTTATCATTATATCTTTAAGTTTGTGTTCATTGTGAATTCAACAGCTGCTTTTCTAAGATTTTCGAGCCTCCAGGTACATTGACTGACCTCTAGAAGGTAAATTGTACCCTGCACAGTACTGTATCTACCCTGTCCCTCTCTTTGTCCAGATACCATTACCTACGGGGTTTGGTGAACACCGTGTCCAACAGGCGCCTGGATGCCTTGGAGGATTTTTATAGTCTTTTTAAGACCGACGCAGACATCTTCCCTTCTCAGATGGTTAAGTCTTTGGTGGACTCCCTGCCAGACGGTGAATGGGTGCAGGTGTGTTCAGACCAGCTCTGCTGTTTTTGTTTTCTATCTTTTTCTTATTTCGTTCAAAACCTAGAGCTGTACGTGGCATAAGCAGCATGCCTGCCCCTGGGACCTTTTTCACATTGTATCGCATTATGTGCACACACTTCAATATCTCTATTGGTGAGTTGATCAAGATATATCAACACAAAGTCCATTACTATAAAGGAAATTAAAATGATTGATGGTAAAAGTGACATTAATTTGTATTCGACCTTTATTCTGGTAACTAATGTCTCTATAAGCGCAAAGCAGGTAGAGACGAGGACCTGGAGGCTTGCAGCTGTAATTGCAATGGGACATTCCTCAAATGACGTCACATTTGCCTGGAGACGGTCAGGGTTACAATGGCAACAACGGCAATAACAATCGTTTTGGAAGACGACATTTATGTATCAGAAAAAGCAATGGCAAAAATAAAGCGACTTCACGTTCAAAAACCAACCCAAGAAACCGCAACTGCTGACTCGCGAAAGATGCAAGTGACTTTAGAGAAAAACCAAGTCCAAAGTCGCCTATAATGAGCGGACTGTGCAACACTGAAGTTCACATGAACATCCCTCATGAATTGTATGATGGTGTTTTCATTCTGCTGAGAAAAAGCTAAATAAACATAGCCTGTTATTAGGTCTTGACATTGAAGTGTTGTTTCCTTACCCCCGAGGAAATGTAGAGAGCACACAGGTGTCCTTGGTCAGATTCCACAGTAAAGTCCTCTTGGTTACAAGCTCGTATCCAACACTGACATTTCTTGGCAGTCCTGGGTTTTGGAAAATCAATGGAAAAAACTCCCTTCATATGGTCATGATCATCATATGGAGAGTCACTCTGGCAGATACCAACGCAGCGGCGGTGTTTTGTTGTTGCCATACTATGTCAGTTATTCATGTGATATTCAGGACAGATCTCTTCACTATTTGACTCATACAAGTAAACAATTTAAGCATTGCCGCTCTGTTTGTACCGCCACCAGATGGCTGTGACGCATGTTCTAAATTTAGTCAGTTGAGGAATGCCCTATAGATGACGGTTCTACAAAGGCTTGACTCGGCTAAATAACAACTGCACACCGCACTTTTCAGTTTATATTTTTTAAAATTGTGGAAAATTACATATCATTTTTTTATTTTTTTTTACTTTTAATTGCTTAACATGACAAAGAAAATATACTGAGGTTTCTGCTTGTAACACATTAAGGGCGGTGATGACTCTGCAAAACAGCGACGTGGGCAGCAGGGCCTTAATATTGAATAACAGAGTGTTCCCCGCAGGCTGAAAGAAGGCCGGAGCTCAAACGCCTGATCACTCAGGTGAAGAGGGAAGAGGAGCGGGAGCGAGCGACCCAGAGCACGGGGCAGGACGAAGAAGCTGTAAAGCGTTTCCAACTGCCGAAAAAATACATGCACTTGGAGGAGTTTGTGAAATGTGTCCAGGAGTCTGGCATCGTAAAGGACCATGGAACCATTCACCGACTGTTTGATGCTCTAACTGTGGGTAAGCAGGGGATCTTTACTCTACTTTGTTACATATGTGAGACTTTGGGTAGATTACAAAGGATTAGCCTTGCATTGTTTATTGCTAGTCTGTACTTTAGTTTATGGCTGTTTTATAACTAAAAGGTTTTGGACTACCTGCTCTGAGTGATTGCATGATTTGTTGTTCTTCTTCACCTTTTCCAGGCAAACATTTATTCCTTAGGTTAATGATTACCTTTCCGCTTATGAAGAGTTTGTCAAACACATTTTTAGAGGAAACCCAGGCTCCACATAACCGTTTAAACTATTTGTGTGCATCTTTGAAATAGTCTGCTAATTTTCCCCAATGGGACTAAAGCCTAATAACATTTGAAATTAACTTTAGTTTATCGAGGCTTTTCAGTACAATGATCATAGAATATTTCCCAAGAAAGTAAGGAAGGATTTTGTGTTTTTTAGATTGAAATTAAAATTTCTTTTCATGATATGAGCTGGATAAAGGCAATTTTGTTGTTAAACTCCGTGTTTGCAGTCAGATTTAATTTACATCATTGTTGTTGTTCTCCTTACACTGTTAGACTTTTTGATGATTTAATTTGATTGAATATATGCAAATTTCTTAAATCTTTACAATATATTTCTTAAATAAAAAAAACAACAACAGCAAAAGGGTTGGTAAAATTGATTCCTGGTGGAGTTTTCCACCATACAACCCAACCTCTGGTGTTTTTTTTCCCTCTGGTCACTTTTTTAACCCTTCAACAGGCTCATGGGTGATGGGAGTTGTCGATTATTGGATTGATGGAAACACTCCTGATTGTTGCTCATACAAGCATCTATGGAAGTAGATAGTTGGGACATCGGGTGTTCAAAAATTAAAGGGGGCTGATGCTATTGAAAACTTTATTTGATAAAGATGAAAGCTTTCACATCATCAGGGATCCCATGTTGCCTCTGCTTTAAAGTAGCAAAATCAAGCTGCTTAATTGGTGCCTTTAACTCTGTAAAGCAGGGGTGTCCAAAGTCGGTCCTCAAAGGCCGGCGTCCTGCGTGTTTTACGTGTCGCCCTGGTTCAACACCGCCGAACCAAATGAGTGCCTAACTTCTAGGCCTCTTCAGACCTCGATGAAAGACTGAGAAGGCGGATAATTAGCTTGAATCAGATGCGTTGGAGCAGGGACAGATCTAAGACGGGCAGGAGGACCGGCCCTCCAGGGCTGGAGTTGGACATGCCTGCTGTAAAGGATAATTTTTTGGTTTTAGTTATCCATTATGATTAAAAATTACGCCGTTGTATCTCGGGTGGAAGTGAGCGCGCACACAGCTGCTGTGTTTCTGTCGTGATGAAGAACGTCTCCAGCTGCGCACTCTGCTGGCATGCTGGCACATCAAAGAGAGGGGAAAACTTAGCTTGGCCACCAACCAGAGGTTTGTGTGTGTGTGTGTGCGTGTGTGTGTGTGTGCGCGCAGAAGGGCTGTTCCAAAAGACTGCTCTGTCAGCAGTTTTAAGGTAAACAAAAAGTGGCTCAGCTGAGACAGGGCAGTATTTAAAAACTGTAACTGATCCTTTTTTTTTTCTTTTTTTCCGGTGCTTTCTATGTGTTTACTGTAGGTCACCAGAAGCAGGTCAGTCCAGATGTATTCCGAGTGTTTTACACCATCTGGAAGGAGACGGAGGCCGAGGCTCAGGAGGTCTGTGCTGTACCGACGAGTGAAATGTGTTGGTCTCAATGCCTGCAGCGTGATGAAACTATGTGTTCAGAAAATGTTTTATATGCTTATCTGTTAAAATCATTTTTAAAATTTTGTCAACTACATCAGTTTGTTTTTATTCCCGACTTCTTTGGCTGTAGCTACCTGTTTTTATTTCGTTTCTGCATTCACTAAGCAGACCGGCAGCTATACGGAGGCACAAGCATGCCCGTCGGGTCCAGCTGATTCAAGCAGTATTTTTGTGCCACATTGTGTTTGCCCTACCTTCAGACGCTAATCCAGCGAGCACAGAAGGGATTCAAGAGATGGAGGAAAAGTCCCCATCTTACAAACAGGATTGAACCACTCCTTAAAATATTTTTGCAAACAATTCCTGACTGTGAGGGAGGAACCACATCTGGAGCGTAGTTTCAGAATGAGTAGAAGACAGAGATGTTCTTAACTCCTGGCTGGGAAGGGGAAAAGACAGCAGGATGTTTCATCTATTTAACTGATTCGTTGTGGGATATGATGCATCATCGCACGTAGTCATACAAGATATTTACAGCATCAATTCACGGATAAAGGTCACGGCGTTAAAGGTTTCTGATTGCTGCGATTGCAGTTAAGATTCATATTTTCTGCACTTAATAAATGTACAAAGTGCTTAAACTTCTAGTGCAGGATTCACTTGCACAACAGCATATGTCCATTTTTTTAATTCTTTTCTTTAAATAAAACTGTCAATGCAGTACAGCACTTTTCTTATCCTGCATCAAAATTCCCACCAGCTGTCGGCAGATGTTATTTACTTCACGCATCTGCAGGTCACAAACAGACCACCACAGGGTAGCGCATATCTGTAAAGGGGAAGTAAAGGATGTGAATGTCACTATCTTTTGTTTAGAAATACAACTGCGGTTTGCATATGAACCTCTAAATATCCAGTTCAACCAACTGCCTTCAAAAGTCAGCCAGTTAGTAAATAAAGTCACTGTTCCTAATTTAATCCAATTATAAATATAGCTGTTCTGGGAAGGCCCCAGAGCCCAAGGAGCATGGGACCATTGTTACTCTGGAGGAGCTGCATAGATCCTCAGCTCATGTGGGAGAATTATAACCTTGCCTGCAAGATGAATTCTTGCTGTATTGGTGCGTTCACAAACACATGAGAATCCATCTTGCACCGCTCCGGCTACAACCGTTTGTGTCCGAACCAAAAACAGTTTTGGGCCAATCACGTTGCAGTGTTGTCGTTCAAGGCGGGGCTTGCCGCCTGTGCAGTAAGAATCCACAATTTCATCTTTGAAAGAAGAAGAGTAAGAAGCGCCTTGACCATAGACATCATATACGTAGACGCCCCATTGTATGCTGCCGGCCGCTAGGCCGACGTGCCTACAGGGCGGCCATCTTGGGTCAGACCACAGATCAGACAGCTGCTGTCAAAATGAATAGGAGGCAGCTCAGATCTCATTTTAATCATATGTTCACAATGCTCGTGACCTTTCAGACAGATTACACATATTTATTCAGAACCAAAACTATTTAAACTCAAGTCAAACTGGATGAAAAATGTACACGCACTTACATATTTTGCAGTTACATATTAATCTAATATACACACAGATTATACACACATAAATCTCTCTCTCTTTCTTCCAATATATATATATATATATATATATATATATATATATATATATATATATATATATATATATATATATACTGTATATATAGGCTATATACACAGACACTGATCACTGATCTAAATAGGAGCAAAACTATATACAGACAAGTGAGAGCAGAGGTGCCCATAACAGCATTTAAAAATTATATAATACAAACCGCAATCTGGGAAAAAGAAAATCAACAAAAAACCCAATAACGCATCTTAGAATCAAATACATAAAAAAAATAGTAAAAACTGTACAATATTTTACCCCCCCCCCCCCCCCCCCACAAATCATGTCTGTCCAGTAATTTAGGACCATTTTGGTTTTTTTTGGTGTTTAATGTACTTTTCTCTACTTCCATCCCTGCTACCCATTAGCACATATTGTGTTTATGCCGGAAAACTGTAACTGTAAAGCATGAGGATGATCTATCATAAAATCTTACTTATGGAAGGATCTGGTTCCTAGTGTCCTTTTATTTGCGCACCCATAAGCGGAGTAAAAGTCGGGCTTCCTGGGACGTAGATCTGGAAGTTTGCTTACTTTCAATACAAAATCGAAATTATTTATTAAGTTAGACAATAATTTAATTTAATCAATTGGTCCCATGTAGCCCCTAAAGGGGTGACGTTTTCAGTCAGTTGATTTATCTGGAAATCGGGTGAGAATTCACCGGATTCAGAGTGTCTGAAAACATAAAGTACATTTTCCTGTATTGACTTGTATTCTGTCTGACTGCAGCTTGGTCTGACCTAAGATGGCCGCTCTGTCGGCACGCCTCTCAACCGAGGACGCGGCGTCTACGTATTCATGTCTGTGGCCTTGACTAGCTGCTGCTTACGTTTTAATTTGATACCATGATTGGCTAAAACCAACCTTTGGTAGGCGGGCACTAGGTGTCGCTTCGCCCAATCAGCTCAGAGCGTTCCGCTGAATGTCCAACACTCCGTCCTCAGTGAAACGTGAGGATGGCAGCGTCATGCTGTGGCGATGCTTTTCTTCAGCGAGGACAGGGAAGCTGCTCAGAGCTGATGGGCCTTCCAGGAAGACAGTGGCCAGAAATGTAACGCAAAGCTATAATAAAATAGTCTTGAAGTCCAGACTCAAAAACCCAATTGAGAATCTGTGGCAAGGCTTAAAAAAAGGATGTTTAAAGAATACAGAGGCTCTCCATTCAAGCTGAGTGACTTTGAGCTATTTAGCAAAGAGAAACGGGGAAAATGTGTCGGTCTCTTCACGTGCAGCTTTGTGTCGTTTTCCTTCTGATTCACAATAATTCGTCACGTTGTTGGCGAATCACCTGAGCAACGGATAAAACACAAGGCTCTGTTGTTTCAGTGAGACGGAAGAAGGAAAACGGGAAATTACGTCAATTTAGGTCCGGCACGTCTCAACAAATTAGGAGAATTTGTTCATGGATTCTTTGCTTCTCATCTCCTCTAGATGAATCAAACAAAGTGTATAAATGTCTTTTAGGTGTATCTGCCAGCATCTGTGTTGGAGCACATTGATGCCACCGAGTGCGTCTTCAAGCTGTCCTCCTCGGTCAAGACGAGCCGTGGTGTGGGGAAGATCGCCATGACTCAGCGGCGCCTCTTCCTGCTGACCGACGGACGGCCGGGATACGTGGAGGTGGCCCAGTATCGAGACTTGGAGGTGAGAGGAAAGATTAAACTGAGCATAAACGACACAATCAGGCGAACCGATAAATGAAGAATTAAAAGGGAAAAAAAGTTGATGTTAACCCTCCATTGTTAGGACGTGAGGGTTTCCTCTGCTCCCTTCCTGCTTCTACGGATCCCCGGCCTGAAGATCCGTGTTCACGGGAGGAAGGAGACGTTCGAGGCGAACCTGAAAACTGAAACTGAGCTTTGGAATCTGATGATCAAGGAGATGTGGGCGGGGCGACTTATAGCTGACCGGCACAAGGTAAAGCTTAGATCTAGGAGTGTGTGTGTGTGTGTGTGTGTCTCTAAGGAAATAAAACCCTGCAGGTGAAGAATGAAGCAATAACAATCTATCAAGCTTAATCGTTGAGTTATTTGCCACCTTTATGACCTCGTCTTTATCTTGGTGTGCTTTTTTTACACACTGCTGCCTTAATGATCTTCAGTGACCTGTGTGGGTGTGGCTGAAATTCTGTCGACACGTCCAGCCAAAAATAGGCACACTTCAGCAGAAGGAGGTTTTCCTTTTTGAAGAAATGTGTGTAAATAAATGTAAACAGCTTGCATTTATATCACGGTTTTCTAGTCACACCGACCCCTCACACCACTTTAAAAGAGAGCCCCATTCACCCAAACGCACTCTCACGTTCATATAATACTTTGTAGATCAGTAGAGTCTTGGGGTTAATTGCCTTGCCCAGGGGCACATCGACATGTGATGCTGAGAAGTTGGTATCGAACCTACAACCTTCGGCATACAACAAAAGTCCATCCATCCACTCAACACATAGTTTCTTGGACTTTAAAATTATATTTTATCCAAATACTGAATTGAGTTTACTTTGGATTAAAGTTGATGGCTAGCGCAGCTTTCCCACAATTTATATTGCATCTTCATGTCTTAAAAGAAATCTTGTTAAACTGTGTGTATATATAGATAGATAGATAGATAGATAGATAGATAGATATTGTCTTTTCTGATCTACAACCATTTCGTCTTTTAAGTTTAGTTGAAAAACTCTTAAATACCTTATAGCTAATAGTGCACAAGCAGTTGGAGCTGCACACTATACTAAATCACAATCCTCACTGCCATATCAATGTGAGCAAGTTCAAAATGAATTTATTTGGCGCGCTCTTATTTTTCAAGTGCCATCTGTTTACACTTTGTGTTCTACTCTCCCTGCTCTGGCTGTTTACATCTGATTTAGATGCTATTGGCTGAGATGCTGAAGCATGCAGACATTGGGGACATTGGGGGTAAAAATAGCGATAAAAATGATCGCAATATTCAACAGTATAACCATTTTGAAATATTTTGAAAAGGTTGTGTATCTCTACCATCACTTTTAGGTGAAAATCATAATTCGACAAATTGTTTGGTTTTATTCTTGCTACGTAAATGTGTGCCATACATCAGGTAAATGATGAAGTCTTGGTGTTTTTTTTTTTTACTTATTATATCTCTGTCTCCAGGATCCACAATACTTGCAACAGGCTCTGACCAACGCTTTGTTGATGGACGCTGTAGTGGGCAGCCTTCAGAGTAGTAAGGCTATATATGCTGCTTCTAAACTGGCTCAGTTTGACCGTATGAAGCTGGAAGGTAATCACCCTGATTCTCCCTCTGTCACTACTGCGTTTACTTTAGTTTTCTTATCGTTGCGTTTTATGGCCTCACAGTAACAACTGAAGTAGCATACATGATACGTCTCCTGTCAGAGGAAACTAATCACTTCGTGACTCTGCTAGGACTTTTTTGATAGCGTCATTGGTGCCTCATCCTCAAGTAGTTCTCCGGTTAAAAGTGAATCACTTCTGTTTTATGTCTCCAGTTCCAATGATGGTTCCCTCAACAACTGCTGAGTTGCTGAAGCATAAAATAAACCCTTCATTGAATCTTCCTGCACCCCAGGCTGTAGATGTGTTGTTGTACACACCAGGTACACACACACACACACACACACACCCCAAATGAATCCTGTAACTTAGCAGTTTCTGCAGCATTCCTGCTGACACAGTGGTGACAAGGCTCAAGTTCCTCCGGTCTCTGATTGGTCCATGAGGAGGTCTGGGATTTGATTGGTTGTTTGAAGCAGCAGAACTGTTTCGCAACCCTGCGTTGCTTTATGACATCAGCCATCGCTGTCTGACACAATTAGCAATTAATGAACATGCAGTTAACCTTTGGTTTACCATCAGCTCTCACATTAACAGGAAAAGCACTAAGGCTCACACGCTATTTCCCAACAGCTCTTTCTCCTCTTCCCGTCACCCTTTAGTGGAAAATGACATCTATAGATGTACCTCAGCTTAAAACCTATTTTCAAGGAGAAATCAGTCAATATGTTGGTTGTCAAATTTATGGAAGATTGTGAAAGAAGAAAATTTAAAATAAGTGCACCCAGGTTTTGCCACTTTTCGTCAGTATTTTGTCAGTTTAGAGTATCGTGATTGGTGGCAAAACAGTATTCCTGGCCACAATTGTTTGAGTGTGTTTAAGTCATTTTTAAGAAGCAGTTCTGGCTGCAGCCATTAGGACCCTATATGCTGGCTGTTTTTGGATTTTTTCCTGATTCAACACAGCTGATTTGAGTCAGAAGATCATTAACAGGTTTCTGCATGACTAGAAATGCAGAAACCCGTTATGCCAACTGCCAAGGTGGTGATTCAACCTTTTGAATTTGATGTGTTGAATCAGCGACTAATCTAAAACTTGCACTACAGACAATGGGGCATTTGGGGACTGCTGTTCTAAAGCAACCTTAGATTATTTTTAGCTTCACTACAAACTAAAGATTTGTTTCTTCCTTTGCAGACCAGCAGGAAGCTCTGCAAGCCTGACAGCGGCATTGAAAGGAACTATTTCAGATTAATATTTTTCCCGTTTTCTCTCTAAAATTAGACATTGTTAGGCTAATGCCAAGGTGGAGCAAGCTTATTTTTAAACCACTGTTCATACATACACAAGGTAGTTCAGAGAAAAAGATATATTAAGGAAAAAAATCCACTAAAAGAACACCCATCAAATTAAGAAATTACCCAAAAAAGAATAATTAAAACACAAGTGAAAGAAAATACAAACACATAATAATTATATAAACTAGCAATATAATGATTTGCCAATGGGAAAGCTGTAAACAGCAGTTTTTGTGTAATCTCAAGTTTTTAGGAAGTTGTTTTTTGGAGATGAGGAGCATATAAACATTATTTTGCCTCCATTGATTGCTGTATTTTCTAGGATAAAGTAAAGAAAATTCAAAGCTATCCATTTATTAATATTAAGGACACTCTCAATGACTGTAAGAGACTGATCATTTCTTGTTTAGGAAATGGAAAATTGTGCGTCACTAGCATATGTGTTGCAAGAGCTCATGTATAATCCACAAGGTGATCAAGGAGCAGCTTGTAGAATCTACAAGCTGCTCCTTGATCACCTTATTTATTTATTTTTTTTAATTTCATTAAGAAATTATGAATAGGAGCACTAAAATAGCACACGAAGGGTTCCTCAGGGCTCCATTCTTGGATCCCCTTTATTCCGGATCTACATTGTAGTTCCGGAATAAAGGGGATCCAAGAATGGAGCCCTGAGGAACCCTTCGTGTGCTATTTTAGTGCTCCTATTCATAATTTCTTAATGAAATAAAAAAAATGTGAGGGTATTTGTAAGAATCCAGCAAGATTATTTAGCTAGAAAAACTGAACTTGGTGTTGTGTTTAAGCTTATCTTCATAGAGCCAAATTGTCCAGAACGTCTGTTTGAAACTGTAAAATGTCTTGATATTATCAAAACTTTTAGAAATGGCTGACATGCCTTTCTCATGTAATAAACCAACATTTAACCTAAAAATAGAGTTGTTTACTGCGTAAATGGTTTTGAAAAAAGTATGTAAAACATGTAATCTATGAAAGAAAACTAATACGAATAAATAAACTGGCTTACCTCAAATTTATGAGAATATTCTGATTAAATTGAGGGATTTGCTTGATTATTGGCAAGTGTCAACATTTGTTTTTTTTTTTTTGGCTTTTCATTATTCTGAAACTTGACTTGTCTGCACATGTGGCCGATGTTATGCTAACCTCAGATTGCGTCATATTTCACTTAATCTTAGCTCATTCTCATTGTTTGTGTGATTCTTCAGCATTTTTCTTCCGAACTGTCTACCTCTGTTAGATGAACAATATTCTTCTGGTAAATATTTACCAGTCAAACCAGACTTCTGATAACCGTATAGCATGACTTGTGTTTTGTCGTTCTCTTTTCGCCTTTGGGGGGTGGCACGCTGTCGCAATATGGTGCAGGAAGGCTAGAAAAAGAGCAACAAAAGCCGTGGCCTTTAGTTTGCAGCCATCTGGGGCCACTTAGAAACAAGCTGGTGGCAGACCTACCACCAACTCAAACACACTCATGTGAACGACAAACACAGCCCCTCTTCTCGTTGGTGAAACGAACACACTCTCACTGAGCTAACCTCTCCCATTTGAATATAGGTCACTGTGTTGGGTTTCTGGCCCAGGACCAGTTTTCTCACCCCCTTCATTCCTCACCACTCCCATCCCTCTGTGTATACGTCTCTCTCTCTTTCTCTCTCTCTCGCTCTCTCTTTTTCTGCTTCTTTGCTTCATTTGTGAAATGCAGGATGTTGTGCCCTCTCCGTCTCTCTCTCTCTCTCTCTCTCTCTCTCTCTCTCTCTCTCTCTCTCTCTCTCTCTCTCTCTCTCTCTCTCTCTCTCTCTCTCTCTCTCTCTCTCTCTCTCTCTCTCTCTCTCTCTCTCTCTCTCTCTCTCTCTCTCACAGTTTTCCCTCTTTCTCCTCTTTCCAGCAGCAGTGAATATGTAGGAAAAAATCTGACCGTTAAATGAAGTCAGGGTGGAGTCAGACTGCTGAAAAATACCGCAGAGCATGAAATGTTTTGATTCAAACTTTCTAATGTTCACTCCTAAATAGCTCCCGGTACAGACACAGAAAACATGAGATTTTTTTCCTACTGATCACACATGAGAACTAGGTACAATATTATACTAACCTCATTATCATCTATTTTTAAATAAATCTGTGCATGTGCTCATTTTAATTACAAAAAGGACAAGTATGTTTGTGTCTTTGGGGCAAGCCAGGTATGTTATTAGGATATAACTAGTACATCCTGTTTGTGTGTTTTAGGTCAGTTATGGGTGTCTGTGGGTGGAGGAAAGGTGATGGTCTTTGATGCCTCCACCTGGTCCCTCATTCAAACTTGTCAAGTTGGGAATGCAAGACTGGTAAGAGAAATCACCCGAAGGCTGGTTATTGTGACTTCATGTCATTTAAAAGTTGACACTTTTTTATAGATCATTTTTTAGAGAAATTTGAAAGCAAAAGGATGGTTTTTTCCCTTATGGGTAACCTTATTTATTTTATTGTCGCTCCCTTTGTCTAAGGGTCTAGACTCCCTTTAGTTAGTTCTAAGGAGCCGATGTTTGGGACAGAGGTTTACATTTTTAAATACATTCAGACTACGGCTGACACTTAAAATTAATCTCTATGTATTTTGTAAAATAAATGCTTACATGTATTGAATACCACAAGAAAAAATGGGGATATAGAAAGTTGTATTATATCCTGTAACATTTTTTTTTTTTTTTTTAGAAACAACTTCCTTTCCAGAGTTTATGGTCCGATCTCAGTAAAATCATGTCTTAAAGTCAGGATTAGATTTTTGAGTTATTATTCAGATTTGTTGAACACCTCCTTGGTTTTGGGAAACTGATTTGCTGATTAAAATGAAAGAGGCTTAAAATAAAACCGATGCTCCTTCCCGCTACTCTATGTTGCCAAAGGTACTGGCCCACATGAACATATAAGAACTGCAGTGACGTCTCTTTCTTAATCCATGGGGTTTAAGTTGATGCCAGGACACACTTTGCAGCAATTACAGCTTCAGCTCATCTGGGAAGGCTTTTTACTAGGTTTAGGAGTGTGTTTATGGAAACTGTTGGTCAGTCTTTCAGAAGCTCATTTGTGAGGTCAGACACTGACATTGGACGAGAAGGACTGGCTCTTAGTCGCCGCTCTAATTCAATCCAAAGGGAGGGTCAGGACTCTGTGCAAGCCTTTCAAGTTCTCCCACACTAAACCCGCTTATTCATTTCTTTTCTTTTTTAAATCTTGCTTTGCACACTGGTTATGGTTGCACAATATATTGCAATTTTTCTGTTATTGCAATGTCTCTGGTTGCGACAAATATTAGCTAATTTTAAAACAGCTGTCCCTTCAGGCTCTCTGCGCTGCTCTTATACACTGCCTGTCCCTATAAGTCACCACCTGAGTTTAAAAATGCAAATATGTAAGAGCTTCCCGTTGGATAATTACTGCAAGGGTGATTCTGTTTCGGCAGGTTAGCACTTATTAAACCCTAATTGATGCAATGAGTAGCTTCTAATTTCTTAAACATCCATGTAAGAAGACGCATCGCATGGTCATAACAATTTTTATCTGTTTCGGAAGGGTTAAGTTATTGGCATGCATTAAGCAAAGAAAATATCTCAGGAGATTGCTGATTGCTACTATTGGGTTAAGAACTATTCAGTAAATTATGAAAACCTGGAAGGATAGTGGGGAGCCGTCATCTTGAATGGTGATCCCTTAAACGCGATTTTAAAGAATCAACAGCAGAACTCACAGGTTTGTTTATCAGTAGAAGTAAGACGATTTCCACACTATGCAAGATGAATTCAGAGGATTGGGACTGAACAACTGTGTGGCTTTAAGGGAGCAATAAGCAATTTTTCACCACTAGGTGGCGCTTGAGCACTGTCTGTAGACCAAAACAAGATGTGTATCAAGCCACGCCTGCCTTTACCTCGCTCCGGCACTCGGCTCCCCCACCAGCTTTATGAACCTATTTGCAAAGGATAAATAGAGAGCAAAACAGCATCACCCTTTGGAGGAACATGTCTAATGAATAAGTGAGTAACTCATAAATTTATAATGCTGTTAGTAAGATAACGTTTTGATCCTATGGGCGTGCTCTCCGTCATTTTGTGCTTGGCGGTGGCATTTTATGGGCACGGAGTGTGTAAGCCCTGAGAGTGGCAGCTGTTCACGTGCAGCCGGCCCGGCTATGTAAACAAGAGATCGGAGAACAACACAGAGAGATAGTGTGTGACGTTTAACCATAGTCCATCTAAAGAAATACCTTTAGATCGTCACAAAACTTATTTTTAGTTCTTTCTATCTAAAATAATTACATTTCACTTATTGCTCCTTTAAGAAAAATAAAAAAAACACTGATCAGTGAGGCTAAATAGAACAAAATGCCTAATTTTGCTAGGGAGGATACAGATTTGACTGTGGACCAATGGAAGAAAGGGATGAAAGTGTTGGGGAATCCTGATTTTAATGAGTTGGATGGGTGTGGGAAAACTGTTTGCAGTAAATCGTATGTTATTGTGAAGGTGCAGGTTTTAAGTGTGCATGTGTCAGTAAATAAAAATGGATGTTAACTCAGTCAAGTCCAGCTGTTACCCATCACACACATGCCACTCAAATCAGATGCAGATGAAGCGGTTTTCCCCCCTCTTTACTTTGATTTCCCGGTTTCTTTACATCCAAATTTAGACTTTGGATGATTTGCCAGTGTTATCATGGTGAGGTGAACATCTACAGAAGATATAGAGAAATAATTTAGGATTTACTTAATCCCTAACCTAAAAGAAAATAATGATGTTTTTTTTAAGTCTCTTTTTTTTTTTAATTTTGAAGCAATTATGCCACCTAGTGGATAATATAGGTGTTGCTTATGTGGTCTTTAATAGTTTTAAATTGGGGTTTACCACACGCAAAATATCAGTATGTAACTCCCTAATAATTTTTTTTTAAAGTATGTAACTCCCAAATTTGTTTCAGACATATATTGAATATTATTACAATTAATAAGCACAAAAAAGCCTAAATATTTTTCAACTAAAACATAAAAGAAAAAAACAGTTTTGCTTCCATTTCCCCAAATTCTGTCCTGATTCTGCTGAAATATTATCTAATATTAACTAATCAGCGAGGTTACTGTGTTTTCAGAACTGTATGCTGGGTGTTGACAGAGACCAGGTCTGGATGGGCTCTGAGGACTCTGTCATCTACATCATTAGCGTGGTGTCCATGGTCTGTAATAGACAGCTGACTGAGCACAGGGCAGAGGTCACCGGACTAGCACTGGACAACGGAAAATACAGGTAACGCCTTATGAATAACCTCAAAACACACGTCAACGTTTTACCTTTGACTTTATCAAACTGCCATAATTAAAATCACACATATCAAAAGCCACACATATAAAGGCAAGAATGGTCATTTCTGTGATAAACAAAGCTAAAAGCAGACAAAGGTGTAAGTTAATGAGCCGGTATACTTTATTTTAATACAGTGCAATATATTATAGGCATGTTCCAGAAATTAGTATATTATTGAAACGTGAAATATTTTTTCAGCAACTACAGAGTTTAACAACAAATATGTATGTTGACTTTAGGAAACTGCCCAGGGTTAAAGAACCAACCAGTATAGATGGTCAGATAGTGGAGTGTGTAGACAACTACAAACACCTTGGGACCATCATCGACAGCAAATTAAGCTTTGAGGCAAACTGTGAGGCTGTGTATAAAAAGGCGAACCAGCACCTACATTGTCTAAGGAAACAGTTCTTCCATATCGACAGAAAGATGCTCACTGTGTTTTACAGATGCTTCATTGAATCTGTAATTTCCTTTAGCCTGGTGTGATGGTTCAGCAACCTACCCCTAAAAAATAAAAACCCACTGAATCAGATTGTGAGGTGGGCCAGTAGGTTAATTGGAGAGCCAGAGCTGAACCCAGAAACCCTTTACACCAGGCAGCTACAGAGGCTAGTGGGGTCCATCCTAGAAGATGGATCCAACCCACTACATGGTGAATTTCAGCCTCTCCCATCCGGTTGTAGGTTTGAAACGCCTGCAGGTAAAACCAAAAGCTACAGATGTAGTTTTGTTTTGTAAGGCTATTAAGACCCTGAACACCACTTAGGCTATTTGTAGACTACACACTAATTGTTTTAAATTAGGCACAGCCTTCCTAATCTATTTAATTAATTATTTATTGACCCAGCTTTGTTGTACTTTTTTATGATGTAGTATTTTTCTAGTACTACTGTGTACTTTTTATCTACATCTACATGCCTGGAACACTTGCTGTTGTTACTGTTATGTCATTGTCTTCTGTCAATGTTGTCAGTGTTGTTTGTGTGTAGCGTTTGTGTGTAGCCCACTCTTTCTACCTGCCACCAAATCCGCCCTCAGGTACAAATGAAGTTACCTTGACCTTAAGTAGATTAATTACACAGACTGTTTTTCAGCCTATATGTCTGTTAGTTATGACGATTTCCCGCTTACAGCTACTGAAAACACATTAAGATCAGAATATTACATCAGAGCAATAATAAAACAGTTTTAATACAGAAATGTGGGTGTAAGGAAAAGCATTAAAAGGTCCTTTTAGTCTCGTAAACAACACTCCTCGGAATGCATTTTCTAATTTATTGAAAATGACTGTATGTATGAAAGTGTTGATACAGCTATCTGCGTTTTTAAATTAATGTGTGAACCTTTTTTTTAATGCTTTCAAAAAAGATGGTAAAATGGTAAATGGCTTGTACTTTCTTTCAAAAAGGAAGACTGTTTGTGTACTTTCTCATATGTGCTACCAGTCTGTTTTTTGGTCCTTCTTTCCTTTAGCTGTCCATCTTGCCATCATACTGTCATCTGTCCATTGAAGAGTCCACCCTTCAATCCAAACCGCCTTCCTACCCAATTTTACACTTGAAAAAATAGGCATACAAGTAATGAGACATTTGAAAATTAGTCAGAAGAGTTGGACAATTTAACGTCTTCATACTTATTTATTTTGTTCGGTCACTTTCACTCCTCCGTAATAGACCTGCCCGTCCTGCTAGCCATCAAGCCCTTTATCCTTCCACCATACCGTTATCTTTTAATCAAAGCGTCAATCAACTTTTTATTTATACTTTTAAAAATTACGCTGCAAATTACTAAAAACTTTGAAAGTTAAAGCCTGGAAGAGTAGGAAATTCTGACCTAAAACATATTTACAAACCCTTTAACAACTAGCTGATGCATCCAGTGTTTTAAAATGGAACAGGCTTCCTGTATTAATGGTGCTTTAAACTTAGTCTGATCTAACTCAAGGCTGTCCTGTTTAATTTTTTTCCCCCTTCAATTTAGAAACACATTTGTTATTTTTATGGGATTCGGTGACTGATGGGGTTCTTAACCTTAGATGCTCAACTTAAATGTGTTACTGCACATTTCTCTAACAGACGCGCACTTCCTGTTAGCCACTACGTGCATAGGTAAAAATGTGTGTGTGTAAGATGTGCGCTGTAATCTTCAGCAACACGGTGGCGTACTCCTGCAGTGCAGAGGGAACGGTCATGGTGTGGGAAGTCTCGGCTCTACAGGTCAGTGAACAATCTGTTTCGCCGTCATTCAAAGCAGAAATGTGAGGAAATACGGATAAACGCATATTTTCCCAGCGTGACCTCACCACACACGCACACGTAAAAGATGTGGGTTGACCCGTTTCCTCCCCTTAGGTGAAGAGAACTTTTCGGCTCTCCTGCGATCGGCTGCAGTCCGTCTACAACTGTGGAGGAGCTCTCTGGTGTTGTAAGTTTCTTCTCTCACTAAAGAAAGAAACATAAAGTACGAATTAGTTTATTTTCTACATCACTGACTGTGTGTTTTTTTTTTTTTTTTCTTTTCTCCCGCTCTGAAGGCTCCAGGGATGGTATCATGGAGGTGGGGAGGACAGGTGTGGTAAAGCAGCATATAAACCTGCATGAACCACAGAGAGTCACGTATAGCGCCGCTCTGGTCCTGCCTGAGGTAACACAATCTCAGACACACAGGCTGTTCGTTTGCTCTTACTGCACTCGTGAATTTTAAACGGGCAAACGTTCGGCTTGATCCCCATTGTGTTTCCCTGTGTTTGCATTAGAGCGGGGAGCTTTGGAGCGTGTGTGTCGACTCTGCGGAGGTGTACATTTGGCACATGAAGAACACTACCAAACCCTTCTGCCGCGTGATGCTGCAGGACTGCAGTGGATGTCACTGCATAATTCAAGTCAAAAACCAGGTTAATACGCAAACGTCCTCTAGTTTTTCCTGCGCAGACGTAGTTTGTGATGCTGGTCTTTTTTCGTCGGCAAACCACCTGTCTAGCTGGGAAAGCCCCACCATCATGCGCCATCTGTTCCTCCAAAGAGTCTTTGGGGACTCGTGCATGAAACCGTGCGCGGCTTTCATTCTGAAAGTTGGCGGTGGCGAGAAATTTTGAAACTTGCGGCGCACAAAAAAACGTCAGATGTATAAAACCGTGCGTAGAGGTTTCACTGCACACGTTGCCTTGATAAACCACGGAGTGCAGGATATGATCGGTATCTCGGGCCGCGCTGTCCCCACCCCTAAATATGTTTGCAAACCAGTATAAATACACCGGAAGGCACCCACCACAGACACCTCAGGGGATGTTTGTAAGGAATTACACCAAACCAGCAGCTTATTGAGCGACTCATTAAAGAAACAGGCTATTTAGATGGAGGAAGTCTGTCACCACGCACACTTTGTGAAGGACTTTAAATATTTTAAATGACTCAACATGTTACATTAAAAAAAATGACCTAGAAGTCAGCCATCGTGCACAGAGAATGCTCTTATTTTCTTCCCGCTATTATAATCAGAATAATTCTGATTATTATGATAGCAGAGCAGAATCGTAAATTGAGCGGGATTATAGCAATATGAGTGCAGTCATATTTCCGATTACGTTTTGAAATCGGCTTCTTTCTGCAAAAAAAGGGCCACGGTTTAGGGGATTTAAATTTCTTTATACGGATTTATAGTATAAATGCTGAAACCCATGAAAAAACATCGGGTTTGATGCGCCTTGAGTTAAATAAAACAAAATGGAGATAAATGTCAGTGTATTTGGGTGGCTTTTAGGACTTTGTGGTCTGTCATTGTCGATTGAAGAAGTTTTGCTTTGCTGCCGCACATTTTCAAGGCAGGATTTCCGCACGCTTTCACGCACCGTTCGTTTTTTGTACGTGCCGGGTGGCGCTTAAAGCATTGCGCCGCAAGTTTTTTGTGAGTAGACACCCTTTAACCACGAGGCCCCAGGTGAACAAAGCAGCATCAACTTAAACAATTTTAAATAAAAACACAATCGGGAATGTTGAGGAATGAAAAAGGACAACAGGTAAGTCTAAATGAACATTAAAAGAATACTTATAGATCAGTTTTAAGAAAACCATTGAAAATATAAAGCAAAGGATTTTACTGAAGTTAAAAAGGAATTTTCTATCATACATACTACTGTTCCATGAAAAAAAGTGTGAAACATACAAACTTTACCTAACAAAGCTGTTGCTATAAACTGGACCCTGCATTTGTTACAACCCATTAACTAGCATGCTGAGTCCAGTCTTCAGCAGAGAAATAAGCTTACATAGGAATAATATCACCATAATCCAACATAGAGGCTCTTTTAAGTTTAAGACTGATGAATAATTTATGTGAGCATCAAAGGATTATCAGTCATTTCGCCAGATTTGTAAGTATTCATAAGTAGTGATTATTTCTATACTTACATCATAGTGTGAGGATAAAATGACCCACCATCTCGACTTGAGCGGGACATTTCTGTTTTTTTTCATTTCCATTTGAGTCTAAAGAAAGATTACTCCAGTGAGACGTGTTCTGCAATGGCTTGACAGCCTGGTTTATAAACGGGGTCTGCTATAAACTATAGACTGTATATCATATATCAGTATATGATTGTAGTTTGGCCCAATTCCTTTATAAAAACAGAAAATGAAAAAGGGGTTCAAATGGATCCTCCGAGACCAGTGTTTGACATTATAAGTGGAGCTGATGTATTTTCCACAGTTACTGTCAGCTAAATAATTTCTAAGCTTTAATGCACTGATTCTTATCGTATCAACTCTGTTTAACAGAAGTTTGTAACCTGCAAAATGACACTCTTTAGCTAAATAAACAGATAAAGCTATATACAGAGCTGGTTACTTTATATTTATATTTATTTATTCATTTGACAGCGACAGTGTACATTAATAAGCATTCCTGCAAATGCACCAGAATTAGCCAAAAGGCTATTTTTCATCTGTTGTCCCTGGACAGATCTTAAAATTGTCAACCTAATAACACAACAGTAAGAATTTTACAGTGAACAATACAAATATAAAAAGAAATAAAAGGCTATAACTCTTCAAGACTTGTTTAAAAATACAGAATTAGTGTTTGCTAGACTAGAGATTTTAGGTTAATAAAATAGAATAAAACAAAATGAAATAAAACATTCAAATAAAAATAATTACACTATAAATATATACACACAGCAGAGACACAAGTGGCAGCATGGTTTGGTAATGGAAGACATTCAATTAATGCTGCCATGACTGATGTGTTATGAGCCAGTTTTTTAGATGCTTTTTGAAAAGAGTGTATGTTGTACTTGTTTATTTAACCTTTATTTAACCAGGAAAAGTCTCATTGAGATTAAAAAATCTTGTTTACAAGAGCGTCCTGGCCAAAACAGGCGGCAGGGTTACATGTCAGTTACAAACATTCATCCACACACACAACATAAACAATTACAAACCAGTGAAAGTATCAAACAGCAGAAGCAACAGATTTTACAATATAATTAAAACATGTTAATGTGACAGCATCTGTCATTTAAAAGTCTTTTAGAACATTCCAATGAGACCAGCTCCCTCAGTTTCAAGTCATTTTGCAGAAGGTTACTGTCGAAAGAGTTGATGATTTCGCTTCTAACCAGCTTAATAATTCCCCTCCGTCTCTCTGACCAGGTGTGGGTCGGAGGAATGGGCCGTAGTTCTGTCAAAGGGAAAATTTACATCCTGGACACGGAGCGCTACGAGGTCCTGAAGGAGCTCCACGGCCACATGGACAAGGTGACGGCGCTCTGCTCGGCCGAGGACCGGTACGTCCTGAGCGGATCCGGCAAACACGACGGGAAGATCGCCATCTGGAAGGTGGAGGAAAGGGGGCTGGACTCGAGCAATTGTTAGTGCTGCTCTGAGGCGCCGCTAAATCCAATCCGGGGCTTCTTCAGAACCACGAAGGAGGACGAAAATGAAGGGAAGCTCAACAAAGACTGGGAAACTATCTGTGAATGAAGGGATTTTATGTGAAGCATCAAGTTTACACGAAGGCTCAGCAAGCGGGACGCTTTACCTGCCAATGAAGACTTGTTAGCACAATGCTAACACAAATGACACTCTTAAGGTTTTAGTAAAGATGAAGGATGAACGACTGAAACTCAAAGCCCGCTGATGGTTCTGGCCGCAAAGGGTCTCGCTGGAGTTTACATACGTGTTTGTTCTGTAGGGCCACACGTATGCAATCTGAGAAGATCGTGTGACTCAGCTTCACCTCATGCCGTGAGCTTGACGTGAAGGTCCGCGGCGTACAGGAGTCACGCTACCATAAAAACACAGCCGAGGTTGTGGATTTCGCCTGCACCGTGGGAAAGCCCCACCAGGAGTTTGTTCTGACGGAAGCTGGGCTTTAATACCAGGATGCATGGGGATGGGAACCGGAGTCGGCCAGTAGATGGACATGGGAGCATCTTGAGAACCCGAGCTAACTCCTGCCACAGTGCCTTAGAAAAGTGTTCATACGCCTGGAGCCGTTTCGCGTGTTTTCACGTTACAACCACAAACGCCAATGTGGGGATTTTATTTTCTGTGGATCAAAGCGGATGGAACCGCATGCCGATTGACAAAATGTTCCTCTTTCTCTTTGCAAAATGAATAAAGTGCGCCTTGGAGCAGGAACTTTCAACTCTTGCCACAAATTCTTAACTTACAGTAGATCTTTACTTTGACTAGGCCACTCCAACACACGATCTCAACCATTCTGCTATAGAACTGGCCATGTGTTTAGGGCCATTGGTCTATCCAAATGTGAACCTTTTGAAAGCCATAACAGGCTTGCCCTGTATTTGGCTTCATCTTCCTATCAACTGTGGCCGGCTGCAGAGAAGCGTCCCCGCACCACGATGCTGCCACCACCATGCTGAGGTGGCCAGGAATATCTATTAATTAGGTGACTTCTGAAGGCAATAGGTCGTACTTTATTTTATTTTACTTTATTTAGAGAAATCAGGAAAAAAAGGGGAGCTGAATACAAGGACACACGGCCATCGTCAGATTTACCACAGTACAACCATGGATTAGTTTGTATTGGTTTATGAAATAAAATAAAAATAAATACATTGAAGTTTGTGGTTGTAATGTGACAAAGTAAGTTAGAAGATATTTTACAGGGCATTGTAAAAGTGGAATAAGTAGAAAACATAGTTGTCTCTTAAGTTTTCTTCTTCTTTTCTTATTATTTATTTTCCTGCAAGACTTTTGACATGCTGTGCTAGTTTTAGTTCCTAGTTGAAGAGGCTAAAAAAGGACAATTTGCTCATATTTGTTTTTTTTATATATTGGTAAACATGCCTGTAGAGTTCTTCATATGTTGGAATATACATTTAAATTCATGTCAGCTGTCATTTATTCTCTCGCACCATTTGAGATTATATTTTTTCTATTTATGTGCCGTCGGTAATTGAGGAACATGGTTCTATTTATGTGTATTTTAAATTTTACTGACTTTTTATATATATCGCCAATAAATGTTATGACCAAGACTGTTATTACAAATTATTAAAATTTGTAACCATTTGTAAAAATACTTTTTTTTCTTAAAGCATTGATTTATCACCGACCAACATTACTAACCTCAGTTTTTGGGTTCAGTTTCTCTCTAGCACCCACCCATATTCATAATCCAGCAATAAATAAAAGAAACCAGGCAAAAATGGCATCTATAGGAGGTCCAAGGCCAAACTTCTGCTGACCAAACAGAACACAAAGGCCCGGCTCACGTTCACAGAAACATCTTCATGATCTCCAAGACTCTGGGGAAAATATTTTGTGTGCTCACACAACTAGCTCAGCATATCAGAAACAGGATTAGGCATTTGATAAAACCATGAACTCAACTCTAGACCTTTAAGGAAAATGTTCGACCAACAGTGTGCGGTCCTTAGGAGGACAATGGTACAAAACACACCGGTGGTCCACCTCCAACGGACTCAAAAGAAGCTAAATTGATGCTTTGTTGGGGGGTTTAGTCAAAGTCTGGACTTAAAATTAATTGAAATGCTCAGAAATTCCTCCAATGTTGCAGAATATTAAAATACCTCTGCAAATGGGAGTGAGCCAAAATACCTCCAGCAATGTCAAGGACTCATCGCCAGTTTTCGCACCAGTAAGAATGAAACAGCCAGTTATTAGGTTTAGGGAGTACTTACTTTTTCACAAAGGACCAGATTGGGTAGGATGGCTTTTCTCCCTTAATAAATAAAATTATGTTTTAAAGCTGCTTTTTGCTTGTATTCGGATTAAAATTTTCTTGACATTAAGGTTTATTATTTAAGTGTTGGAAAAGAAGTAAAGATGGATCTGTGTAATATATATTATTATTTGATAATCAAAATGGAAAAGTGTGGCATTTGGATTAATGTAGCGCTGTTTTAAAAGCCACGAGACACATACCTGGTAAGACGTTAGCTTGTTTTTACCAGCTCTTCTGACTTTCTTATAATTTTAACAAGTTTTAGTGGGTAATTAAATAAATGTTTTTATATATATATATATATATATATATATATATATATATATATATATATATATATATATATACTTGCACACATACATACAATGTTTGACTGCAGAAAGCAATGTGGTTCTATTACCTTGGGGGCAGTAGGGCAAATGTTGTATTTAACAGCCAGTGGATTATTTCTTACACTTTTCTTTTTTGAATTTTTGGTCTTAACACTGATGCTGTAAAAATCTGATGTTTTTATTCAAGGTCACCATGTGGGGGCCAGTAGTGAATAGATCTAACAGAGTGACAGCCAAGGAAACTGCAGCATTTCTGATGCTGAGAATTTATCATCCAAGAAGCTCATTTATTCAGCCGTCATTTTCTAATTTGTTCTTGAAATGCATCCTTAGTATTGCAAATTGTGGTTAAAAAAAAGTTCAATAAGAGAAATTCTGAAGACAAGATTAAATTAAATCCCTGTTGTATCTGTGTTTGTTCCACAGTATAAAAACAACCTGCTATAACCATTCCCTGATTATAAAGCTCATTAAAACTTCCATAAAATATATTTGGATCATAGATCAGTAAGAAACAACTACTAATCTGTATTTTTTTTTTGTTTTTTTGCTTCAAAAACAGCAAATGGACACGCCGGGAAAAAATCCAGAATACGTTTGTGCCCTTTCTGGTAAACATTTACATATATACATGTACATATTTACAGTTTATTCAGATTTTTTATATTAATATATGAACATGTAGAGGAAGAATAACTTGAAAAAATAATCATCTCAGAATAATCACGTTTATCTTTTTCCTTGTTCTGTCCCATGCCTATATTACACTTCCTAATATTGGTCGGTAGGGGGCGCAGTTTGGCAAGAGAAAAACCTGAAGCGGTCCAAAATCAATCGTTTCCCAGACATCTCAGTTTGAGAGCTAGAAAATAACAAAGAAAAAACTGTTTACAACTTGTAAAGCATTTCCTTAAAGTCAATTAAACAGCTGCAGTGAGCTCACAAAGCATACAAACAGTCAATAAATTGGTCATCGCTTCAAACCAAATTTACATCAGTTTACTGTGTATAGATGAAAGTATTTGCGTTAGTTTTGACTTTACAAACCATGCAGGCTCTTATTTTAAAGAAGAGCCGTACAGGAAGGACAGGAGCAGTTCAGCTCCCTGCTGTCGGCTGCTCGGTGGAAGACAAAACAAAGCCCAACAGACAGAGCCCGCCCTGCTCGAGTGTCCTTGAGCAAAACACTAAATCCCTGCTTGGCTGCTGATCCCCTGTGGGGCTGATGGAGGTGTTTTTCACCTCGAGGCCTCTGGCATTTACAACAGTCTGAACTTTGTGTGACTGTGCTGGCCATTGTTTGGTAACATAAAGCCATAAGCAGCTTGTAATCTCCCAGCATGCAGCTCCACTTGTACCTCGGCTTTGGACCGGGATAGGATGCTTTCAGTGTGTCCTGCTGAGGTTTTAATCAGTTCCTTCTAATCCATAAATCTTTACTTGGTAAAAGTGAGTTTCAGGTATAAGACGTCCCAAAATATACTGACTAGGTGCAGCTCGGCGAAATGCAGAACTAAACAAGCAAAAAAAACAACAACTTGCTGTTTTGCCAAAAGGAACAGCGATTTACAGTACAGTCCCAGCTGCTCTTTACAGTGAAATCATGCATTTGTTGCCTCAACACAGACTGTAAAATATGGCACCAGTGATAACAATGTGTAAAAAAAAATATATAGATTACCTCAACTTTTATTGAAGCATTATCTCAGTCTGAAAACATGAAAAATCCAGGCTTTAGTTTGAGAGCAGTTATACAGTGGAGAAATAGTCCCATATATCCCAATTTTATTTCATTTTCAGAAACGTACTTGTTGTTTTTAGGTCATATTTTTACTGTCTAGATTATTCAGAGCCCCAACTCTTATGGTCCCTGTTCTTTTTCTAAAGAATTTTGGTCTCTGCACTAATTGGTCCTTATCATCCTGTTTAAAGATCTCGTGATGAGCCGAATTCAGACGTCTGTAAGTGTCTATAAGATTTTTCATTTGAAATCTCCTGGTATTGCAAACAGTTCCTGCAGGCCCATGCATGACAGATCCTTACTGAATAGTTGGTTTGTACTTTTTTGGACAAAATTCATTATTTGGTTCATGCCAAACACACTTGCATTATTTGTTTTTCGCTCAAAACCATAACCCTGGTCTCGTCTGACCAAAGTTTTTGGTTAACCTTTCCATGAGTTTATCAAGGACAAAAAGTGCCTCCCACACTACCGGTTAGCATGTACATTAGATAGCATCTACGACTGCCATGAAGACCTGTGACCCTATGAGGTCACTCTTTACTGCTCTCTCCACCAGTGAGCTTTGGAGATTGTCTTTTCTAACCATCCTGCTTCCTTATTGTGGTAAAAGATAAATATAGGTCCTCATTCTGCCTAGGGCTCAATGGCTAAAATCTAAATAAATAAATGTTGGAAACAGACATTCTAGGTTTTTACTAGAAAATCTAATCAACTGAAAATGAAATTATGAATCAAGAAATTACTCCTATTACACTCATTCATTTAAAGAAATTGCTAGCAACATCAGTTGTTGCCAACAGTTTGTTAGTAAACATAATTTATGCACATTCAAATACATTTTTAATTCCTTATTTAGCGTGCGATTGTTTTACAGAGATAAAAGATCTATCATTCATTTGTTAGCATCTGTGAATAATAAGAGCAAAACGTCTTATTCTGGCTCAGCTGAATTTTGTGAATGTCACCGGGTTAGAGTTATAGCACAATATATCATATCCACGTGAAGAAAAATGACAGGCTCACTCAAATTATATGATGTAAAATGTGCTTTTTCAGGATCTTCTCACCAACCTTTGTCTTAAAAATAATAAAACAAAAAATCCAACTTAGTTTAAAATGCATCTTGAGCTGAGATTTCATGTAGGTGGGTTACAAAAACTGTAGAGTTGCAGCTCTCTTTTTATCCACATTTTTAAAACTACTTCTGTCTACTCCTGTCATGTCTATTCCTGAAAAAAACCTCTTCAGACTAATGTTGGAAGATCTATGACTATCAATATTAGGCGGTACATGGTAAGTTTTAAGGGGGAGGAAATGAAGCTGTCTTGTGTTTTGCTTTCTCATGGTCTGTCCAGCTACAGTGGGAATCAACCAAGTGTTGTTGATCCTTCAGTCAGTGTCAAATTTACTGTTTTATAGTCATCAATTAAATTTTTTACTACACTGCAGCCCATCATTTGTTTATATTTTTCTCTATATGAATTTTTTCTCTTAATTTATTCATTGGTCTGTTTTTGTTGTGATTTTAAACAATTACATTATTTGTTTTTAGTTTTTATGTTCATATATGGTTAATGTTGAGTTTAATATCCAATAATAATTTTTATTATTATTATTATTATTTTATTATTATATGTATTTATTTTTACATTTTTGGTGTTTAGTATTTATTCATATACGGTTTATGTTGAATTTATTTTCCAATAATTATTATAATTTTATTTATTTTATAATCATAATGATAATAGTAACAATAATTATAACTTTATTGTTATTATTATTTTACTTTTTATATTAATATACGGTTATGGTTGAATTTCATTTCAAATCACAATTTTAACCAATCACTAAATAAAACAAATGGGCTGCTGCAACTCAGTCGAGAAACCGATCTGTCGTGGTGACGTCACTTCACAGAGCTCCGCCCCCTTATGCAAAACAAGCCGTGTCGTCGACGGAAGCCGGGCGCTGCGTCTCGTCTTCCGACAGATATTCCTTTAAAGGCGCATTTAAAGCCCTGGCTTCAGTCGCAGGAGCAGCGGACAGCCTGTACAGCGACAACATTCTGCCGCAGAGCCCGAGCAGCGACAGTCCGACCTCCAGAGGACACAAGCACGGAGCCAGCTGGCTGTCAACGACCCGGCGGAGGTGAGCCCAATGTCCGGTTAAAAACAGCAACAACAACAACAGTGGTGGTGGTGGTGGGGGGGACGAGTTTTACCCCGCCGCTGCCTCTGCTGCTGCTGCTGCTGGTTGGCTCTGATAGGCAGGATACTCAGCATCTCAGGTTGCTGCTGCAAGGAGGAGGAGAAAGAAAGGATTTCACTAGTTTTATAGGATATGTCAGGTTGCATAAATATCGCCTTTGCTGAATTAGAAAATATGCACTTTTAGAGTTTCAGATTAACGCTCTTATTAAAGGGGAGCTCCCATGACGGATTTTGTTGTTGTACTTTGCACAAGTGCTTCGTTCATTTCTCTGCAGCTTCTTTTATTAACCAGGAAGAAGCGCTTGAACACACCAGTGACAGAGTGAAGATCAAAACTTGGTCTATATTTGCGTAAAACGTGTGATTTCCTGCATGACTTTCTACAGCTTTTTTTTATTATTATTTGTCAAGATCTCAGAAGACTGACAGTTTCGGGAGGCAGGACAGTTCTGTCTTGCAGACTTTTGATTCAGTCTAGCAGTCTTAAGTATGCAGGAGCATCACTTTCAGTGTGTTTAGCCTTTGATTCAGAAGAAAATGCTCTTTCTTTTGTGGTGACCTTTGTTGGACTTTTCATCAGGTGGAGTCCAATAACGTGAAGCAAATAGTGCAAATCCATTACCTTGCACACATTTGCACCCCTTGAATAATTTCTTCTTCTTTTTGTTTCTATTTCACAATCTGTCGTTTAACGTGTAATAGACCAACAGAGTATTGCATAAACACACACACATATATATATATATATATATATATATATATATATATATATATATATATATATATATATATATATATTTAAAGAAGCAGTGTGGCATGGGTATTCTAGAAGCCTACCAACTTTCCACATCTTTCTGTCATTTCTTCTTTACAAATCTGCTCATGCTTAATTGGATAGGATGGATGGAGAGCCTCTGTGAAGTCTTGCTACCAATAATTTTGGATTTAGGTCCAGACTTTGACTGGGCCGTTCTAACACACGAATGCGCTTTAATCTAAACCCTTCGATTGACGCACTGGCTGTATGTTTAGGGTTTTTGTCCTGCTGTGCAGGTGAACCTCCACCCTAATCTCAACTAGCCTGGGTCCTCTCACAGGTTTTTACTTACCCTGTATTTTGCTCAATAAGTCTTCCATGCTCCCGCGCCCCTGCTGGGAAAAAAAAGGCCCCGCAGCATGACGCTGCCAACACCGTGTTTCACCATAGGGATGGTGTGTTCAGGGTGATGGTCAGTGTTGGGTTATCTAGTTTTCTACCACACAGAGTGTTTCACTTGAAGGCCCAAACGTTCAGTGGTCTTCCCACCAGCTCACAACGTCTTCTAACACATGTTTTCTGTGTCCCCTAACTGACTAGAGCCAAATATGGCTCTCCTTAACTGTTGCTTTGTTCTTGCCTCTCCATAAAAACAAGATATGGGGAGGGCTTGAATAATGTGAGGATATTTACATCCACCTGAGCTGTGGATCTCTGCAGCACCACCAGAGTGACCTTGGGACTCTCTGGTTGGTGCGCTCCTTAAACCGGCCTGTGAATATAGGTTGACGACAAAGCCTTTTATTCAGCTCCACCAGTGGAAGAGCACGGCACACTTTCAGTTTTATTTAGAAAAGCACTACTCTCTGATGTTCTGCATAGAAAAATTATGATAAAATATGTTAAATGTTTTGGCTGAAAATGCGACAAAATGTCAGATTTGGATAGTGTTGTATGCGTAAACATCTGAATCCATATCCTGCAGTGAGTGAGGAGGGCCGCAGTAAAAAAAACAAACACCCTGTTCATTCGTTGTTGTGTTTTTGCACGTGTGTGAGTGTTTGGTGCTGTATTGATTTAGTGTGCCGTAAAAGCCCAAATACTGCTCGTCTGTGCACACTGTGTGCTGATTTGTTAAGTCTCACCTCTTCGCTGTGTGTGTTTTTTATTTATTTATTTATTTATTTTTTTTAATTTTTTTTATTCTTGGTTCAGGCTCGACTGCAGGGCTTTACGATTACAGCCTGGACCAAAGGAACAACGTCTTGGGGACATTTATGAAGCTTTCAATGCCTTTTGGTGAGTCTGCTTTGGATGCTCATCACACACCCAAACTCATAAAGTATATATGACCCTTTTTTTTTTTTCTTCTTATCACTGTTGCATCGTAAGTCATTAGAATAAATCTGAACAATGCTATGCACAAGTGCTTTATTGCGACTGGTCATAGCCTAGGCGTTGGAATCACCTGACTGGTGCTGCAGGGGGGGAAAAAAAACGCACCTCTGAGGAAACTCCTTCCTTTTAAATCTGTCAGGTTCCTGGTTTCGTTTGCATTGCAGTTTAAGTTTTGCTTTGTGTGTGTTGGCGAGCGGCGGGTTTATGCTGAAGTGAAAGCAGTCGACTTCCTCTCCATGTAGTCTGACTGTCGACGGCTGCTGTGTCAGCATCAGGTTATTACCGACTCATCGTGCTCACAAGCGGAGAATGTCACATGAACACACAACACACGCACGCATGTGTATGTAATGTGGACACACACGATGACCTTTTTAAGTCAAACACATCAATATCTGCCAGTTGCGACGCAGAACCGGAGCGCATTTCCATAAATGAAGTCAGATCTATAGATTAGTTGGCTTCTTGCTATCTCAAGCTCTAATACAAAGGCTTATATTTCCCCAAATTACATATTGTTGATTTACTTTACTTCCAGATTTAATTAATAATGCAAACAGAGGCACACCCATATTTTTATTTTCAAAAGAGAAACACAAGGATTTGTTGTGTGCTTTTTGAATTTACAAAGACTTGTTTTGGGTGCAAAGACCGTTCAAAATATCTTGTTCAGACTGAACGGACAAAACGCTGATGAGTGGTTCATCACGCTCGCTGTAACCCTAGATCTGTTTCTGCATCACGTGAAAAAAAACTTCTGGGTCTTGCTGAAAGCTTAGTCAGCTTTCAGGTTCCTCAAAACTGACGACGTGCTTTAATGGGGGACATTTTGCTTTAGACCGGTCTGGTCCAGCACTTTGATCTCGTGCGTAGTGTCTGCTCATAATTTGTTTTACTGTTGTTTGTGCGATTTTGGCTAGCCTAAATCCAAAATCGCATGCGTGAGGACGGTGGGTGACAATAAAATTTGCTTTTGAGAAATTCCCCAAGGTCGTTTCAAAAGAGACAAAGAAAACTTGTCTTAAAGGTAGTGAAAGTTTTTTATTTTATTTAATGTCTTACTGAGAGTACATATATTGAAATATGGCTATTTTTTTCGCAGCTAAAAATGTGGCTCAAGACAAACTAGCATTACATTGACTAAAGCATAGTCTGTTGTAGTTCGAACACGGTCCTAACACGCTTGGGTCTGTATGACATTCTCTCAAAAAATAGTGCCTTAGACAACAAAAAAATGTCTGCCTTTCTGTACAAAAAGGCTTGGCCCACAAAATGATGCATTCAAAACATATGTGAACGTAGCCTTATCCCCTACTGATTTAAAATTGGATTGCAAAATACAAGAGGCTTCTGTGTTTTCAACCTGAAGTAAACATGTTTATTGTACACCCTTTTTTCATTCTTCTCTTTATAGAGTAACACCTGTCCAAGAAGATGGTGTTTTCTGTTTAGTTCGGCTATCTTGCTCTGGTGGCGAGCTAGCTGTCGACTCATTTCAAAACACGGCTGTAGTTTTAAAATTGCATAAATATAAAAGTGATGGGTGTTGACTTTCTTTGTTTTTGCAACCATTATGTAGAAACAGGTTGGGTCGGGGCAGGCCTTCTATGCGCAGCTTCCACCTGCAGAAACTCTTCAGCACTTTTTGAGACCTCACCAAAGTACTGTGACCTGTAGGAACCATATTAAGTGAAAATATTTTAGTTACTGATTCTTGTATCAAAAATGTTGTGCTAAACACACAGTAGAGTAAATTCTATTGCAGCAAAAAAAAAAAAAGCTTTTCAAAATGTGTTTTTCTGCATAAGCAGTATTTGTGCAGGACGTCAAAGTGATTAAACTCAAATGTGGTTCCTCTGCATGTCGAATCAGATATAATTTGAGGTTATATTCTCCGCTTCCATCTTTTCAGGCCATTTCCGCCTTTCTCTGTCCAACGCACACAGACACCCCATCAGTCCTGTCTTGTTTTTTAATCCTGAGCTCTGGGAAGTTGTGTACATAACCCCACTCCCTTCTCATGTGTGCCTCTTGATCGCAGATCTGAAGAAACCAGGAGGAAAAGAAATGAGTCAGTACGTTATGAGCCAAAGTTTGCTTTCTCACTTGCAGCAGGGCCTACAGTAGTCTCCTTATCTCCACTAGATCTGCTGCACTCAAACGTGGTGGTAACAGAGACTTGTCACTTGGTTGACTTCCCCTCCTCTCTGCATTTTGAGCTAATTCTTTATTTATTTATTGTTTTTCATGACTCTTTTTTATGTATCATCTGTTCTCATTCATTTTGCGTCCAACAGCTTCTCTGATTTTGTTTTCATTCCAGGTCATTTGAGCTCATCGCTTGCAGTCAAAGGGAAAACAGTGTTTTGCAGCGAAGCGCTACATTTCTACTGTCAAAGTGACATGTTTTAGAGGCTGAAATTTCATGATGGAGAATGTGTTTTTCACCCCAGAAACACTAGCTGTCAAGTCAGTCACTTCAGTAATCTCAGAGCTTTTGGTTTCATGGTTTTAGCCTTTTGCATGAGATCAAGAGCGCGTATTTTTTTTTCAATACTACAAATTAGAATTAAAGCTCTCTTTTAAAGTGTTTATGAGTGGAAAGTCTCCAGAGAGGCGGCTTTGTCTCACATAAATCTAGTCACACTGTGTTTTGAAGGTGTGGCACATATTCCCGAACAGCTGTTCTGTCATTTGTGTGATCAAGTGTAAATGGGGCCGTTTACCTGAAAGGCTTAAAACCTTCTCCTTTACTGTCGTGAAGGATTTGGATCTCTGTCTAAACCTAACTAAGATGTTCTGATGCCAAAATCTTACCAAACAACAACTGAAAACAATCAAATATGATATTGAAAAATGGCCACAATGGATTCCAGTTAAGATGTAAAACCCCAGTGCCCCATATAAAATGTCTCAACCACCATCATCATCAGTCAGTTTTTTTCAAAATCGCCACGACATGACGTGGGTTCACCCTCTTCTTCTTTCTGTGCATTTCTTCAAATCGTGTCATTGTATGAAAGTATTAGTCAAAAGAAGAGTAAAAAAAATCCACGGCATTTTATTTGTAAATGCATTTTATTTGTAAACTTGATGTTTTTTTTTTCCCACATCTGGTGAAAAAACGAAACAGAAACTAGCTGGAAACAGTCCAAACATGCAAATATTCACTGAAGTCGTAAAGCTTAAACCTGTTTTCTATTGTAAATGCATAATGGAAGCAGCTTCATTTAGTTTCTGGCATTACAACTATGTCAACCCCAGACTAGCATGAAAACCTTAACATGTGGACTGGTCTAACTTGAACTGGACTATCTTATCCCGGATAGAGTGTATTTTTCTGAATACAGTTTCTATTTCCGGTAACACTTTATTTGAAGGGGTCTACATAAGACTGACATTACACTGTCATAAACATGACATAACACCTGTTATGAACATAAATGACTCTTTATGAATGTTTATGACTGTTGTCATTAATTGTCATTCGGTAAATTATGACACTATTAAAGCAAAGTTGACATTGTTTAAAATGTCTTTGTTATGACAAGCCCTTAATTTAACAAAACCCCAAGCCCTTAAATTAACCTAATCCCAAATCACGCCCTAAATTTAACCTAATCCCAAATCAAGACCTAAACTTAACCTTGTCTCTGTTAATGTCAAGTCGTCACAACAAAGACCATTCTTAATTTTCTGAAAGATGTCGCTAAAATTTTGTCTCAACTCATCCTCAGCAACCCAATATCCTGTATCATCACATTGTATGAGCGGGATGTATTGTTAAATCATATGTGTAAGAACTTTAACACATTTTGTGAGACCTTGGGTTCTGTTTATCAGTTATGACATGTCCTTGATAAATATAATGTCTGACTACTGGGGGGAAAAAAGTTAAATTCAGAGTACTAATGTGTAATGGCATAGTAAGTCATTTTTAGGAGCTATGTCACATTTTTCATTTCTCTATTCCCTCACTCCGACTAACCATGTTGGGCTGAAAGCTAAGTACTTAATGCACATCTAAGTGGTCCAATAATTATAAGGTCAGTTATTCAAAAATGAAAGTCAACTGCCCCACAAAAACTTGTCGCTTTAACTATTGGGCACACTGAGGCAAACAAATCTTCTTTGGTGCAGACAGAGCATCTGCATTGTGTAGCATTATCAGATTACTAGCACAATATTTGGGTAAAATGTCTATAAATTTTGTTGCAGTGGTGCTTGTCTAGTCTATATGGCAGCACTTCTTGGTGACGCTGAATTGTTTTGCATGTCTAAATGAATCAGATTACATATTCTTCTACATTTGTATAGAAGGTCAGTGTTGGAGCGTTTATTCACATATACTCACATTATTTTATGCAACATACAAATGCAAGGCAGATTCACAAATAGTGTGTTGGTTGGTATTTGAGACATTTGAGAGGATTGGCCCAAAATTAAAGCACTTTATAAATATCAATATGATTAACTTAAATGGGAAGGAACTATTTGTCTTTTTTGCTCTAATCGATGGATGGATTTATAATTTATAAAGTAATGATTTTCAGCAATAAGAATTATTAAATTCTTTTTTTGAACCCAATAGTTTCTTGAAGTTTGGATGTTCTTTAAGAAAAATTAAAGGGCAACAGAAATAATGAAAGTTAAACTTATTCATTTCTTTTTTCCTCCAACGCTTAAGGCAAACCACAAACAAACAGCATAAAAAGCTTATGCAAATTTGTCCTGACTGCTCTGCCAAAAATATGTGTATTACTCCATCAGTGAGCCGTCTTCTCACATAATGCATCTGCCCTTTTATTATCAAATTTAAAGTTTCTCTCCCTAAACTTTTTCTCCAAAGTCATTATGCCTCTGTCCTTTTGGGTCAATCCCAATTTCATTTTCACTGACTCATCCTCAACAGATAATCATCTGATGACTAAATGGAGCCCTTCTTTCTGATGAAATGGCCACAAAGAAAGCTGACCGGATGCCAGAGATGTCTGGCAGCAGGTCTGTTTTTGATGTTGTGCATCTTGGCTCACTTTAGTTCATTTAGGCGACACAGTCACACACACCACACCCTCCGCATGCACACTTATCTCCTCAGTGTTTGCTGTTTGCTCTCAGTTAAAGTTTACCTTTTAACAGCTGTCGTATCATACGTGTTGAGATATTTTTCCTCAAACATATTCAAGTCAGTTTGTGTGAGTGCAGTTAAACCTGTGCATGTCCCTCAGATGGTAGGCACGCATTTCTTTCATGTCCTTCATATGAGAACAGCCTTGCTTTCGTTTTTATAACGTATGTCCATAAATCTATTAGACTTTAGGTTGTAAACAAAAAAAAAAGTCTTGTTTTCCAGCCCACAATATAAAATGTGTTCATGTTTTGCATTTACAGCAAAAACAAATATTAGATAAGGAGTTGTTCAGAGTTACAGAACACCAAGACAGCACATTTCCAATTGTTGAGAATGTTGGAGTTTTTGCTTAAAACCTAAACAGTACACTGATTGTCTCAGTTCTGTATGTGAACAGAGTTTCTACAGACGGCACCATCTTAATGGGCCTGCACTCTATAAGAGGGAGAGAGAGCAGCTCTGTTGTCTTGGAAAAAACAAGGAGAGAAGATACCTGGCCGAGTGCCAGTAATGTCATTAACACCGTAATGAGACACTCAGAGTGATAGCCCCTCACTCGCTCGGTTTTCTCCCAGGAGTTTTCTTCAACAGAACATGCTTTCTTATACTCCCGCAAATTCAATTTGATCTGTGTCAGTGATGGATTTCAAAGTTAGACAAAATCATGTTGGACGAACACATGGTGAGAAGGGATTGAACTGCAGCTCCGTAGCTGTTTAGACTTTTTTTTTGGTCCTCCTCAATGAAATTTATTTAACACTGGGTGTTGAATTATACTAAATGGATCTTCCAGGAAAAAAAGGCAGACAGTTGAAACCAGATATTATCATACACTGTACACTGGGTGTTTAGAAAAAACTAAAAGGATGCCTACAATCGTGACTGGGGTATTCTGGTTCTGTGTGTAGGAATGGACCAAAACTCCAGGAAACTATCGTGAGAAGCTTATGATGGCTTACTCAAGATGTTTAACTTGGGTCATATAGCTTAAAAGGCAATTCTAGCAAATACTAACTAAATGTATATAAACAAATTTGAAGACAGTTTCAATTAAGCCTTTTTTATCACATTATTCTGGCAATTCTATCTGACCTAAAACAGGCAGAGTTTTGCCCGATCTAATGTTGGACAGTAAGAAAATACCTAAAAATGATTTATATAATGTAGTAAAAACAATACTGAGGTAGATGGATTTCGTCTCACCATGTTGTGTGCCACCCACCTCATTGCCTGGCACAATGTAAGTAGTCAAACTTGTATTTTGTTTTTGTTTTTCGCGGTCATTGTTGGCACGTTTTGTGAAATCCTAAGTCATAATAAGGTTTATGTGCAAACAAAGAATAGGAAATTGTTAATTATAACCCTTGGCTGTTGATCAGGGAAATGGAATAAAACAGAAACAAAATAATTAAAAGCTGCCAATGCTTTAGCAATAGAAGTATTCATACATCCTTGTGTACTGGTTAAATAATTATCTTCTCTGCATAATTAGCTGGCATTTTTGTAAATTAGTTTGCCGTTTTACCATCTGAGTGTGTGTGTGTGTGTGCAGGTCAGTGAGTTTGGTCTTGTTGATTTTCTTTTTTTTTTTTTTTATCAGCGTCGCGCATGTGTGCAGGAATGAGTAAGACTGCAGGTCTGTGTGCTGTGCAGTGGAATATTCCATCAGATGAGTGGGCAGGGATAAAAACTTGCCACCATCAGGTTTAACGTTAGTCCAAACAGGTCTGTACATGCTGTTACTGTTCCTTTAGGCACGGCGACAGACGCAGCTCATGTGTAACAATAACGTTTGTTGCGAGACAAAAATCATATGTTTTTGGCTTCTGTCAGCGTCCAGGCTCGTGCGGTGAGATGCAGAGGGTTTTCAGTGACTCAGAGGCAGCTTTAAGGGCATATTTTTCCCTGAAAGACACAGCGAGGGAGTGTGACAGACTAAAAGATCATCTGAAAGATGAAGTGGCAAAGAGAGTTGATCTGCATCACTTCTTTGCATTATTCTTTTATTTGAATTTCCTGTTTCTCTTGGGGCTGAAAGCTTCAGGGTGGAGGGGGAGGGCAACAACGCACAAGCTGCCCCCTCCCCTTTGGCTGAGAAAGATTTCAGGCAGGTGGAGGATGCAGTAATGTAGCACTGGTTGGAGGTCTGAAAGGGACACAGGTGATTTTAGAGGCATTTAGGAGCATGACTGCAGGGCAGAAGTAAGCCAAGTGGCTGCTGTCAGCAGTCTGGTTAACCCCCAGCGCTCCACTGCGTTAAAACATCCAGCCCTACAGGAGCTACTGTGACTTTTACACAAGGGGTGGTCATCAGTTCGCGTGCAGCTTGTGTAATTAAGATTTTGGGGTCAGTGGCTTATATAAAAACGGTGCAAAATTCATGAGATATTTGACACCACGATAACATCTAGTGCATAGACAGATAAACATACCCCTCACCCCACCACCACCAGATTAAAGTAACGGTTTGTGAGTGAGGTCAGCATTCTCAAACTGCCTGCAACACACTGATAATGTATAGAAAAGCAAATAAACGTCACTATATATTCTGTCTTCAGTTCCAAACAATGTCAGTGTGAGCTGCTGTACACACCTCCTGTCTGTTATCTGAAGCCTGGAGGACTTCATGGAAATGTTGCTCAGATAAAAGTTGCCACAAGCATAGCTAGATGCTTGTGGGTTAGCATGTGGTCTGTGTTGTGCTAACTAATCTGCCGGTAGACTGATTACTGTGGGTATGTAGGCCAGCCAGAGTGCTAACTAGCCTGCTTATTAACTAGCAGGGCTAAAAATATTCACTGGGATGACTAAGCTGTTTCTGGCTGTCCGGTCATCTCATTTTCAGCTCGTGTTGGCCAAATTTTTCCCAAAATCAATATATCATCATCAATTAAGTATTTATTAATGTGTATAATTTTTTTTCCCCCCGCCCTGGTTTATTTTATTTAAAAAGGACAAGAGAAAGCCTAACAGTGGTGACAAAAAAGTGTTGTGGTCAGCTGGTTTCTATAGGGACATCTTCCCACTTTGGTAATCCTGAAAATGTCCATGCATCATGCTACATGACCGCACATGGAGGGGCTGTTGAAATCAGCATCTCCATTCAGTTCGCGAGCAGGAGGAAGCATGAAGTGTTCTAAAATGTTTCGGTACATTGCTACGTTGACTTTGGACTTCAGAAAACACGGTGGAGCAACGTCAGCAGATGACCTAGTTCTCCAAACCATCACTAAAACTAAATCTTCATTTCAGGCTTCAAGCAACGTATATTCTGTGCTTCTCCACTCTTCATCCAGACTCTGGGAACTTTTGTTTCCAAATAAAATGCAAACTTTACTTTCGTATGAAAAGAGAACTTTGGAGCTGAACTGAACAACAGTCTAGCGCCAATTCTCCTTAGCCCAGGTAAGAAGCTTGTAGCCCATGTGTAGGATTTTGCTGTGCGTAGTAGCTCTTGATACACTCACTCCAGTCCCAGTCCACTTCTTGTAAACTTCCCTCAAATTCCTGAATTCATTTTGTTTGACAATCCTCTCAAGGCTGCTGTTCGCCCTGTTGCTGGTGCACCTTTTCCTACCACACATTTTCCTTCCAATCAACTTTATATCCATTATGCTTGGACACAGAACTCTGTGAACAACCAACTTCTTTAGCACTGACTTTTTGTGGCTTACCCTCCTTGTGAAGGGTGTTGATGTCTGTCTTCGGGGTATCTGTCCAGTCAGCAGTCTTCCCCATGCTTGTGTAACCTACTGACCCCGAGGGAGAGACCATTTAAAGGCTTAGGAAAGCAGTGTTTCATTATAATCATGTTTTGAGTTAATTAGTTGATGAGGGTGTGATGCCATGAGTTTTCAATATTTCACTTTTTCACAATGTTTTTTTTTTCCGAGACGCTGAATATTGGGTTTTCATTATTTGTAAGCTATAGTCATCAAAATAACAGGAAATAAAGACTTAAGAAATTTCCCTCTGTGTAGCAAATCTATATAATATGAGTTATACTTCCTAAAATTAATGACAAAACTATTTAACCTTTTCACAATATCCTGACTTTGAGAAGTAAATGTATATCCAACATAAACATTTATGGACTTATTTTTCAGTTGCAGAAAACTGTAAAAAGTGTATATATGGAAAATGTGGCCCCACCTGGTTTTCAAATTGAAAAACAAAAAAATGGTAGCTAGTAGTCCACAATTATATTTTAACATTGAGTAATGCTAAGGTGACCTTTTATCCTGAAGCTTTGGCATTTAAGGCTCATTTAACAGGAAAAGTAAAATATCTTTCGGCAAACTTCAACTGTGAAAGTTTGACGTCAGCCAAAATGGTTTGAAAGTGAGATAAATTATTGTTTGGCTCTATTAAGGGCAACAAATGTTGAAACCAAACTTTTGTTTCATTTAAGTGATGTTGAGCTTGTAGGATACGCTATTACCTTAAGAAGAATATTTAAACAAAGAAAAAAACTTTTTTCTTACACAAAATTTTGCAGTTTGCTGTTGGACATTTTGTACCAAACAAACGTCAATTCATACCCTTATCAAAGAGATTTAGTACCCAGCTCAATGATGTTCGGTTCCCAAATTCAAAAAGCATTCTTCACTTCTGTCTCCCCAAATCTTCACATTTACAATGAACGTGTACTGTTTTAAAGGAACACAAAAATACTAAAAATATTTAATTGTTCTTCTGAGATGCTTCTATAATTTACTGTTCTTTAGTTAGGAGCTTCTACAGAAATATAGCCTTGTATTTACAATAATAATTTCAGAACAAAGCAAAGAGTGAGTGGTAAAACTGGTGAAGTGAATTACTTCAAAGCCATTTTGGTTTGGCCAGAGATCATAATCTATCATATTTAATAAGACTCAGCTGACCCAGTCAGCTAGTTTCCCATTCAAGTTTCAAGAAAAAAAAGTAGATATCAGTCAAATTTTTATAATTGTGCATAACATTTTTGGTTGCTTTATTTTATACGAGGAATTACATGCAAAATCAACAGTGGTGGCAAAAAATTTTCCGGTCTGATGATTTATGGAGAGAAATTTCTCCATTTTGACACCCTGAAAATTTCCTGACTTTTATCCAGAAGGGATGTGACAAGAAAATTGTTCCTCTAATTTTTCAGATATACAGTCATGTGAGACAATTAGCATACCCCTATAAAAGGATGTGTTTTTCTAACAGATTTGCACACATGGATATTTAATATTAATTATAACAACACGTAAATATTGAAGTAATATAAATAAACCATAGAAATGGAAGGAAATATATTTTAAAACATTACGTAATTAAAAAAAGCAAGTTACCTTGAGGGATAATTTGGGACACCCCCAACATTTATTTGCACTCAAAATCTTTATGATCACAAACAGGTGCATCACACCTGGTACACATGAGGAGAACATCATTACTCGGGATTTTGACAGATGTTTGCCCTGTTTAAACCTCAGACCTTTACTTTGGTGTGCTTCTGACTGATAAAGTGAGTGTGAACATTATGGTGAGATCCAAAAGATTGTGGCAGCGTATTAGTCTGGTAACCATCTAATGAAATGCTGTAGTTATGCTACATTTTAGTGAGTGTTAGATATTGTATGAAACTACAGGTTGCTGGAGCTGTTGAAAGCAGTTATTTGGGAAATAACATAACTTACTGACACTGTGGATGTCACAGATGTGGCATATAGAGTCATTTATCTCGGGGCAGCATGTACATGTGGTTAAACGTTGGAAACTATGCTACTTCACTGTCTGACAGATAGCTTCCAGTGGTGACACATACTGCTCCTGCAGGGCGTGTCCTTGCTGATCTATAAGAAGCTGATGTATCCCTTATTCAAGGCTCTTTCCCATTCCTTTTCCCCACATTTGTATTATAAGAGCCACAGCTAAGATCTGTAACCATTTCTATGGCTAGTTTTAAAGTGTTAAAGTATAGTTTCTGTTATGAGATTAATTACCTACTAAAGAAGTCTTCAACATATTAAATTGTGCTTCCTCGGGATAAAAGAACCAGAAGGGATGCAGAGATGTCCAACCACCTACAGGGGGCGGTAGCATTAACAGTTGGTGCCGAAACCCGGGAATGAGTATACATCCCATAAGTGTATGAGTATTAAGTGCTGTGTCTCAACTCTAGGTTTGGAAAATGTTGGATTAGTTCTGCTTACTTTGCAGTAGAGAGATCCTTATGACTAAAGACCATCCTGTTATAAAGAGGACTGAAAGTTTGACTTTGACTCGGATCCACTGTTAGTTTGTGTCTATTCAGCGATTTGCTGGAGTTATAACATTTCGCCTCTGCTTTAAAAAAAAACAACTTCTGCGACTTGACTAAATTTAGAGCTGTGAGGTTGTTCACGTGTTGAACACACATATGTGGCACATCAAAATGCTTTAATATTTCTGCGTGTCCTCATTGCATCGTATTCATAAAAGCTAGTATAGTGTTTTCAGCTCTGTGTTTTTGGGAGGAGATTTGTCACTGATGGTTATGCATGCTGACACACATGTGCCGCTCCTTGTGCAGCTCTGCACTGCAGTGGTTCAGCACTTTCCTGCACCCATCCAGGCTGTTGTTTTACTCTTTTCTTTCTCTCTCTGTCTCTCTGTCTCTGTCTGTCTCTGTCTCTGTCTCTCTCTCTCTCTCTCTCTCTCTCTCTCTCTCTCTCTCTCTCTCTCTCTCTCTCTCTCTCTCTCTCTCTCTCTCTCTCTCTCTCTCTCTCTCTCTCTCTCTCTCTCTCTCTCTCTCTCTCTCTCTCTCTCTCTCTCTCTCTCTCTCTCTCTCTCTCTCTCTCTCTCTCTCTCTCTCATCCCTGTCATCTGCTTACTAAAGCTGGGAACGAGGTCACTTTCCTTGGGACGTTGTCACCTGCAGAGGTCGGATTATCTAAAACTCTCTTCCATTCAGCCTAAGCTTTGTGTGCTCAATGATGAATGCATCACAAAAGACTACTTTTTAGAAAAAGTATAAGACTCAAACCACAAACATCAGTGCAGCCCTGCAGCATGTCAACTTGATCCAGACATTTTCAGCTTTGTTATCTGTTTGAGTCAGTGCTCTGTTGTCGCTTGTCGTGTGCTTACGTGCCTCACTGGGGTTTTACACCAAAGTTCATGTCTGCTACAAATAGAGATGGCTTTTCAAGAGTCAGGTGGTGGAGTTCTTAGAAACACAAATAGGTCACTAATATAGATGCAACTTGGGAGATGCTGAGAAGCATAGAGTTTCTTACAAAGGTATTAATATTTTCTACATGTTGTCATGTTGCAACCAAACATTTCAACATATTTTTTATGTGATTTACATTTGGTAGACATACACAAGCGCAAAAGTTGGAGCAGTAAGGCGTGCGTCAGTATCCAGCCCCCCCTCAGTTCACAGCATGGAAAATCAGCTTTTCGTTCCGCTCCAGCTGCAAGTCTTCTGGGGTGTTTCTCTGTAGGCTTTTGGGTCATTGTCCTGCTGGAAGAGGAACCTTTGTCTCTGTCTCAAGTATCTTGGAGCCTCTAACTGGTTTTACGTTCTTCTAAAACTGGTGTCTCTGTATCTGGCTTCATCCATCTTCCCTGTACATGCTTCAGGAAAGCATCTCCACTGCATAATACTCCCACCCCTATGTTTGTCTCAGTCTCTGATTAATGCTCGGCTTGGCCAGCCGAACAGCTTAGGTGGAATGGCCGTGTGTTGGAAGGTTTGCAGTCATGCCGTACGCCTTCAACTTTCGGTTTAAGTTAGTCCTGCTTTATAGTTCCCCTTAACTTTAGCTCTGACTCATCTGCCGTGTAATTTGATAGAAAAAAAAGCCTTTAAAACGCCTGTGTGGAATTAATGACGTGTTTCACTTAGTGAGTTGAGTTACTGAAACAAATGAACTTTTCAACAATAATTTTATTTAATTCAAGATGTGTGCCCTCAGCAATTCAGTTTAAACATAATCTTTGCAAATTAAATATTTCTCTAGCCGGACGGATTGATTTGTCTGTGTGTTTTCCTGTAAGGCATCTTTTCTGCATCCTCCTTACTGTCTTATTCAGTTGCTTTTTAAATCAATCCAACTCTCCTCTATTGCAGACTGAGTTGCCAAAAGCAGCTTTACATTCGTCTAAAAGGAAACAAAATACAAATCACAAAGGCTTGAGGTGAATCTCCTGTGTCTCGTTTAAAATCTGGTTCCAATTCCAGTTTGTTAAAAAAACAGCAACACTAAATACCTATAGAATCATATCTCAAACCAGCTTTAAGTTGATTCCTATTTTAATTTATGCTGCCTAACAGGAAGTTTCAAAATGCCATGTCTTTAAAAAAAAGAATTCCAGCTTTTCATTTCTACAATCAGTTGCACCATTAGCACTTAAAGGAGAAGTCCGGTCAAAATCAGAATTCAAACTGCTGAAAGTACTTTAAATATAAAACTACTACATACTGTGCAAAAAATTATAAGTTTTTTTAATTAATAATAATTCTCATTTAATCAGGTTTATGTGGAGGAATCCATCTTGGTCAAGAATAGTACTGTCACCTCCCATTTTTTGACGTCACTCGGCGGACCCGCTGTTGAGCAAGTTTCAACGCTCTGTTTGTCACGGCGCACTATTTTCCAAGATCAAACTCAGTTGGGTCCTACAGTATATATCTATACACGCGTGTGTGTGTGTGTGTGTGTGTGCGCGCTCCGCGCAGCACGCCTTTGCCGGCGCTGCAGCAGAGCGCGCGCGCACACACACACACACACAGCGGAGGAGAGATCGCTGAAGTGACTTAAGTTAGCTGATTATTATAGTATAAGTATTAAAATATAAGAGCATTCCAGCACATGCTGGGCTGATCACGGCTTTGCACCGGCGCTGCAGCTGAGCGCGCGCACACACACACACACACACACACACAGCGGAGGAGAGATCGCTGAAGTGACTGTGTTGAAATAAGCAATGTTTTTTCCTCTTTTACCAGTTGTGTTGGAACATCCGATGGCCATGCACGTGGGCATTGTTGCTTCAGCAATAGCTCTTGGGAATGTCAGCGGTGAAGTCCTCTGGAAATCCGAAATAATTATTGATGATCGCAGCTGTGTAGAACGGCTCCTATTGACTTTGCATGGAAAGCGGAGAGAAATACTGTCGCCGCTTCCGCTCTTCCACGTCGCAGGATGTGATGTCAAACGCCCCTTACTGCCCATATTTGGGCAGTCATGTCAGCCCCCATACACAGTGATTCAGACGACAATTTATGTTTTTATTTTCTAAAGATAAGTTCATTAAATAACCACAAATGTATTAGTTTTAGTTATAGCTAATGATACCCTGATTTTTCCTTGTTGACCGGACTTCCCCTTTAATATATCATTGCAACATGTCCAGCCAGTTGTGCATATGAGAACCACTCACATTACTGTACAAAAGCTTCACGCCAGTCCTAATTTCTTTGTAAACTTGGCACAAAAGTAATCTGTGTTTGTTTTTTGTTTTTTTCCTTGTTGTAACAATAGATCATATACGATTGTAACGCCTGTGTGCAACATTTATAAGGCAATTGCATGTGTGGATTAAGCAGCAGAGTTGAGGATGTTTGTTGAACCCATAAAAACATTGCCAATCACAAACAGTTTATTCTGCTATTGATTTTATTTGATGTTATTTATTAGATTGTCTGGTTGAAGTGTGAAGAAACCTGACATGTTGGCAATAGCTATGTTTGACTTAAAAAAAAAACAACTTTTATAACAAAGAAAGCCATTTTTTTTCCATAGTTTAATTTATAACCCTGGGCTTTCATCTTCTTGTGATCCCTGGTTGCTCTGCAGCTCCAACACCTTTCTCTCCAGTTTTATGTCAGATCATATTTCTAAAGCATTTTACAGCATAAATTCACCCACTTTTTTTTCAGTGCCTGTAGCTTTAACCGCCGAATTTAAAAATTAATCCTTTTATGCATCATAGTTAAAGCTATTCCACCAAAAAAGTGCAAAGAGGCGCAGTTTAGGACCCATAATCCTTGCTCTTTATAGGCCAACTCCGTATAAACCTGTCCTAAATGTATAGAAGAAACTAAGACAGGGAGATGAGGAAGAGAAACGGAGGGAAAACTGAGATGGTGCGTGTACTGAAAGTGTGAGCTTGCCCTGGTATCATCTGGGTGTGATAGGTAATCTGCTCTGGCACAAGAATAAACACTCACTAAAATAGACCTGTGTGCACAGGGTGCTGATCTGAGAAACACAAGAGACGACAATTATTTGTCCCTCTCCTTGAACTTTACGGCCATCTTTCTTACATGCGATCTACGCTGGTTACACTCCTCTCACCTCCACCTCTTTCTTTATACTTAGCTTTATTTTAGCTGCATCTGTTTGCTCCCTTCCTCCATACATCTAGCCTTCCTTCTCTATGCCCCAGTTCTCACGTGAGGCTGTATTTTTCTACTGATGACTCCCAGAGAGACTGAGGTGTGATTCTTTACAGGTTGGGCTCGCGTTACCAACGCTCGCAAAAACAGTATGGGGGACTGACTAGTGTATGTGTGCGCACCTTTATGATCAATGCTTTTTTTGTATGCTTTGATAGAATTTAACCCACTGAAAAACTATAACAATTCAGAAAAATACTTCCAAACTAAGTTTTCTGCAAAAAATGGATGAATTATATGCTTCCTTTGGCTATAAAGGAAAAACGGTATTCAAGTGAGTGATGGAAACAGAAAGATTGTCCAACATAATGAAATAATAATATGAAAAATAAATCAATAAAAAGTATTATGTATAAATTAAAAAAAGGAAAAAGAAAAAATGTGCAAAGGATATGAATAACTTTAATTTTAAAAATAAAATCTTCTTTTATATGGTTTTACTGTATAAAATAGTATAAAAATAAATTAATGATATTACATAAATAAAAAAGAAAACAAAAGTTTAGTTCATCCATCCATCCATCCATCTTCTTCCGCTTATCCGGGGTCGGGTCGCGGGGGTAGCAGCTTCAGTAGGGAGGCCCAGACGTCCCTCTCCCCAGCCACCTGGGCCAGCTCCTCCGGGGGAATCCCAAGGCGTTCCCAGGCCAACCGGGAGACATAGTCCCTCCAGCGTGTCCTGGGTCTTCCCTTGGGCCTCCTCCCGGTGGGACGTGCCCGGAACACCTCTCCAGGGATGCGTCCAGGAGGCATCCTGACCAGATGCCCGAGCCACCTCAACTGGCTCCTCTCGACGTGGAGGAGCAGCAGCTCTACTCTGAGTCCTCCCCGGATGACTGAGCTCCTCACCCTATCTCTAAGGGAGAGCCCAGACACACTACGGAGAAAACTCATTTCGGCCGCTTGTATCCGGGATCTCGTTCTTTCGGTCACGACCCAAAGCTCGTGACCATAGATGAGGGTAGGAACGTAGATCGACCGGTAAATCGAGAGCTTCGCCTTTTGGCTCAGCTCTCTCTTCACCACAACGGATCGGCACAGCGCCCGCTTCACAGCAGACGCCGCACCAACCCGCCTGTCGATCTCCCGCTCCATCTTCCCCTCATTCGTGAACAAGACCCCAAGATACTTGAACTCCTCCACTAGGGGCAAGACCATGGTCTCGGATTTGGAGGCACTGATTCTCATTTAGAGGCACTGATTCTCATCCTGGCCGCTTCGCACTCGGCTGCGAACCGCTCCAGTGAGAGCTGTAGATCACGCCCTGATGAAGCCAATAGGACCACGTCATCCGCAAATAGCAGAGACGCAATCCTAAGGCCACCAAAACGGATCCCCTCAACACCTTGGCTGCGCCTAGAAATTCTGTCCATAAAAGTTATGAACAGAATCGGTGACAAAGGGCAACCTTGGCAGAGTCCAACTCTCACTGGAAACGAGTTCGACTTACTGCCGGCTATACGGACCAGACTCTGACACCGGTCATACAGAGACCTGACAGCCCTTATTAAAGAGCCCGGTACTCCATACTCCCGGAGTACCCCCCACAGGATCCCTCGAGGGACACGGTCGAATGCCTTCTCCAGATCCACAAAACACATGTAGACTGGTTGGGCAAACTCCCATGCCCCCTCCAGGATCCTGCTGAGGGTATAGAGCTGGTCCAGTGTTCCACGGCCAGGACGAAAACCACACTGCTCTTCCTGAATCCGAGATTCGACTATCCGACGGACCCTCCTTTCCAGAACCCCTGAATAGACCTTACCAGGGAGGCTTAAGAGTGTGATTCCTCTGTAGTTGGAACACACCCTCCGGTCCCCCTTTTTAAATAGGGGGACAAGTACCCCAGTCTGCCAATCCAACTGCCCCCGATGTCCATGCGATGCTGCAGAGCCGCGTTAACCAATGCAGCCCCACAACATCCAGAGCCTTAAGGTACTAAGGGCGAATCTCATCCACCCCCGGGGCCTTGCCACCGAGGAGCTTTTTAACAACCTCGGCAACCTCAGCACCAGAGATGGGAGAACCCGACCCAGAGTCCCCAGGCTCTGCTTTAATTTAATTTAATTCAAATTAATTCAAATTAAAAATAACACTTTTAAATTCATATAAAATAAATCCATACTGTAAGTAAAACTCCCTAAGTAAATATTGGATAAATAATGAAAACAGAAAAAAAGAGAGAAAAATTCCATCTTTATTACTTTTTTTTTTTTCCATCATTGATTTTTAATAGTAATTACAACTTTGTAAGAAACTGATGAAAAATAACCTAAAGGTTTCAAGAAAAAAAAATCCCTCTGAGATAAAACGGTGTGATGCGGGAAACAGGCTCTCAACATTCAGATTTTGAAGTTAGCAGTAGCTTTTTTGGCACGGTGCTGTAAAATCTTGATAAATTCTAATTTAGAAGACATGCTAAACATCAAATTGTAGTGCAACTAAATGCTTTGTTTTTATAAACACGTTGTAAAGATAGTTTTAAATTTTTTGTTTTGTTTTTCTGTCTGCCAGAGGAGGAGCCGCCCAAGGTTAGGACGTAATAAATGGCCAGACTTTCAGAACCCACCATGGAAGCACAAACAAAAACCAGTCTTAACTGATTAGAGGATTCAGGAGGTTGCATTCTCTAGTAGTCCAAACACACCCTAAGCAATTTTAGAGTCCTGTCGCAAGTTTCCAAATGGATTTAGGTCAGCACTTTGATTAGGCCGTTCTAGCACATGAATATGCTTTGATCAGTGTTTGATTGTTGGCTAATATATTCCAGATGTCATGAATCGGTATTTTGCATGTCAGTAAGATATTGAACTTGTTTTGTTGGCTCGACCGCAGCAGATTTTCACAGCCAGCACACAGGGCAGTCTGCAGCATGCTAAAGGTTACAGAGCGTGCCGGAAGCTTACATGAGAAAGACAAACGTGAGGAAAATTGCAACATTCAACCTACAATAGCAATGGGTTTCTTACTGCCACTCTTCAATAAAAGACCAGATTTGTGCATGACTAGTAGCTGTTGCCTCAGCTTCTCCCACCCGAGCTGTGAATGTCTGCAGCTCCTCCTGAGATACCATGGGCGTCTTGGCTGTTTCTTTGATTAAGGTGGATGGACTGAACAATGCAAGATATTAAGATCTTGATATTCAGATGTTTTTTTTGTTTTTTTTTATTTAAAGCCTCCATATGTTTCATCGTCCTGCCCCAGTTGGTAAACCTGATTTTAAAAGGCTCATCAGTTACATACTTGGTGCATTTCCATCCTGCTTGGAGAGGAAACAAAGTGTGTTTTTTGCTTTGTATGGTTGTGAGCCTGAAGCTTTTTATGTAATCAGCTGCTGTGTGTGTGAAGTTAGTTGAGGAGGAGCTTCTGTGTTTATGCGCAACTTAAAGATTGATGACCGTCTTAGGCGACTCATAAATGTTAATGGTGACATGTGAGAACGCTGAATAATGGAGAGGAGAGAGATGAAGGGGGGAAACCTCCCATCTTCATCCAACTGTCGATTTCATCTCCCGGTTCGTTGGTCCTCCTTTCCCCCGACTTCATTTGGTCCGACTTCGCCATCATTTCTTCTTCTTACCTCTGTTCCCCTGTTCAAGCCCTCCTTTCCCTCCCTTTCTCACATTCAGCTGTGCGTTTTCCTCAGAGACCTGATGAAACTCATAGAGCTGCTGATGTGTGTGTGATGAAACATCTCATCTCTATTGGATTCGTCCCATGGACACAAAAACGCTCAGTGGGATTCAGCTCGGTCAGACATCCTATCAAACCCCCTTGCAGACTGTTTTTCTGCCTTTCTCTGTGAGGGATATTAATAGCTGGAGGCCTTCCCTCCCTCATTTACTTATTTTTATTTCTGTGCTCGTATCTGCCGTGTTATTTTTGCTGCAAACACAAGCCCTCTGTTCGAAACAGTAGCTCAGTCTGAAGACGCTTCAGCTCGTGCAGCACATTGCATTCTTTCATCCATCCCGTCCAGCTTCAAAGACTGTCCGAGTGTCTGCGAGGATGAATCATGCGCTTAAACGAGTTACACGTTGTAAAAAAAAAAAAATATAGAAAAAAAGGACTCTTTTCACAGGAGAGAACACATGCATGTGTGTTTCTCTTGTGGTATCAGCCTGTAGGTCATCTCAGACAACTCAAACTTACAGTTTCAAATACTTGTCGGTTGCTGTGTCTAAATACCAATACCAAATAAGTTTTATTTTTTTTTATTTTAAATCTCTGTATTTGGCCTCTAACTTGGAACCAAAAATGTCCTTTACGTGCTTACATCCTAGAACTGGATTGTTTTAAAATATCCCCAAGACTTTAATCGGGTGTTTGTTTTTCTTCCTTTTCTACAATGCAACGTAATCCTGTGGTAATTTGTCAAAGTATTTCCTCTGTGAGACAAAGAACATATCGACAAAAACAAAAACATTCGGCCACTTTTATTTCTGTAGCTGCTGCAAAAAGGTTTTTCTTGATCAAACTCACGCAGAATATGAAAGGTGTCTGACGACAACATTATTAGTTGTAGTTGAAACCAACTGCAATTGTGTGTTTTTTTTTAAAAATGAATTTATGACATTAAATAGGATAAAACCTTTCCTGTTTTAGGTCTAGGATGTTAGGATTTCATAAAATGTTTCTAATTGATAAATGCAAGAATAATGTTTTTATAATTCAGACATTTGCATACACTATGATTTCATAACATTTGAACGATTTCCACAGGTCATGGCTCTGTAAGCTTCTGATTGGTTAAATCCCAACATTAGAGGCAAGTCGAGAATCATTTGTGGATTTTTTGTCTTTCTTTTTTTCATTAATAAAATGCCTCCAACACACTGATTCCTTGTCTAACGTCACAGAGAGCTCAAAAAGAGATGATGGACAAGATGTCAGGATGTTTCATCACTAGGTGTAATTTTCTGATGTCTGAAGGTGCGACGTTTATTTTTACAAACTGATAGGCAGGCATCATACGTTTAGGAAGCAGACGGGTTCTGTTTCCCAGAGATGGATGTCCTTAAGCGAATCATGTTGTTCCACTTGATTGCCTTTTTGTTTTGTGCCATGTACCGGCTAAATTCAGATTTTGACAGACCGACCTTTATTGTTGTGAATAAACGCAAAAAAATAAAATTTTACGATTGTCAAAAAAACACATGTAGTAGTTTCTAAATATAATATAAATATTCACTTCCTTACTTCTTTTAAGGCTGCAGTCATTAGCCAGCATCTCCCAGAAGCGTTCCAGTGGGAAGTAGCTATACAGTTAGCCACCAATGATGGTATCAGTGCAGTTTTTGATGTTATTTTTTTCTTTTCAAATTAAGCTTTTTTTCAATACAAAACATCACTCGGACTCCAATAACTAAAACGGGGAAAATGTAAGTAAATTATTCCTTTCTGTGCCAAATGACTCCCAGACCAGGATTTGGGTCCGCGTCCACTCCTCAATTATATCTTACTGCAAGTTGTATTGTCCTACATTGCATTGTATTTTATCAAATGGTATCCTATCGTATCCCATAGATTCATATTTTATTACATTGCATTGTATCCTTTTGTATCATGATATGCCATATTTCTTTTCATGTGTGACTCTAAATGAAACACGCTGCACCATACTCATTTCGGCATGCCTAAAATACAAATTTCCTGTAGTTCAATATTTTCCCTATTCTGTGTCTCTTGACGTTGTGATTTTGGTTTCTTCCTCCAGATTGATCAGCCAATCGATGGGGATTTTTACAGGAGCTCCGCCCGCCAGCGCCACCAGCCCTCCTCCCCCCTCCCGCTGCAGCCTGTCGCTCGCCCCCACCCACACCATCATCCAGCCCTCCATCCAGCCTCCCAGACACAAAATGACTCTGGAACTCACCGAATGGTCTTCTATATGGATTTTTACTGCTTGTAATAGACAGTAAAGGAAAACAACGGAGGAAACCTCAATGACAAAAAAGCCATAAACACCCTGTGCACCCACACACACACACTCACACACTCACAAACATACTCATACACGACCCATTCAAACACCGGTTTACCAACAAACCAAATACATTTTCAAGCAGTTTCGCACACACCGTCACAGCAAACACAAAGAAGGAAACGCACAAAGCTGCTCTTGGAATGTACCACTCACTCTTCCTGTGAAATACAACTGCTCACCTATTTTTTTGGGGATTTTCTACAAGCCTCGGAAAGCTGATTTGCAATTTTTTTTTTTTTTACTGTGGGTGGAAAACAGCAAGGATTAAATTTGAAGTTGCAGTGGGTTCTGGAGGACAACTTGTTTGGGCCACAAGTGATTTCAGATTTCTTTTGGGCTTTTTCCTCTTTAGATCTGAACATTTTTAATTGTTAGATTGAGAAGTTATAGTTCATCCTGCAGTTAAAAAAAACAAACATTTGTAGGCATTTTGTTTTAACTAATTTTGTTAAGTGAAAACTCGAATACGTACAGGCCAGTGTTTTACATTCAATGGTTGCAGTTTGTAGCTTGTAAAAATTCAATTTAATTGCTTCAAGGAAGTTACTGCTGGTTTTAAATAAGCTACAACAAACTTAATACAAGAAGTTTGTGAAAGTAAGAAGTAACTGTAGTGTTTACCTTTCAGGCTTTTTGGGTTAGAGGGGGAGTTATTTTTGCCGCGTGCATGCCCTCCGCCATGCCTCCGCAGAACACAGAGGCTGACGCTATGCAGGTCGGATCTCTGGTTGGCGAGATCTGCGGCAAGAAATCCTCTGCCTCGGGCCCGGAGGATGAGAAAGGGGCAGCAGGCGGCGAGGCGGATGGATTGGGGGGCCAAGGAGGAGGCCGAGGAGGGGAGGAGTCGGCCAGCGAGGGATCCATCGAAGGGATTCCCCTGAAGCGATGGGTGATGCACGGCGCCGTGATGTTCGGCAGAGAGTTCTGCTACGCCATGGAGACGGCACTGGTGACACCTGTGCTCCTGCAGATAGGTGAGTCACTGTAATTTTCGCTTTTTCTGCCTAAAATATAATCTCTCAGCTCTTATTCTTGTAATGAAGTCACTATGCAGAACTTGATGGAAAATAAACTGTCACACTTCTGTACTTGAACTGTCATAAATTTCGCAAACAGGCACCCAATAGCTTTTGTTAGAGGAAAAATATATATTTGGAGTCACAATCACACTGTTTTCTGCATATAAAGTCATGTTTTAACTATTTTTCCTTAAAACAGCATGTGTAACTTTTAGCCACTAGGGGGTGTGAGACCCGTTCCAGGTTTAGCGTCCCTGTAGGCTACTAGCAACACTGCACTGTCGCAAAATCAAACAGTTTTCCTCTGTGTTTTGGAATTTGAAAGCAGACCACTTTGGACCAGCAGTTTGATAAGTAATTGAGTTAGTTCTAAAGACAAGGCCACATTCACCCCTCAACTTTAAATCCTACATCACAGAACCAAAAATATGTCTGATCAGGTAAGTGTCATATCTGTTTTCTTAGTATGTGATGTAGCTTGGTAGCTTAGCATTTAGCTCCTACAAAACTGAAAAATATGGACTCGCACAGCCAATAACATAACTTACCAGTATAACAATAACAATGAAAAAAGAGAATAGGTCTTGCATCCTGATTACTCTTTCATCAAACACCAACGAGCAAATTTTTTGGCAAAATTCGCTCTTGTTTTTCCTCCTAAGCAATCCGTGTCTCGATATTTGGTTTTGGCCTCCTCAGGTATAGGTTTCCTCTTTTTGCTTCCCTCGGCCATGACAAACTTTGACTCGAGGCTGAGAAAAGTAGAAGCACGTAAGGTTAGCTCTCATGCTTAAGGGGAGCTCAGACTACCATAAAGCGGAGCTCTCGGTCACATGACCCATTCAGCAAGGAATCCGTCCCTCTCAAGTTACATAGGCGAGTTTTTGAGAAGGGCAGCCCGCATGGAGCATCAATATGCGCCAAGTGCTGTATATTAACCTGAAAAAATCTCAAATTAAGCTAATACTTGGATCACAACTTACACAGGGTGCTTTAAGTTAGACGAAAAAAATTTGTTTCTTTGGCTCCCCCTAAAGGCTTGATATGAAACTCTAATATTTCTGTACACAAAACATCCTAAATTCCACAGACACCCACTTGCTTTAGTTGCAATTATTTAGGTTCATTGTCACATGATGTTCTGCGTATAACTCCATGTTTTAGCTCTTTTTCCTAAAAGTGTAACTCACACCAAAAATCAACTTTTTATTACAGATAAACTGTATAAATTTGGGACTAAGGGTATTACTTTAATGTGCAATTTTTGAACTTGTTTAGTTCTGCAATATTTGTCTTAAAACCATCTTAGTGCTGCCCTCTTAGCACTAAGCACACTGGCTATTGCAGTTGAATTATTGGTTCAAACTGTACTTACTTTCGTCACCATAACCCTGCTATGGGGGATACAAGCAGATACTTGTACCGGTGAGTGGGAATGGAGCACCTCCAGTTTTCCTCATCTGATGTCCATATGCTAGTATTATTTTTATATTTGTGAGTTTAGATTAAAAGTGGCTAACTACTGTTTATTTAGGGGCGCTATGATAACTACTGCATGGTTTCCAAAAGGAAAAATAATAAAGAAAGTACTTTGTCTCTCATAATTGAGAGACAAAGTCCTACTTGCAATAATAAATATTTGTAGTATTCTGACACCCTCTAAAACATTTATGAAAAATCAAAGCTACAGATGGTGTGAAAATTTATAATAAATATGAGGGTGAGAAAGTGATAAAGAATTAATTAGGATGAGGGTAGGTAAAAGACTAAGTCAGTCTCAATCTGAGTTGTTTAATTAATAGTTCCTTTGCTGCTTTATTTTAGTGCCTACCCTCTCTAAATTCCTTCTCCTCCCTCAGTGACCCTGTATGATCTCCTAACTTACATAACCAAGAAGCCATTTATAGGGAGGTCACTCAGGCCACCGTAAGTCCTGTCTGCCTCACCCTGGATGAGCCAACAGAAGGAACCAGGCTTAAAAATGCCCAGTTGTTGTTGTTGTTGTTGTTGTTGTGGCTGAAGGAAAGTTATTGAGTCGCCATCAAATTTCCTTGATGCATGAGAGTTCCATAAAATGATCACCTGAGATGTGAATGTAGTAAAAGCATTTCTCTGTTTGTGGTGTTAAATGAAAACTTATTTGCTCTGTTCGTTTTAGTGGAACCCTGTTTCAGGTCAGCCATCTGTGGATTCAGACAGGAGAGGAGCTGCATGCTTTTGTTCTAATTTTAGCCCTGATTTAGCTGCCTTAGCCCATTTTTTTCAGATCGGTACACGCTTAAACCCTTGTTGATAAAATTTGAAACGCCTCTGAGGTACAGATTGTACAGATTAATTCCCTGAAATAAATTAAACTGAATCAGATATAGTTTTGACTCCATTTAAGATTTATCACTGCAGAGAGAAATAGAGCTAAGCTGTTTTTCTCATGCCAGGCTCCTTATTGATTATATTTGTAGATTGTAAATGGCTTGTACCTTTACACTACAATCAGTCATTCACACCCTGACGGTGGTGAGCTATGTTAGTAGCCACAGCTGCCCTGGGGCAGACTGACGGAGGTGAGGCTGCCGTACTTCAACACCACCGGGTCCTCAGACCAATGCCAGCAGGCACTTCAGGTGAAGTGTCTTGCCCAAGGACACAACGACTGAGACGGTCGGCGCGGGGGATCAAACCAACAACCCACCAATTGCAGGATGAACTCCTGTGCCCCATTTGTGTACAACATTAGCATCTTTCCTAATTAATTATACAGTATGTTTTAGTTGTTGCATTGCAGACCTACAGCTCTTAATGCTATTCAGGGTTTCCCCCTAGAACATTGGGTAATCCTGGCGATGGATGTCTTGTTGGGTTGCGGGAGGTGCGCGCGGAGCCGTTGAATCGGAAAGGGGGTGGGGGTGGGGGGGTTGTTGCATGATGCAGCTTGAAAGAGGGCGTAGCCCATTTACCAGGTACAGAAGTGTGCGTCAAGTTAATAATAACTAGCGTAAGCTTATTTTGACCTTGAGGTTTTCTCCCAGATGGGAACATTACTGACTGTTTTATGTTACTCTCAATCATCAACGCATTTAAAATAAACAACGCTTAGCCTGGCAGGGGGGCCAGTAAAGCCGGGTGGTCTGCCAGGCTTATAATAAGGTGAAGGAAACCCTGCTGTTAAATCCCAAATTTGTTAGCAAGCAGCAGCAAATTCTGCTGCAGTAGCTGTTCATTTAGGTTTTGTGTTTTAGTAGAATATGATTACAATTGAAAAAAATGATTGCTCTATTTTAGGGCTATTTACTTTAAAGGTTATCTTAAATGACCGAGTTTAATTATTAGCTAGCGTGTAGAATTTAGTTTCAGGACTTGATTAAGGTCCTGTTTACATGACAGCATGTTCTGGTGAAAACAGAAAAGTTTATTTGTGTTTGCACTGTTTACTTACACGACAACGGCAAATGTTTTTTCTTATAGCAACTCACTATCAAAACAGATTCCAGAGTGTAACGGTTTGAAAACGTCCTTGTTTCTGTTGTTGCGTAAACAGGAAAAAGAGAACTTTTTTTCCAGGCAATCCCTGTCTAATGCGCAGTATGACAGTGAGCAGTAGAAATTGATGAACAGGTACAACATTACAGCTCCCTGCAATTTAAAAAAACCACAGAAGAAGAAGAAAAAAATGGTGTATAGCAGAATACTGTTTTGGCTGCTGACTCTTCTGAATATAACCACTGCTGGGCACAAATGTAATGTAAAGTTACCTTAATCAACAGTTGAACCTCATCGTCTGTCCATCGGAAAACTATTCTCTGAAACCTAGCATGTGCATGCGTACTGCCTCATAACCGTCACAACTAATAAACCTTTGAGATGGCAACGAACATAGCACCACTAGTGGCGCGGCATGGGAATTGCATTGTTTTTTAAGTCTCTAATGCTGCTGTGTAAACAGAGAACATAATTAGTAGGGGTGTAAATCACCGGCTTTAACGCGATATGATGTTATATTGACTTATTTGGATGACAATATATCTGCAGATATCACAGTCTGTTACGATTTCTGATTGATGCGATCGATATGATGCAATATCATCTGCCCATCTAACAATATTATTTACATTGATAGTAACTCACAAAAGAACAAATATGATTTGACAATTTTATTTCTTAGACATTTATATCAAAAACAACATTTTCCTAATAAAAAAAAATAGATCACCTGTTCACTTTAGTCTGATTCTTGTGAATTTCAAAATAAAGGTGCCTATTAAAAATGACGACACGGATCTGTATTTTTGTTTTGTGTCGCTGTAATTGGATCATTAGTTATTTAATCACTATATCAATGTGGGTCGATGTATTGTTACACCCCTAGTAATTAAAAAGCCGTAGTGTTAACAGAAATAGAACAAAAGTCATGTTTTCAGTTAATTGATGTCATGTAAACAGGGCCTAAATCAGACTGTATGAAAGGTTTTTGTTAACTGGTGTCAGATAAAGTATTTATTTTTAAGTTAATGGGATTTTTCAGTGCTTCTAAGGCTACATTCACACTGCAGGGAAATGCGACCCATATCCGCCTTTTTCATGGCAGTGTGAACGGCCCAATTCTGACCTTTTCACCCCCCCAAAAAAACGATTTTGTGCCACTTCCTTATGTAGTACTAATTCATTTACGTATCGGACATGACTGTCCGCAGGCTGAACAGTCATGTCGCATTTTATCCCTCTTTCAAGTCACTCTTCTTCCTCCAACTACACATCCACACAAAGCAGTAGCAGTTAGGGCTCCATAAAAGACAATTTTCAATAGCTGTGCTGCTTTTTTCTTTTCTTATTCAGTTTTGCTATTATGTTGTCTCAATTTTGTCGGCTCCCATTGTTCAGCAGCTTTTTATTAATAACAAGGAAGAGAGATGCCGGCCGATATCCACGTTGTTTTTTTTTTTTTTTTTTCGAGATTTCTTTTTTGAACAAAACTTTATTGAACACTTCTAGAAGCAATTACATTCATCATTCCTTCAATAAACAGCACGCTGCTATGTGAGGTCTTCTGTTATCTGCACATGTGGGTCGCTTTGCAGTCTTGAACCGTTCAGATAGCAGTATGAAGGCGGTCGTAAAGTAATTTTAAAACAGTTTAACTTGAACATTGAACATTTTAAAACAGTTTAATTTGAACATTCAAAGGCAATTTTAAACAAATGTGTTTTTAATCTCGATTTAAAGGAACTCAGGCTTTCAGCACTTTTACAATCAGAGGTTTCTGCAACAGATGGCAGTCAGATGCAAGTCAGTTTGCCGAATAAAGGAATAATTTCCAACGAGGACTCAAGCTACTCATAACAAGAGCTGTTATAGGCGTTTAAGGACATTTCTTTCTTTGCACTTTCCAGTGATACCAGTCATTTAAATATTGACTAACTTTGACATTTGTTTGCTATATTAGAGTAGTAGAATATCTTTCGAAACTTCCAAACCGATATTGTTCTGATAACTGTTTGCTGCAGATAAGATGCTGACAGCTCATAACTACTCGATAAAGTAAATTCATTTTAACCACAAGCAAAAAACATAATTAGGAGAGAGAATTTATAAGGATTATCTCTTGACCCTCTGAACTCTGTCTTCCTATACACCGCTGGCTACAGATAATATCTTGATTTTACAGCTTATTAGATTCATTGATGTATTATTAATGTAGCTTGTCAGCTCAATCTTGTTTTTGGTTCTTTCTATTGACCAACCAAAATCAAGAAAAACGTCCCCCTGTAGACAAAAATGTTCCCCTCCAAAAACACTATTGTGAGGTGTCGACAGGACCATTGTGACCCAGTTGAAAAACTGCTGACAGAACAAACAAGGTGGCAAAGCAGAAGCACACTTGGAGGGAGGAAAATATTGTTCTGCATTAGGCTATTGGCTTTGTTTGAAATTCAGCAGCATTTCTCCCTGTTTTTTAAACAGTAGTTTTCTTTGCATTTGCCAGTTTTTGGAATTACGCAAAACAGTTATAAGCTTTTTGCTTTATGTTTTTAATAAACTAATACAAGCAAACATACAGGGTGCATTAAAAACAAACCCATCTACATCATGGCACAACTCTACGGTTTAGGATAACAACAACTGACTCCCCTGCATGGCAATAGTTATCCATGGGTGCTGGAAACAGACGCTGGCTGCTGAAATTAGCTGAATAGATGGTAAGTTGGCTGGTTGGTTCACCCCGAGTGAAACTGTTTTGTGCCCGTGTGTGTAACCCGTCAACACAAGGGTCAGGGAAACAATTTGTACAGCAGGCATAGTTTGATGAAGGAGCCATGTTTACACAAGGGAGAGAAAGGAGTAGGAACTTCTACCCTACAAGGTTCTGCATGGGGAGCTCTCTGCTGTGTTCACATGCATGCAGATGTTTTCCAGAAAGTTAGGCGAACAAGTCATGGAGAAAGATCGCCATAGTTCACATAGTCAATTTTTTATGGGTTATTTTATGGGTTTCTTCATGCCCCAAATGATTCAAACATTTAAATCTGAAACAGAAACATCCAGTGCAGTGTGCTTTTTAGATTTACAGTCCTGTGAATGTTTTTTTTTTTTTATCATGAAAATCAGATCTGTTTAGTTTACCTGACTTGGAAATTCACCCGGAGTTGGATATTAGCAACAAACCATAGCTAGGCATTGTTTTGCATCTTGATGAACCTTCAAATTATGGTCAGAATTAGAGGTTTCTAGTAATCGATTTTATAACCTTTAACTCCCTTCTCGATGGAAATTGAAGCAGAAAAAAATGCAGCATGAGCTCACATTTCTGATCTTATTCCAGGCAAATGAGACCTGCTTAAAAATGATATTTTAAGACAAGGCAAGTTATTTGCATAGCAAGATTCATACACTAGGCAATTCAAAGTACCTAGTATAAAAAAGTAAAGAAAAATGCATTAAAGGATGTTTAAAAAAAACAAGGTTTAAATGTTACATAAAAAATAGATTAAGTAAAATGCATAGTTAAGATTCTAAGACATAATAAAAGTGCTTGATAAAATCAACATTTTAAGTAATTATCCAACGATGTTATTATGGATTTGAAACTAGGTCACCCTATGCTAACACTAATGCACCGGCCTAAAGGTAGCTGTAACAGATTTAAAACCTGAAAATCTGTGTGAATTAACATTTTGTGTTTTTATTCCATTAAGTTCATACCCTAAGGCTCAAAAAATAAACCTTGTGAGATCCAAATTATTGAGAATTAACTTTAATCACTTTCAGTGCTGTTTATATTGTTTGACATCAAACCAAGTAGTAATAGAAATAACCTCTTTAGTGGCAAATTAAGTTAATTTCTACCGAGGCACAGGGGCTTCCTGACCCATTTCCTCTCTGATTAAATTGTTCAGAATCAGATTTATCATCACTAATCAGCTGAAGAGTTTCTCCTTACGCAATTTTAAGCAGAGTAGGTCATTTTCAGTTGTTATGAAGATTTTGAGCAAAAATGACCTCTTTCTGTGATGTAAAGTGATGCAACAGAGGTTATGCATAAAGGTTAAGCTTCACCTCTTTCTCTTTTCAAATGTGTGCCATAATGCCTGATATCCTGTTTGTATCTTTTTCTTAGTATTTGAAACTTTGCTGATAGTCTAATCGGCTTGTCTTAAAAGTTTAATTTTCCTTGCAATACCTTTGATTTATTTGTCTTATGCATCGGATGTAGGGTTGTCACGATACTAAAATTTAAAACTTGATATCGACACCCTGGAAAATATTTGCTACTCTATACCATTTTCAATATCATGGGGACAAAAAACTGACAAATGATTAAAGGCATAAAAAAATGTATTACCATGAAAAACTCACCTTTTTCAATCTGAGCATGGAACATGCTTTCTCAACAGAATCCCAGATGCTAGTTAAATAAGTGCACAAATAAATGCAAAATACATAACCCATATAAGACACATGCCTAGTAGCATGCTAGCCACAGCTAATCACACAACATTAATGCGGACCACCGATCGCGCTAACATCAGTAATACGTTTAATGTGTTAAATTATGAACGGGAACGGGTCAGAGTTCATCAAGAAGACCACATGGTTGGTCCTTGAGATGTTTGGCCAAGTTTGTTGTGCTGCTTGACTTCGTTGCCACCACTTTAATGCACTTTGCTCACAGGCTTGTCAAGATCTTTGGGCTTTCCTTCTTCATTGCCTCAAATGCAAAATATTTGCCAAATTAGTATTGTATCCGAACACAGAGTTTGAGTATTGATACTTTTGATGACCCTAGTCAGATGTAAGGAAGCTGCCGTCAGTAGGAACACCACTTAATGAGACGAGAGAAGTTCATGCTGAGACAGTGGAGTCGATGGAAAGGGAAAATGTGCTGCGTTGCTGTTTTAAGGATGACCCATTCCAAACGCTGATGAAGCAAAACTGAAGACGTATTGTGGGGGGAAAAAGTTACGATATATCAATGTTGCTGGTGAAGATTCTCAGTCATCCAGGTCATGGTCATTCCAAAAAATAGTAAAAAACAAGGCAACTGGACTTGTTATCCGTAGTAGAAGACGTTTCGCTTCCTCTCCAGGAAGCTTTCTCAATTCAAAAAGTCTGGAGTAATGTGGAGTAACAAGCTTTATACCAATGCCAAACAAAGGCCTTGTAGTGGCTTAGATAACATGCAAATGTTTCGGTTGAATTTGCATGTTATCTATTACAAGGCCTTTGTTTGGCAATGGTATAAAGCTTGTTACTCCACATTACTCCAGACTTTTTGTCTTTTTGAGAAAGCTTCCTGGAGAGGAAGCGAAACGTCTTCTACTACGGATAACAAGTCCAGTTGTTTTGTTTTTTACTTTTTTTTGGAAGGATATATCAATGTTATACTTACGTTTAAAGAGGGTGAAAATCATATCGAAGCAGGGACTGTGTGACAGGGGTTGTGTCAGAAACAAGGCTGAACATAAGGCAACATTGCAGGAATAAGGTTCAATGCCGTCTGTGTGGTGAGAAGCAATGTCTTTATTTTGTGTAATTTTTTTCAAAATCATAATGTTGGAAGCCTCTATTAATAGTTGAAGTGTATAAAAACTTCTGGGAGCCTCATTGCATAAAGTTATGCATCCTTTAAAGAATAAAAACAGAAAATGTCATTTCAGTTTGTTGAAATCGTATTTAGAACAAAGATCATATGGAGCGAGTTACACAAAATACTTTTTTTTTTTGCTCCAAGTATCTGTATATTTCCTTCCTTTTAATCACTGTTTTGGACAAAATTTGGCTTTAGTAAAACACTGCATGCCTGGCAGACAAACAACATTTTTAGCCTTCTTTTGGAGGCTTTCTTTGCCTTTCCAAAGAAGATTACTGCAATCAAACAGGAAATGCCCTTGTTTTCAGCGTGGTTGTGTGCCTAAAAGGAGCCGCTGATTACATTAAAGTGTTTTTCTTCGAACTTACTGGAATTCAACACACGCATTTAATGCATGGTCTCCAGTGATATTCAATCACTTTAACAAATGCAAGCCGGCTTACTTTACTTGGCAATAACCTCAACAAATCTGCTAAATGGAGGCTGTTTGCACAATCATGCAAAGGCTGTTTCAGGTCTGACAGCAGGTTGTGACGGGGACCTCTCCATCACTTACACCCTGCACATTAGCAGCGATGCCAGATGTCTTTTTATAAGATGCCCCCATTCTCAGGTTTCACACGATTCATAGTAGCTAAATTATGGCGTGTCATATTAACTGTTAGCCCTTTAATGTTTTCCAAAATAAAGCTGTCCATGCTGTTTACAGTGGAAAATCTGCCTAAATTTGCATTGTTTATACTAGCCGGCCTGGTAACTTAATCCGCTTGAATGATCCCATCATGGTGGCTGACTTAATCTAGTGGATGACCTTCCAGACAGGGTTATTTAAATGCCTGGCTAGATGTCACAGGGACTAATCACCATAATCTGACCAAATCATTCATGGAACCAAGTAGGGAACAGGCCGAGGTGGTGGTCAAACCTAGAAAATACGTTCATTCATACTTGTTGCAGCTGAAAGAGGGGGATAAAAAATTGAAGAATATACATTTGAGTCCCTTTTAACAAAAGTCTTGGTTATATTTTTTACATGTTATCAATTTAGAGAAAGGAAATTATCAATATATCACTCAGACAGTTATTTAAAGCTTTCTATTTATATATTGACTGCAGTAAGTTTATCTTCTAACATAGCCAGCATTGCAGTGTATGGGATTGCAGCAGTAATGGTAAGGGACAAAATTATTTGCAAACTAGAACTGCAAGCAGTTACAACGGGGTCCAAGCCCCCCAATGCACATCCTTTTCCAAGCCCCATGGAGCCGACTAACAGCTAATCAGAAGGTTTCTTTTGCCCCCAAAAACTCCTGTGTGTCAAGACACTGTTGCAGAAGTAATGGCTACAATATGGAGGGGGTCAGCAGTTTAATTCTGAACAAACATTTGTTGCCTTAAAAGTTGAGTTTAATAAATATCCGGAAAAACTGGGGTGTGGGCTCAGACATTAATCGATCCCCGAAAAACCAAGTATTTTTTTTTTCCAAAAATGCACTTACAAGACACAGGTTGTTGTGGCTGCACAGTGGTGCAGTTGGAGGTACTGTTGCCTTGCAGCAAAAAGGTCCTGGGTTTGAATCCTGGCCTGTGGTCTTTCTGCATGGAGTTTGCATGTCCTCCTTGTGCATGCATGGGTTTCTCTCTGGGTCCAAAAACATGACTGTTATTTTAATCGGTCTCTCAAATTGCCCTTAGGTGTGAGGGTGTGTGTGCAAGGTTGTTTGTTCTGTGCATCTCTGTGTTGTCCTATGATGGACTGGCAACCTGTCCATGGTGTACTACCCCACCTCTAGCCCAATGAGCGCTGGAGATAGACACCAGCCCAGCTACCACCCACCCCCACAACCCTGTAAAGACGCGTAGCTTTAAACAATGAATTGATGGATGGACAATTGCTGTTTTTGGCGTCCTCTAGAAGTAAAACTTTAACAAGCTTTCTAAATAACCTGCTGCCTACAAGATGTAAAGATAGCCTAGATTTCAGCCTGACTGCACTTGTCCACTGACAAGAGAACTTGAAAAATAGAGAAATTGGCAGTTTTACTCCAAAATTGTAATATTTCACTAGAAATCTTAAAACGGTACCCAACGATAGCCATTGTGCCAGGTGCAATTTTTGTTATGCTAGTGGAGAAGATCAAATTTAGTTTTTGGAGTATGAGCCATATACTGGTTTATCCAATCATGGTAGTATTGAAAGGATGGCCTCACAGTTTTCTCAAAAGCAACGATTTTAAGTGTACCATTGCTACAACTGTGTCCTTTTTTTTTTTTTTTTTTTTTTTTTAGCTCATCAAGCAATCTTTTTTACCCCTTGTACATTGTCAAAGATTATATATCATGGGGGAACACACTGTGTTCTGAGTAGCGTTGTGTATGGGCATTAACTTCTGTATCAGTCGTTGTTAGTTTTTTTTTTGCACATCTGCATTAATCTGCCATTAAAAACTGATTTTTATTTCCATGTTGTTGCTTTTTGTGTATGTGTTTTGAGAGGTGGAAGGAAGGGAACTGGCGTTGTGGTATGTGTTTTGGGCATCGGACTGTAACACAACGCAGAATTGTGGGATATTTCACCAAAGCAGAGAAGCAACCTCTTTTTCTTTTTCTGCCCAATTTTATTTTTTTTATTTTCTGTTGCTGGAAAAAAAGCTAAAATCCTGACTGTTTTTGTAGCATTGCAAAAAAGAAAGCCCAGTAATTTCTTTTTAAATCTCAAATTAATGCCCGTAGTTTCTGTACATTGGTTTTCTGGACCAGAGGTGGTGTGTAGAAGGTCGCGGGGTCAACAGAGCTGCAGCACATGTTTATTTGTGCGTCATTGTTTTGTATTTTTGAAAGTCGAGTCAGCAGTGCATGTTTTTTTCCATGCAGCAGGTGATAAGCTAGGTAAGTGTGTGCTGCTAGAGGTATGTGAGGAATGCAAAACTGGATATGTGTGTTTGTGTGGTTATATTGTCAGCATATTGTTTCCCTCCCCTCCCACTCAGGGGAGGGGATGTCATCAAAAACAAGCGAGCTCTCAGGTGATGAGAAGAGACAGAGAACTGTCACAGGAAGCAGGGCGTGCAGCAAATTTCACTGTACTGGTTCAGTGTTGCTGACATGTATCATGTTAACACTAAATTTAGTAACAAACATTCATCTTGCAGGTCAAACCTATTTTAAAAGCATACTATTATCGAATCGTTATCCAATTGAATTTGAGTATTTAAAAGTAATAGTTGAATGGATCATTTTAGCAGCCCAGAGGATGGGCACTGTGTATTTATAAGCTAGATCTGCAGGTGTGGGCCCAAATGTTCTGTTTAATGAGGTTCATGTGACCTACACAAATGGTTCAGATGTAAACAGATTACCCTCAGTCCAGTAACTTTTCCCTTGCTGCCTGCCCCGAACATTACAATAAACAGCCTCAAATCTGAGTGGCTAATTGGATCTAAAGCTGCTTCCTGACTTTATTATTACTGCTTGTTCCAAATAAGCAGCTTAGCCTAAAAGGTGCCAAATGAAAGCAAGGAGTAGGTCACCAGATGGAAGCTGTTTTTAACGTTTATTTTACTATCATGAAATATTTGCAAGTGTCCATTTGTCAGAGTTAGCTTTAGCCTCGTGTGGAGCAGCTCAAGTATCTTGGTGTCTTGTTTACAAGTAAAGGTAGGATGGAGCTTGAGGTTGAGACAGGTCTTTCTTCATCAGAAAACGCTGGAGCAGTGCCCACAATCTGAGATGAAAAACTTGACTTGTCTTGACTTACCTGTTTTTCTACGCTCTAAAACTCACTTATGTTTGTGAGAAATGTACAATGACCAACCATACGAGAACCCAGAAACAAATGGCTGAAATGAGCAACCGCTGAAGGGTGGCTAAGCCCAGGCTTTGAGGTCGGGGGGGGTAAACTTTGTCATCCAAGGAGGGCTGCCAGTAAAGCTAATGCTCTTCCACATAAAGAGGAGTCAGCTGAGGTGGTTTGGGTCAATAGTCCCTCTGAGAATGACTATGTCGGACCGCTGAAGGGACTACATTGCAAAAAGGGAACTAAAAGTAAGTATAATTTCCTTGAAATTAGTGTATTTGTCCTTGTAAAGTAAATGAGATTATCTGCCAATGGAATTAGTATTGTACCTCTAAATTAAGATAATTAGATATCCTGCACTTGAAATAAGATGATGGAGTTGAGTTGTTCCTATTATAAGTGCAAAAATCTTATTCCATTGGCAGATCATTTAAACTCGCCTGCTCAAATCAAGGACAAACACACTGATTTCAATAAAATGTTACTTACTTTTCGTTCCCTTTTTGCAGTGTATATATCAATTCTGCCTAGAAAATGCCTTGGGGTATCCTAGACTAACCGGGAGCGATTACTGGATGTACAGCTGCTGCTCCTCGGCATTGAAAGGAGCCAAATGAGGTTCTTCAGTTCTTTTATTAATATTATTTTTTATTAAACCTTTATTTATTCAGGTGTTCTCATTGAGACGTGGGTTCTGATTTATGAGAGACCATATCTAAAAACTCCTACCGGACAAGACTTACTAAAATACGGTGTCACAATGTTTAAAACTTTAAATAATTAACAAATAAAACAAATATTTAAGGACAAGAGCAATAATTTTTGATGTTGCAACTTTTTTAAACGAATAATAAAATCACTCAGAGAAATCTTATCCGACAGGTTCAATTCCTGTTGACGAGGATTCCTTCTCTAAGCTTTCATAATCTTGCTAGATGAGAACCGAACACCACCTTCCTGACACTCCTGATTCCCACACAGCAAGTAGGGTATTTTATTTAAAGTATACAACCCGCTTGTAATTGCTCAACGGTCCCAGATCATGAGAACAAACTGAGCTCCAACAGACTGTCTCCGAAACGTCCTTATCATGACAACAGGTCCTTGCTTCACAGGAAAATCCTTCCGACACTCGTTACTCCCCAATGCCACAAGGCCGAAGAGGTGATTATCTGCTCCCGCAAAGGGAGTGAAGACTTCAACACAGGTGCATGAGCACATGATGCCAGCTTCGTATAACAATTTCTCAAAGGTGCCAGAATAAGAGATGGCTGTTTTTCCTAACTCTGTACTTTTGACTAAGGGAACCCGAGAGCAACAACATCCTCGGATCGTAGACTGTAACTCGTGTGTTTAGGTGACAAATATGTCAGTATGAGGGATTGCAGCAAAGCCATGGACAATGCAGACGACTCTCCCTGTAGCTCTACGCTTCTCCAGGAGTGAATGCTGCTTGTCGGGACTTTGATGCAATCAACTGGTTTCCTTATATAGGACATTTTGACCAATCTGTATAATCTGACCCAATCTGTATAATATGATTGAACTTGACTTTGTAAAGTGCCTTGAGATGACATGTTTCATGAATTGGCGCTATATAAATAAAATTGAATTGAATTGAAATACAGATGAAATAAACCAAGAATGGATTTATAGATAAAATGTAACAGTAAAAAAACTCTTGTACCAACTCAGAGGAGACACAGATCTCTCTAAAGGGACTATATGTCTGTTATGGCTTGGGAAGGCCTTGAGATACGCCTTGAGCAGCTGACAAGTCATGTCTCTATTTGTCATCATCAGCTGGAAGTAGAGCTACTGTTGCACCTCCTTGAAAGGAGTGAGATGAGGTGGTTTTGTTAATTGCTCCCGGTAACTCCTGGTTGTCTCCCTTTAGATATTTTTCCCCTCACGTCTAACTGAGAAGAGAACCAGAAATTGCTGGACTGTATATCGTTCTAGCCTGGGAACCAGAAAAAGGGTTAGTGGAAACAAACTGCTCCTTCACATCGAAAGGAGTCAACTGGGAAGGTCAGGAGGCCTCCTGGGTGGCTCCCCTTTTTGGAGGGATTCACAGCACATCCCACTTGAAGGACACCTAGAACTTGAGAACACCCTGGGATCCCGCTTGAGGAGCTGACGAGTCTCTCTGAGGGATGTCCAGGTTTCCCTCTTGGAGACATTTATCTTTAAAACTCTCATTGAAAAAACAGTCATTTTTACAAACGCACCACATCGCATTAGCAGTATTATTTTGTTCATGTCACTTTAGCCACATAAAATTAGTTATGTTTCCTTTATTCAAAGAACCGCTCTGTCTGTAACTCACTGAAGTCCAAGTGATAAAAGTGACCAGAAAAGTTTATACAAAATTCATATGATTAAATATAATCAAAGCTTAGTTTGGTCTGTTTGTAAAAGTCAAACGTGATTTAGAGCTTTTTTGATTCTCAAACTGTCTTGATAGGCTTTACTATGTCTTCACTATATTAAAGAGGCTTTTTACATGAATAAAAACTACATTTATGCCAAATATGATGGTTGGCCTGCTAAATTCAATAAGGAAGTATATTATTATGAGAATAATAACAGAAACGGGATCAGAGGACGTTTTTTTACTTATTGCATAAAATAAGTATTTTAAATTGAATGAAACAGAAACCTTTCTGGGGTCCGTCTTATCATTTTGCACCTAAATTTCCTTTTAAAAGCAATTATTATGTTCTTGTAAACTTAAAATTTCAGATTGTACCTATCCCTGGTTTTATATGTACTGGAAGTGACATTTAAAACTTGTAAAATCTATTTTTTTTCCTTTATGGACAAAAATGCTATAATTTGTTTCTTTTCTATTCAAATTTTACCCAAAATGAAGCTACTAACAGCTGCAAGCTGTGTGACCAACCTACAGAACCCAAAGCTGCATAGTTTCAGACGATTTTAGGGAATTTTTGAGCTAAAGAAAGTCCCAAGTGTTTGCAGAACAAAGTGGAATTTGTTTCATAAAAATGATAAACTGGAGAAACACTAATGCCATTGTCCATCACAGCCAAGATCATATGTTGCAACTCGAACAGGGTCAACACAAACTATGCCAGCCTTTTTGCCAGCCGACTACTTCTCCTGCATTTCGGAAATGTCTTGCAACCGTAAATCCATTGCAGTACGGTTAATAGACGTTCTTAACCATAATGCACATTTAGCGTAACAGAAATTAACCACAATAGTTTTTGCTGCAAGTAAAGCGACATCCTGGAAAGGCACTTTGTTTAGGTTTCTATTGCTTTCTTCGCTTTTATCCAATTTTCTCTTGAAGAGGATCGAGGTATATTGATGTCTTGCTTAGGAGAGATGGCTGGCTGGGACAGAGTGTATGGGATATTTCATGCAGTAGTGAAAGTGTTGCTGTGGTCTTCTCCAGGCAAAGCTCCTGATTTTCTTCTCTACCAATAATCCAACGCTCAGTTATGGTCAAAATGGTTGAATAATGACCTCAAAACCAAGATATTTGATGGAAGCAGCAGAACTTGAGCTTCGTTCATAGATTTGCCAAATTTAGGGTTAGTGATAATGTCAGGAGCTCCATCATCTGGAGAAAGATTAAAGCCAGTACCTTAAAGTATAACACTGTGGTGGTTTGGGAATGAGAATGCTCTCCAGTCCCCCTTGATAAGCTCCGGAGGGCCGCTGGTCCAGCAGCCAATCTCAGGTAAAGGGGAAACAAGATGGATGGGTGGATGGAGAAAGGAAATTGAGAGAAATCACTTGTATTTTATTCCCTTTGGAAGCAAATCTCCCGTCCCACCACATCTGAGAGGAGCTATATTAGATTGAGATGTGGTAACTGTGGAGGTCCTTGGACTACAGTGAACTAAAATTGGCATGTTCGAGAAACAAGTTTGAGTGGATTTCAGATTTGTGATATGGTGCACAAAGTATATGCAGCTGGAAGTGACTATCAGAAGATCGATGCACTGCGGACATAAAGGGAAGTAAACAGCTAGCAGGGATTCTCAGGCAGGCTGCGGAGTTGCTCAGCTGGTACTAAGAAACATAAAGGATGCCACTTCCCACCACCACCAGCCTGAGCAGGATGGATCCATACTTTCATGTTTGTGATAAATTCTGAAAGTGGCAGCTGACATTTTTATCCACTGGACCAGGTAATGTTTCTCCAGTGCTTCCTAGCTGACAGGAACGGCACTAGGTATGGTCTTCTTCTGCTGAAGTCCATCTGCTTTGAGGTTTGACGGGTTGTGCATACATCGTTGGTATTCCACATACCTTTAGCAAGTGGTTATATGAGCTGCTGTTGTCTTCCTGTCTGTCCATTCTCCTCTGACACCAGCAAGCTATTTCCACCCACCGTCTGCTGCTCGCTGGATAGCTTCTTTGTTGGCACCAGTCTCCTAACCAGGAAGACGGTTGTGCATGCCGATCTCAGGAGATCTGTTGTTTCCAGGAATATTCACACTATCCCATCTGCTACTGAGAACTATAGCACATTTAAAGCCACTGAAATCCATTTTCTTCACCGTTCTGATGCTCAGTTTAAACTTGAACTTATTTAGGTTGCTAAATACTTTGAATTGTCATGTGATTAGCTGATTTAAAGTCATGCCACATCGCCGAGATGAAAGTAGGCCCGTCTCCCTCTTTGTGATGTTACCAGAAGTTTTTTATTGTTGGCTTATGTTGCTATGAAAGATACTTTTGCTTTGGAATTACAAAAATAAGAAACAATTTTTATCACCTATTTTTAGACCAAGTGTCCTGCTTTGTTACTTCAAACCCGTTTACAGAAAAGTGGCTTTTTTTATGTGGCTTTCTACAAGACCAGTTAGGGCATGTTTCCCAAACTAACCTGTTCAAATTAAGCGTCTGTCTTGTTGTGTTTGTTCAAGCATAAAATTAGAAAAACACCATCCAGACTTCAGTTTTGCTAAGGTGTCTGACATCTTCAGTACATTCAGAGGTGTCTGCTGATAATTGCATGACCTACATCACTGCAAAAACAGAACTAAAAATAAGTAAAAACTTCTTGAAATGAGTGTGTTTGTCCTTAATTTGAGCAGGTAAATAAGATTATCTGCCAATGGAATGAGTATTTTGACCCCTAAAATAAGATGATTAGATATACTGCACTTGAAATAAGATGATAGAGATGAGTTGTTCCTATTTTAAGCGCCAAAATCTTATTCCATTGGCAAATCATCTTATTTACCTGCTCAAATCAAGGATAAATGCACTCATTTCAAGTAAATTTTTTTTATTCTTAGTTCTGTTTTTGCAGTGGCAGTATGTGTAGTTGCATAAGACCGCCTGCTGATCTGTTTATTGGCCTTTATTGATCTCTTAGTTGGAAGGCTGGAGCTTCCTATTGGTGGTGGCAGCTCAGTTGCAGCCAGAAACAAGCCCCCCCTGCAGTACATCACATATGCTCAAGTGTTAAATATCTAAATTAGCTCAATATAACCGATGGGAGATGCATTTTTTTAAAAGTAGAAGAGAGAACCGTGCAGACATTTGAAACATTTTGTGTCGGTGTAAATCCCTTCCTGTTTTTGTCTGTGTCTCAGCAGGGGGCAGCTAGTTTACTGCGGTGCTCTTACGTAACTCTGCTGACTAGAAGCAGCTGTGTGTGCCTGCATGCAAGCTGGCTTCGTCCGATCTGAATGCCACCTTATGACAGGAGAGCCAGTGGTGTGGGGGTGGGGGGGAATTTAGCACCTTATGGCTACGTTCCTACGAACACTCGTTCATAATGTCAAGCGTCTCTGTGGACAACTTACAACTGTTTCTACTCTTATGCAGAATTGCAAAGAGAAAAAAAACCCTCATAGCCAGTGGTGCATTTTTTTTTCTGCATCAAATATTCATTTTCCAGCATTAATTCAGAAATTGTTGCAGTTGTTCGCTTCACAATGCACTTCTGTTATGATAACCGTGGTTGTGCCTCTTTGTCTTCATTTGTGTAAATTGTTTCTGTAAAAAGAGAGATTGTGTGTGTCTGTGTGCCCGATGCATGAATGATGACCATCTCTCGCTGCTGGGAAATGCTATGACTCACTCTTCTCCTCTCCAATGGTTTTGCTTTCTTTCTTTTTTTTGCACTTTATGATCCCTGACATCATAAATGTTGGCTGAAGTTGCTTTTAGCAGCTTCTTCTCTTTTTTTGTTGGTGTGTGCCATTATGTCACAAGGTTTTACCAGCTTGTGCAGGATGAACGATGCTGTGCCTGAAGCTCTTAGCTCAACATTTACAAGGCCAGTAAAGTGTCTTTTCCCTCCTGTAAAATAATTTAGTAAGCCTCCTTTTTAATGCTCGGATTCAAACTTCAGTAATTGTATTCATTTCTCCAGAGATAAACAGAAATGTATGTAATCTCTGGAATAAACCACAAAATAAAGCTGCCACTGGAATTATAATGAGAGCCACGTTGAATGAAATAGCAAGGAAGTGGTTTGCAAATACAAAATACTAACATACACACGTTCAAAAACAATAGTAAACATTAAATGGTCATCAAACATTAAACAAACAACCTGAATTTTGCAACTGAAGGAAATTTCTTGTTTTGTGTGCGTTCAAATGTGTGTTTATATGCTGCATGTAAAGATTACAGGAGCAGAGAAACTTTACTGTAACAAACTCCAATCAGTATATCGTAAACTAAATAAACTAAATGTTGTGGTCTCGTCATTTTCTCATGGCTTGTAAAGCTGTATGTGCAAAGTGCTTCCTGCTAAACTAGAAGTAAGAAATTTTGCTTATCGCTGTTGAAAAAGAACACTGAGTTCTGATTGGCTGCCGCTTGTGGTCCGATGCGTACATGCACTTTTTCTGCGACAGCTGTACCATCTACCACTATGTATAGGAATGGAGTATCCAAAAAGATATTGGAGACACTTTCAGAACAGTGAAACACAAGTCCATTCATTCTCGCTTTTCCAAGCTCGGGCCGTGGGAGTATCATGTCCAGGAAGGAAACCCAGACGTCGCTCTCCAGCTCATTCTTGGCGATCCTAATGCGTCCCCAGGCTAGATGGGCTTTATCACACCTACCAGCAAGTTCTGGGTCTCCCCCCCGGGTCTCCTCCCAGTGGGACGTGCACAAAAAACTCCAAAGTGTGAAATCCAGGAGGCCTTCTGATCAGATTTCTGACCCACCTCAGGTGACTCCTTTAGATGTGGAGAAGCAGCAGCTTTACTTCGAGCTCATCTGGATGACGAAGCTCCAGGCCACATCTTGCCACCCTTCGTCAGAAGCTCATTTCGGCCATTTATATCCACTAGAATTTTACTTAAATAAAAACAAATTGTCTCTTTCTTAGATGAATCATGACCAAAATGTAATTTAATGCCTGGTTATTTTAAAAGCGGAATAACATTGAAATCCCTTATTTATTTTTTTTACTTCAATTCAGTTTGTTGTTTATAAAGAAATATACCCAAAGTTTGTGCTAATCATTTTTAGGGATGGGCAATATGGGCTATCAGGACTTTTTTTTGTGATATTTCCAGTGACAGTGGTAAAAATGACACTAAGTGTGTAAAAGTCTTCTTCACAGCATTTTTCTTATAAACGACATCACAATTCAATATTAACTAGTGCAGTGATGCTGCTAAATGCATCTGATGGTCCAATACGTGCAGGATTGTTGATGCTCTCATAGAAAGCAGCCGTGTTTACAATAAGCATGAAGTTGTTGCCCGTTCCTAATTTAGTGTTTTTAAAATCATGAGCAGCAAGAAAAAGTATCAAGTAATCAATAGTAAAACGTCAATATCAAAACTGGGTTTCCCTAATAGTTCGTCTGTTCACATTTCACTACAACACCTGCTTCCTTTTCTTTTTCCCCTTGTCCTCTCTGTCTCTCACTTTCTCAAACCACGAACTCTGACCCACTCTCGCTTTCACACCATTTCTCTGGCTCTTTTCAGGATGGCTGTCATTTTCCCTGAGGTTTTCTCACGCCGGGCACAGGATATGAAAGGATTGTTTTGTGTTTATGGGAGAATGGGCAGGAAGGGAAGAGGGGAAAGTAAGGAAGAAAACAAGGAGACAAAGGAAAGAAGGAGAGATTGTTGAATTTTCGTTTGACGGTGGGCATTCCGGTTCAAAGAGGAGGGAGTTTTTACTCACAGTGAACTGTAGAAGACTTACAGATTGGATGGAGGGATAAAAAGTTAAATGCTTTCACCTTGACACATAATTATATAGAATATAGCTTTTGATATGCTCACCATTTAATTAGAATGACCATATATACATATTTAACTCTTTTTTTTTCAAATAAAAATGAAACCTTTTATCTCTTGAGTGTGTTTTCTTATCTTAGATCCTTCCTTCCTGTTATCTCCTTTGAAAGTCTCTCTTTCTTGGTCTCCTAGAACCTGAACGAATCACAGACATTTTGCAGTTGCATCTGTGTACTCACTTCATTTTAAACCTTGGCGATACTCGGAATATGAAACTTTGAACCTTCTTCCCCAACCGACTTCCAAACCGAAGAGAGTTGTCACTGCGACCTTGTAGTTGTTGGGTATCGTGCATTTAATGAAGCTAAAACTTTTTTACTTTCCAAGTTGCCGGTCACTGGTCAGGGCTGACTTAAGTGAAATTAAACGGATTGTTTTAACGGAGCTGTTTTTTTTTTTTCTTTATAATTTCTCCCCCCTAATTTTTAAACCCATTTGTGGCCCATGGGCCATAATCAAACTCAAAGGTTTCTTCATGATTTGAAAAAAAAGGAACAGAATTTTTTAAATATGAAGCAATTCAGAACTGAATGGTTTCTCCCCAAATAATAAACTGTGCACACCTACCCTACCAAGTGTGAGATATGTGGCTGCTTAAGCACTCATTGATATTTAGTGTCTTGTGGGATGACTAAATCCCCGATGGCATGGTTAACTACATTATTAGACTGTATCTGGCATTATGCATGCACCAAAATTCAATTCAATTTAACACATCATCTCAAGGCACTTTACAAAGTCAAATTCAATCAAATCATACAGATTGGTCACAAGGTTGCCTATCTAAGGAAACCCAGCAGGTTGCATCAAGTCTCTCCAAGCAGCATTCACTCCTCCTGGAAGAGCATAGAGCCACAGTGAACAGTCGTCTGCATTGTTGATGGCTTTGCAGCAATCCCTCATACTGAGCAAGCATGAAGCGACAGTGGAAAGAAAAACTCCCCTTTAACAGGGAGGAAAAACCTCCAGCAGAACCAGGCACAATGTGAACGGTCACCTGCCTTGACCGACTGGGGGTTAGAGAAGACAGAGCAGAGACACAAACGCAGAGAAGCACACATTGATCCAGGGGTACTTTCTATGTTATATGGTAACAGCTAAACGGAACGCCAGACCAGGTGTACCTACTATGAAGAGAAAAAAGACAGAACAAAAAGTTAAACATTGAAATAACAACAAACAATGCAAATTGGAGAACAGTAGGAGAACTCAGCAGAGTGAGAAAAATAGACCCTGATGTCCTCCAGCAGCCTAAATAACTATAGAGGTAGCTCAGGGTAACCTCAGCCACTCTAACTATAAGCTTTGTCAAAAAGCAAAGTTTTAAGCTTAGTCTTAAAAGTAGACAGGGTGTCTGCCTCACGGACCAAAACTGGGAGTTGGTTCCACAGGAGAGGAGCCTGATGGTAAATGGTTTGTACTTGTATAGCGCTTTAACTAGTCTTGACAACCTCCAAAGCGCTTCACACTACAGTCTTTGTCATTCATTCACACCCTGACGGTGGTGAGCTATGTTAGTAGCTACAGCTGCCCTGGGGCAGACTGACAGAGGCGAGGCTGCCATACAACAGCACCACCAGGCCCTCTGACCACCGCCAGTAGGCAATGCGGGTGAAGTGTCTTGCCCAAGGACACAATGACAGAGACAGTCAGAGCAGGGAATTGTGAACCGGCAACCCGCCAATTGCAAGACGAACCCCCTAACCTCTGTGCCACCGTCGCCTCTAAAAGATCTGACTTTATGCTCTGTTAAGAACATACGGAGTAATCAGAGCTCTGATATATGATGGAGCTTGATTATTAAGGGCTTTATACGTTAGAAGAAGAATTTTAAATTCTATTCTTGATTTAACAGGAAGCCAATGAAGGGAAGCTAAAATTGGAGAAATATGATCCCTCTATTTGATTTTCATTAGAACTCTTGCTGCAGCATTTTAGATCAGCTGAAGACTTTGAACTGCATTTTGTGGACTTCTTAATAGTAAAGAATTACAATAGTCCAGCCTTGAAGTAACAAATGCATGGACTAGTTTTTCAGCATCACCCCTGGACAGAATGTTTCTAATTTTGGCGATATTCCTGAGGTGAAAAACCTTTTTAATATGGGATTTACATGACATGTCCTGGTCAAAAATAATGCCAAGGTTTTTTACTTTATTACCAGAGGCCAAAAATATCTAATGTAAAGTTCTTCCATGTGATTTGTCACTCCCAGCTGCTGTTGGTCTATCTCTGGAAGCTCCTGGTTGCAATCATCACCAGGCATCATGGCGTTGCTATTTTTGTGGGCAGCTTTAGAAAACATCGCTGTTCACTGGTTTAGTTTAGTTGTTAAAATTTCCACGTACGCCTACGGATGAGAGCAGCGATGATTTGTTTGAGTTGTGGTGATGTCTGTACCGTTACGGTTTGGTACAAACGTGTTGCCCTTTACCTGCCAGCTCAGACCTCTGTCACATCTGTGCACATGGTTAAAAAAAAGTGCCCACCTGTTTTTTTAATGTGTACTTTTTGTTTTCATCCTCCTGTTTTATTTGTGTAACTTTAGAAAGTAAGCTGATATTGTATTGGTGAAAACAAGGAGAGGACTGTTATGCTACTGTATAGTGCTTTGGCTCTAAGTAAAAGTCTCTAGTGTAATGTTTATTATACCAGTCAAAAGGAGAACAAGTTGTAGTCTTCTGTCAGTCCAATTAGGGTGAATTTATTCTGTACTCCTGCTGTTATGAACGATGCACACTCTACGTGTTCTAGACTTGAGAACAAACGCAGGGCGTTACAGTTTTATTTTTCTTCAGTGAAGGAACGACGTGGAGAAAAGCACATAAGAACCTGCGCAGACACTGATGAATGGGCACTTTGTATTCCAGCAGTCACACATTGAGCGCCGTTATTTTTGCTGTGTTCATGGAGGAAATGTGCATAGTGGGAAAAAAAAGGGCTTGGTGATAGACGGCGCAGTTGTTGTTGTTTTTTTTCTTCTTCTCAGGATACGTGAATAATATGAACATGTTCATTCAGACTCTCCATCCTTCCGCCTCTGCCCTACTCTGTCTTTTGCGTTTCCTCCTCTTCTCACCTTGTCCCAACTCTCTCCATCCTCGTTCTTTTGCACCCTTTGATGTCATTCCTTTCTCACACTCCTTCTCTCCATTTCCTCTTTGACCTCTCCTTTTTTCTTTGCACTTGTTTCTTTTTTCTAAAATACTTCCTGCGTTTTGATTCTCTCAGTATTGTTCCCTCTGCACATGTGTGTTTGCACATTTGCACATACAGTACCAGGACTGTGTGGGAACTGGATTTTAGAAGTGTGTGGGAACAGAGACATGTCTTTATTTACTACATTTTGTCTGTGTTTTTTTTTTTTTTTTTGCATTGTGTGGGAATTGTTTACTAGAAACCGTTTTCCTGTTTTCATGTTGACAAACCTACAGACAGACTGATTCTTATCTGCTGCTTTTTGTCATGCTTTATGGCAGCACCGAATTTGTTTTGCTGATGTGTGTGTGTGTGCGTGTGTGTGTGTGCGTGTGTGTGCGTCTGTTTTTAAGTTGAATACAGAAAGAAAACCTGGAGATAAAAAGCCTAAAAAAGACCCCTGGCAGGAAGGACTTTGTGAACGGCACAGACTTGTTAGGAGACAGGAAGTGAAGGTGACGGGGACTCGGTCGTGACAGAGTTCCCAAGACCATGTCACTACAAGTGGCAGAGGTTGAGCCCAGTTTACAGAGCCCTCACGAGAAAGGCAGAGGTCAACATTTGGAAAGCACAATAGGAACATGGCCTGTGTTCACCTAAATTAGGGGAATAATATGCCTCCACTGTTCAATTCTGTCTGTTCATTGCAGTTTTTTTCAAAGCAGAACCCAGGAGTCAAAAACAAGGAAACCGTTTTATTTTATGTATGTCTTATTGCTTAAGAAAACATTTTTGCCATTTTCCTCTCGACTGGCCACTGGCCTCGAGTGGCTACTTTGCCTAACAATTATACCAACTTAGTAAAATTGCATTCAAAAGATGAGGGCGGAGATGGTTGCCGACCTTAGAAATGAGCAACCTGTTTCCGATCGTAAAGGCAGCACAAAGGAGCCTAGAAAATATTGCCACACCAGCTGCAGAAACTCGCCTTTTAAATTAGATTAATCTGATCTCACCTGGGCTTGCGTTCTAAAATAACTCCTTAAATCACCAACGCTGATAGATGAGGATTTGGGAAGTAGCTGGCATGTTTAACAGGAGTGTTTGTTTATTGTTATTAATCAGAGGTAGTGACAGCATGTATGCCTTTCCATACATTTACTGCACACAGTCTGTTTAGCCAAAGCTATTTCCATCGGTCTCTTCTAATTTGTGACCCTGCTGTGATGTTTCATAGCCTCACCTTGATGCTGGCAGTGGAAAGTTGGAGCATATTAATATTTAAGAAGTGGTGACAAATAAGGTCAGATTTACTGGCCATTTCCTTTGGGGAATTTTATATTATCAACATGCATTTAAGTTTGTTAATGTTTATTAAAATAATTCATGGTTAAACTGATTTTTCTTTTCATATATTAAAGTGTTCCTGATTATAGCTTCTGCAGACTTTCTGAATATCTTCCAATGTTTCCCTTTGGACTTTGGTTGCTTGTCATTTGTTTTCCTCTTAGTAGAATTGAATAGAATCTAATAAAAATACCTTTATTGACTCACGGTGGCGAAATTCAGCCATCAGACACCAGACTTGCACGCAAGATTAAATAATAAGAAAATAATACAATGTTTTTAAGTTATGCTGTACAACAGAAGAGACAGAAACAAAGCAGAAGTGAAAATATTGTGAAATTATTAATAAACAAAACAGGACATGTTCAGATAAAAATGGGAAACGTTCAAGTTAAAAAGAAAAACAGCAGCTGATTTACAGAACCATGGAAAATAACTGCAATATGCCTGATTGTACAAACATTACCAGAGAAGTTTGTTGATGGTTTTTTAACTTTTTTTCAAACATTTAAAAACCATCAACAAAACTAGAGGGGACTGAGCTGTGGCTGCATTTTTAAGTCTTTGTTAAAAGCCCACCTGTTAGCATTGGCCTTTAACTTCTGAGCAGATTCTTTTATAATTTTTCCTGATAATCTGCACAGGCATATCTTTCATTATTTGTTTTCCAGTATTGTAACTTTTATTTTTTTATTATTCTTATTTCATGTTGTGTATTTGTTATTTTCTATATTTGCATTATTTGTTGTGCACAGCACTGTGGACAGGAGTATCTGTGTTAAATGTGCTATATAAATAAAGTGACATTGACATTAGCATCTGAGGGACCATGCAAATAATTCTTGATCAGGTCAAGAGCCCGTGCCACCAGTAGCGCGTTTGGAAGCACTTAATGAGTCTGTTGGGAGCAGCAGAGCTAGCTCTACTGATATCTGACCATGATAACAGCTTGTGCACAATGTTCTTAGTGAAATGAAAATGCAGAGCAGTACGCACAAGTCAACACCAACCTGATAAGCATCCTGAGGCACACATAGTTCTCCAGTTGATTTCTGTCTCTATGACATTTCTTTTGTAAATGGATTAAATGAAACAAGAATAAATGAGTTCCTCTGAAAACTGTCTTGTACTGTACTGAAATTTAGAGAAACAGAAGCCAAGGTCTAAAGAAAATCCTTCGGATTTATTGATCAATGCCATTTCAAAGGTTTTGGCTAATAGCTTCTTGGAAATCATTTTGTTGGTGCAAATATACTGATTTATCTCCATTAAACTGTGCTATCTCTTGAATAAATGATGTCTTTGTAACAGGCTGCTAGTGACTGAATGCTTAACGATCCGAATTAAAGGACGTTCTTTGCTACATTGTCTGCCATGTGTGGAAACATCACTGGTTTGTACCTTGAATTTGTTAGCTTTTTGGAGACGCTGGTTAAAACAGACAAAATTATAGCAATACGGTGATAGAAAAAAAGGATCCGGGCGGGACACACAGGGCTAACCCCTAACCCCCCGTTGGTACATCTGTTTTTTGACATGAGAATCTGCTCCCTTTACTTCTTTGTTATCCAGAAAACGTTACTCTGACCTACACTAACGAAACAGAAAGATTCATCTTACCATTGTGTAACCAAAAACTTTAGCCATACAGGTGTATCTCGATAAATAGATTAATCACACAATGGAATATATTTCAAGTGTATATTCTTTTTGTTTTTTGTTCATTTTAATGGTTATCGCCTGCAGGTAATGAAAGCCCAAAATTAATTTTCTTAGAAAGTTAGAACATTGCATAATTGTGCAGCAGTCTTCAGCTCCCTCCATAATCAGGGTGGATCACATAAGGGTATGTTTAAACAAGCTGGCTGTTCACAGAGTGGTGTACATTAAGTGTTTTTAACAGAAAGTTTGGTGGAAGAAAAACGTGCACAGGCAACTCCTCCTGAACTAGAGAAAATATCAGATGAAAGTAAAATTGTCCATTTAAAAAGAGTTCTTCGCTCCTTTGACTTGCATCTGGAGGGTCCTGGGTACTGAGTCCATATACTGTACTCTAGATACCATACCAACTTTATTTATAGCGTGCTTTAAAACAACCAGAGCTGTAACAAATGCTGAATATAGCTGCAAACTATAAATGTATATTTAAAAACAAGAATAGATTAAAAAAGGCATAGGAACAATTAAAGATTAAACAGAATAAAACCAATTAAAACAAAAAAATAAGGCCAAAATAAGTCTAATGGAGATACTTTTAGGTAGGTTGACATTTCCATATTAAATACCCCTTTTTATTAGTCTTATGAAGCACTCAGTTTTCATGAGACAATTTTGGGTTTTCATTATCTGTAACTCATCAAAATAGCAAAAATAAACTCTTGAAATATATCACTCTGCATAGTACTAAACCGTATAGAGTTTCACTCTCTGAATTGAATTACGTTTAACATTGATATACTAAGTAAATGCAAATTCATGAATATTTCTACCAAAAATTCAATAATTACTTTTATCTAATCTTACCAAAGCTCTGACAATAGAAAACATCATAATATCTTAAAAAAATGCAATGTCTTTGGTTTCTTTGTATTTTTTGTTGCTGTTTTGTTTTTATATGCATGTCTTTTACTCTAATCTCTTATTTCCTAAACTCATTTCAAGTGAACACCATTTTGGCCAGGCAGATGGGATGCTACTTCTGCCCCCTGCTGGTCAAAACAGGAAAAGAAAATCAACTCTTGTCCGTTTCAACTCTGGATCTCTGGTTGTCTCGTTTCAGGTCTTCCAGAGCAGTACTACAGTCTGACGTGGTTCCTCAGTCCGGTCCTGGGCCTCATGTTCACGCCTCTGATCGGCTCGGCCAGCGACCGCTGCACTCTGCGCTGGGGCAGGAGGAGGCCGTTCATCCTGGCTCTCTGTATAGGAACCCTGATCGGAGTGGCGCTGTTCCTGAACGGAGCGTTGATAGGTGAGCTCACGGTGCTTGGTAACGTAAAACCGAGGAATTTTCTTTATAAATATAAATAAATTGTCGCACACTTTTTACTGAATGGAACCCATGCCCTTTTTCTTTAAATGTACACTTTCTTCTATAAACTATTTTTGATATTGTTTTAAAGGTTGATTTTGAATAATAAACAAGAGATAAAATGGATCTAAAGATCTATTCTCACTTTAGAAATACATTTCTTCTTGCCCTTTGTACCCCAGAGAGTAAACAGCCTTGGATGAAAATAAACCCTAAAACTTGATACCACACAAGCGCAGTTTTTTTTCCACCTGGCATACATTTAAGCAGAGCGGAGGAGTAAAACATCCTCCTGCTGATATCAGTAGAGCTTGATCTGCCGTAAGCTTCCTCCATGCAGAGCCGTTGCCTGAAACAGCAGCTGATGTCACCCGCAGGCTAATAACGTACCTGTCTTCAACCCAGGACACATCTGGTTGGAACGCCATTAAACATGCGGCCCCTGTCGCATATGTCCAACTACAGTCATATTCAATAAATTACAATGTTATAGAAAAGTCAATTTGTTTCAGAAACTCAATTCACAGAGTAAACCCCATCCATCCATTTTCCAACACGCTTATCCCATCTGGGGTCGCGAGGGGTGCTGGTCCCTATCTCCAGCTGTCAAAGGGTGAGAGGCGGCGTACACCCTGGACAGGTCGCCAGTCTGTCGCAGGGCAACACAGAGAGACAAACAGGACAAACAACCTTTCACGCACACACTCACACCTAAGGAGAATTTAGAGAGGCCTCCCATGCACAGGGGGGAGAACATGGAAAAGACCAAGGGCAAGAGTAGGACTCGAACCCAGAACCTTCTTTCTGCAAGGCAACAGCGCTACCCACTGCGCCAGTAAAATCTATCATATACAATTATTAATCCATAGAAAGTGTTTGTTTTTAACCATACATTTCAGTTATTCATGATGATTTTCCCACTTACAGGTAATGAAAACATAACATGATATCTAAAAATATTACTTCAGACTAATAAAAAATACTGATACAGAAATGGTGGCTTAAGGAAATGCATATTTGATACCTGCCTTAAGGTAAACATACTTCAAGAGGTACTTTTAATCTGACAAACCAGCCTCATCGGCGCACATATTCTAGTTTATTGAATATGACTGTATATCGTCACTGTCTGTATGTACAGTACTATCAGCTTTTAGTGAAGGCTGTACAATAAAATCATAGATATTTCCTTTTTATTGTTGGTTTACGATAAAGACAGAATAAGACCATTTAAACGACAGCAAAAAAAAAGAACTACACAAAGAAAGCAAACACATATTTTGGACCTCTGGCTAACTGTGGACTTGTTACAATGTTCATGCTTGGTGTAAATCTTCATGTTTTTTTTTCTAATGCTTGATTTGTTTTATTACAGAATTCCTTAAAGGGAATTTGCATTGCATGACCTCAATAAAAATATTTTAATGACCAAAAATATAGACAGACATTTGTATACAAACATTTGTATAAAAATTATATTCAAATCTGGCATCAGAATCGGTCCTTTAATTTATTTAGGTCAAGTTCAGGACACAAAGATTAGATGATTCAGAAATGGGCAAAAAATTGTTGTCTGTTAATGAAAATAATTATAGTTAAACATTCTTCTTATTCTTAATAATAATAATAATAATAATAATAACAGTAATAATAGCAATAACAATATACATCTATTTGTTATAATAATTGCCTTTTAAACTGACATTTAACATCTTTTAATTAATTTAAGACATTTATTACCTTTCAGTTGTTTACTGTAATTAAATGTTCTGTTTATATTTATTTGAATGACTTGGTAGTTTGTGGCTTTTGTATAAAACCCTTTTAAGCTACAGAAATAAACATTTACTTCTTTGATTACTAAACAATTGCTGTGAAGCATACAAGCTGATGATCAACAGAGGAAAGTTTAATTAACTCATTAAAAGGAGAAACTAGAAATTTAGCATAACAGGAATGCTAAACAATAAAATACAAGGAAGAGAAAACTTTCCAGAATAAACCCAAAATAATCAGAAAAGTCAGATCTAAGAAAAATAAATTAATATGATCAAACAAATGAGCTAAAGTTCCTTCTAAAAAGGCACTTCAGTATTTCTTTTTATTCCTATTCTGAATATTTTTATTTAAGAAAGGTAAATGTGTGTATGCAGTAAATGTTGATGTTTATCCCTCACTTCAGCCCTTTTGTTCAGCGTGACAAAAGGGCTGTTATTTTGTAACAACAAAATAGAAAAGCTGATCACATTTCAGAAGATTAAGGCCGACCAAAGCAAAATGCTTCACGCTTGACCTCTTTATGCAATAAGTTAAAAAATATTTTAATCAGTAAAGCTGCTCCGTGATTAGCTTTGTTTTGGCGTGTCGAAGCCAATGAACTGTGCAATGTTTTTGTCTAGCTTTTCAGATTCTAGCTGGTCTTAGTATTATATTTTCTTCCAAAACAAATCCAACCCAAATCAAGGTTAGTGTTTTGTAGCTGGAGTTTGGTCTTCTGTTGTGCCTTTCTCTTTTTGCTGCCTTATACTTAAACACTAAAAGATACTATTTTATCACTCTACATGATCTGAATTAAAGGAGCCATAAGTAAGATATTTACTGTAATATCAACTTGCATCATTCTCATGTCTCATTTACTTCCTGGTTCCTCAGCCAATCATATGAGAGTTCCCAGGGTTCCCAAAATAGAGCGCAGCATTTGGTATTTTATTTTGGCAAAAGAGCAGCAGTCTGCTAACATGGAAGCCAGTAAGAGAAGCAGACCACAAGTAGAAGAGAATACATTATATACATATCCTGTGGAGGTAAAAATTCAGTGAAGTTTTACAGCAACATGACCGTTGGTGGGTCTCCATGACAGGCATTGTGTATGTGTTGTTCCGATTTTAACCACTAGGTGTCATTATTACTTATTGTTCCTTTAAGGATCTCAGTAATGGCAATGAAAATGGCTAAAGTAGTGCTGGGCTTTTTTTCTTTTTCAACAAATTTTCTTTTCCTTTAACTTTTTTATTGGAAACAGAACCAATATAAACAGATGCAGAGGTCGGGAAGCGTGCTTGTTGAAGTTACAGTTGTTTAACACAACCGTTGTCGTTTCCCAAAATATATTTAGACCTAATGGCCATACAATGTAGCCTGACGTAGTCATACTCAATTCTAGTCAGAATTTGAGTATGATACTGCTCCATAGAGCTGTGATTATGGGGCGTGTTTCGAACTAACCAGGAAAAAAAATGCCTCTGCACTCAATTGGATAGACCTACAACCAATAAGAGCAACGGAGTGTGTGACGTATGTTAAGCGACGCATAGTTGTTGTCAACAGAACGTACAACGTTACCTACTATGTTTACAACATGGGATTCATATCACGACATTGCGAGTTATTTACTAAGTCAGACAGTCAGATGATCTCTTACCATTTGTAAGTTAGATGAACTTCATCCACGACGATACCCATAACGTTGGCTTGAAAAACATCGGAGCCTAGCATGTCCCTCCACTTGTTGTTCAGCAGCCAGGATTCCGGGCTTCCGAAAAGGAGCTGGCAACGACCGCTGGCTATATCCACCTCGTCGTTCACGCCGAGTTGCATCGCCGTGATGCCCATTTCAGTTGCTTCTTTCACTTGGTCCTCCATGAGTGCGACCAAAGGAGAAACAACAATGACCAATGGGTTTTCATTGTGTCCCATCTTCTTAGCGACCAACGGAGCCAGCTGATAAATTAAACTTTTGCCGAATCCCGTAGGAAGGACGCCAAAAACATCTTTCTTTTCAACAAATGCCTTGATCGCGTTTCTCTGTTCCTCTTTTAAAATTAATTTGCTGTCAATATCTTCTAGAACAGACCTAATAGCAGAATCTACACACCTCAACTCTCCAGCGGCAGCCATCGTTGTTGTAAACGAATTCAACCCAACGTGGTTGGTGACGTGGTTGATTACGTTACTGTTGATCATCTGTCCATCATTGTATAAAGCCCGCTCTGACAATTTGATTGGCCCGCCAGATATTGGGCGAGCATACTCGCGCTAGTATTGAGCAATGCCAGACCGAACTTCCCAACCTGAAACGTTGTGGGCGGGACTAAGTTCAGAATGGCACCCAGGCTACATACAATGTGCCAGCTTTTGTTTTAAAAAAATTTTTTTGTATCAATATTTTACTCAAGCAACTTTTTAATGATAACCTGGTGAAAACCAATGTAAATAAAAGATAGTGCCCCAAGCAGGACTTGCGTGTGTAAACAAGAAGTGTATATATTACAAATTAATAGATTTTGTGCAACATTTGTACTCAGCTGTTTAAATGTCATTCTTGTCATTAAAGAGTAATATTATATAAATATCTTTATCTGGTATTGTGTGTCTTAAAATTAAATCTAATGGCCAAGCCCAAAGCTACTCCTTGTGGTGACTGAAGCAAATAGCAACTTAACTAAACTGTAACTTTATCAAACTTGCAGTAAAGAATCGTGTCTTCTTTTCATAAGCAGAGAGGATAAATACAAAATATCATCTATAGTACTATTTTAGAAGAGAACAGAAGTGAATAAAAAGGCTAAAGTAAACCTCCTGTTTACATACAAGCTAAGTAAATTGACATCCTAAATGACATTTAGGATGATAACTGCTGTAGTAGAGGTGTTAAGTTATTTGTAATAAAGTGGTTGCTATGGATGGTGCTTTAATATCAGCAGTTATGGGTTACTGTGATAGGCTCTTCCACCAAAAGGCATATTTTATTTCAATATCTAAAATAACAGTATACAACTATTTATATTGATGTTGAACATATTTGATTATTGTAGTATTTATTTTGTTGAACACTAGTACTACTAGTAATGCTAGTAATCATGCCTTTCTCTTCCATCACTTGTTTTCCATCAATTAAAAAAAAATGGGTTAAAATATCTTTAAGTAAAAACATTTGTATCCAATGCCCAATCTTTGCTGTTGTAAAATTCAAACCTGTCAATGGTGATTGTAGCCCATTACTATTTCTCTTTAGGACTGCAATATAAGAAGGTACCAAAAGGGATGATGCTTCTGTGTTTGTCTTGTCTATAAAGAGGGTGACTTCTTTTCTTCTGGCTATTCTCCACATTTTAGCAGACTTAGAAACTTCCAGCAGCTGCTTCTTAGATGGGTCAGATGTGTCTCTGTGTGCTGCTGTGACAGGAAGGGGTCCGTTTGGGCAATGTGAATGGTTCCATTTATATAGATTATTCAAATCTGTGTCTTTGAATAATTCATTTTTAGCATTGATTATAACAAGACATCTATTATTTTAGCTACCCATAGATATACCATCTGTGGTATCACTGGTACTGATGTATATACTAAGCCCACCAGGCTTATGAAACAGTGGGAGAAACTCTGGCCTGTTACGCTTCTGCCCTTTCCCTTATTTATACAATACTTGTAATCCTCTGCATTCAGTGTCCAGACTGAAGATGGTTGAGTGCGCTCTGGTAGTCCTTAGTTTGGTGCAGTAACTAAGACCGCAGCCCATTTCTCAGTGCTTCTCTGAAACAAAGTGTCAATGAAACAGGTGTTATAAGTAACAAGAGCTGTGTGAGCTGTTTTCTATCAGCACGATCTATTTAGTTCTACTCACTTCTATTCTTTTCTGCCTCCATTCTTCTCTGCAAAGTTAACATTTAGGTCAGAACAGGCAACAGGGGGAGAGAAAAGTGTGTCTGAGTGTGTGAGAGACCCACAACAGCAGAGATGGCATGGGAAAAACCACCAACCTGTGTGAAACATAAACGAACGAGAGCCAGTGTGTGTGTTTCCGTGGTTGTAAATAAATATAAATGTGTGAAAAACCACAGGTGACGTGGGAAAACTCGTAGTAACATGTCCACAAGCGTGGTCGGGTGAGTATGTTTGTGTGTGTTGACATGGGAACACCGGAGCTCGCAGTTCACAGGGAAACGGTTCCTGTTTGCTTCCTTCTCTCCACCAATCACAGGTCACTTCCTGTCTGGCTAATGAGCACTGTGGCTCCATTGTCTCACACAAATACACGCGCACTACTGTCGGCTGTTCCTTCTACGAACTCTTTTTATTTCCTTGATCCTAATGGACCTCAGTTTGTTAAGTCATGCTGCGTCACCCGGCCTCCCATATCTGGCCCACACATCCTTACAGTACAGACTTCCGGCTGCCCTCTGCGCTGTTCACACATATTCATGCAGCTTCTCCCTCGGGCCAAAACGGACAAGGTCACTCTCAACATGCAAAGCAGTATGGGAAATGTGCAGTGACCTGTTTATGCACTCGTCTAGGTCATGCGGCCATTAAAAGTCACAAATAAGTTATTGATCACATGTGCACACAGCTCTGACTACCTGGCTGACATTAACAGAAAGATTGAGGAATTTGCTTCAATCTTTGAGGTCTAGATGAGTGTGAACAACAGATAACTGGTTATGCAAAAAATATTTTTACTTCTGAACTAAAGTTTGATTAAAAGAATAATAGCAAGGTTTTTTTATATACATTCCCATGTCCTTTTAACTTCGCTTTTTTGTATGTTTTCTCCTTCTTTTGGTGATTTTGGTACCTCTCTCAGGATTTCTACACAGAAGTATGGTTAAATATGGTTCCTGCAAATATGGAACTTCATTTTATAATTTTTCCAGATCTGCCTAAACATGGAAAAACGTTTCAAGAGTGCATTTCTTATACCAATACGAAATGTTGAAATTATTAATTATGCTGAGATAAAACAAAGAGAAATATGTGAGTCATGTAAAAAAAAAAGAAAGAAAACAAACATTATAGGTCATAGGATTTGCAACCACATATATCTTGTCAATTTATTATCCTTACACACTCATGTAGAATGTAAAAGAATAAATGCAATAAAATTATATTTTAAAGCAATGCAGTAAAATTAAATTTCAAAGCAAAGCAGCAAAATTCAGCATTTACTGTTATATAAATCCAAATCTATTTTATAAAAACACAACAACAATTTGTTTAACCAAATTGCTGTGCAGCGCTAAAACAAATCAAACCAAGACATGAATAATAACAATAATAAAACCGAACGATAAACAATAAAAGCAGAAATAAAACATACAACAAAGATAGAAGTGACTAAAATAAAAACAGAAGCCGAAACAAACCACCTCACACTGTGAACAAGCCACTGGAAATAAACGAGTATTTAGTTATTAGCCTGCTTAGTATTTAATGTCAACTTGTTTCATAATTTTGGAGCCCCAGCAGAAAAGGCCCGATTTCCTCTGCGCTTCAGCCTGAAGCAAATCAACTTCGCCACAAATAAATTATCATTATATATGTTTCTAGTTTCTGCTGGTGTTCTGTAACATTTTCCTGAAGGTCATTTCACAATGTTTCTGTGCAGTAGCCTAAAAAGATAAATAATAATAATCCTTGTCTTTTCTGACTTCACGATACGTTTAGAGTAAATATTCACAATCAGACCCAGTTTAGAGCACCAAAAAGTTTATCTCATTATCTAAAAGCTGAAAATCAGAGCTTCTTACAGGTCGTTCATGCTGCGTCATTTGGATGTAAATTGTGTCCTATGTCTTTGTTTTTTTTCTTTAATTTTTGTTTTAGCTTTCGTTTTGTGATTTTAGTTTTTCTGTATGTTGAGGTGTTGTAGATTTGCTGATTTACTGACTGTCTAAACAATTATGGAAAGAAAGAAAACCGAGTATGGAAAAATGTTTTTTTTAACACAAACAATCAAATAATTAAACAAATGTACAAATAGTTATGAAGAGATTTTAACATTTAATTCATAATATTTATTATAACTAATGTAAATTGCATATTCATTTGCTTTGGTTTACTTTATAAATTGCAAATTTTTAGAGCTATTTAATGACATTTAGTCATTGGAATAAATGACTTGAATTTTGTTCGTATATATCTTAGCTGCTCGTGTAAACAGCATGTCACTTTCTTCTTTGTTACTGAGATATATGTTTATAACCACTGTTTCTGCATGTTTAACAAAGACCAAAAGCAAACATTCAATGGCGTCCGCCCTCGTTTTCGCCCATCAGGTCTGTCGCTTGGTGACGAGCAGGGGAAACAACCGATAGGCATCGTCCTCACTGTGCTGGGCGTTGTAGTGCTGGACTTTTGTGCAGATGCCACAGAGGGACCAATCAGGGCGTACTTGCTGGATGTGGCGGATACGGAGGAGCAAGACATGGCGCTCAACATCCACGCCGCTTCTGCAGGTAAGATCAAATCCTGTTGAGGTTTTGAAGTAATTATACAAGCCTAATAGTTACGCTGTAACACCTTTGTGTTTCCAGGCCTCGGCGGTGCAGTCGGCTACGCTCTTGGAGGCTTAGACTGGACACACACGTTCCTCGGAGTGATCTTCAAGTCCCAGGAGCAGATCCTGTTCATATTTGCTGCCATCCTGTTCTCCATCTCTGTGGTGCTCCATCTCTTCAGCATCGAGGAACAGCAATATTCGCCACAAAGCGACAGGCTGGATCAGGTGAAGAACTGTAATAATGTGCAAAAGAGTCGAGTCGGCCATAATTTCCCTACATTTCGCTTCCAAGGAGCCAGACTTTATTGTAACGTTTATAAAGTGGTTTGAAACTAAATTTCTACAGGCTTTCTGACGGTTTTCCAATATTTCAGGGTTTTTTTTCACTCCATTCTGTACACTTTATTTTTATGATTCCTTAAAAGCTAAGAACTGAAAACGGCTTACAGTCGATGATCAGATGAAGGAAAGTGCTTCTCTCAGGTCTTGTTTGAGGTCTCTGCTGGATAGCGTCCACATTGATTAAAGGTTACAGTTACCATTCCTCATTTTCTTTAATGATGTACAGCCGGACAGGACAGAAAATGAGTGAATAGGCAACTCAAAAAAATATAAACGAAATCTGTTTCCGTTGGAGGAATGTATAAAGGAATGAAAGAGCTTTAAAAGCCTCTGTGCCGTGTATTTAAAGATGATTTCTTTTTAGGAGAGTCCAAATTCGAACCACCCTCAACCGTCAGCCAATGGCAGGCCTGGACTTCTTGCACCCAAGCTGGAAATGATCGGAGAAGATGATACGATAGAAACCTACGACTTCTATGATCATTACGGTGACAATCATTCAGAGCACGGAGACATGGACATGGACTTCCTGGAAGTGGAGCTTGTGAGAAGTAAGTTCACACCAGGAGACATGTCCTCCCTTCTTGGTTTTCTTCAGGTCTCACATCCCAAATCTTATTCTTCTCTCTCACTTCCCTGTTGTCTTCCTTCCAGGTAAAAGCGACAGCGTTCTCGCCATGGCAGACGCCACCCTCGACCACCTGGACCACGACGCCCTGTTCCTGTGCCACCTGGAGCCGTCCATCTTTGCCGAGCGCCTCTCGCCCCACCACGGCACGCCCCCGAGGATCCCGTCCTTCTTCAGCCCCGACCACAGCAGCTCCCGTCCGCGGCTCGCCAGCATCCGGCGCAGCAGCAGCACGGGCAGCGAAGACCTGCTCCGCCCCCACCACGCCAATCATCACACGCCCAGGGTCTGCCGCCTCTCGGCTTTCCTGCAGGAGATGGAGAACGACGACGGCGAGGAGGCGCTGCTGAACAACCAGCTTAACGAGCAGCGGACGCTGAACGGGCGACTGATGGCCAGCGTGACGAACGCAGACGGAGGCAGCACCGACAGGCTGAGCTCTAAAGGACAAGCACACCGCGCCGGGATGATTAAAGGTCAGGATCTTCGTATCGCAGCGCCTTGAGCTTGAAGTATTCATACCACTCAAACTTTTATACATTTTGTAAGGTAGCAACCACGAACTACCAAAGTGTTTTTATAAAGTCTCAAAATGTTACGGGCATTTGCATTGAGCTGCCCTTTACTCTCAAACCCATAAATAAAATCCAGTGGGAAGTCACTTCATTAGTAAAGGGAGACGATTTCTATGCAATTTATTCTCAGTAGAGATCAAGATGTTCTGTCAACACAGAGACCAAAGAACAGAGCAGACAGGTCCGGGACAGGGTTCAACCTGGAACCGTCTGGAATTTGCTTTTATTAATTTGCAGATCATATGAGTATTTATAAATATAACTTATTTATAAATATAACTGCAGACTAAAAATTATTGATAAATGCAACCGTTTGAACATTGATTAGAAACATATATTTTGCGTTATCTTTGACTTGGTAAAGCATGTTTTGCTTTCGGCATTTTTACTAGTTTTTATTAGCGTTACTGATCAAAAATGATCTGTCTAGTCCCTAGACTACTTGGAATTCAGCTTTAATTGGACATGTATATCTGAAACTGGGTCTAAAATGGCCAACAAAGCACTACAACTGGATTTTAAACTTTAAATTGCATTTTAGATATCACAATATTTGCTTTAAATTAGCTTAATTTTTATCTTGGATACTTTTATTACTTATAAGTCAAATAGTTTTAGAGTCTAAACAGAGCTGATGTGTGAAATACCTCCACTGTGAAAATTGGAAACCACTTTTTCCTTTGTGTTGTTTTATAATTGGTGGAATAGATGATAAATCCTTAACACTATTTAAGCATTTTCTCGGTTAATGTATTGCAAATGCTTAGAACATTTTATAAAATGCAGGGAATAGTCTAGAAATGTAAGTCTAGAAAAGATAGCAGTAAGAACCATTTGCATGTTGTGGACCGCGAGAAGATGTGGGAGGAAGTTTTTTTGGTCAGATGAAAACAAAGCAACAATTTTTGGCCTCAGGAAAGCACCGCATCTCAAAACACACCCACCATCTCCACAGTGAAACATGCTGCTGGCATCATGATGCTGTGGGGATTACTTCTTTTCAACAGGTCAAAGTTCACCCTTCAGCAGAACACCGACCTGAAATAAACGACTAAAGCTACATTTGAATGGCTCAGATCCAGGCATATTAAGCTGTGGCCCAGTCGGAGACCCCGACAGCCCAGTCTTACTGACATATTTACTCAGGCAGCCTGAATACCAAACACACTTCAGATGTTTATTTGGAAAGAAAGTCATTTACCCTCCGCTATCCACATTATGTGCTACCTTTTTTGGTCATCTATCGCATAAGATTACTCTAAAATATATCAAGGTATGTGGAAAAAGTTCAAAAAGTAGGAATACCTTTGCAGGACATTGTGTGTTGTATTTTTAAATCTTGCTAATCAACGGTTGAGATACTACATATAATTTCCACATCTCAATAAAACCCCGTAAACCCTTTTTTGTCCAGCTGCCAGTACCGGAGCGCCCATGCGACAGCCGCGACGCCATCACACCTTCTACCGGCAGCCGTCCTGCACTTTCTCGTACTACGGGCGCGTCGGGAACCACCGTTATCGCTACCGCCGAGCCAACGCCGCTCTCCTCATCAAGCCATCTCGCAGCATGAACGACCTGTATGAAGTGGAGGCCCGACACAGGAGGAGGAACAGACGGAGGAACAGACACCGCAGCGGGAACACAAACTCCTCCAGCGGAGATACAGAGAGCGAGGAGGGCGAGGTGAGGACGTGCAGCGCAAAATGAGGCTGTGACGGATCGGTTGTTTGTCGGAGCGCTTCTTATTGGGGATATTCTGTGTACGGGCTCAGGTTGAGACCACCGTACGGCTCCTGTGGCTCTCCATGCTAAAGATGCCTCCAGAGCTGCTGAGACTCTGCGCCTGTCACCTGCTCACCTGGTTCTCCGTCATTGCCCAGGCTGTCTTCTTCACCGACTTCATGGGACAAGTCATCTACGAAGGAGATCCCACTGTACGAAACTGACGCAGTAAACACACTGGCTTTAAAGCACCGGCTTGGTTCTTGTAGTGGGGTTTTGTGGGGTAGTCGTGCGTAGAAAGTATCTCACCTGCAGTCAACAGGAGTCAGAGGAATGTCAGCTTTGAGAAACAGACACTTAATAACCCTCAGTTTCCTGTACAATAATCCAGTCCACGTTTCACTAGTCTAGACATTTACAGTAAATATGAAAGTACCTTTATTTGTCTCCCAGTTGTCCCCAAGCTTGAATTAAAACTCCTTGTTTAAAAAACACTGGAATCTAAATTTAAAAATAGGAAGAAAAGTGTAATATGTTTCATCTAAAAGAAGGAGATTATCATAATTCATTATGTCTTATGTCATTTCACAAGAAACAAACTATTATTTTTATTCAGTTTATTTCAAAGGTATAACTGTGGGTCAATACCAAGGTGCCAGAAAATATGGCATTTAGACAGTTATGTGTGGTTTTTCTTTCATATTTAATATCATGGTGAATTTGCTTGACTCCCCACTTCTCCCTCAGGCTCCCACTAACTCAACATTACTGGAAAATTACCACAAGGGGGTTCAAATGGGATGCTGGGGGCTGGTTATATACGCCCTGACCGCTGCTACATGCTCAGGTAACTACACACGTGTGTATATTTGAAGTACTTACACGCCCTGTGCTTTCGCTTCAAACTGTTAAGTCCGCTCCTGTTGGTTTCCAGCTATTCTTCAGAAGTATCTGGACAACTTTGACCTGAGCATCAAGGTTATCTACATCTTGGGAACTCTTGGATTCTCTATAGGTAAGAAGAACCACGGCTGATGAGCCGGGCGAGGTCGAATTTGTTGAGCGCGAGGTAAAATTTTCTGTCCTCGTTCAACAGGAACTGCTGTGATGGCGATCTTCCCCAACGTGTATGTTGCAATGGTGATGATCAGCAGCATGGGCATCATCTGCATGAGTATCTCCTACTGCCCGTATGCGCTGTTAGGACAGTATCACGAAATGAAACAGGTGCACAAACCCAAACTTTTTCTCCAGATTTGTTGCTACGGTTTGAAAACTGTCGGCGGTTTTATCGCCGGGGGAAACAAAACCACACATTCTTGCCTTCTTTTTAATGCACACATGTATATTCTCTCACTTAATTAAACACAAAGTAAGTCTCCACATGCAGAGGCTCTCTAATAAAAGTAGAGGAGGCTGGTGTCTCATTTAAAGATGTCAGATGAGCTCCTGTTTGTATTGGAAATATTGTTTTAGATAATTAAATAAATTCACCGGCATATTTTTATATTCTAATTCCAAATGCTTTTTGATGACATTTTGTTCTATTACATTCATCTTTGCATCATCTTTTAAACACTTGCAGCATTTTTTTTTTTGCATATTGCCACTTATTAATTTGAATTGTTGTGCTAATGATCAAGTTTCACATTAACTCAGCCGCTATTCAGGGATAATGACTGTGACTTTCTGACCTTACCGCAGTACATCCAGCACAGTCCTGGTAACTCCCGCCGAGGCTTTGGGATTGACTGTGCCATCTTGTCCTGTCAGGTGGGTGTTCATACCTCATTTATACTCCATTAAACTCTGTAATTAAGGTTTTGCAAAGTGAAAACAAAACCTGACGTTGCAATATACCCATCAGTTCGGACCAAACACCCAGACCGCCTTGTTTATGCAGCTGCGTCTTGGTGCTGAAATGTACTAAGCAGAACTTAGCAGTTAGCTGTTTTCTCTGTAAAAGAAGTCAGCTATAATCTGTAACTCTTTCAAACTTAGATTCGGACTTCAAATGTATTCGTTTCACCCAAAGATCCAAAAATGTCCTACAGCCCCCACCACTATTGCACTCCTGGTAAAGACGTCTACTAAGCTGTAAATTAATCATTGTGGAGACTTTGTGGTACTCTTTGCTAAAGTTTGGTGGCTTCTAGTTTAGCCTTTTTTTTGGGTCAAATTTCCAGTTGTAATAAACCAGGTGAAGGTCAGTATATAATGTACTTTCTTGGAGCTATTTGGTTACTAATGAACTTAAACGCATCTGCCTTACTTGACTTGCTTGTTCACTTTCCAGTGATAAAGGGTCAAAAAGCCAAAAAGTCGTCTGTCATATTTATTATCTCAGGTAAACAGTGAGTCACTGATTTCCAGGGAAACTTTTTGGACAAGTTGATCCACTTTAAAAAACAAGCTGAGTACACGTTTTAAAATACTCATGTTACTTTTATATTTTGGCAGTTTTTATGTGAATTGTGGTATGGGTGATTTTTATTGGATTTTCTTTCCCTGTTGAATAATGCCCTCAACTTAATGGTCTAGTTTTTAACAATCTTTGAGTTTGGATTTATGCTGCGCAATAAGGATCGGTTTATTTATAAAGCAGTTTTCAGTAATAGGACGATTCAAAGTGCTGTTCATGAACAGAACAAAAAAACTAAATGCTGCTTCTCTGTGTTTGGTTCTGGTTCTGGTTCTGGTTCTGCAGAGTAGGCTGGAGAAGACCTTAGTGGTCTGGAGGGTTGATACACTGATAAAAAGTCTGTCACGTATTTAGGTGCTAAACCATTCATTGATTTATAGACTAACAGGAGTATTTTAAAGTCTCTTCTCTGAGATACAGGGAGCCAGTGTGAGGACTTTAGTAAACGTTTGTAAGCTAGAGAGTAGAGAACAACACAGAGATGGTGTGTGACGTTAAACTATATCTAAATAGATACATTTACTTCTTCACAAAACTATATATTTTTAGTTCTATCTAAAAATGAAATTTCGCTCATTGCTCCTTTAAGGTGTTTTACCCATCTTCACTAGCATTGCCACTAATCGTGCAGGATGCTGTGAGTGACTTGTGAAACTGTATTGTTGTGTAATGATACTGATGAATGATGGTGTGATTTCTGCAGGTCTACATCAGTCAGATCCTGGTGGCCTCGGCTCTTGGCTCTGTGGTGAAAGCTGTTGGCAGTGTAATAGTCATTCCCATTGTGGCCTCTGGGGGCTCTCTTCTAGGGTTCTTCACCGCCTGCTTCCTGGTCATTTACCCGACACCAAACAATGGGTGAGAAAAACGTGTTGTTTCTTTTTTTTTCCCCTTAGGTCACGGGTGTCCAAAGTCCAGCCTGTTGGCCCGTCGGCACTGACATGTCTTTGATTTGATTTTTTTTATTAGCAAATGGACCACAGCTGTCTGGCTGGGTTGCACTCATTCATTGGATGTGGCTAAATACAGCAAGTGTTTTCAAAGAAAGAGTGACTTATATCCCATTCTTCTTGTCGACAATAGACATTTTTCCCAGACCAAAAAAACTGAAAAAAGAAACAATCCAACAAAATATTCTCAAGACTGTATGCCTTCCTTTTCATAAAGCAAATGTTCAAGACTCTTTTTATGTTTCCTTATTTACCTTATTGCAACACTGTTTAGTTAGTTTTTTGTTGAATATGTAAAAATAAACAATATACATTCCACATTAAAATTACCAATGCCTCTGAGAGAAGCAGTTTGGGCACAGTTACATATTCCAACAGAACTATAATCATAAACCCAGAAGAAAACTGAGTTCAGGATCAATAAAAATTATACCTATCGAAACCTATCGTTATAAAAATAACGATAGGTTTCCAGGAATGGCCTTCCTAAAGTCCAAACCTCAGTTAGATTTAAAATGTGTGATCTATTTTAAACCTACCAGTTTAATGGAGCTGGTTGAACGCAGTTCTGCCAAGAAAACTTGTAAAATACAGCATGGGAGATGGGTAAGAAGCTTGTTAATGACGACAAAAATGGTGTGGTTACAGGCTGGTTCACACAGCAGGATTTTAAAATAGTTGGCCGATTTTCAAAGCCTGAGAGACGCCACACATAACGATAAAAAAATCCCAGATAAAACAGATTTACTTGTACAGTGTGTGGTGTCTGGTCAGACAACAAGTAAATAATCATTAACGATGGGGGAGAATAATGGCGTTAGTTTGTAGACTGATTTTAGCGGAGAAAAAGCATAACAAAAAGTAAAGTTATTGGTTAAAGAAGCAAAGACAACGCGACCGGGGACTCTACGCTTGCCACACAATGAAATGGAGGCAAGTTGGGGAGTATTTTCTCTCGGGGAATCCCTAACCTCGCTTTCTGATACACGTCACATTCACCAGGCTCCGTGCTCGTTTGTTCTCGGAGGACATCACACACGGTAGGATATGGGGGCAAGACAATCCAACATGTTGAACATGCCCGATTTGAGGTCGGAGCGGTCCTGACGTTCCACCGAGCGGACCCGATCACTCTTAACACACCACACACGGCAGTAATGTATCTTAAAATTATCTTAAGAGACAAGCCGATAAACGGCGCCTCTTGTTTTTCAGCCCAATGTTGTTTTCAGTTCACCCTAGAAAAATAAACTATGGTTTCAAATGAGTCATTAGTGACAAATATTGATATGACATTAATTCCCACCGTGACTGCATGTAAACTTCTCCTCAGGACTGCAGGTAAGGACAGATAGTGCAGGTAAAGGTTGAAATGGGAAAATATTCTAAATCTATCTTAACAAAAACCTGTAAAGATGATTTTGAAGGCCGTTTCCGTCAATCTAGCATCCAGCTGTAAGCTTTAATTAAAGAATTTAAATGGGATAATTTCCCAGAACGGCGCAATCCTAACAGACTGGTGTGTTTTTCAGGGAGGCGGACTCCACCAAAGCTTCCGAGAAACAGGCCCTGACGACGCAGGAAAACCCGAGCAGCAACGACGGTCCCGTTAGCGTGGTGACAGAGAAACCTAGCTTTCTGAAGCTCAACAAGGAGGGAAAGGCAGCCACCACCACCACCACCACTTCCTGTCACATGGAGAATGAGTCTGCTCTGTGATTGGCTTGCAAGGACAACTAAACCGACCGTCGAAAGTAAACCGTCGGACGAGACTAAAACGTGCCTCCGCCTGGAGTTAGCTTGGTCCACCCTGGGGGGTTTTCTCACACTAATAATTCGGTCTGCTGTGAAGGCCTGCGGCACCTCAGATCAACTGGTGGTTCTTCAGCAATCGGCAGAACTCAGATCTATCTGCAGATAAATATCCAAGTCATCCAGGAAGGAGCAACACTACTCTGTGTTTTTGGAGGTGGTTTGTGTCTCTCAGGGCTGTTGGGTGCTTCAGAACTGTAGCCCACATAGAAATTAAGGGGACTATAATACAGACTCTTAACAGCTCCTCATCTGGGGTCGAATGGACAACTTTACTCTGAGCACTGCTGATGAACATTAGTCCTTAAAGCTGCAATCATTACAAAAAAAAGCAAAAAAAAAAAAAAAAAAAGCAAAAATGCTGAAAATCGTTCTTCCTCACCCTGGAGTCAACTTGATCGAACTTTTGTTTCGTTACGCTGAATCTGATGATGCGTTTGTCTCCAGCGGAGGCTCCGCGTTCACCAAAACAACACTGCACTCGACTTTGCGGGACTTTCTCATCACTCTGCGACAGCAGCTTTAAGACTTTCGGAAGAGGCGTTTCTGATCCTTTTGACCTCAAAGCCTGGTCCCCGGGGAGTATTTATCGGTCCCTGCCCCGGGTTGTTTGCAGATGTTTTGCTTTAGCGCTCTTTAACATTGCAGCAGTGCTGTTTCTGTCTGTGTCTGTCTATTGCATGAGAAATATGAAGCTCTTTAACGTGATCTGCTAAGAAAACACAGGTTTCTTTGGCATAATTCCACAAAAAAAAAAAGTAAGATGCACATATGCAGTTTACAGGGCATTACAATCCCAAATATATAAAATATTTTCCTGACAAGTTGGAAACTTTGGATTTATCACAGCTCAGATACGTGCTGCACGTTTAATAAGCAGAGAAAACACAAACCAAACTTGTTCTTTTTTTCCGCTTTCTTTTGCTGTCAGCACAATGGAAAACTGGGCTGAGTTATTTCTTTAATGTGTTACAGGGTTCAGCAAAAAAAAAAAAAAAAAAAAAAAAGTTTGTTTAAAAATCACTTTTTGCAGGGCAAAGAGGAAAGCAGCAGAATGGAGAGCAGGCAAATGCAATCTAAATCTGTGTTGAGGGTCATGATCACGTTTTGTGTTAATGGGCCAAAATCTATTAGGTGAAAGAGTCTTTGTGTTGACGTCTGTTGGAGAAAAGACGAGCACCGGTGAAACCTTCTGAGAAATTGGCTCGCTGTTGCTGAAACTTGGAGAGGCAAAGATTCATTCAACTAAAACGAGATTTGTTAGCGGCTTGGAGGTCAAGGTTCAGTTGTGCTCTGGTTTTGAGCTGAATATATTGGCTATCATAGAAATACTTGGAGGGATTCAAAAAAATAGTACAACTCGGTTCTTGTTTCTGGTCTTGAAGCGCTCAGAGGCTCTGGCCCTTGTGTGGTAAGAGCGATGCCTCCAAAAAACGAGCCTGTAGGAGACGTCATAAACACTTGATACGTTTCTGTGAGCTGCGGGCATAAAATAGCTAAATTAAGGGTGATGGCCGCTTCACCCTAAGGACAACTGAAACTTATTGGTGGATTAAAAAAAAAAGTGAAATTAGCAAGTGTTAATCATTAATTAGCAATATTTAATCTTGGCTATATATATTTAGAGTCATTGTCCTGCTGGAAGATTGACCTTGAATGTTTTGCAGTCTATAACCGGATTTATGTTAATATCGTCCACTATTTAGCGTCATCTTCCCAACTACTCTGACCAGTGTCCTCGTCTCTGCTGAGAAAGTGTTTACCTCCTTCCACATGGCTTGTGGGGAATCTGCCCCGAAGATTTCTTCTGACTTTATTTCATCATTTGGTTTGTTCTTGCCTCTCTGTCATAGAAGGTTTGCTGGAAAAGTTCAGGTGGTTTGAATACATTTGCAAGGCTCTGTAATTTAAGTGAGTCTCGGAGCTGAGGAGAGACGTTTTTTTTGCTTCTCGCGACAAAGACCAGTGGATATGGGACAATGAGAGGTAGACATAGTGTGTTTTAAATTAGAGCTCTAACCACAAGAGCCGTGTCCTATTTTGGATTGAATGCATGGACACACAACATCACTGGGGTTCTAGAGGTTTGCATGCCACAGCAACAATTTGCACGTGTAGAACACCAAAGCGAGACTCTGTACAAATCACTCAAGGTCTTTTCCTTTGTCGCCACAACAGGTCAGCAGCCTATTTTGTAACGCATGGCTGGATTGTCTGTTTTTGTTGCTTTTTTACTTGAAATGGGTAAAAACATGCACTTTTTGAGATGGGCATGTGCTCGGTCTGCACTCTAAAGAAGCATGTGACTCCCCCCCCCCCCCTCAGTTTTGCACAAGCGGCAGACGGCATTTGTCGTCACTTTTCAAGCAGCTGAGATGCGTGAAAACGTGGGATGTCCTTCGACATAAAGCTCCTTTTTTTCTTAAAAATAAATAAAAAGATGAGACGCTCCAGGCCGCAAATACTTGAAGTGCAAGTTGAGCGTTTCTACTCCAATGAGAAAGTGTTTGAAGGTTGTTGGTTTTTTTGTTTGTTGCATATTTAGATGAATGTTCTCTCTCCAGTGGCCTGCTGGGAAATTGAGTTCTTAACCTTTGATTCCATCTTGTGACTTAAAATGAATGTGAGCTGATTTCAGCTGAAATCATTCTTGCTTTGGCTGTTCGACATGTCAGGGTGAGCGTGCTGACATTGCACAGAACTTGCACATGAGAAGTTTAAGGAGAAAGAAAACTAAAATAACAATGCAGTGGAGCTATGTCGCAGAAGACAGAAAAGGCCTAACTGTTGATATTTATTTTTTGAACTTTTGTGTCTGTAAACGACACTTTTCACATAGTTTTCACATAGTAAAAGTAAAGCTACTTTATTTGGTGTCATGGGAGATGTTACAGGGGTAAACTGGACTGTGAGTGAGTGTCTCTGTGTGTGTACTGTTCACATTTAAAGCAAAAGATAGGCTTTATAAATTGTCACCTCAGTGTTTGTTGTCTTTGGTTCCTGTTCTGTTTTTTTGCAACCGCCTGGTTTACACTTAACTCTGGAAACATTGGCTGCAATACTGCAAAATAAGAAAAAAGTCTCTGTTCTGGTGTAGAAATTCTTTCTGTGTTTGACCTTGTTCTTTAATTATTTTGGGGAGGGGGGTGAGCCACTCAGAAGTTTCGCTTTTGCACTTTTTCAGTGGCCGCCATGTTGGTTTTACTGATTGCTGCACGAATGTGGAGACTCTGTGAAGCTGTTTTTGTATTTCAGCAGCAGCTGTCAGAGTTGGTCCAACCTGTCGAAACTCAGAGGGTGATTGTGCCTCGAGTGTTTTGTGTGGTAAAGGTGACGGAGAGAGATGCCTAAATACTTTGATTTAATAGAGATTAAATCGAGATAAATATTTAAAGAATGGGAAAGCAGTTATACACCATGTACTATATAAAAATATATAAATTATGCCTTGTTCATTGAAAAGATGTAAATATACATATTTCTCTTTTAGTTTCTTCTTTTTTGCTGCTATAAAAAAGATGATTATTTTTGTTAGTAGTTCTGTTTTCTATATAAAGTCTGTATATTTCTCTCTGTGTAAATATGCTTGAGCCTTCATAAAGTAGACTCTTGATGAACACTGTATGGAACGCACCTTTTAAAACCTGTTAAGAAGTAAACAACCAATGACTTCTCTCTCATCCTTTTCACGTTTTATTCAAAAGGCCAAAAGCCTTTCCCACCCAGTGGCTGTTGCTTCAGTTCACAATTCAAATGTCATCTTAAGGCATTTTACAGAACAAACAAGTCATATCCAGAAGCATTAATCATTTAGATTATTTATATATAGAACTTTTAGAAACAGGAAATTTGACCAAGTACTTCACAGAATTAATACACATTAGAAATAAACAGGGAAAACAAAATGTAATCAGTGAAACAGAGAAAACAAAACAAAAAATAAAAACAACATGAAAGACCTGATCAAATTCAAACTGAACTCAAATTAAAACTAATGTAAAAAAAAACTGTTTTAAAGATGTCTCTAAAAGACTCTACGGAGTCTGCAGTACGAACATCACGCTGGTCCGGAGCCTAGGCCACTGCTAAAGCCTGATCCCCTCTATTCTTCAGTCTGGACCTGGCCTGTACTAAAAGCATCTGGACAGATGATCTTGGTGATCCTTTGGGGATATATGACTTGAGGAGTTAAATTCGATAAATGGGAAACACATCACCAACTATTTAAATGTGGTTATATCTTATAATAAGACTACCAAGTAAATCAGCAAACGGGATATTGAGCCCCCCTGGTCTACACAATCAAGGGAAAGACAGTAAACCTGTAGAGAGTCACCAATGTCCTTATAAGGTACTTACTAAAGAAGCTGGTTGTTCAAAGTGCTGTATTCTAGCATATTGATGAAATGTTGAGGCATACAAATATGTTCAAGATACAGGGATAATTTCAACGTTGAGATTATTGTGAAGCCAAGTCGATTCATAAATTTAGGGAGGATTTAAAAGACATGGAACGCAGCTGGAGTTAGCTCCTCAAGAGTTGATCAAACCTGCATCATTTCAGTGGCTCGAGTGTTGTTTCTTTTTTTGTTTTTGTGTAAACAACCCAATAAGTTGACTCAGGAAAGATTTGATTGAACAGCAGGGCACAGATAGGGAAGTGTGCCATAAAGCATTTGCATAGGACCGGACCTGCGGAGGAAGGCCATTGGCTCCTTATAACGGCTCTAATTTTAAGATTAAAGTTATAAAATGTTTAGCTGGGCACTGCTCAGAGTATTTTGTTTATTCTGGATGGTTAAAATGTTGTACAAATTTATAGCAACAATTTTAAAAAAAGGTTTTATCTTTACTTGGTCCATTTTATGTTAAAGCAGCTAACATTACAAGCTATTGTGTGGGCTAGCATTAGCTAAAACAGTTAGCTGGGCGCCACAGCTAGCTGCTACTGGAAGTCAGAAAAGTGGCACATTCAGCCTCCCATGCTTGCATACAAGCTCTTATGAATGTTTATTTGTCTGAGCTGTACTAAGTGGCGACCATTACTGGTTACTTTAGTGAGTAGGGTTTTATTTTTTTTTTGTTCTTTTTAAGTATATAAGAACAAATAACCATCAAAATAAACTAAGCTGCCAGGGTTTATAGAATGGCAAGACTGTGAAACACTGAAGCAACGGCCTTTTACTGAATATGCACAAGAAAATTATATAAAACTCAAATATAAACATTAGGTTCAAATTTGCTCAATATCCTTCACTTAAAAAAAATAATCTAAAGCTAAATTAGAACATTACTGCACCTAAAACATCATAAGGAATAGCGTCCTGACCTGACATATTTTGTCTCTCGGTGTTTAGTTTCTGAAAGAGAACAGAAATAAAGAAAAAGTGTTGAAAATAAAGAGAAGTGGAAAAGAATAACACCGAATGTCACGTAAGTTAATGCTAACAATTTGTACATATAAGCAGATTTCTATCCTTACAGATCATCAAAGGTTTTCACCTACTTCCCACTTTTTGACAAGTCTGCCAACTGTAAACAAATAATAATAATTAAAAAAAGATGAGACAAAAACAGTCTCGCACACCTAAAAGCTATACATATATATATATATATATATATATATATATATATATATCTTTGGATCTTTCAACTCTTTCTGGCCAAAAAAATGCGTCAACACCATCTTAGGGACCTTACCACATGACAACATGGGAAACAAGTCAGCAGCTTCTGAGAGAGTAAAAGAAAAGTGAGAAAAACGTTGTTTTGCAGCTACAGAACCCGCGCACAGTCGGGCCATCCCCTCAGCTCTTTTTAACACAGAGAAACCAGAGAGGGAACCTGAAACTCATGTTCGGGATGTTTGTGTGTCTGACCCAGACTCTTCATGTGACAGCAGGTTCTGCTGATGGTAGCAGTGTGTGTAAGAGTTTAGAGCCTTGACATTATGGGAAATGAACTGTAATAACCTGCTGCTCCTTTAGTATGGAGGGGGGAAATCATGCAAAAAATTACAATAGAACAGAATAGATACAACTGTACAATTAACTAAAACATATGAAAGTTTAAGAGAAGAAATACTCAGTCCATTGTTTTTTTTTTTTTTTTTACAATATGGTAAATGCTAAATGGACTGAACCTACGGTATATAGCGTTTTTCTAGTCATACTGACCACTCAAAGCACTGAATATATTTATATGAAAAATATATTATCCTATTGTTTTCTTCTTGTTCTTCTTCTATTAATATTATTATTATTATAATACATCCAGGGAGGAGGGGTTGTCTATCTCCAGGAGTCATTGGGTGAGAGGCAGGGTACATTCTGGACCGGTCACCAGTCCATTACAGGGACACACAGAAAAAATAACCAGGCCCACTCACACCTTAGGGCATTATTAGGGACATATTGTCATTATTATAAATTTTAGGTCATTCAGCCTGTACCATCTGCCAGGGGGACGAACACTGGCAATCAGCCTTGCTTGTAGTTAGGTGTGCTTACATTTATGTTCATTACTGCCACATGTCCCTCCTCAACAAATAAAATATATGACATTATTATTACAATTATCAATATTTAAAGTTTGTTGCGTATTAGTTATACAGGACTTACAAGTTGGTGGAAACTGTAAAATTCTGATTAGGTTTAAACCCTCTACGAATGCATTGAATGTTTAATGTGTTAAAAAAAAATGTAAAAGTCAAAGCGGAGTCATTGCACGTTGCGCTAGAACTTTAGCTATTGAGAGCCAGAAAAGCTGTTCTGAAAGCATTCAAATAGTATGAGAACAAACTAAGAAATAAAAAGACTGGAAAAAATGTATTCGAAGTATGTTTTCAAAAAAATCATTCAGTTTTGTTTGTTGTTATAATGTTCAGCATTATCGTTGTTTATCCATATTTTATAGGTCTGATTTTTATGTAAGTTTTTCCTTTGTATTCACCTTCTGATTCTTTAACGCGGTCTTACTGCTGCAGTAAAAGATGAACTATTGCTCACGACTCGTTTATTGGCACAGCGTTGCCAGTAAATGTCTCAAACTCTAATATTACCCCTCCTGTTCAGAGCTCAGTAAAGATGTTTAAAATTGCTTTAGATAGTTTTAAAAGCCATTTTTGATCTATGAACACCTAAAATCACTAAAGCAGTCAGAGTGCTCTATTTGTTCTGCTTTAACGTGGTGAACTTGTCACTTCTAACTAGACTTGACGCTGGTGTTTACTTGGGAGAGTGATGAGCCTCCTTTCTAGGCCGGCTGCTCCATGGTGACGGCAGAGATCACGGTGCTGCTGAGGGTGAGCGTAGCCACGCTCTGAGCTATCGCCAGGGCCGTACCCGGACATTTCTTGAATGAAGTCTGCACCCCTTCTCCACCGCTTGAAATTTTCGCCTCCTCGTCCTCGTCTCCCTCTCCCCTCGTCCTCGTCCTCCTCCTCGTCCTCCACATCCTCCTGAAGCTGTCCGTCACAAAGCAGTACACCACTGGATCCAGGCAGCTGTTGAGGCTGCTCAGGCTCACTGTGATGTGATAGGCCAGCACATGGCCCGCCCCAAGCTGCCCGTCACCACCTCCCGCCAGTCTTACCTGGATGTAGACGAGCGCCTGGCGGAGGTGGAACGGCGTGAAGCAGATGGTGAAAACCATCAGGACGGTGGCCAAAAGCCTGATGGCGCGAGTCCTCCTGGCTCTGCTGTGCTGAGGCATCAGCCCGTGGCTGGAGGAGAGGAAACAGGCGACGCGGAGGGTGAACCCCACCACGGCCAACATGGGGAGGAGGAACTCCAGAATTGTGAGGTAGAAGTGGGTGGGGAGGTGCGTACAGGAGAGGCTGAAATTTAACGCGGTGGTCTGCAGAGAAGAAGAGAGACGGATCCAGCCATGTTGTTATGTTGGCCTCACATCTTTTAGTGTTTTGTCTCAAAAGTGGTAATTCTTTGGATGAATCCGAAATCATTATCCTCTGTGATATTGGAGGTTTGCGATAGCAAAATGTCAGCATACGCTGCTTGAATAGGATTTAGATATAGGATCTGAGATGGCCATGGATGACGACTGATTTGTGTTTGGATCCTTATCCTGCTAGACTCCAAACTTTCAGAGAGTTCACGATACTCTGCACTCTAGAGTGGTTCTCGGGGCCTTTTGGAGAGAAACAGCATCCCAGATCCTCCATCGTACTTAACAAGTGGGCATGGGGTGGTCTCCCACATATGGATTTGTTGTTTCGCCAACAGATCCACCTGGAGTGTTTGTTGTCGAAAACATCCATCTAAGTGTCATGCAGAAAAAAAATAAAAAAGACAAAAAACAACAACTATAGAACCGGTTTAGCGGGATTTAGCAAACTCCAAGTGTTTATGTTTCTGGCAGTAGGATAAAAGAGCCTCAAAACTCTAATCAGCTTAAAAAGTAAAGAATACATTGCAGAAATAGTTCAGTCGCAATTGTTTTAGAGGAATTATGAGGTGTACCATTAAGCGTCGCAAGAGATATTTCTATTTCCTAGCTGAGAAAATGTAGGCTGCTACTTGAAGTTGGGCTTTTTCTCATTTTTTTGGTGCCGGGTGCTTCTTGCAAGTGAATTATTTTGCTGCCTTTTTTTCAGTATGGTTAGTAAAAACTGCTGCTTTATGATTAAACTGAAAGGAGCTGCAGCAGGGAAAATAAAGTATAGGATGTTCACCCAAAAGTTTGAGTTGTTTGTCACTTTCAGAGCTTTTATTGCTTGTCTTTTGTTTGTTATTAAGCTTGTATGCCATTCTTTTCATTCACTATAAAGAAATACTGAAATGCATGTTTGTTTGCTTTTTCTTGTCACTACAGTACACACATCCAGTTATCCAGAGAGCCATTCTAAACAAAACACTTTTATTTTGAAATTACATCATTGCTTTTTGACATTGTGCCCATTTTGAGAAATAGAATTACACAATTCTTTGTGTTGGGTTGTTTAAATCTATGTTTATGTGATGGTAAAGAATACTGGTATCAACTGGATATATGAAAGTCATAGATTTTCCCTGGCAATACTACAAAGAATAATGAAATCAGGAGCAGGTTTCCAGGGTTTCCTTTTTTCACCTCAAAGACGCTATAAAAGATGCTAAAAGACGAGTCCATGCATTTGTTACTTCAAGGCTGAACTATTGTGATTCTTTACTATCAGTAAGTCCACAAAATGCACTTTGAAGCCTTCAGCTGATCTAAAATGCTGCAGCAAGAGTTCTAATGAAAATCAACAAGAGGGATCATATTTCTCCAATTTTAGCTTCCCTTCATTGGCTTCCTGTAAAATCAAGAATAGAATTTAAAATTATCCTTCTGACCTATAAAGCCCTTAATAATCAAGCTCCATCATATATCAGAGTTCTGATTACCCCGTATGTTCCTAAAAGAGCCCTTCAATCTTGCAGGTCTACTGGGGTTCCTAGAGTCTCTAAAAGTAGAATGGGAGGCAGATCCTTTAGTTATCAGGCTCCTCTCCTGTGGAACCAACTCCCAGTTTTGGTCCGTGAGGCAGACACCCTGTCTACTTCAAGATATCAGGGTCTATTTTTCTCACTCTGCTGAGTTCTCCTACTGTTGTCTAATTTGCATTGTCGGTTGTTATTTTAGCTTTTTAACTTTTTGTTCTGTCTGTCTTTTTTTTCTCTTCATAGTAGGTACACCTGGTCTGGCGTTCTGTTAGCTGTGACACCATCTAGGGGAGGCTGATCATCCTCTATTACCATATAACATAGAAAGTACCCCTGGATCAATGTGTGCTTCTGTGCTTTTGTGTCTCTGCTCTGTCTTCTCTAACCCACAGTCGGTCGAGGCAGATGACCGTTCACACTGAGCCTGGTTCTGTTGGATGATTTTCCTTCCCGTTAAAGGGGAATTTTCCTCTCCACTGTCGCTTCATGCATGCTCAGTATGAGGGATTGCTGCAAAGCCATCAACAATGCAGACGACTCTCCCTGTGGCTCTACGCTCTTTCAGGAGGAGGGAATGCTGCTTGTCAAGACTTGATGCAAACTGCTGGATTTCCTTAGATAGGAAACTTTTAGACCAATCTATATGATTTGATTGAAATGAATCTGACTTTGTAAAGTGCCTTGTGATGACATATGTTGTGAATTGGGGCTATATAAATGAAATTTAATTGAAGTGAATTGAGCCAAGTTGTATAAACATTTAAATCAAACAGAGGTAGAAAAATTACTTGTACATTTTAGATCACTGTCATTTTAATGGTTAAAATCACTTAATACAGACTGTTAATGCGGAAACTCTATAACTTTAGTTTTTGTAATTATATAAACATAGAAAGGATATACACGTGATATTCTAACCAGATCATCTTGTTCACAGGAGGTCATCAGCTGCCAAATAGAAATATAGATTAGATCTTGATCTGCATCATAATATCTATAGGGACTTTTTAATTTTTAATTTTGTGGCTCTAGTGGACTTTATTTGACAATTGCCAGAGAGGAAATGGGTGAAAAGAGAAGGGGAACAGCAGCATTGAGGACTGGCCTCCGTCCATGGGAAATGTTTTGCTGCTCCTGTGCCACCGCTGCACCCTATCTGTGAGGTGTTTAACCTAAATACTTGTTTTGCCAGATTTTACTTATTTGGATAATTATGACTGATAATGCTGTTTAGTGTTTCTGTTTGATTGTGAATTGTGACGCTTCACCTGAAAAGAGTAGGTGACCACAACTGCAATGAACCACACGACAGCGCTGATGCACTTGGCTGCTCCCGTTGTCCTCCATCGATGCAGAGTGCTGGCGGCGTGGACGACCGCAAGGTAGCGGTCTACGCAGATACTGGGAAAATCAACATCATACCAGAATCAGAGTCAGAAACCTTTGATTGGCAAACAAGGAATTTGACTTCAGTTCCACTTTGCTCTCACCGATGACATTTTAAGTATAAGTATATAAAAATCAATTCACTTAAATTAGTTTTACTCATAATCCACTCACTCCCTAGGGCAGCCTGATCCGTTTCCTTGACTTCTTTGTGGCTTTTAATTGTTGGAAACAATTGGCCCAAATCTCAATACCAATATTTATTTGCTTCATAATGACATTAGCAGTAATATTATTCAAGGTAGAGGTATCCATCAAGGCTGGCCAAGCAGTTCAACCAATGGCATTTCTTTAAAAAAAAAAAAAAATCTCCTTGATTTTCGTATCATTATTTTGCACTGCCAACACTGCTGAACCTTTATAACCCATTAAATTTAAAAGCACACAACTGAGCGTTTACTGCATTTTTGCACCATTATTATTTTGCACTGACAACACTAAACTATTCAAATTAATGCCTTTTTTGTACCATTATTTTTTTGCACTACAAACATTATTGAACATTCTTCTGCACATTTTTTAAAGACTGTTTTCTCCTGCATTGTTACATTCTTATCACTGCTGCACTTTATATTGTAATGTTATCTTATTTCACTTGCAATCTCATTACTTTGTCGTAAGCTGTAGGCAATGAAATTTCGTTTTGTATGCACCCTGTACATACAAAATAAAGTTTGTATAAGTCTAAGTCTAAGTATGTATATTATTAGTGGCCAAGATGCTAACGCACACAAAGAGACATAGAGATGAAGAAAAAAAATTATAAAACATGTCTATCTACATGCATATTTACTTTTTGCTTTTACCTTTCTTTTTTGCTTTTACCTTTCTATGATGGTTTTACCTGTAGCACTTTGAGATTTTTCTTAAATGTAAAGTGCATTACAAATAAAATGTATTATTATTATTATTATTATTATGCTGAAGAGTCATCAAGACAACTTGAGGTAAACTTGTTTTAATGTAATTTTTCAGGTTTCTGCTGGGATTTGCTGCAGTACTCTTTGGCTACCACAAGAGGTTGCTGCGGCACGCACTTCACATGAAGATCCAAAGAAATTCACAGATGTACAAAGGTTTGGGTTAAACATAGTTAAATAATCATAACTATCTTTATTCTAATAATCTTTATTGTTATTGCAGCATACACTCCAATGAAATCCGTCCACTAAGTAACCACCCCACTACTTTTACATAAAAGGGCCCAAAGATTTATTCAAAGGAGAATTTAATTCTACATGTTCATGAACCTTTTTAAATTGTTGTTTGTTGGCCCAGCTGTGAAACTACTTTGCTTCCGAGTTGAGGAAAGTCCCCGCACCTGGTGAGAAACAGGATGCTGCAGTACATGTTGACGAAGTAGCTGAAGGTGTGGACGTAGGCGCAGGCCACACAGCTGCCACCGCTGTGGTACAGGGCTATGCGGGCGGGCAGCGACAGCGCCACCAGCAGGTCAGCGACCGCCAGATTCATGGTGTAAACCACCGAGGCCGAGGAACGAGTGGAGGTCCCGCAGAAAACCCAGAGAGCCAGAATGTTGAGGACGACACCAAGCACCAGCATCAGAGAGTTACAAACCTGCATCAAAGAGGGAGAGATGCGGTCGGGCTTCAGTGCAGGGGCGCTTCTAGACAGGGGCCAACCGGGGCCAATGCACCTGTAGAAATGGTCCTGGCCCCTGACATAACATTAAATACACTTCTTACGATTATATGCTCTGGTGAAGAAATCATAACTGATTGGTCACTTTGACCAACCAATTAATTTTTTTACCTTTACAGTTTCACTCAAACAAGGATTTAAAAACTAAGGTGTTTCACGTTTAGCTTCAGCCGTATTGAGCTGGGATCACAGTTTTCATCGGCTATATCAGGGATCTGAAACCTGCAGTTCCAGAGCCACAAGTGGCTCACTTAATATTATTAATTAATTAGATATTGCCCTGTTTTATTGTTTCATTCTTTTGTTCTGTGCCCCTATGGAAAAAACTGGCCCCACATTGCCCCCCCCCCCCCCCCCCCCCCCGGTAAATTTGGTCTAGATCCGCCACTGCTTCAGTGTGTTGCATCTGAATGTTTCTAAAACAGCAAACAGGCGTAAATGTTTCTAAAACACTGAAAAAGTAATGGACGAATGATGAAAAGTCGAACTTTTATGCTCTGATTTTTCATCTTACCATCAGAAAGACCCAGACGGAGTAGAAGTCCTGGTACAGCTGCAGATCCAGGTGTGCCAACTTGTGCAGGTATAGCGACCCCCACTGTGGATCCCAGGTGCTACAGTTAGTTTGGGGTGAGGTGAGAGGGGGCAGAGGGACCCCGGGGCCGCTGGAGGAGCTGATGTTGGGGAGAAGGAGCTCCATCGACTCGAAAAAGATGAACCACTGACAGGAAGGAAGTTGATAATTGTAGAAGTTTTTATGTGACAAAGTGTGTTTTTTCAAATGGAAAAGGCAGACATAAAACACATCTTTTTATTCCCAGACAGAAGTCCTCATTTATCCTGCAAAATATAACAACATGTGAACAAATTTATCCGAGAGTCTTCAAGAGATGCAGACCTCTTCCTCCACTGAGTCCGGATCAGAATGTGACGCCAACACGAACAAAACAGATTAATTAACGCAGGAGTTTAAAGATAAAATGATTTTCATCGCCATCAAAACAAAATGAGGAACAAAAATGCTATAAAACACATTTTACAATAAAACCATGTAGAACAGTGCGTTATTCTAAGAGAACTTTTTGTTTAATTTTTATTTGAGTATTATAACTGCTGATATAATGCATGAAATAGCAAGCAACAGTACTTTCACCATACTTTTGTAATGGGGCTGTTATACTCTGGACAGCTTAAGCTCTTGTTAAATACAGTCAAGTTATTTATTTCAATACATTGGTTAGGAATACGATGTTGTCATTTATTAGCGTTATAAATAAAGTTTTAGTCCTTTGGATAAATTCAACCCTTGGAGAACTGGTGGCCTATGAGTTATAATTTCCTTTTGTTGTTTTTAACCATCCCATATCAGTTAATTTCAGGTCAATTATGGAGATAATTATTAAAATGCCCTTATGTGAATCTATTGAATTTCTTGAAACTTTACATTACAATTTATGTATTTTTACTAATGTTCTGATCTTTGTTGGTCCAGTCAAATCTAATCAAACATTGATGATCTTGTTCTCCAATTAAACCAAAACAATTAATGTCCTCTTGATGACTAATAGGAAAATACCATGTCACAAAATAGATTGCTCTTCACCCCTTATGTGGGCGCTTTTTGATTTTCAGCAAATACACCCTGATTTCCCATTTTAAGTAGTAACCAGGGGACGCCTTCTCATTACATAGGGAAGCAAACGCCCAACTTCACTCTATTTTTCCTTTTTGTTTTTTTTCACAGCGCATGGCTTCCCCTTCTAATGCTGCCCTGGGCAATCACCTATGTGGCCCATATGCAGAACTAGCTCCATGTTGGAGGCAGTTGCATGCTGATTGCCCCGTTGAAAAGAATGAGGACTTCTTCAGCTGGTTTATTGCAGTAAAACACAGAAACATAACAATGGCTTCTCAGAGTTTAATCTAGAACAGACCGGAGAACCTCTTGTTTAATAAACACCGCCCTCTCACTCTGGCGAGATGATAGAGATCCATCTTCTTGTGCTCGCCGAAAGGATGCGACACTTGTGAAACATGTGACCTGAAATGTTACTTTAAACAAAATGTTCTGGATTAAAATGAGCTGGTATTTAACGCACTGCAGATCCTCAGAGGCAAAAAAAAAAACGAAATGATTGTTTGCCTGATTTGCAGAAATTTTATTTTCCTTTGGGATTAATAAAGTATTTTTGAATTGAATTGATTTGAATTAAAATATGATGAATGGGTCACATCTGGTTTTAAACTCTAAAGTACTTATAAGTAACAGTTTCAGGATACAAAAAAACAAACAAAAAAACAGAATGCAGTAGGTTTTACTCACTGGTTTATCTTCAGGCTAGAACTACCATTTATATATATTTTTAAATATATTTTCACAAAGCCCTTACATATCATTTGGTCATCCTGCAGATCAGCGATCTGCAGTTTGTGGCTCCAGAGCCGCTTGTGGTTTTTAGGGTCCTTCACAGTGCTTCTAAATAACTGTGGACCAAAATAACTAAACTGAGTTGTTTTGAAATATTAAGGTTGATAAAAAAAAGGGCAATCTTCTGCAACTATTTTCAATCCACATATGCAGAAACCTTTCATTACAGATTGACAGTAATATGACATTAAATAGCTTTATTTGTTCTAGTCTTTTTTGAATTAATTCTTTAAAATCTTAAAGCTACAAACTACATGTGTTGGCATAAACAAGGAAATCTTTTTATTCTGTGTTAAACAGTAAATCTTTTCTGTTCTTCAAAATTGTGGTTCTTTAAATAAATCATAAAAATTACTTTGACATCGTAGGCCATTAAATTTTCAGGTAAAGGCTATCAGTTTTTTAAGGATTACATAGGTTATGCTACTCAAGACAAATGTTATTTAATAGGAGAGGCTGTAGAAATGGGTGTTTGGATTGCAAAGATTGTTTTTTTTTTTTTACAATTTTCTTACTATTACTAATTTTTACTACTATTTAGTTTATTATTGTCTTTTAGGTGTTGCCATTTTAGTTAATTTCTTAGTGTTGAGTTTCTTATTGTTTTATTATTGTCACCTTCCATCGGTTTCCTGCTCAGCGAGCTCCCTCGGCTCTTCTGATTAGACTCACCTGATTTTCTCTTCACTAATCAAACCTCCTGTTTATCTAATCGTCCTCATTTTCATTATTCACTGCTGTTTTTCTTCTGCTATGCTTACGTTGGTTCCCTGTTCTGTTCACCTTGTGCCAGACCAGTAAGTTTGCCTTTGTTGTCATTAGTTCTCAACACTTCTCTAAAGGTCCGCGCTGCATTTGCGTCCACCACAACCTCAAACTATGGCAGCTATGAACCTGTGCAAGTCCATCAGGTACAACGTCTTCATCCACAACTCCTTTCAAACTTATTCTGCATGGTTTACAGGGTCTTGAACATCCATTTATCCCTCAGACGTTTTCACTTATTTTCATTTTACAACCTTCAATGCATTGTGGTTTTATCGTGTGATGCTTCCACAAAGCAGACAGTTCAATGCAACCAATCAGTTTTTTGGAAGTTGCCTGATTAGTAAACAGAGTCCACCTGTGTGTAATTGAGCTTCAGTATAAATGCGGTTGTTCTGTGGAGGCCTCAGATGTTTGTTGGAGAATATTAAGGCGCATTTCCACTGGCCCGTCCATTTTCGCACGCCCTACTTAGCCCCATCCTGCTCGGATTCTCTTTGCTGGTTTAGTGATTCTACTGGCCTAGAAAGGCCTGGAAGAGGGAATCGCCTCAGGGTGTTGCTTATTGATTTATTTTATCACTGTATTTCACAAACTAAGGCTGAACCATGTTGCCAAATTAAGAACCCTGGAGTTAGAATACCAGCACATATAAGAAACTGTACAAAACAGTTATTTTCCTAGAGTCTTAAACTCCAGCCCTATTGCAAGCAGGGTAGTGTAAGACGCTGTAAATTTTAAAGAACACTTTTCCAGGCCTTTAGAAAAAACTGTGTGTGCATGTGTGCATGCACAGCGTGCAAAACTATGAAGAAATTATTGTTGGTGTGTAGAGAAGGCTCAGGATTGTACGTCAGAGAGAGTGAGGTAAATTTAAATGAACAAAGTTGTTTCTTACTTAAAATATAAAATATTCATCTGTATATTTATCAATATGAAATGAAACATTTCTCTTTGATAAGAGTTTAAAAACATAGTATATCGGCATGAAAGCACCTTTTCATTTACATGCACTATAGCCTATTGCCAAAAGTATTTGCTCACCCATCCAAATTACTGGAATCAGGTGTTCCAACCACTTCCATGGCCACAGGTGTATAAAATCAAACCCCTAGGCTTGCAGGCTGTTTTTACAAACATTTGTGAAAGAAGGAGTCGCTTTGAGGTGCTCAGAGAATTCCAGCGTGGAAATGTGATACGATGCCACCTAGGCAACAAATCCAGTCGTGAAATTTCCTCGTTCCTAAATATCCCACAGTCATCTGTCAACTGTATCATAAGGAAATGGAAGAGTTTGGGAACGACAGCAACTCAGACACAAAGAGTAGTGATGGCGAGATGAAGCCTCATGAGGCATTGAACCACTTGAGCCAACTGGTTCGAGAAAGGGTTCATTTCTTGGAGCTTCATGTGCACACGACACCACCTACTGGCCAGGTGTATAATCACAGCCAGCTGTATCTTAACACGTGTGATGCATTGATTTTTTGTCTATTATAGCTCTTGGGAATGACTTCACAAAAGGTGTAGGACGAAATCATTTGTCTACATAAATTATGTATACACATATGTGTATAATAAAACATTGTATGAATGTATTCTCTGTGTGTAATTATTCCCAAAATAGTAGTGTCATGGGATATGGCATGGTGTGTAATAATCAGACCTCTCAACTTTGATCAAAAGTTAAGAGTGAGATAATGCTAATTTTGGGGGCGGGGGGGGATTATGGTCAACAATTTCCCCTCAGCAGCAACACTGAAGCACACAGAGGTTCACGCTGCGTCTTGCGATCCTGCTGCTGATGTCTCCCTCTTTTCAGCTCAATGCACTTCTAGACTGTTACAGTTTATAACATTCTCATCACCTTTCACAGCGACAGGTTTCTCAGTCAGTCGCCGCGCTGACCAGACAAATTTCTATTGCTATCGCGGTGCGGTGGGCGGATTTTACCCCCGTTGGTGCGCTGCGGGGAAAATGCATAACTAAATACTGCAAAGGGCTTCTATAAAGGGAACAGGGGTACTGACAGATCTGAGATGAAGCCCCTGATGTTACAAATTCTTTAAAATGACCCTTAAAAGTGCGCACCTGAATTAAAGCGCGAGGCAGCAGCTCACCGAAGCGCCACTGATTCTATGAGAATCAGAGCATGAAACACAGCTAGTAACTCTCCTATTGACTTTAACTGGCACACGTTGCTACCGATGTGAGGACATTAAACGTAGTGATTCACGTTTTGAATGGTGAACGGTGATAAAAGCACCTGCTCCGAGGGAAAGGGGGGGGGGGAGGTGAGCAAGCGCTGAGGCACAGCAATACGGTGCATGTAGTTAAAAAATGCAGAATTAATGAAAACGAAACTTATAAACAGACTAAGTGGCGTTTTAAACTGCATCTGGTTAGCAGATCTGTTTTATGATCCAGCGTGCAGCCATAATAACTGGTTCTGAATGAACCGGTCATCTGACAAACTCTGAACCACTTCCCGAAGCAGGCACGTGGTACAGCCGGGCAGCGAGGCTTCGGACGTCATCGTTTTCGGCTCCTCCCCTAAATGAAGCAAGCCTCGATACGCGCATTGCGGAAATGCCCCCTCCATTACTCGACACACGCCTCGAAGCCTCGGCACATCACGTAACATCAATGTTACGTGTTGTTTAGGGGAGGAGCCGAAAACGATGACGTCCGAAGCCTCGCTGCCCGGCTGTACCATGTGACTGCTTCGGGAAGTGGTTCAGATGTTGGCGCGGGGTTTGACAGCTTTAGAAACCCCACAGGCTCCATTCAAAATGTGGGTTGTTGTAGGCGAGTTGCGGTCAGTTGAGAGAGTGGATAGAGTTTTGATAGTTTGGATAGCAGAGTTTGGATAGTGGTTATTTAGTTTGAGACAGTTAGTTTGGTGTTTGGAGAGTTTAGGAGAGAGATAGATAGATAGGAGATCAGTGCTCTCAACTATCACGCATTGACCGTCACTGACTTCACACGGTCACACGCAAACATGGCATTTTTCACGCATAAAAATCCCAACGCCCATCTGGGCAGCGGACGATAAAAACTCCGCCTTTTGCTGAGATGTTTCAGCTTCTTTCACAGCTTGTGGCCATCAGTAATTCCTGCTGCAGTTCATGTTAACAGAGCAGCAGGAAGAGCGATCAGAGTTACGAATAATTTTAGTCTTAACCAGCGGTGAAAGTGAGCCGGTAAGGCCCTGTACTACGCAGGAGGGGAGGGGGCGGGGGAAGAGAGCTGCTGCCAGATATTGCCTTCATTCAGAACCAGTGACGGCTGCACTCTGGATCATAAAACAGTTCTGCTCACCAGATGCATTTAATTCTGCATTTTTTAACTACATGCACCGTATTTCTGTGCCTCAGCGCTTGCTCCCCCCCCCCCCCCTTTCCCTCGAACCCAGGGGCTTTTATCACCGTTCACCATTCAAAACGTGAATCACTACGTTTAATGTCCTCACACCCGTAGCAAAGTGTGCCAATTAAAGTCACTAGGAGAGTTATGGCTGTGTTTCATGATCTTTTGTTTTAAACAAAACAGAACCGTGGCGCTTCGGTGCGCTGCTGCCTTGCGCTTTTTTCAGGTGCGCAAAATTACGTTACTTGTAATTTGGGTGCGCGCTTTTAAGAGTCATTTTAAAGAACTTGTAACATCAGGAGGTTGATCTCAGACCGGTCAGCTCCTATGATCACTGTATAGGAGCCCTTTACAGTTTTTATTTATGCATTTCCCCCCTAACCCTCGCACGCAGCGCACCATCGGGTAAAATCCTCCCACCTCACCGCCCAGAGCACACTGAGGAGAGCAATAGAGATTTGTCTGGTCGACTGAGATGAGAAACCTGTTGCTGTGAAAGGTGATATAGGTTATAAACTGTTACTGTCTAGAATTGCATTGAGCTGAAAAGAGAGGAGACATCAGCAGCTGGATCGTGCGTAAAGACGCAGCGGGAACCTCTGTGTGCTTCAGTGTTGCTGCTGAGGGGAAACTGTGGGACCGTATAGTACTGGGCTAATCATTGGTCACAGTACCCCAATCTGTACATACTTGCACTTATTTATTTATGCACCCCGGCATCATCTGTGCCATGTGAGCGTGTCTTTTCAAAGGCTGGAGAAGTAGTATCAAAAAAGAGAAATCATTTGAAGCCAAAAACTGTGGAGAAATTGTTGTTTCTTAATAAAAATGCATGAAATCATCCAAGTTACACAAGCATTAGCCTAGTCACTACCCCCTGCCTAGTTCCACAAGCACTTTCATTGTCCTCTGCCTGATTAAGCCCATGCCATTTTTCTAGAGTCACAGAAAAACATTATTACACAACATGCCATATCACATGACACTACTATTTTGGGAATAATTACACACAGAGAATACATTCAAACAATGTTTTATTATACACATGTGTATACAAAATTTATGTAGACAAATTATTTCATCCTACACCTTTTGTGAAGTCATTCCCAAGAGTCATAATAGACAAAAATTCAATGCATCACACGTGTTAAGATACAGCTGGCTGTGATTATACACCTGGCCAGTAGGTGGTTTCGTGTGCACATGAAGCTCCAAGAAATCAACCCTTTCTCGAACCAGTTGGCTCAAGTGGTTCAATGCCTCATGAGGCTTCATCTCACCATCACTACAAAGAGGTATAGGCCAAGTAAACTGAAGGAGCGGGGTTAGGGTTAGGGCTGCAGAGTCAATCACTACACGCCTTCAAACTTCATGTGGCCTTCAGATTAGATCAAGAACAGCGTGCAGAGAGCTTCATGGAATGGGTTTCCATGGTCGAGCAGCTGCATCCAAGCTATACATCACCAAGTGCAACACAAAGCGTTGGATGCAGTGGTGTGAAGCGCCAGCACTGGACTCCAGAGCAGTGAAGACGCGTTCTCTGGAGTGACGAATCACGCTTCTCCATCGGGCCTCTCAACCGAGGGAGCTTCCAGGGTCCCCCCCCCCCGTCTCCGTATTGTGGCCACAAATGCCAGACTGCACAGCTGCACAGCTGCTCCCTACGGCTGTTTCAGGCACGGTGTTAAAATTTGATAATAAAATATTGCGGTTTGACCCACTCTAGTCATAGTGGTCTTTAATATTATTGTCGTCGCTCTTCAGTTTTTCTGGACTTTGTCGGAGAAAAATCACTGAAAAGAGGTGTGTTCACCCAAAACTCCTCTGGAGTCAGCGCAGTTTGACCCCGCTCTTCAGCAGAGCTGCAGGAACCCAGCAGGGAGATCAAGGAGAGAGTTGGAGTGGAGAAGTTTAATGGAGGGTTGGGTTATAAAACAAATCCCAAGCTTTGAGCAGCTCACAGAGTTCTGCTTGATCCTTCATCTTGGAATAGAGTACAACTGTAAAAATACAAAGCTAAGGGGCTGAGAATTGTTGTGCACTTCACAAATCTCTTTACAGAAGAGTTACAAGAAGAAAGTCATTGCTAAAGACAGACATAAGAAGCCCAAAAGCCAAAAAGCCATGCAGGTCAGGGGTCTTCAACCCTGGTCCCCAGAACCCACAGTCCTGCATGTTTTAGTTGTGTTTCTGCTCCACCACACCTAAATCAAATGATTGAGCCATCAGCTATCAAGGGCTGCAGAGGTGTGTTAATCACCCATTGTGTTAGGTCAGGTGTGTGGAGGAAGTGGAAACATCTAAAACATGCAGGACAGTGGGTCCTGAGGACCAGGGTTCATTGGAGAAACAGCAATCATGGGGTAAAAGATGACAACTTGGTTAGAGGAGACTAAAATTAGTCTTTTTGGCCCACATGCTAAATGTTGTGTGGACAACACAACCCCTAACCAAGCGCAACCCAGAGCTGCCATGAAGATTAGACTAAAGCATATTCAAATTTTAGAATGACACAGTCAAGTTCTAGACCTTAATTCAACTGAGAATCGTTGGCAAGACTCAAAAACGGCTGTTCACAGGAGCAGATGAGCTCAAGCTGTTTTGCAACAAATAATGGGCAAAACTGTCTAGATTGGCAAATGTGGTACCCCAAAAGACTTGTAGCTGTCATTGCATTTAAAGTTGCTTTGTTAAAGTATCGATGGGGGGGCTAAATACAAATGCATGCCAGACTATTTAGATTTCTGTTTGGGAAAAAGTGCAATTATGCACTACTTTGTGTTGGTCTAACACAAAAAATCCCAACATAATACGATGAAAGTTACATTGCGCTATGACAAAATGAGAAAAAGTTTCAGCGTCATACTTTTGCAAGGTACTAGAAATGCCCTCACTCCTCTGAATTCTGCTTATACAAATCCATGCACACCTACAACCGAGGCGACATTTTAGTTAAGTCGAAAATTTAGAGGCGAACAACAAAATTAGACATTTTTGCATCTGATGATGTTCTTTAAAATTAGCATTTTCTAATAAACTGCTTTGAGTAATATTTTTAGATACCAAATAAGGAACACAAAATTAATTTTTACATTAAAATTAAAACCAAGAAGCAGTTATTTGAAAGAATACTTCAAAATTGTTGGATCTATTTATGGAAAAAAAAGGCTTTGTTTGCCAGATAAAGAAAAAAAAAGAAATGTAAAGAGATCCTTCTGCAAACATAGTCTGCAGAGGAAGGTCTTTCCCCTCTTCATCATTTTAAGTCAAAAACATAAAACAAGCCAGAAGGTCTGGATTGAATCAGCAGAAATACATCCATCGAGCTAAAGACCAATATGTTGCTCTTTATATTAACCTTAAAGCAGGGTGGATTATGGCTTTGATACATTTGTATGCTTGAATTGGAACAAATATGACAATTTTAAATCTTTAATATATAGAGGCAATATTTATATGTTTTGTGCTTCCTCTTCCTGTGGGACTCTTTTTTTTTATATTAAAAAGTAATCAGACTTTACGGCGAACATGAAAAAAAGGACATTAACAGTTGCAAGGCGAGTTTTGTAGATAGTGAAAACTATCTTTTGAACAATCTATGAACTTCTAACAGCGTAAAAGCTTAAAGCGTTTACTTCTCTTAGAATCTTTTTATGCATAAAAAAATTATAAGTCTTGAAAAAAGGAAACATCACATAATGATCAATAAATATCATTCCTCAAACATACCTTTAGTGCAGCGACAGGGTGGCAAAAGTCTTCAAGCATCGGGTTCCTCCCACTTCTTTCTACTCTTCCCCATATCCTTGAGTTTTTGTTATTTTGTTCGAGGCAGCGGGGAGAGCTTAGTGACATGAATGTCTGGGTTGTAGAGTTTCATCCATCTGCGACCTCCTCCTTTCTCCAGTCCAATACGGCGACCCTCCTCCTCTCGACCCATTTACCTCAGTTTATATCCTCCTCGCCAGGACTTTCTATCCACATTTGTCCTTAAACCAGTGCTCTTTCTTTTAGCTCACTGTCATTATGAACTCAGCCACTCTTTCAAATAAATTTGTTGAATTTCTGAAACATTGAGGCGAAAAGGACTGAAGTACGAGGGTTTCTCAAAAAGTTTATATAGATATTGAGGCAGGTGGAAGAATAAGTGGGGGATCTTTCACTCAAGGATGCTGTGGGATTAACAGGACCTGAAATCAGAGCTGATAAAGTGAGGAAGGAAAATGATCTAGCTGTTCTCCTGAGATACAATGTCAACAACAGCAAAAACAGAGAGAGAAAAATTACATCAGTGAGAGTGTTGTGAATAAAAGAGCTCCAGCAGTATTGTTCGTGCCTGAACGCCACCCCGGTTGAACCCCTCCTTCTGCTTACTAGGAGGTGACGGCGGATTTTATTGACTTTTATAAGAAAACAAAGTTTCTCTAAGGGTTTCACAAACCCAAACAGTGTGATGACGAAACTGTGATCAGTGTGGAATAATTCAGTCCCAGTCAGAGATTTTCTCAATGCCAAAAAGCCTGGAAGGTTGTTTTTTTCATTAGGTGTTCTTACACCTAATGATTGTAGTGGTAGCTGAAGGAACTCGGCAGTGACACTGAAAACATCTCATTGAAAAAAAGCTGCAGCATAAATTGAGGGTATCATCATAAGTTTACTTTCTAACAATGTTTGACTTTACAGTGTTTGATTTTCCAATATGTAATTTTTTAATATTTAATTTTTCAGTGCCAAATCTCTTTTTTCATGTCATTGCAAGTGATCTTTCAATCTTTAATTTTTCAGTGTTTGATTTCACAATACCAAATCTCTTTTTCTCTGCATTCTGTCAGTGGTTTAGCTCCATACCCTTTCTCTGACTAGACACACCAGTAAACTCTTAAATATTTCTTCAGGGTGCAGGGTGTTTACTTTTTGAGCATCTGTGCCACCCACATACACAAAGACACCCTGAAGAACCTTTTCAGTTCATATCAGAAACTGGCTGTCAGCACCGGGTCATTTTGTCCTTCCAGTAACTCAGACCTTGATTTCAGACCCACGCTGGGTCATTCCATCTCTTCCTGTTTCCATTTGGTACCCATAAACAATAATGTTCTTACTCATGTATGTAATCAGTTTCTCTTTGCAGATTTGCAGTTGACTCGTTTTGATTAAACTAATATGCTCAAATCTGATGCATAATATTGTGTTATTACATATTATTTTATTTCGATTTTACATTTCCCCCTATTTCCATTGATGTGCTTCCATTATGCCCTTTCTAAGAACTTATATTCTGTTTATTTTTTATTTAACTCTGATGAAACCAACGTAATTCTAAGTGACCTCTTGCTGACAGACAGTATTTATTGGTGTCTCATAATAATATAAGCCTTATAAGCAGATCATAGAGAATTGCTTTAGATCACTGAGTACTGTAGCCTCGTGAGACCATCCTGATCTCGCGAGCTTTCAAGGTTTCACTCGCAGATCAGTCTGGCTACTCTCCGTTAAAGGTATACTATGCAACCGGGGTTGATTTTCCAGCGAGGCTCCCCCCAGAGGGCGAAAGTAAAAGTGCACTGTCGTAAAGATGCTCAGCTGTTCTCCTGGTTTCTCAGTCAAGCCAGGCGTGGTTGTTTTGAGCTTAGCAGACAGGCGAACGCAACGAATCACCATCCTGCTGTTCAAGCAGAGCTACGAGGGAGCGCCCTCCCCTCCTCTCCGTCCCCGCCAGTGGAGTGAGGGGAGCGGGCGTCCCGAAACGACCTCCGCCTGGCCCGGGACCCGCTGGGCCTGGACGTCGGCTCGCGGGTGGGTTGGGGAGGGCGAACGTCCCGGTCCGCGACGCGCTGGCCGTCTGTTTCCGTATGCCGCGCGGCCGCCGGGGTGTCTCGTCTTTCCTCTCTCCCCTCCATTCCCCCCGACGCCCGGTGCCTCCCGAGCCGCGTCCGAGCGTCGCGCCGTACAGTTTGAGAACACAGATCAGCACACAGATGAGCGGTAAACTTTTAAACCCCGCGGTTCCATCGCACAGTTTGAAAACACAGATCAGCACACAGATGAGCGGTGAACTTTTAAACCCCGCGGTTCCGTCGCACAGTTTGAAAACACAGATCAGCACACAGATGAGCGGTAAACTTTTAAACTCCGCGGTTCCGTCGCACAGTTTGAAAACACAGATCAGCACACAGATGAGCGGTGAACTTTTAAACCCCGCGGTTCCGTCGCACAGTTTGAAAACACAGATCAGCAAACAGATGAGCAGTGAACTTTTAAACCCCGCGGTTCCGTCGCAGTTTGAGATGTATATAAGTACCACGACTGAAAAACTCGTACAGTGTATGCCCGGCTTTAACACAGTGAAAGTATGAACATGCACACAGAGAGAGAGAAACCATTCCAATGTTACTTACAATCGCATCAGCAGAAACGCGAGGTCCGCGTCAGCCTTGCAGCCTTCTTTCTCTTTTAGCTCTCGCCATTCAGGAAAAAGCTTGCCCGATGTTCACCCGTGTACGACTCCTCTCTCTGTCCAGAGCCCTTTTCCTCTTTCTTGCCTGCTCCGACATGGGCTTTCGCTGTTTTATCGTTGGTTCCGCCATGATAACTGCACAAATATCGCCACTGCGCTAGCACCGAGCATGCGTTTCACTGGGGGCGTGTAGCAGTTTTCGCCGTAAAGCAAGACCGACTCTCGCGATCTTGCACGAGATTCTGAGCCTGTGGGTGTGGGCCGAGGGCTCCTGCAGTTGCAAGTGCGGTATTTCCCCCACAGACCACCAGGGCGGCCAAGAAAACCTTTGTTCAACCTGAAATGACTCATTTAATCATCCAAAACGGTATGGAACACATTAATTAACTGAAAAATGTTGCATAGTGTGCCTTTAAAGAAGAGCCGTTCACCAAACGAACGTCCAATCAGCGTTGGCTTTGAGGCGGGTTGAGGTGTGACGCAACCAGAAGCGCGACAGTTCAGTCTAAAGAACATGGCGGCTTCAGCCGATGAAACTAGCGTTAGCGTGGCTATCGAGCAAGTTTTATCGGAATTACAGAGTATTTCTTTGCTGAGCTAACGAGCCTTTACCTGCAGCAGCAAGAGTAGCTTGGCTTGTGGTTGTGTTTTCGTCGTCGCTCTGTTACGAGCGACGACGAGGCATGTTGACGAGTACGTCATATGCTTCGTTGATCTGATTGGTTTATTTGGCCCGTCTATCACTAACATAGGCCAATCAGCTAATCAGTATTTTCGCCCCTTCCCAAAATTACTTCAACGGAAGGTTTCCAGATGGATATGCGGAGCAAATCTATCTGGCGGCGTCAGGTTATGAGTACTGCCCTTAGGTGTGAGTTTGTGGTTGCATGGTTGTTCATTCATTTCAGCCCAAATATTGCCAACCTTCTCTAAAGAACACCAAACCCACGCTGTTTTGATCCATTGACCCAAATAGTTTTTTTCCCCAAGCAATGTTTATAACGCTGACAGTACTATTTTATAAGATGTCATTGTCAATTGTTCTCAAACAAGGAAAACGGACACAGCAGGTATTTGAATTATGTTGTCCTAAAAACAAAAAGACAAAACAACTGTAATGTCTAATTAAACATATTGAGGTTTATTTTATTTGCCATTTTTTTGTTGCTCCACTCAAACAAGAATAAAAAAACGACACATTCTGACATGTCAGCTGTTAATATAAGACATGCAGGCATATTGTTGTTTATCTACAAGGAATAGGAGGCAAAGTGAGGTATCAGCCTCTTAAAGAAGCATTCTACTTCTCTATGCCATACTTCAACAATTACCTGAATTGATTTCCAAAGGACAGAAGGAGGAGGAAAGGGTATGGGTAAAATCTGGACATCAGATTTGATATTTGAGTTGTTTCAGCGCAGGAGAAATATTGTGCTTCTCCTCTGAAAGTCACCAAGACACCAACTCTAAAAAATGGATAGCCTGGGTAAAGGTTTGTAAATGTTTAAAAGTACCAATTCCAATGTGCTAAAGGTTGGTGGAGACTTCAAGAAAACAGTAAAGTACAGCTTTAGCCTTGTTGGAATATGCTGGATCACACCAAAAACTATGACTCATTTGGCTGAAATGAATCAAACTCGCGTGTTGTTTTCTAAAAGAAATGTATTTTCCTCATCAGTTGTACCTCCTCATCTTGGTGAGAAGAAAAAAGACTCTTGAATAGCATGTTTCCTCTAAGGGGGAAATAAACTGTAAAGTATCCATCTCTGGTGTGGTACCACTGAGGAAAAAGCTATATAATCTATTTGTCTTCGGTGATAACATCTGATCCAATCAGAGCTGAAACAGATAAAAGACTGGGACAGAGCAACAAGGGAAGTATATGTGCAGAATAAGACCGATTCAACTTTTTCACACTGGATACACAATTTTGGTGGACTTAGTGCTTCGTAAAGTACTGCCAGATATACAGCTATATTATGGTTTTAAATGTATGGTTGCAGTTGACATCAAAATTTCAAAGGAATCGTCAAGATTCATTCAGTTTGGCTCCATTTCCTTTAAAAGAAACCTGTGACGTTTGATCAATGTTACCCTCTCAGTGACTTTTCAAAGACCCCAGTGATGCTCGACTGTTTTAAAGCTTGTTCAAATATTTGAGATCTCTGCAAGATGTTTAATGGGCTGCAGACAGAGAGGAAGGATGTCCTGCTTGGCACTTCAGTGAAATTTAGTAGGTTGAAAGGAGCCCTGACACATGGTTGTGTTTAGGAAATCTATTTATAGAGACGGCCTGGTTCAAGTGCATTTGGAAATTAATGTTAACACTGTTGGCTATCAGTAAGTTCTAGTCCTGGAATAGTCATGGTAGGATAGCAGTTATGGAGTTTGTCAAGTAGGAGAAATACATAATTATTGATACTACTATTACTATTTTTTACAGAATTTTCAGGGTATAGAGGATGGATGGATGGAAATGAAAAAACCCCTCATGCTTTCTGTCACACTTGAATTCTTTAGCTACGCCAAAGATATTTGAAAAACAAACTAATAATGCTGCAGTTAACATTGATGCATCATATACAGGATACTTTTTTCATTTTAGATTAGATTTTTTTAAGTGTGTCCTTACCAGTTACATCATCCCGGGGCTGTGTTGATCCATTTTTGATCCGAGACTTGGTTGGCAATGGTAAACAGTTATGTTTTTTTTCCCAGCAGTATTTATAGCAGGGCTTGCAGCTTATTCAATGCATAAAATGCATACAATTCAATGCATAAAAATCCACAGTCCTGACCATCACTTGGAAAAAAGATCATAATACACACCAGACCTAAATTTACTGCACTGGCTCCCTTTTTGTAAAAATATTAGACTTATTGTCCAATATAGAGTTATTGTTCTATAAGACTGTGAATGGTCTTGATTCAACATGTCCTGGGAAGTTCCTGGGGAGTTACAAACCATCTAGACCCCTCCAGGGTTCCTTAGACCGGCTCACTCTTGGTTCCCGGAACAAGAATTAAACAAGTGGAGGCAGCTTTTAGTTTATGTGCCTGTCTGACCTGGGACAAACTATCTCTCCTATAAGATGTAACTGCTGGTGCTTTCCAATCAGGGCAAAAAAAAAACACAACTATGGTTTCATGACGCCTTTCCAGAAAGGTCAAGAATACATTTTTACCTTTAGGCTGTTTGTTTTAAATAAGCATTTAACGTTTTTTATGTCATATTTGACTTTATGTCAATGTCAACTTTATTCATTTAATACAGATGCCTCTGCCCATGTGCAGTACATAATATACAATACAAATAAATAAAATAACAAATACATAACATGAAATAAGAATAATCAAAAATAATAAGAGTTAAAATGCTGAAAAAAGATAATAAAATTATTTCTAGTTTAGTTTCTTAAGCATTTGTTCATAATTTTTCTGTAAAGCGCTTTGACTTTTTTCTTTCGTTTTTTGCTACATCTACAAATGGGTATCATGATTTTGCCTTGCACAACATGGCTGACGCGCTGACGCATCGTCTCCACCAGGCAAAACCGCTTCTTTGGTTACTATGACGACTGTGCTGTGTCAACATTTGAAACTCCGTTTAAACACGATCGAGAAACGTTCCCCTAGCAACGCCAAAACAATATATTCAATTCAGTTTAAAAAATGCTTTATACAAATTTCACAACTATTAGTTCATACTATTCTCTGGGGGTGATACGTATTTTACTCACTCAAAACTATTACAAATGTAGTTTTATGCTACGCCGATATTGTCCATTTGAGAGCGGAACGGATAATTTCGCATTGTACTGGGGACCGGAAACAAAGCTGGTAAACAAACGCGTCGCTGGAAACGGGTTGACATTAGCGGCGTAGAAAATGTTCAAGAACACATTCCAAAGCGGGTTTTTATCTATACTGTACAGCATCGGCAGCAAACCGCTTCAGATATGGGACAAAAAAGTGAGTAGCGACGTCGGAGATGTCGGTCTGACTTTATTTCACATTAGCATTGGACTGCTAGTGCTGCTAAAGCTACCTGGCATCATGTGTTACTTCCATAAAGTTGTCAGTTTGGCTCAAATAGCTCCTTTAGCCAAATTTAACCACGTTAAACCATTTAAAGAGCGTTTGGTGTGTATATTATTCCAGTGCATGGGTTACATTAGTTATTCCTAAAATGTAAGAAAGCATCAGAAGCAGGGCTCTTAACACTAACAAAACAAACTCTGTGTGAAAGTGTTTGATCAAAGTCAGACTCAGAGACTTGGAAAGGATTAGTTTAGCTAGTTTATGTGCGCATAAGGACATGTTATAGTGATCTGATCTTCACCGGGCTGTCAAATTATTAACAATTATTAACAGACATCATCAAGGCTACAAAACCCACACAACAGATTCCTTCATTTAGTGTTTAATTCAGGCGTAGCAATGATGTCCAGCTGGTTTCTGATGCGTTGCCACGGGGACGGCCATAGACACTGCAGCTTCATAGTTGTGGGAGAACATGCTGAGAGTGTAGTGCTGATAATTTTAGATTCTCCTTTATTGTATCTGGTTGATCATTTGTATTTGCAGCCACATGACTTGGGCGCCCTGGAGCCAGCCAGCAGAACTTCTCCGTTTACCACTTAGTGTTTTATGCGAGTTTGTTGTTGTTGTTGTCATTTTTGCTTCATTCATGCTGCATTCAAAAATCATGTCAGTGTAGATTCTTTTATGGGGGTTTCGTGCACAGTACGATGCATCTAAATCATTTTAGAACCCGGTAGAGATCAGATAATCCTTTTCTATCATGTCCATGTTGGAAATGCACCTGTCAGGCTTTTCCTGGCCGGCGCAGTTTCTGTGGAAGTCTCAGCATTTGATTTTTGTTTTAAATTACTGTTGTTCTAATGACTATGCCACCAGAAACGGAGAAAAAACTGCAGATTCTCAAGTTAAGGTTGAGGTGGAAGTTTTTGAACCCTTCAGAAAATGAAGGAAATTACAGGATTACACCCATCGTATCCCTAACTGATGAACGGTTCTTCATGCTGCCTGTTGATGTGTTTTTAGACCGATGATGGTGGGATGTTACTAGGTTAATGCATTTATTAAATGGGGAAAATAAGATAAAAAAAATATTTACACCATTAGTATAATATTTTGATTATTATTAATAATGCTAATAATGTGCAGGGGCAGTTTTTCATAATTTCCTAAAGTATAACATTGATTACACTAACAGTTTTACCTGAAGATTCTCAGTCATCCAGGTCATGATCATTCCAAAAAAAAGTTAAAAAAACAAAACAACTGGACTTTTTTTCGAAGTTTGAAGACGTTTGGCTTCGAACCAGCAAAGCTTTCTCAATTCAAATGTCTGGAGTAGTGTGGAGTTCCACGCTGTATATTATTGCCCAAAAAGGCCTTGTCCTGACTTAGATAATATAATACAAAGATACAATAATATAAAGCTTGGAACTCCACACATTTGAATTGAGAAAGCTTTCTGGATTGGAAGCAAAAGGCCTTCAAACTTTGAAAAAAAGTCCAGTTTTTTTTTTTTTTTTTTTACTTTTTTTGGAACCTATACTATTGCTTCGCCAAGCTCAAGGGGCTCCAGAATTAAACCAGGATCCGATTTAACTCTGGAATTAAAGCCGTCCACAGAGATCAGGGAATCAACCTGTTTCTTTGTGTGTGCAGGTGAGAAACGGTCACATCAAGAGAGTAGCTGATAATGACATCCATTCAAATGTGCTGGAGATTGAGGGAGCAAACGTCAGGTGAGTTTATGTTTAAATATTCTTGATATTCTTGCGCCAGCAGCAACCCTCCCCGTACCCCAGAACAGGAGTGAGCGGGCGTGGAAAATGCGGAAGAAAATGTCTTTTAGTATAAATTTAAAGGTCTTGGGTTCTGAAGTTGCTAGTTTTTCAGCTTGAATGGAGATTTTGCAGAGAGATCTTTGTTTATTATCGCCGATTAGGAGCACATGTGTCTAGACTGTCAAAATAAAGGCTCACACACATCATCGGTTGAACGACTTTACTTTTTGTTACGTTTAGGAACATTTTCAAATTGTCTGGAAAGTCTCTAAGTAGCTTTCCTGTCTGTTTGATTTGGTAACATAAAAAAAAAAACTTTTAAACGGTAATGCCATTCTATATTCTTAAGTGATTGTTGTATGATCTCAAAGAAAAAAATTAGATCTAAATAAATCTGAAACAGAGCATAAGGCATGCGTGTTTGTCTTAATAACCTTTGATAACCCTCCTCTTCGTGTAGCACAACCTATATCACATGTCCTGCTGATCCCAAGAAGACTCTCGGCATCAAGCTTCCCTTTTTGGTGATGATTATTAAGAACCTAAAGAAGTACTTCACCTTTGAAGTCCAGGTACAGACTCCGAGGTCCTTGACGTGTTGCCGGCACGCTTTCATGGCTGAGATTCACGGTCCCTTGTCTTCTTTCTGGCTCCGCGTCTCCTCCCCTCCCGCAGGTGCTGGACGACAAGAACGTCCGGCGACGGTTTCGGGCGAGCAACTACCAGAGCACAACGCGAGTGAAGCCGTTCATCTGCACCATGCCGATGAGGCTCGACGACGGCTGGAATCAGATCCAGTTCAACCTGTCGGACTTCACCAGGAGGGCGTACGGCACCAATTACACGGAGACGCTGCGCGTACAGGCGAGCGCACGGCCGCCATCTTCACGGAGTCCCTGTCGTTATCTTTCTGTTCTCGCTGACGCTCGGCTGATTTTTTTTTTTTTTTTTTGTTCGCAGATTCATGCGAACTGTCGCATCAGGAGGGTTTATTTTTCCGACAGACTCTACTCGGAGGATGAGCTCCCTGCAGAGTTTAAGCTCTACCTGCCTGTCCAGAACCAGAAGGCCAAGGTGAGCGCGCACCTCAGACGGACCGAATTATCCAGCATTCCTTCAATTCATTTTTTTACGTGTTTTAAATCATGTTTGAAATATAGAATGTTCTTTGTCAGTGTTTTTTTAATAAAACGCTCTCTGTCTCTTTCAGCAATAGAGCCTGCTCAGCTGTGCCCTGGCCAAGGTGCTGGCGTGTAGATGAAATTGGAAATATTTTGTGTACTGAACGCTCTGGTGTTTTGCTGTCTGTAATAAAGCTTTTTATGGATGGATTCGTTAAGTAGTTTTCATTTTGGCCATCTTTTATTTTCAGAATCTCCTTATTTGACTGTATTCTATGCTGAGCCAAGGAATTAGACGTTGGTCAAAGCGCTCACGGCATACAGATTTGGTGTACACATTTAAACAGCATGTTTATTATTGTGTTATTTTATGCCGTTTATGTAGAGAAAAGGGAAGGTTGTGAGCTGTGAAAGTGCAATATTTGTATTTTTGTTTCAGCAGTAGTGTAGCTAAATACACGGGCTGTAAGATGTCCATTGTGTTTACCAGAGAAGGCGAGACTTAAATAGTCTCTGTGGTGGCTGTTTAAAAAAAAAAATAGCACTGTGTAGCGTTTGTCATATTTTTTCTTAGATGAACCCAGAATGCACACGGATCTTATTTCTGAGAGTTTATTGAATGAAGGATGAGTAGTGGAGGAAGGAAGCCAGAGAGGCTGTACCGGACTGGAACTGGGGGTGTAGATGGGAGCAGGAGCTGGAGGACCGGAGAGAGTTCTTGGAGATGCAGGACTGTTGGCGAACCAGAGGTTCAGTGAGGAGGAGTTCTTGGGAGTGCAGGGCTGTTGGAGTACAGGGGTAGCAGGAGATCCAGGCAACAAAGCAGAAAGCAAACTAGGACCACTGGGGCAGCAGGAAATCCAGCAGCTAGCAGAGACCTTACTTGGTGCACTGGGGTAGCAGGAGATGCAGCAGTTGGCAGAGAGCAACAGGCTGACAGACGTGGAGACTGATGACGCACCGGCGGGGAAGAGAAGACTGAGGGAGGCTTTTGTAAGGAGGCTGGCAGGTGGAGTGAGTTCTGACTGATTAGTGCCTAACAGGTGTGACTGATTGCTGAGGGAGTGGAGGGTGAGCTGAGTGAAAGAAGGAGGTACTGGAAAACAGCCAGGCCAAAACTAAAGCATGACAGCGTTGACCTGAAGGTAAAAGTCGATAAACTGGCAGGATTTCTTTTCTTGGGCGTCTTGGAGTTTGCATGTTCTCCCCGTGTCTGCTTAGGTTTCCTCTATGCGCTCCGGTTTCCCTTACCGCTAAAAGACATGCTGGTCAGGTCGGCCACTAGTGGCGACTGAGTGTGCCTCTCAGTTGCTCAGGCTAACCCTCCAACTGATCTATATAATTTCGTTGTATGTATAAAGACAAATAAAGCTCTTTCCTTCTTCATGCATTCAAACACGATGTAAGCTCAAAAATTGAGATTTTGTGGTACTTCATATATCTTGGTGAAGGATTTCGGTCATTCAGCAAATAGTAAACCCAAGCAACAAAACAACTTGAAGTTCTAAACTTTTAAGCTGGATGGGCCATTCTGCATTATCTTTTCCCCCTTATTTCTTTTTTCTCTGTATTTTCCTATTTCTTCTTTTGTGCATCTTTAAAGTATTGATTTTTGTGTCATAACTAGTGACAACTGATACGGGTGGATATTGATCAATAACTGCTTTTATGTTGGGAAAGGTGGCTCAAGTATTATCTTTTGTGTTATAAAGTTTAATAATGACATTAAAATCAAATGTTTTTTTTGGAAACAATGAGGCAATACTCTGAACTTTCATTATTTTTTATTTAATTTCATAGTTTTATCCTGCAACATATTCATTTAATTTAACTCCCAGCCCTTGTAAAAAATATTATCTAGTTTCAACATATAACTAGATTTTAATTAATGGCTTTTATATATGAATATTCAACCCTGTTTATAATACTTTTACTTAACCTATAGTTATTTAAATATCTATGAATGCATTTAATGTTGAAATCAATGATAAATCAATGATATTCACAGCAATATTATACAGGAATATTGAAATATTTCATAGTTGTGCAACAGTTCACCATGAAGTTATTTATAGTCATTGAGACTTGATAATCAGACCCGAACATTTGATTCATTATTCTACACAGGAAGTGAATTTCTTATAAAAGAATAATATAATTGTTTTGCTACTTTTTCTTTGGCACGGTGAACAGTAGCAATCTTAAATAATTTAAATTCAGTTAAAATGGGTAAACGTTTTGTCCAATCTAGCTGTATGATTTCATTGAATTTGACTTTGTAAAGTGCCTTGAGATGACGTGTTGTGGATTGGTGGGATTGGTGCTATATAAATAAAATTGAATTAAATGATGAAATAAATATTGATATTCAGATTAATTTTAAGTTAAATTTTAACAATTTCCATTTTTTTTAGTGTATAAAGAATATTTAGATTAATTATGTCAGAGTATATTGGAATATCAATGTGTATATATATATATTCCCTTTTATCTACATGATCATGTATATTTGTTTATCGACTTATTTATATTTCTACTGGATTGTGGCAATTTTGGCTATTGACAGCAGTGTGAAATAATTTGTTCCTGTCGCTCAAACACATCCTAACAGTTGATTGGTTAATTAGCACAGCGCCTCATCTTCCAACCAATTGCTAAAGCACTGTTACTGATGTCTTTGAGAGCAATATATAATGAAATGATTACCACGATAATTTACTCTCTATATTTTTAATATGAAACAGATTAGTAATATGTATTTAAATATCAAACTGTTGCACTTTTTGCCTTCTAAACCCTGTTTTTATGCCATGGAACTACATGTCAAGAGTCATTTTTAATAAACAAACTAAAAAAGTAAACTATAGGGAAAAAAACAACATATGTGATGAAGTTGTGTTCTGCTACATTTTGCCTGACAGCCATAAAAAAAAAAAAAAGCTTTGAGAGCAGATAGAAAGCATCTTTAATCAGACAGCAGAAATACGTTCAACCAAAAGACAAGAAAACAATTTCCAAAACAGTTTTATTACTCACGTCTTCAAAAACACAACAAATCTGTTAACAATTTCATTAATTTTATAGGTAGCATCAAATAATTCAGACAACAAACTCAAAACTGCTCAACTAAAATGAAGTCTGGTCTGTTTTAGTCGAACCAAGAAGCCATGAACTCTTAGTACCTCTGGAAAGTTAGCTAGCTAGCTGGACGGCCATGTTTTTCCTTCAGAATAACTTTGCTTCCCACAATTAGTCAGATTTGGCACAGATTAAATGGCCAAGTGGATAAAAGTGAGCCAGGTTGTTATTATTATTATTATTATTAAAATGTACCCACTATGTGCTGAAATACTCCTAAAACAGGATCATTGCATTGTATTTAAATTCAGTGCTCATCTCCCAAATAAAATGTAAGAGAAAACTCAGAAAATTACAGCTGTTGAAAAGTTTTGGCTTATCTTATAATTTAAACATCTTTTTTAATTTATAGCAGGCACTTGTTTTTGATAAGGAACACCAGTACAGTTTCTCCTGAAATCTGGCGTTTCTCCAGATGTTACTTCATAAACTGTCTTTGGGAGGGGGTGACAAAAATGCAAAATTATATTTTAACATGCTTCAACGTGGCTTGGATGGCTATTATCAAAGCGAAGACATCAGATGGAATAAACCAAAATACTGTAAAACCTCCAGTGAAAAGGCTCTGAATTCCTGTTTTTACTACAACCTTAGGAAGTTTCAAAAACAATCGGTTTTCCTACCACAAGAAGTATGACTTAAGACAGTACATTCATAGAAATCTATTGCTTTTGTCAATAGCATGCATGCATTTAAAGTGCAAAAACCATCATTGGTTGAAGTCAAAGACAAATTAAACAAAGCTTCCAATTATATGAACAAGAAAAATTACAGCATAGAAAACATTTACGGCATGAAATCATCCTGACAGTTAAAATATTGTGCAAACCATAGAGTAATCCAATGCATGTCAGGTAAGTACACTATGTGTTTGTATGTAGAGCCTTGATTGTATAAATGACTCCACATTCATGTCCTTGGTCCATTCAATCCTTCTGGGAAGGGATCCTTGCTTCCTTAAATTGTTATAAAGATAATTTTAACGATATTAGACAATACTGTATTGCACAAACAGGAGGAAAGACAAATGTTTTTGGAATAAAGGGTAAAGAAAATGGTTACTGTGATAAATTTTAAAACCTGAACATCTGAAGTTTTTAGCCTTTATAAGAAAAAAAAAACAGGCATTAAACTGCATGGGTGGGATACACACACAGTGACTTCTAAGCCACTTATATAGAAACAGATCCCATTCAGGCTTTTATAGAGGCGAGATTCAGTTCTAGCGTTTTGTCTGGCAGTGATTCATATTTATTGCACCTGATGTGTGCGTTTTCAAGCAGAAATTCGTCTTTTTAATATGCAGAAGAGCTTTTGGAGTCTCAAACATGTCCCTTGACTATAAAAAAGTTTATCAAATGCATCTTTGGTGGAATTCATTTGCTTTTGTCCAGCAAATGTCCTGCTTCAAACAAAAGACGGATCCCTTCCTTTAACATTCAACAAAGTCCTGATTCAGTTTGGGTCCAGGATCAAATCATTAAAGGTGAAACAAACATTAGATACACATGGCGGTGCTGCATCTGAAGGTTTAGTTTGACTGAAGGCCGACGAAGGAGCGAGGTGACTGAAAGTTTAACACCAAGCATGTTCCTGCAATGGAAATGTCCAAAGTTTCCCAACATGCTGTGGTCCTGTCCCCTCAAAGTGCAAAAGTGAAAGCAGGGCCAGAGTCACTTGCTTTACATGTTCCTTTTGGCTCATCCCACAGTTTTGTTTCCTTCCAGTGCTATTTAATGTATCCATGATGCATAACATAGTAGTCATGGAAATACATCAGCACAGCAATAGGCTGTCCAATGATGAGCGAGAGCCACACCGCTGCATTGCCGTAGTTTCCATTCAGGTAGCGGCCCACAAACCAGGCCAGAGGAACCTGCGGGGATGAAACGTGAGAGTAGTTTGAACCGCGAGGGAGATGGCGATAATAAAAGCAAAAACCAACAGGAATAAATGATTCTGGGTGTTTTACCTGAGCCATCATTCCCATAAAGGCCCAAAGCCTGAACATCTTCAGGGGGATACTAACCAGGTACTGAGAAAAGAGAAGTCCTTCAGAACACATTCAGACTGGCAATGGGTTTCACCAATGACACACTCTTGCTTTTAAACATCGGTGTGTAATAATTCAGTCCACATCTATTTACGTCGCAAAAAGAACTGGTCATAATGTTAGAAAAAAAGCACTAGAAATGTTTTTGTGTGTTTTTATTAAAGCACTAAATGTCCAGAGAATCAATTTTCTTTCTAGATTCTATTATATTTTAAATAATACATTTTGGGTTTGACTAATTAAAGCCTTTTAATTTAAAGCCAAATCTGCTGTAAATCAGATGCCAACTTCAGGGTCAGTCAGCCAGTTTCCAGCAGCACTGTAAGATGGCACATGTAAGCCCTGTGAGGCTTACAGTGCTGTGCACAGCGGCGGGAGACCACTCTCCAAAGCCTGGGTGTGCAAGAAAAGCCATGAAAAACTTGTTCAGGGCACAACTGCTAAGTTTTCTCCTCCTTGGTAAATCCAGGCCACCCTGGACAGAAACCCACATCTCAAACAGTGACTGGCAGCACCTGAGGAGGTTGCCTTGTTCAACTCAGAAACGAAACAATTGGCAATTTGTTTCGTAGAGTTCTTCTGCATTAATTTAGAAGCCATTTTCCTGATTTCAGGCTGCTTTATGTGTCCAAGTTTTTGCTTTCAAATAAATGAATGAGTCTGACAGGAGCCTAAAGAGTTCCCCCACCATATTATAAGCCTGGGGGGCCACCATGCTTTATCCCCCCCCCGCCAGGCTAAGCATTTGTTTACTTGAAATGCTTGATGTTTGACAGCAACATAAACCTTCAGTGAAGTTCTGGTCTGGGAGAAAACGTCCATAAGCTAACGTGCTAGCTGTTATTAGCTTCACACATGCTACGGTACCTGGCTGCGTCCCTCCATCCAGCTGCGTCACGCAACGCTCCTTGCGTTTACACTACCCCCCACCCTACGGTTCTGTGCGCACCTCCCGTAATCCACCAAGACAACTACCGCAAGGATTACCAATTTTGCTGCAGATCTCAAGAAAAAGAAAAAAAACTATAACAAAATGTTTGTTGGACTGAAAAATGCATTTATGTCTGAGTATTTTTTTTACCTCATGGAAAAAGGCAGAAACTAAAAAGACAGCCGTTTGAGCCAGAAACTTGTTGGTCCCTCTTTTCAGCATTGGCTTATAGAAATGTCTGTAAACACAAACACAAAGCGGAACATAATGTAATATAGTCAAAGAATTTGGCATTTAAGCTTGGTAAAAACTTAAATACCCAGACGCCTCACCTCAGGCACCATTTGTGCACAGGGATATTCCAGTTAGCCCAGAAATAAGTGACAGTCTCAGAGTTCCTGAAACGGGATGGAGAGGAACAGTAAACTGTGAAACCATCCGATGTGAATCAAACACCACAAAAGGGTTCTAAATCTTTTTTTATTTTTGTGATTTTAATTAAATGACAACTACAACAAAAATATATTGTTAACGCCACTGAAATAAAAATCCGATTCCTTTACATCATGTAATTCACAAACTGGAACATTTCCAAAATTCAACAAAGTACAGCAGGATTAGACATCATCACTGTATTCTAGTAGTTTTCTGCTTTTCCAACTTTAGAGAGGTTTTATTTCTTATTTTCTTTAAAATCCATCAGCATCAGGGTAACAATATGCTGGCCCAGTGACAAAATACCAGTGCCTGTTTTCACAAAGATTCTCAGAGTCCTCTCAGAGAGCTCCTATCTTAGCCTAAAGGTTTCTACCTAGGAGTCTGAGCTTAAACACAATTCAGATCGCTGCTGAGAGCGAAATTACAGAAAATTGTATCTTAGTGAGGAGGTGTGGTTGACCCTGTTGCTAGGTGTGACGCTGTCTTTTAAGGGCTGTGATCGGTTGATAGTACAACACACACACACACACACACACACACACACACAGAGTAATGCAAGGAGAGATATTAGACTAGATAAAGAAATGTGTGTCGTGATGAGGAAAGCAAGCAAAAATTATTGTTTGTCACACGGCATTAAAATGTTTTAAAGCACCTTATCATTATTTTGATAGGCTTATTTTTACTCGACAGTCAATTTACTACCGTATCTATTTGATATTAATGCTCACTCACCCGTAAGCATTTTACTGGGACTGCCTGCTTGTATAAAGCGGTCGTATTTGGCAAGAAGACCGACATGAAATGGAAAAAACAAACAGCAGCACACTTGTCCAGTTATCTCTGGGAGGAGAAGGAGTGTTGAAAGTTAAATTGGTCCCCGGATCACGGCACAACCACACAGTTTAAAGCGTATCGCTGCAGACCAAGGCGTCTTTTTTACTCTGCTTTTACTCACCAGCCTGAAAAGTGAGCGCTCTGTGCAGCAATCAAAGCGAGGAGATGGCCTCACAAAAGCAAACTTTTAGTAGCCTAAACCATTTAGGCTACTAAATTTATCATGCAATACAAAAAAATACTTTCTCACCTCTTTTACATACATTTCTCCCCTTTTTATTCATGATCATCCAAAATTTTTGTATTATTCTTTTATCCTCTATAAAATTCCGTTAGCCAGAGCTGTGCATTTAACCTGACGGGCCTCTGAAACGAATTAATTTCCCCCTATGGGAATGATAAAGTTTCTTATCTATTTATATTTGTATGATTGTTAACGAAGTTTATGTGCTTTCCTCCACTGTTTAGGTAGTGTTTCAGCCAATCAGCTCTCTCCGTTTACACCATATTCTCTGCTTAAGACGTCTTAGGCTCGCTAAGTCCTCATCACTACACATTTTTCACTTTAGGAGCTCTCTTAAGGCCTAAGATGCTTTGTGAATAACTTTTACTTTACCAAAGTAAAATTCTAAGAAAAATCTCAGAATTCGGGAAATTCTAAGATTTTTCCTAAAATGACGTCACTAAGAGCTACTTTTAGTCTTTGTGAATACGAGCACAGGTTTTAGTGGTAGTCATCAAACAGGAATGGAGCCAGCGTTTAGAACATTCTTAAATGTACACTACCGTTCAAAAGTTTGGGGTCACCCAAACAATTTTGTGTTTTCCATGAAAAGTCACACTTATTCACCACCATACATTGTGAAATGAATAGAAAATAGAGTCAAGACATTGACAAGGTTAGAAATAATGATTTGTATTTGAAATAAGATTTTCTTTTACATCAAACTTTGCTTTCGTCAAAGAATCCTCCATTTGCAGCAATTACAGCATTGCAGACTTTTGGCATTCTAGCTGTTAATTTGTTGAGGTAATCTGGAGAAATTGCACCCCACGCTTCCAGAAGCAGCTCCCACAAGTTGGATTGGTTGGATGGGCACTTCTTGCGTACCATACAGTCAAGCTGCTCCCACAACAGCTCAATGGGGTTCAGATCTGGTGACTGCGCTGGCCACTCCATTACCGATAGAATACCAGCTGCCTGCTTCTGCTCTAAATAGTTATTGCACAATTTGGAGGTGTGTTTAGGGTCATTGTCCTGTTGTAGGATGAAATTGGCTCCAATCAAGCGCTGTCCACTGGGTATGACATGGCGTTGCAAAATGGAGTGATAGCCTTCCTTATTCAGAATCCCTTTTACCCTGTACAAATCTCCCACCTTACCAGCACCAAAGCAACCCCAGACCATCACATTACCTCCACCATGCTTAACAGATGGCATCAGGCATTCTTCCAGCATCTTTTCATTTGTTCTGCGTCTCATAAGCGTTCTTCTTTGTGATCCAAACACCTCAAACTTGGACTCATCCGTCCACAACACTTTTTTCCAGTCTTCCTCTGTCCAACGTCTGTGTTCTTTTGCCCATCTTAATCTTTTTCTTTTATTGGCCAGTCTCAGATATGGCTTTTTCTTTGCCACTCTGCCGTGAAGCCCAGAATCCCGCAGCCGCCTCTTCACTGTAGATGTTGACACTGGTGTTTTGCGGGTATTATTTAATGAAGATGCCAGTTGGGGACCTGTGAGGCGTCTGTTTCTCAAACTAGAGACTCTAATGTACTTATCTTCTTGCTCAGTTGTGCAACGCGGCCTCCCACTTCTTTTTCTACTCTGGTTAGAGCCTGTTTGTGCTGTCCTCTGAAGGGAGTAGTACACACTGTTGTAGGAAATCTTGAATTTCTTAGCAAGTTCTCGCATGGAATAGCCTTCATTTCTAAGAACAAGAATAGACTGTCGAGTTTCAGATGAAAGTTCTCTTTTTCTGGCCATTTTGAGCGTTTAATTGACCCCACAAATGTGATGCTCCAGAAACTCAATCTGCTCAAAGGAAGGTCAGTTTTGTAGCTTCTGTAACGAGCTAAACTGTTTTCAGATGTGTGAACATGATTGCACAAGGGTTTTCTAATCATCAATTAGCCTTCTGAGCCAATGAGCAAACACATTGTACCATTAGAACACTGGAGTGATGGTTGCTGGAAATGGGCCTCTATACACCTATGTAGATATTGCATCAAAAAACAGACATTTGCAGCTAGAATAGTCATTTACCACATTAGCAATGTATAGAGTGTATTTCTTTAAAGTTAAGACTAGTTTAAAGTTATCTTCATTGAAAAGTACAGTGCTTTTCCTTCAAAAATAAGGACATTTCAATGTGACCCCAAACTTTTGAACGGTAGTGTACATTCAGCTCATCAAACTTGAACATGCGAGTTGTCGTCACTGAAACCTGAATAAACGCCACTCACCACCAGTCCCTGTAGAACTCCCTGTCTCCAAACTGCAGCAGCTCTGCCACAAAATTCAAAGAGGAGTGGAAAAACCAGTAAAAGAATATCAACCATATAAGATGGTTAGGGACCTGGGAGAGAAGAGGAGGGAAGGGGAAGATGAGTGTCTGGGCTGGTTAGGTCACACCACAGCTGATACTTCCTAATAACAGAGCATCTTTCATGTCAAGCAGATTGTTTTAGGCAAACAGTCCCGTTATAACTGATTACAACAAGAGATTTGGTCAAATAAAAATTGGTCCTTTTTTAGCTTACATATTATACTGTATTTATTTGCTAATATGTAACCAGTGAGGTTCTGTGCCGACACTCACAGCTAATTTGAGCAATCGCTCCACCATCCGAGAAAAATCCATTTCCTGCAACAAGAAGGGAATAAAATATGAACTCTGAAATCATGGATTCCACTTCTTACATCCTACATAAAAGAGATGATCATTTAAAAAATGAGACGGACTATTCTTATGCAAAAACGTAAATTATTGTTTTTGACTCTGTGTGGATAAACTGCATACATACCCGGAATGGTTTCATTGAGTTTTGAATTGTGGGAACCATCCACTGAAAAAACAAAACAACATTTGAACATTTGAATTGCTTTTGTTTAATTTTAGCAGGCAAATCAATAAGCACACTCGTATAGTTCAAAACTGAATTATAGGAGAAAACTGTGTATTCTTAATTTCGAAGTGCAGCAAAGAGTCCTGGAACAGAGGCATACTTAAGATCGTGTGCTGCAAAAGTAATATTCAGGTTTAAATGGCTGTCTTGACTCAAAATTTAGGACATTCTGAATTTCAAGAGAACAAGTCGCCTCCAAAAAAAGAAACAAAAATATAGATTTTTGCAATAAAACCGCTGACGCTTCTTCTTACTTCTTTACCAAGGAACCCAGTTGTCTTACATTATAAATGTACATCAAACTCATCCCAAACAAAAGGCAGGGATGCAATAAATCAATCAAATATGCTAGTAAATTGATTTGACTACTTTCCTTCACAGTCACTATTTTATAACAGTGGAATAGGTCAGATTAATCTTTAGAAAACAAAATTTACTCATTTGGATGCTGTGTTGATGTATCTTTTTCCATTTTTGTTGACTGTTAATTCCCTTTCATACTTAACTGGACCTGATATTGTCTGATTATAGGTGGAGTCCGAGGACTTGATTCAACCTCGAAGCCTCTGGGGAGCTGTTTCCCAAAGTTCATCGCTAAACTCGTGATTGTAAGTTTTAGGTTTGAAAGCTTTTATTCAGAAGACTTTTACATCTCTTACAAACTGTGGTCCATTAATCTGTAGGATTCTGAAATGCCCATTATGCTGTATTTTATTCTTAGGGTGCATGCTACTATCATTATTTTTTATATTTTTTGGTAAAACAAAGGGTTGTATGAAATCTTTCATTTTAATTGTCACATCTGTGAAGTTGTATCATGCTGCTGCTGTGTCTGTGATGTTAAATTCAAAACACACCTGCTGTATCAAGCCCACCAACAACTGCATAAGAAAAAGCTGCAAGAGACAAGAATTTATGAATGACACAAGTCCCACACACAGAAACATTATGGTATCACGTTTTTGAATGTGTTGCCTCTCACCATTTCAAAAAGCCTTCTTATCAGGAACCTTTTACGTATTCGTGGAGATCGTGGGAAGTTGAGCTGGTAGCAGAGAGTTGGGGCAAAAACAAAGTAGTACATGTCTAAAGACAAATAAACAAGTCAGGTCAACCGGTTATTCAACACTAAAGAAACAGGAGAAGTAGTCCAGTTTTCATGTCCTGGATGACTGACAATCTATGCAAGCGTGTTGATGTTGGATATTAAGCAAATAAAATAATTGCCTAATCTACAACTAATGCAATACAGTGGAGCTATTTATTACAATACTATCACAGAGACAGGTTCATTTTTCTTCTGGTTTTGAAATCAACCGGGGGAAAAAAAAAATCTTCATGCAAGACAATTTAGTAAAACAGTTCCTCGTGTTTTACCACATTTTAGGCAACCATGTTAAAATACATGCAAAACGTTTCATGTAAATCTGTTTTTGCTTTGCTCAGCCTAAAACTGCAGCCTTGCATGGTTACCTCTGTGTGTGAGGTTTCCTGGGTAGGAGACGAGAGGATGAACCGCTGAGCCGTTCGACTGTTTAACATCGGGGCCTAGAAAACACCGGGAAGAAAACCGACTTTCAGCCGTCTGAGTTTAAGGATTATTATTCTCATCAGTCGACGATTAATTTCTAGAGCTGAAGCAGTCAAAGGAGCAGTAACGTTTTACTTCTTTGATTCACTGCATACTCTCGTTTCTGCACCACAATTAGATGGTGAATGAGCTGTTTAATGAAATTAAACTCGGATAAATGAACCGAGCAACATCTAAACTTGCTGTACAGAAACATTAGCCCCCTGTTGGCCCCCAGCGCGAGCCGATACACTTACATGAATATGATCGTGTTAGTCTTTTAGCTTTGGCTTGTCTGATCTCTCTGCACCACCTGTTGGCGTCCTGATAAGAGTAAAGCTTGAGAAACAGCACCGTGTAGATTCCTAGAGAAAACACACCGCCCACTGACAGAAAACACAACCACAACAGCCGTTAACCAGGGGCAATAAATGACGGGGAGGGGGGGGGGGTGAATTTACACACAGGCAAAAAGTGAGAAAGAATAAAGTTGGTGTTCTAGCGTGTATTCACACACACCTGGGGTCATGGACGTCACACTGAGTACTGTGACGGAGGAGAAGACCAACATGCAGGTGAGGTTGAAAATGTGAAGAATCCATCCTGTGGTTTCAGAGATTGTACCCTGGCAAATATTACAGACAATATAAGTCATTACTCTACAGCGTTTTTATACGTTTATCTCGATTAAATATTTATCAACAGTGAAGCTGATGTCATCCACAATCTAATCTAGGTCAGAGCTGGTTTTCCTATCGGAGTTCAGCGCAGTCATAAATATGAAAGCTGCTGGAATAATAAAGTACAGCATAAAACAAATGCCATCAAAGGATAGCTCGATCAAAGCAATGCTATTTATGATGTTTGAAAACAATAAGAAGAGGCTTTAAGGTCCTGAAACAAAAGGACCGCGTACATTATTATAAAGACCTACCACTGCCAGACGCCTCTCCACGTACAAGGTTGTCAGGATGAACAGGTTGGATGCTACAAATAAAAAACACAGGCTCATTAGCTACAGCAATAAATATATATTAACAATGACTTCCTAAAACATATTCATAACAGCTCTTTTGATCCCTCACTGAGCTTCTAGACAATCAGCTATTTATAACACTTCCATACTATACTTGTAGTCTGCTAGATTTTAGCATGGGATGTAAAAAGCTTTTTCTTTGACTACATTTACCACTGCTCTAAATGTCCCTGAAAAACAACCTGCTATTATAAATATAGGTCCCTATCTTTGATGATCGGCTCACAACGAAAACAGCGATCGGAGGGAAAACGCCGTCCAAAAAGCTGAGACCACATTTATAAGGGAGTGCATCTGTAAAAAGAAGCCCAGCATGATGGTTCTGTGTGAAGGGAGTTGTGTCTCTCCACCGTTGCCACATGGTTGCTCAGCAGGAGGGATTTCTGCAAAGTCAACAACTCCATGCAATCAGCTGGGCTTTTCTTACATACCTCCATTTTCACCGGCTGGCATTGCAAACTGAATCTGACTGCAGTGTATTATCAGTAGGGACGACTTGAATCTCTCTACATGACTGGATTGCATGGGATTGATTGGCTGACATATTTCTCGATATAAACTGTAGCAGTTTGTCATGTAACGTGCTTGGCGTTATCATTCGTTGTGATCTGGTGCTACTGCATATGTGGTGTACTTTTTTTGTTTCTTCGGTTATCAGAATGTGGTGGTTGGGGAATTCAATGACTTATCCCTTTAGACCTCAGCTGTTAGAAAAACAAAGCTGGTGCATGAAATCTGAGAAGAAATCAAAAGCTTTTTTTGCATTTCATTTGTCTTGGTGGTGTGCGCCTGAGATACTGAAGCACGTGTGACCCAAAAAGTCTTCCTGTCAGCTATATTTATTTTCCCGTCCGCATTAGTGCAATTAAATACAGATTACATACCAATAATTAGGCAGGCTGCTGGCCAGCTGTAGGGATCCTTCAAGAAAAGCGACACTACTTGGATTGGATCTACTAGGATGCCATACCTGGAGGAAGAAGACAAGATCAAATAGATTTCCAGGTGCATTTTCAAAACAAGAGTATGTGGTGAAATCATGTGAACGTGACTGTTAAGGATTGGTGGCTTCGTCCTAATTGTGTGTGAAAGTGTTACAGTCATGTGTACATTTTCAAAGAAAAAGGACATTTAAAGTAGAAGAAGAAAACTGCCTTGTAGAGCTGCACCAGATATGAATTGCCATCTTAACTACTATCTTTGCAGTATCGAAATTGCAAAGTACCGCTTGGAAAGCTATAATATTTCTGTTGTAACGGATTTAAACTTCTGCCAAAAATATCATAGTAGAACCGAGTTAACTTTTGGCCTGTTAGTGTACGTCTAACATCTATAAATGTTACTATAAACTCACTTGATGATGTTCTCCAGGAAGAGTCGTGCATTGCTGAGCATCTAAAAAGAGAAACAGCAAAGCAAAAGATGAGGCAATTAGAGTCAAAGAGGAGGAATCGTTTTCCAGGCATTTCGTGGAGTTTGAACTTTGCTAAGACGATAAAAAAAAAAAAAAGCTCAGTTTGAAATCTCCTTATCGTTTCCTATTCCATGAACTCTGCTTGAGATTATCCCGCAGATTGAGCTGTTTTTCTAACACCGTATGCAAGAAAGAACAGAAAAATTATTCAAGAAGGCCAAACCAAAACCTGCTCCATAAAACACGCAGGCTCAAAACGGAGTCACGTCTGTCACAGTCCGTTGAACTCGTTCCACACCAGAACCTGGCAGCACAATCCTGCTGCAGTGCCGCCTGCAGTCATATAACACCCTGCTGCTGCTCTCCATACTGGCTACAAATCACCTCCCCATGTTGTTAAGCATTTAAGTTCAAGGTTCAGCTTCATCTTAGCTCCTATGAGATAAAACGGATAACAGACTCTGCAAAGAGGTAAACAGTGTGTCAGGTACATGCACACGTTTAGATGGGTCTTTGGAAGTTGCCATTAGAGACGGTATTGTGATAAATGTGTCATCATATTGTTATTGTACAGTCACGGTTAAAGAGAATATGTCATGTAGCTTGTCAAAGTGCTGCAGAAAATGGGGTCGTCTTTTGACTGCACCGCTGACCTTTGCCTCAGTAACCTTCAACATAAACAGGAGGTTCATCGTGTAGAACAGAGCGCAGGGACCGATGGCCTTTACAAAGCAGCCTGGGACTGTTGCAAAACGGGTTTCTGCAATAGTTCAGCTTTTACCGGTGTGTCCATTACTTTGCCAGAGCTCAGACAGATTAGGACGTAAGAGGAGGCCGACTGACACAAGTTGGCGGCAAGAACGCAGACACTACTACAAGCGACACGAGTCAAATCGTGCGGGTGCGCTGTTACTGATATATTATTCTGAATCAGTCAAAAATACTTCACCAAAGACCAAGCATATTTTATCTCCAACAATGAACACAACCTGCCCAGGTGGTCAGGGGTGGAATCCGGGAGCAGCTCTGCAGCGTCTATATCAGGAGTGCCCCAGATTTAAGTATTTCAAGCCTTTACTTTTGTTAATGTTGACACTTCTGGCTTACAGCTGACGATAAACCAAAATAAGCCACTCAATTATGGTAATATTCCATAAGACTAATAAAAAAGGATCACCAATAAACAAATGTTGGACAGCTGAAAGAATGTCCATGTAGTCTCCAGTGTGTGGTGATTGGTCAGGGCTGCTTTTGCATGAATTAAATGGCACGGAGATCACTCTGTGGCTATTCTGAGGTGTTAAGGAGGCTTCGGTTGCTTTAATAGCAGCTATCAGCTCATCCTTGTAGCTTGGTCTGGTGACTGTTTTTCCTCTTGACAATACTCCACAGCTTCTCTATGGGGTTCAGGTCAGAACAGGTTGTTTGCCAATCAAGCCCAAGTGATACAATGGTCATTAAAGCTGGTATTTCCACTCTTGGCAGAGTGGACAGGTGTCAAGTCCTGCTGGAAAATGAAATCAGAATCTCCACAAAGCTTGGCAGCTGAGGAGAGCATGAAGAGGTCTAAACTTTCCTGGCAGACGCAGCGCGGACTTAATAAACCTCTGTGAACCTGCAGCTGAAATGGGTCCTCAGACAATCATCGGCTGTGGAAACTTCACATTAGGATTCTGGGCCTTTTTCCTCCAGACTCTGGGACCTTGAGCTCCAAAATTAAATGTAAAATTAGATTTCAGCCGAAAAGAGAACTTTGAACCATAGAGCAACAGTCCAGTCCTTTTCCTCCCTAACCCAGGTGAGACACTTGTCATCTCTGGTTTCATAGGGGCTCAACACTCAACACAGTTGGTAGTCGTCTTGCAATCGGAAGGTAGTTTGTTTGATTCCAGCTTCCCCCATCATGTGTCGACGTGCCCCTGTGCAAGGCACTTATCCCCAAGTCGCCTGCTGATCTGTGTATCGGTGTATGAATGTGTGCCCGTTAGTGACTGCGTTTGGGTGAATGTGGCAATAGTGCTAAGCTCTTTGAGTGGTCAGCATGACTTGAAAAGAGCTACACAAAAAATCAGTCGGTCTACCATTGAACACATCTGATCACAGCTGAAATCCATGTGAATCTCTCCTTGACTCTTAAAAGCGCTTCACATCACAATCCTCTGATAGCTGCAGGTATCAACCACACGTTTTCCTTCCTCTCAACTTTCCAATACAATCACCGTTTAAACACCCAGGTTCTTTAGCAATGACTTCTTTGGCTTACGCTTGCTGACTGTCAGCTGGGCTACTGTCCAGTCTTGTTCAGGATTGTGTAGGCCAAAATATATACAGAAAATAACCCTTCTGTAATTTAAAAAAAATTATATAACATTCAAACTCCAAAAAAAAATATTTTGGCTATTTTGTAAGTAGTACCCTAGGCAAGCTTTTGTGAGCCATAATTGTCAAAAACAACAAACATAAATGCTTGAAGCAGATTACGCTACCTTTCCTTTTTTTAAGTTAAATTACTCACGCAAGTAAACTTTCCAATTGTGATCCAATTTAGTGAGATACACCAGTGTAACATTACTGTTTTCGAAGTGCAATATTACTGTTATCAAAAAGCAAAACATTTAAAATGTTTGCTTTATTAAAAAAAGCATAAAATAGTCATGTCAAAATGCAAAAGATGTATTTGATCAACTTGGTTGTTATCCAGGACTTTTAACATGTTTGTTAAAAGTCTAAATTTTAAAATGTGATTTCCATTTAATTCTATATAAAGATGTAATTTTCTGCCTTTCCTTAAAACATGTCAGTGCCATTAGATGAGGAGACGACAGAGGTAGGAGATTTAGTGGTAGGTATGATAAAAATAGAACGAGGTACTTGAGTTGGATGAACTTTGTGCTACTGACATAAATATGATTTGGAGAAACAGCTGCTGATAAAGGCTGAATTGTCAAAGATTTAGTCAGATTGGATCAAAAGACAACGAGTTTTATTTTGGGCTGACCTGGTTTCCCTCTTGATCTTTTACATCTCATAACAAGGGTTTAATCTCTGATTATAAATGAAAAAAATCAGAGACTGAGAGACTAAAAGGATATGCTTTCTCACAATGAAGGACAAGCATAAATTTCATATATTTTCACACTTTCATTCTCAAGGAAGAGCAAGAAAGAGTATGAACACTTCCAATCTTTCATCTGTGGAAACCTGCACCTCTGCAGCCAACATCCTTGGAATAATAGCCAACAGTCTGGGTAGTAAATAGCAAATTAGACAACTAATAAAGAGTTACAGACAAGACAAGTTAAAGGCTGTGTACTTTTCTCTCTTAACAGTGAAAGGCTCTCTGTTAAATGTAGGCAAAGCCAGCTGAGGACCGCAGAACCGCCTTGACACTGTATAATCATTAGTATAAGCATTAGTCACAGTAGACAAATTAGGTTTGGTTTTCAGGGGGAAAAAAACAAAACTTTAGAAACACTTTGCTGGAAGCAGCTTGTGGTCCTCACTGGCTAATAATTGTAGGCTAAACATTTGCTTTGGCATAAAAAAGTTTTTTTTAATTTTAGGCCAATTAAATCCACACTGAGAAGGGTAAAAACCTATGTGGGAAAAGGACACTTTGGATGACAATTGCTGCTAATAATTGTTGCTCAATCCAGACAAAACCATGTCAGTAATTTAGACTGAAACCCTTTGCCGATGTATGCGCAGAATGCTTATAGGGTTATATCCTCACTCCAATGTAAAATCAATACATTTGCATAAATAACAGGTGACAGTTGGGTATACAAAGTATTAATTTATTCATATTAAATCAGATGAGAAAAGGTTCATAAAGAACTATATCAATCAATGCATCATAAAGGGTACTATACAAACTATGCAAATTACAGTAGTTAAATAGGGAGCCCAGCGAAAGTGTGAACGGACACTTCACCTGCAAGCCAAACTGATAAGATTATGTTTCGACATCCTCCAGCACCATATAAAAAAAAGGTAATATCTCATTACCAACAGTTTTCTAACCCTGACGAATGAGCAACTTCGGTACAAGCTGGAACCAATAAACTAATTATGTTTAAAGGAGCAATTAGCTAAAAATTATTTTAGTTAGAAAGAACTAAAACATTTTGTGAAGAACTCAAGGTATCTTTTTAGGTGGAATATGGTATAACGTCACACACCATCTCTATGTGTTGTTCTCCAGTCTCTTGTTTACAAAGCTGGGCCGGCCAGCGTGCGTGTACGTACACGTGAACAGCTGCCACTCAGGGCTTAGCCCCTCCCTCCCCTTAAAAATGCTACTGCCACGTTCACCCGCAGACGATCAGAACTCATTGTAACCACGAAAATGCCATGGTCTTTGGCAAAGAAGTTGTCAGATAAGGACAGAGACAAAACAAGGATTAACATTGGCCTCGCGTTTCCAAAGTGGAGAGCATTTCTACAGCAGAAGCAGCTCCAGTTTGACTCAGCGCTAGCTCTTCCCCTTCGGACCGGTGAGTAACAGCATGAAGTCAAATGTTTGTTGGTGTTGCAGTCTTGTTAGCCTTGTGTGGCTATATTGATTTGATTCAATACAATGCTACAGTTGTGGCATGTGGGTTAATTGTTGGAAGTTTAACCAGCAATGAGCCAGGCGTTACTGTGTGAGGCGAGTAGTCGGTAGCCCAGCTAACACAGTTAGCATTGTTTAAAGCATCCCAGCGGGATTGTGAGCTGCCCACCGTGATCCTCGCTTACATTCAGGGCATTCTTTTTTTGACAAAAAACGTAAAATTGAAATGGATAACTGGTCTGGGGATTAGATTTTGGAGGTAGAGAGAGGCGTGGCTTGCCACACATCTTGTTTTGGTCTACAGACAGTGCTCAACAGTACACCTGGTGGTGAAATTTCACCTATTGCTAATGAACTAAGCCCAGAGGGGTTTAGGAGCAATTTCTGAAATAAATACACAAATTTTTTCATAAATACCTGATATAAATCAAGTACCGTATTTTTCAGACTATAAGGTGCACCTAAAATCCTTAAATTTTCTCAAAAATTGATGGTGTGCCTTATAATCCGGTGTGCCTTATGGTCCGAAAAATACGGTACAGCTCCACAGCTATAAAGTGTAAATGCAAAGTTTGCCATCTGTGTGAAGGTAAAGGCATAAAAGAATATTTTTTTCCAGTGGAACCACTATTGCAAATCTCACTATATATCTGATTTGTAGGTGATTTAAACAGCAACATTTTTTTTTGAGCATCAACTAAATAAAAATAAATAAAGAAACATTGTAACACTCCATGAAAACCCTTTAGTTTCCAAGGAAACCAGCGTGAGGGGGGGAGGAAGAACATATTTGTGTCCTGAAGCCTTTTTCAGGAAGAGCCTGCTATGTTTGCTAGATCTTTAAGTGGCATCTTCTGTGTTTAAAGTGCTGTAAAACTGACGGCATTTGTGAAAAAAAAATAATAATTCAGCGACTTGTTTTAGAAACAATAAAGCCTTCCCCTTAAAGGGATTTAGGGAAAAATGTTTTGACTGCGTTTGAACTACTTTTACAGAAGGCAAAAAATGGGTACCGGGCCTTTTGATATATAAAATCTATATAGATTATATAAACTCTCATTAGAGTTTATATAGTTTTATATACTTTTACCAGAAACTTTCAGGAATGCCACAGTAGCATTAAGTACCTGTCAAAACTGTTTAAAAGTCAAAATTAAATTGCAAATATGGTTGAAATATATCGCAATTTAGATTTTTGGCAAAATTGTACAGCCTTAGTGCCAAGGAAAAACACTAACAGAAACTTTTTTAAAAAACAACAAAAACTCAATTCCAGCACAGTTTTACTCACCAGCATGACAACACACCAATTTAGGATTCCTCTATAGTTGCTGTAGCCACTGGCTGAGCTCAAGAGAGATTCCTGTAGAACATGGCAGCTGCAAAACAAAATGAAAAAACAAAAACAAATAAATCATACATTCAGTATTTTTGGGTTTTAATGCGAATAATTTAATGTGTTTAACGATTAATCAACTAGCAGTGACATTACTTGTCAAAGCTCATCTCATCAAGAATAAACTGACCAACAGTAAATGTAACATTACAAATAACATGAAGACACCAAAATTGACCAGAACTTGGGACTCGACACAGTTAACACTGAAATCATTGTGTTATATCCAGTGTTTTATTCAGTGACATAATTACAGGTGTATCTTTCAGACTGCCTCATAGACACAGCTCCTGCCCTGCAAGGCTTTTAGTGACCCAGTTGTGTTGAACCCCATGATTGGGAAATCCCTTTCCCTGAATGAGTCGCATCCCGCAGTGCTGTATCTGTTCCAACAAGTGCGACGGGGAAGGAATAAGTTGTGAAAATGTAGGTTAAAGGATGTGATCACAAAAATGTGGGCTTTTCTTAAGACACATTTTTTTTCCCACCTGCACAATGATACACCACAAAGCGGAAGGAAAATAAATGACAGAAGATGAAGGAGGAGGAATAGGAGACCATACGGGGAGAAGATGTGAACGTTTGTAAGGAAACTGGATGAGATGGAGCATCGTAAGAGCACTCATTTAAACAGGGAATACATTTACGCACAGAGGTTGAATGAAACTCTCTGTCACACACACACACACACACACACATACACACACACACACATACACACAAACCAGAGTCTCATTAAAAGTATGACAATGACCTAATTACAAGGTGGTGTGTGTTCCTAGAACGCTGTTGTTCACGTCATTTAGCACGAGGCCAAATTACACATCAGGCTCAATTCTTGACACCTTATTTAAATTATAGATATACCTTTATCTAAAAGGAAATGCTTGTTTTAAAGAGATAGACATGTCTGAGAGGGGTTTATAGGACAAAAGGGCAGTTGTTTAGTAAAGGTTGAGGCTATTTTCCTTATGTCCATTTAAACTTGTCCAAACATGCCTTAAAAGCAACTTTAAAGCTGCGTATTTCTCTCCAATAATGGAACAGAGGAAAAGCACTTACAAAAATAAACCACTATTAAACAACAGTCATCAGAGATGGACATGAAGCAGAGTACAGGGAGCTGGTTGGCCGCTTTGTGGCACGGTGTGGAAACGATCCTCTTGAATGTGAATAAAAGAAAAGAAATGACTGTAGATTTCAGAAGAAACAACGATAGGTAAAACACTTTCCATCCTGGGAGAAAAAGTGGAGGTGATGGTGGTATAAATACCTCGATGCTCACCTGGGACAATAGAGTGGACTGGAAAGGTAACTGTGAAGCTGTCCACAAAAAGGGACAGAGCAGACAGTACTTCTTGAGGAAGCTTTAGGTCCGGCAGGGTTTGCAGTAATATGTTGCATGTCTTCTATAAAAGTCTGTTGAGAAGAATGTGATCTCCTCTGCCATATTAACTCTTGGGGTAGCAGCAACACAGCAATTGATATAGAGAAGCTCAATGAGCTTATAAAGAAGGCCGGCTCTGGTCTGGGGACTCTTCTAGAGCAGAGGTCAGCAACCTGTGGCTCTGGACCTTCCACGGTGGCTCTTAATAACTTTGGCTACAAATTATATTTTTATTTATTTATTTTTTTGGAGGGAATTTTTCACGACTCTAGTGGCTCGCTTTTTTATGACAGTAGGCTGACAGGCAGGGGGTGGAAGAGGGGGAGAGACATGCGGCAAAGGACCGCAGGTCAACCGCGTCGAGGACTAAAGGCCTCCATATATGGGTTGCGCTACCCGCTGCGCCACAAGCGCGCCCCAATTATATTTTTATTATGGTATTTAAATGTAATAATGATAATAAATGCAGGTTTTAGCCGTTTTTTCTTGGAATAATTGCTTTTTCCCAACAGAATGATGCTAAAAGTGCCAGTAATTTTTAATTTTAAAATCAATTATTTTCATTATGTTGGAAACTATGATTTTTTTTTACATCATTATTCATAAATATCAACATCCCGCCCTTCCTCTTTATTTAAACCTCAAAATAGACATAAAAGGGCGTTTATCGATTACAACATATTTCCTACAGTAGATCTTAGAAATTAGATAAGACCCATCAATGTGCAGATCTGGACCCAATTGACAATTGGTGAGACCCGTAGTTCCCAGTAACCTGACTCTCGCCAGATGTATGCCGCTCCGCCTAGCTTCACTCACAAGCTAGGCGGAGCGACATACATCTGGCGAGAGTCAGGTTAAGTTCCCAGACGTTCTTCATTCAATCTGACGGAGTTTGAGCAGTCTTGCAAAGCAGAATGGGCAGAAATGTCGGTCCCTAAATGTGGAAAGACTCGAAGCTGAAAACATGTGGTTCTACAAGCCACTGACACAGTTCACTGATGAAAAATACACCACACTCAAGGTTTTCATTTCCAAAAAAAATAAAAAATAATAATGATTTAAAAAAATCATCTGTGATATGTGGTAAGAAAGTGCGCAACAAACCTATCAGGTGGAAAAAGAAAAAACAAACAAACAAACAACTTCCGCTGTGATGATGAATATAGACACAACGCACACACACACGTAGTATGAAAGGGAACTTTTTTGTGTTTTGGGTCTATATAACTGGGCTGTGTTGGAAAATACTGGCCCTATTTATTCTAAAGACACCATCATTAGATGCATGCCAGCATAGACGTACCGCAATTAGCTTGCGAATATCCCCAAGGAAGCAGAGGCGCGTGCCTCCACCTAATATTATTGACGTGAAACGTATTTAAAGGCGCAATTAAAACGGTTTAACGGTTGACTTCCGCACCCACCGCTGGACCGTTACCGTGTTTTTTTTTTTTTTTTTTTTAGCCCAACGGTTACCTGAGTCGGTCGTTGATATCTTCCACCGCACTCCTCTGTTTCCTCGGGCTGTTACTGGACCGGTGCTGCTCGGTTTCCCCCGACTCCTCTCTGTCCAGATTCCCATTGTTATTATGGCTGGCGCGCTGCTGCTTGGAGACATCCGCCGCTGCTGTTTTGACTCCCGCAGAGTACTGTGGAGGTTTCGCCCCGGCATCGTGCCCCTTGGTGCCGTTGGCTTGTTTCACGCTGCCCGCTCCTCCTCCGCAGCCGGAGGTGGTCGTCCTCCTCCTGCGTGTTGCGGGCCCTTTGTCGCTCATTTCTGCGGCTTTCAGTCACGCAGTTTCTATCTACCCGACATTGCTAGTATATAACTATCGTCGCTGCGTTTTTCTTTCTCTTTGGGAGTTGGGCCAACAGCAGCAGCACACTTTCCTCCTTGGAGCTCTTTTTCACTGCTGACAGTGAAGAAAGTATGCGCTTTTTTACCACCAGAGCTCAAGGTGCATTTGACTCTGTTCGGTTGCCAGATCTTCGTCTCCTAAGCAAACATCCCCCTATTTGGCAGCCCCGCTGCCCAACTTCCGCATTTGAAAGCGGTTCCTTTAAAAAAATGATTTCTGTATCTAAATGAAATATTTGAGCTTTTTGAACCAATGAATACGTACAGCAAGCCTTTAATTGCATGTGGTCGTGCTTTTATCAAATTATCTGGCAATTTTGATAACTTTCTCAAACTTTACGCAAGTCATATGTTGCCCTTTTTAACGGAAATAGACAGAATTCTGTCTTAAAACATGAGTATTTCAACATTTTACGGCACCAACTAACTTCTGACGTAGTTGATCATACAATTAGTTTTCATCAGTGTTTTGAATCTTTTTTTCCTCGTCTCTTGTGTTAAAACAATGCAGGAACATATTGAATCAAGATTTGTTGATGTGTTCAGGCATTGAAGTATAATAGAAACACATCAAATTATTTTTGTGGTCATAACCAACCCTGTGATTTATGCATTAAGAAAATCTTCAAACATTTTATTGTATTTTATTGCATTTTTTTTTAAAGTTACACCGGAAGGGAGTGTAAAGACAGCCATTTTTCTCATTTATTCATCACCCGTCAGTTTTATGCGTTTTGTCATTTATGGAAAGGCGAATACGAAAGTGTTGCTGTTTTACAAAATCAGTCATTGTCACATTTACACATTTTCCCTCACTGTGGCTGAGACTAAAAATATACATCAGATTTTGGCAGCAAGGCTACTTGGAGTCCGAACTGGCCAAATATGTTATTGATAAATGATGAAAATTAAAAAAGATTGATCAAATTTCTCCTATTTTAGCTTCCCTTCATTGGCTCCCCGTCAAATCCAGAATAGAATTCAAAATTCTCCATCTCACATGTTAATGTCTCACACCATTAATTAAGCTCCATCATACATCAGTGATCGGATTGCTCCATATTGTTCAATTCAATTCAATTCAATTCAATTTTATTTACATAGCGCCAATTCATGAAACATGTCATCTCAATGCACTTTACAAAGTCAAATTCAATCATATTATACAGATTGGTCAAAAATTTCCTATATAAGGGAACCAGTTGATTGCATCAAAGTCTTGACAAGCAGCATTCACTCCTGGAGAAGCGTAGAGCCACAGGGAGAGTCGTCTGCATTGTCCATGACTTTGCAGCAATCCCTCATACTGAGCAAGCATGAAGCGACAGCGCAAAGGAAAACTCCCCATTAACGGGAAGGAAAACCTCCAGCAGAACCGGGCTCAGTATGAACGGTCATCTGCCTCGACCGACTGGGGGTTACAGAAGACACAACAAGACAGACAAAAAAGCATAGAAGCACACATTGATCCAAGAATCTGTTCAACATTAGATGGTAATAGTGGGTGATCTGTCTTCCCTGGATGATGTCACAGCTAACAGAACACCAGACCAGGTTCACAACTGAGCACTTGGCTCTCAGACAGCAGGTATACTGGTAGCTCCCAGGGTTTCTAAAAGTGGAACTAGAGGCTTATCTAGTTATCAGGCTCCTCTCCTGTGGAACCAACTCTTACTTTTAGTCTGTGAGGCAGACACCCTGTCTACTTTTAAGACTACGCTTAAAACTTTCATTTTTGATAGCGCTTATAGTTAGATTGGCTTAAGTTATCCTTAGAAATCTCTGTAGTTATGCTACTATAGGTTTAGGCTGCTGGAGGACAAAATGACCACTTTCCCTCACTCTGCTGTATTCTCATACTACTCTCCATTTTTGCATTATTTGCTATTATTTCAGTTTAGTTTAGTTTATTACAAAATGATAAAAGGACATTAAAACATTCTGTACAGTTTTGATAGAATACATTTTGTAATTGGGACCTTTGAGACTTAAAGACAACAATGTTCACATTTCTTAGATAATTAGTAAGAAAAAGTAGTTTTTGCTCTTAATAGTAGTTATATGTGGCCTGGCATTCTTTTTAACCCATCCTGTTGGGAAGCATCTGCTGAGCTACTTCTCCAAACAATTTCATTTTCTCCTACAATAGATGATGCACTTGGCCTTGTCTTCAGTGTTTAACCCTGTTTCTCTCCTAAACATAGCTATTGACTGAGTTTCTACTGTGGCTAAGGGCATGCGCTCTCTTTCATCCTCTAGACTTCAGAACTGGTTCAGAGCTTATCTGCATGGCTGCGTTTCTCTCCTACATGAAGCCACTGAAGGAGCTAGTACTATTACTACCCTTTTACTTTTCTATCACATAGAAAGTACTCCTGGATCAGTGCTTCTGTGTACTTTTTGTGTGTATGCTATTTCTTCTCAAACCCCAGGTTTGTTGTGGAAGATGCCATTCACACTGAGCCTGGTTCTGCTGGAGGTTCCTTCCTATTAAAGCAGTTTTCCTTTCCGCTGTCACTATGTATGTTTAGTATGAGGGATTGCTGCAAAGTCAGCTACAGAATACAAGTGACTGTCCACAGTTACTAAGTGCTTATCCAGAGAAACGAATACTGGAAATCAATGACTTGATGCAATTTGCTGGATTTCCTTAGATAGTCAATTTTAGTCAGAAACTGCATAGTTTGATAACTAGGATCAATTGGAATGTATGTGTTTGACTTGGAATCTGTCTATATGGTTTGATACAACTCACTTTGTAAACTCCCTTACATTGATTAACTAAATTGAACTGAATATGCGGAAAGAGGATATGTGACCCTTGACTTTGATATTCTGAGCAATATTGCACCCAAACAGTCCTTTGTGATTGAGATATTGCACACACAGATAATGCAAATATGACTGGGATTTGAAATGTTGCGTAGTTGTATGTTCTTAAATAGTTTTAGGTCTATAATTGTTCATGGACTTTGATGGGTTTTAATATTTCTGGGGAGGTCTTTCTTATTTGTTCCAAATCCCACAGATGCAATATTGCTCTCACAACATTATAACTGTACTGTTTTGCAGAAACTTAGCCTGCGTCAAGTCAGATTTTCACAACTAGTCACCGAACGACTGGCAGACAGTAGAGATGACTCAAAACCTTTTCAGGTGCGTGGCCACACCAAAAATTCCTGAGGTGGGTTAGTTTTGGTGTGGTGAAGACTTTATTGATAGCTAGTGGTTTATAAGCAACTTGAAGAAGATTATGCCAAATGATAATGTGTGTGTGTGTGTGTGTGTGTGTGTGTGGGGGGGGGGGGGGGGGGGCATTTCTTTCTTTCTTTCATATACTATCCCTGACTTCAACAGAAGTTTTGCTATAATAATAAAATAGTGGGTAAATGTTAATACCAAAACCCAGACTTCCCTATAGGCTCTGCAAAAATATATTCACATATGCAGCAAAGTGCTTTGAAACACCGTAAAATCGCTTTTAAATAGTTTCCATGTCACCTTCAATGTTCTAAACAGGTAGTCTGGCTGTCCTTCATTTGGTCACTCAGCCAATAATGTGCGTGTCACGTGACACTTTTGTCCAATCCGAGCGTGGCAGACAGGAACTGGATTGATTCAGTCGGCAACAGCTGCAGTGTTGACAGGAGCGGCTCTGTTCCCACTTTTGTGTATCTATATCTGTTTTTATTCGCTTTGTTCCCGCATGGGACGACGTTTTAGCCGCCATTCAGTAGCTCGTTCTCGAAGGGAATGAAAAAACACAAGAGGAAGAAAGAAAACGGAGGATTTGGGAGCAATGAGAATGGATGTGTCAGAGGTTAGTGAAATGGCTAACACTATGTGGATAAAAAGTCGGCTCGGCTTGTCTGCCATCAAAACTTGACTGTGCTTTTAATTCGTTTGGGGGGTACTGGTTAAATCGGGAAGTTGACAAGTCTCAGATTTACATTAAATCTCATTTTACGTAATATTAAGGCTCAACCCTCAGCTAGGTCTGGACACTGATGTGGAGTTGACGGAGTTTCGCTCTTCCTACCTGCAAACAAATCGCCCACATCCTTTCGTCACATGATTTAATCAGAATCAAATGAAGCTCCAAATGTTGCTTGCGTGGCAGTCTGAAAAGGAAACGAGAAAATTACAGCTCCTGTCATCCTGGAGGATGGCTGAAAGGCTGTAGATTTGCTATTCACACAACCAAAACCTATAATTTGTGTCATTGTCAAGAACTCCAGACACAGAAACGACCCCATCATCATTTACTCAGTAATTGCTTTGTGTCCCTGTTATAGTCCAAGGACACAAATCCTCCCAGTTTTATTTGATACAGCGTTTTTTTTATATCTATTTTTAGCACTTTTCTGCCTTTTTTGTGTGAACCTGGGCTAATAGCTTTGAGAATAAATAATTTCAAAGTTAATGGTACTGTTTGGTTCATTGTGTGTGTGTGTGTTTTTTTTTAAAACAAAATTGAAATAAGAATAAAAATTGCGTTATGTATTTGTGCTGCATGTTTGAAGTAAGTCAGAAAATTAACCAGGATTGCACTCTTTAATGAGTCGAAGTCTTTCTTCTTTAGGATCATAACAAACACAGAAAATACTCTGTTCAGGTACTAAAAAAAAAACATTCATCATTTCCATCTCAAACACAAGTTTTTAATAAAAAGGTTGCCTCTGTCCGACTTGCAATTTTTAGGCAATGATACAACTTAGCTGTTGTTTCTTATCAACTTTACCACCTCTTAACTTTCTCAAACTTTTAATGTTGAATCGAACAACAAATGTCAAACCTGTTAGGGGCACCGAGAGCCTGAAGGCAGGGTGCTTAAATAATCAGCTTACAGTTATTGCATGTGATTTGCGATATGCACATTGGGATCCCTGATTGGCGATAACGATAAATTTGAGATGTATTGTGCAGCCCTCCTCTGAAGTCAAACCCTTGAGGTAAAGAGAGTTTATTTTTAATCACCCCAACCTCCCTGTATGCGTGGGTTTGCTGTTTTTTTGTTGTTGTTGTCTTTGAATATATTTTGTTCCTTATGTTTTTCTAATTGCATATCTGCTCTTTCTCTCTTTCATCACTGAACCTTTTTTTCCTCCTTTTTACACAGAATCAGACTGTGGAAGGAAACATAAGCTGACCGTCATTCATCAAGCTTTGATAAGGTTGGAATTAGATTGATTTAAAACAAATCTTTTATAATTTATATTCCATTAAAAACTGTGAAATTGTGTCAACTGGTAATGACTCATTTAAACTTTGAAACTGCCTGGGCCATTTTAGAAGATGTCCACATAATGTCCCCAGATGTGTTACTGTACTCTGTATTTGAGCAGTACTAGGTTTCTTAAGATGATGAAATATGAGAAAAGCTTCACATTGTTTCAGTAGAAGCAGACTTTAACGATGCGTCCGACGTTACTTTGGAGAATTACATACTTTTTGCTTCTGACCTGATAGAGACCCAGTGGACATTGAAACCCTGAGGACGGCTGCAGCCAGTAAAGGAGGCCTACTTACCGATGAGCTACGGAGAAAAGTGTGGCCTAAATTACTGAATATAAATGTGTATGACCTACCACACAAACCTGGTTAGTATGCCCTCAGGAAAAACACATTTAATGAGAGGTTGATTTATTTACTTTTCAACAAACACTACATATATCACACTAGACAATCCTAATGCCATTACAGTGCTTTGCAAACATATTTAACCCCATTTAACTTACTTTTCACATTTTGTCTTGTAAAAGTCAATAACTTGCATGTGGATTTTATGTGATAAAACAATTTAAAGTAAGGCATATTTGTTAAGTAGAAGGGAAGAAAACATGACATACTTGAAAAAAATCTCAACTGTGGCTTGCTTTTGTATTTATCCTCCTTTACTTTGATGTCCCTAAATAAAATCCGTTGCAACCAAATGCCTTAAGAAGTTGCAGAATTAGTAAATGCAGTCCACCTGTCTGAAACGACAACTTAGTTTAAATATATACTGCTGAAAATAAAATAAAGGGACACTTTGAAAACACATCAGATCTCAGCTGGAAAAAAAATCCTGCCGGATATCCAGACTGATATGGAACGGGGAGCGTGTTAAGAACAAAAGGATGCAACATGATTGGATGAAAATCAAGAATGATCAACCCACAGAGGTCGTAATCTGAAGTCACCAAAAAATGAAACCTGATGCAGCAGGCAAGTCCAATTTGCTGAAATGTCTTTGCAGCAATTCTAAGTGGTGCTCAGTTGTTTGGCCCCCATGTGCTGGTATGTATGCCTGACAGTGCCGGGGCATGCTCCTTGTGAGAAGACAGATGGTGTTCTGGGGTATCTCCTTCCAGATCCTCACCAGGGCATCACTTAGCTACTGGACAGGGTGAAGTGCAATCTGGTGGCGTCAGATGGATCTAACCATGACTTTTCATAGGATTTAAATCAGGGAAGTATGGAGACCAGTCATTGGTATCAGTTCCTTTATTCTCTAGGAACTCCCTGCATACTCTTGCTACATGGGGCTGGGCCTTGTCATGCACAAGGAGGAACCCAGGACCCAATGCACCAGCAAAGGGTCTAACAATGGACCTAAGGATTTCATACCTAATGGTAGTCGGGGGGGGGGCCATCGTTTAAACTGTACAGGTCTGTCTGTCCTTTCATGGAGAGGCCTCCCGAGAAAAAAAGCGGACCCACCACCGCAACGATCAGGCTGAGCAATGTTGCAGGCAGCACGATGTTCACCACAGCACGATGTTCACCACAGCACGATGTTCACCACAGCATCTCTAGACCCTTTCATGTCCGTCACATGAGCTCAGAGTGAAGCTGCTCTCAGATGTGAAAAAAACAAAACAAAACAGGACGACGGTTCTGTACCTACAATTCTAGTGTCCTCTGGTAAATGCCAGTCAAGCTCCGCGGTGCTGGGCTGTGAGCACAGGGCCTACTAGAAGACACCAGGCCCTCAGGCGACCCTCATGACGTCTGTTTCTAATAGTTTGGTCAGATGCATGCACACCAGTGGCCTGCTGGAGGTCACTTTGTAGGGTTCTGGTAGTAGTCATTCTTTTCCTCCTTGCACAATGGAGCAGATAACAGTCCTGCTGATGGGTTAAGGACCTCTGATGGTCCTTTCATGCTCTCCTAGACTTACTGCTTGCCTCCTGGAATCCCCTCCATGCTCTTGAGACTCTGCTAGGCAAGCCTTCTGGCAATGACACATTTTGATGGTCCATCCTGATGTAGTTGGACCACCTCCGCAACCTTTGTAGCGTGCAGGTATTGCCTCGTGCTACCAGCGGTGACACTGATCATGGTGAAATACAGAACTACGGAAAAGCCATTTAAAAAAATGAGGGGAAAATGTCTGTGGCCTCCACCTGCAAAACCGTTCCTGTTTTTGGGCTCGTCTCATTGTTGCCCGCTTAGTTCACCTGTTGCTAATTACTTCAAAACCAGATTAACAAGCTCCTCTACTACTGAAGAGACCCAACCAATAATCCTGAAATTTTTCTGACATGATATTATGCTCTGATTAAAGTCTTTCTGGATTTTGTTTGAGCAGTGTGGACGCGAAAGCCTCAGGGAACACTACAGATACATCAGGGATGAAGTTGTGGACACCTTATATATATTATATGGGGGTGTTGCACTGGTCATAAGAGACCAACATTTACTTTTTTTGGTCTCTATGCAAGAAACTGGCCACAGTTGATAGGAAGTTGGAGCTCAATGCAGCGCAGGAAGAAAACCTATTGGAGGCTGGGGTAGAGGTTCACCTTCCAGCAGGACAACAACCCTGAACATGCAAGTGAAGCCACGATAAAAATAGTTTCCATAAAAATATCTTTGGCAAGAGTTGAATATCGCCGTTGAGATGCGCTCCTTTTCATCTAACAGTGTTTGAGCTATTTAGCAGAGAAAAACAAAATAAGCCTCTTCATCTTCAAAGCTGCTACATTCCCTAAAGGAGTTATATTGAATCAAGGGGGGTTGAGTACAAATGCAACGTAGAATATTCAGATTTGTATTTGTAATCGTTTTTTAAATTTAAGAAAAAAATCATAACTTTCCTTCTACTTAAAAATGATTTACTACTTTTCACGCGTCTATTAAGAAATAAAAAAAAAAAGAAAATAAATTGAGGTTTGAGATTGTAACTTGACACAAAGTTCTAGAGGTTGTAATATTTTAGCTGTATCAATGTGAACTTTCTTTCTGCTTCAGGTCGAGATGTCAGGGAAAACCACAAGGACTACAATCAGGTTCTCCTGGATGTCAGGAGGTCCATGAAGCGATTCCCTAAAGGTGCTTTTGTGTGTGTTTGTGTGTGTGTGTGTTATCTCCACTGATAGAAGCATGTTGTAATTCTCTGTGACGTTTCTCCGACTTCACCTCTGTACTTGGAGTGTTATCTGGCAGAGTTGAATAATTAATTAGCAAAGCTAAAGCTTCGCATGGGAAGACTTAATCGACAGAGATCGTCTTCTCTCGACAAAATCACAGTAAACATTTTCAGGATGAGCTTGTTGATTTTTGAAAAGTTTTTATAAAGCTTATCTGGAAAAAAAAGAAAAGATAATCGTTATTACAAACACTTAAAGGCATGCCAAGAATCACAGCTATCAGCACAAACACTTCGTAAACGCTGAAGCCGAATGTGTAAAAACCTGCTCAGAAACGCCCTCCTCATGATTCAGAGGCTTGTGGAATAACTTAATGCACTTAAAGTATTCATTTAATCATATCAGTCTCATTACTTGGGTTGAATGCTTTCCTACAGTGTAGCTTCTCCAGCCAACATCCACAACCTTTAGTCTCTATTAAACCAATGTCATGTGTTTCTCATTTGAGTTGCTGTTATTGCAAGAAGGGTTTTGCTCTTGCTTCTTGGTGCATTATTAGCCAGTTTTACTTTGAATGAATTATAAAATCATCAAAGCATTATGGAGCAGTATAATCTCTAGATGTTGAGATTATTCACCAGGCCACATGCTCAGTTCAATAAAAAGATAAACGGTTTCATTGTTTTGCTGTCTTTTAGGTATGCCGGCCCCAGAGAGAGCCGTGCTTCAGGAGCAACTGATTGACATCATCCTGGAGGTGCTGAAACGCAACCCTCAGCTCCACTACTATCAGGGCTACCATGATGTGGCTGTGACTCTGCTGCTTGTGGTCGGGGAGCGTATGGCCATTGCCATGCTCGACACATTGTCCAATTTTCACCTCAGGTAACCCCTTCATTCACAGTTATTAAACTAAACGTTCTTGTGTTAAGGTATCTAAAACCAAGGTTTGTCTTGGTCTTTTTTTTCCCTCTTCCTGTAGGGATTTCATGGATCCGACCATGGACAGCACCAAACACATTTTAAACTATCTTATGCCCATATTGGAACAAGTTGATGCTGAACTACACGACTTCATGATCAGGTACAAAATAACTGGCAAGAAATTTCACTACACTTCAAAAAGGGAGGTAAAAGTAAGTAACATTTTCTTGAAATGACTGTATTTGTCCTTGATTTGAGCAGTTAAATAACATCTGCCAATGGAATGAGTATTTTACCCCTAAAATAAGATAATTAGATATAATGCACTTGAAATTAGACAATGGAGATGAGTTGTTCCTATCTTAAGTGCAAAAATCCGATTCCATTGGGAGATCATTTAAACTTGACTACTGAAATTTAGGACAAATACACTCATTTCAAGAACATTTTACTTCCTTTTTGCAGCTTAAGTATCTGGGATTGTTTTAGAATAACAAACCACTAGAGGGAACCATAGAGCTGATGATTTTGTAGACCAAATATGATTGAGAATGCATTAGTTGTGGTTTTACTAGAGTTTCAGAGGTAAATGTTCTGGTTTTACAGGCCTGTTGGGTTGAGGTCTGTGCATCGTTAAACTAATTTTGTAGCATGAAAAGCCAATAAAATAAAAACAAAATGGAGGATGTTTGAGTTATTTGTGGTTTATTAAACCAAAAATGACTAGCGCTTGCACCTTACCTATACCGTTAAGTCAAGAGCAGGTTTTACTATTATTTGTAAGTCTGGTTATTAAGACTTTATGGCCAATGTCCATATTTGGTGGTTACCATATGTCTTACACACACACAAACAAACAAAAAAAAAGTGGAAGAATGAAGGCATTACTTTTGACTAAAAGGCCAGAGGATAAAGAAGAGCTTACTTCAAAAATTTGGATCACTGCTTTTAGTGCAAGCTTTCTCTTCTTTTTTCCCCGCCTTCATAATGCGTTTATCTTTAATTCCTTTCTCATCCACTTACTTTAGTTTGTTTCTCTTCCGTTTTATCTCCCTTCTTCAGCTTTTCTTTGCTCATGCTTCCTGCCTTTTGTCCATTCACATTCCTTTTGTTTTTCTTCTGCCAAAACCTTCCTCATACTTTACTTCCTTTTATGTTTTTGATGGCTATTTGTGGAAAAATATCACAATTTTTAATCTTTATGCAATGTTTTGAAAATGAGGTGACTTTTAAATATCAAAAAAACATTCCTGTTTTTCACCACTGTTTTTGTTAACATTTTTGTAAATTTGCACCTTATTAAAAAGAGAATATTGTAAAAAACAATAAATCAAAGACGGATTTACTTTCCAGGACCTTTGAATGGTTACATGATGTTTCATGATGGCTACCTTTTCTTCACAATTAAAATGTGTTGGATTCTCTCTCGCAATTTAATTTTAATCCAAACTGTATTTTTCAAGACTTTTGGTGAAGTTTGGTGAAGGTTGCCTCTTTCAGAGACCGTTGATGTTCTACTTCTCGTAGCTAAAATTAAAGGCTGGATTTACGTCAAGGGGATTTAGCTGAAGTTTTGCTTTTGTTTTTATTATATTTAACTGATTGTTCAAATCACACATTTTCTGTCAGTGTTTTCCTGCATGCATGCTAGTTTGTAATTTAAGAAAAGGCTTAATGTCTTTACAATGTTTGATTATTTATGGATTTCATTAGTTTTGACTTATGCATTTCATTGTGTAGTAAAATAATCTTTGCCTAAATTTAAGGAAAGCTCATAGCACATGGGAAATGAAAAATACGAAAATAATTTATGTCCATCAGTGTTGTGAAGTCGGTTGTCTTCATCTCTTCTCTGTCTGTTTGCTGTTCCAGAGCAGAGGTTGGCACCATCTTTGCTCTCTCCTGGCTCATCACGTGGTACGGCCACGTCTTGTCTGAGTTCAAACACACTCTGAGGCTCTACGACTTCTTCCTGGCCTCCCATCCACTGATGCCTATCTACCTTGCTGCGACGGTAATACTCGCTTTGCATGTGACATTGTCTACATGGACGGTGTTGAGCGTGAAATGTTCTGACATGTTTACCAGATGACATAAAATGAACAGAAAATTCATAGTATAGCTAAATAAAAGAAAAATAACCTAGAAGTGACTGATTCTAGGACACCGAATGTAAGTAAAGTTTATTTAAAAAGCACCTTTCAAAGACACAAAGTCACAATGTACTGAACGACATAAGTCATATTTTAAGTTATACACGGTATAATGACAAGGATAAAAAAAACAACTGTAAAATCATGACATAAAAGCCTGGTAGAACAAAACAGTATTCAATTGGTTTTTAAAAGCGTCCACAAAGCAAAGTTGCAGGTGTAAATTGCTATTATAGATTTCTCTGTCTTATTTTTTGTTTAAAACCAGAAAACTGCTGGAGAGCTAGACACTGATCTGAGATAAACATTGGACCAGGGTGGACAACCTATCCCGCTGGTGTGGTTTAAAAGATACATACGATTGGATGTCATCTGCATAAGTGTGATTAGATCTATCAAAAAACAAGCAAAAATGCCAACTAATGGTGTAATGTAAAAAGAAAATAATAATGGCCCCAGACTTGACCCTTGTAGAACTCCTTGGGTTAGAGGAGCAGAGTCCAAGGAAAACTTGTCTGTCTTGATGCATGATGTTCTATCAAATGAATAAGAAGATAGCCAGTTCTATGCAGCGCCAGAGATACCGGCCAGAACCCTCAACCTATTTAACCAAGATGTGTGGTCAACAATATCAAAGGCCGAGCTGAGAATAAGAATGACTAACACAGAACGTTTTTCTGCATTAGCAGCCATTAAGAAATCAAAGTAAACTTTTTCTAGACAGTCTCAGTGGAGTGCTGATTTAGAAAGACAGACTGAAAAGGGTCAGAGATCTGTAACCTACACAGCCAGAATCTTAGCTGGGTTTCTGCTATTTTTCTAGTAATTTACTGTGAAAAGGCAGCCTGGAAATAAGACATTTAGGACTCACCTCAGCCATTTTGAAGTAAGATGGAACCTAACCTTGACTCAGGGAATTGTTAATCATAGACAATGCTATTGGACCAATGCAGGTTAGAGACTGAACAAAAAAAAAACAGGGATATTACTTCTAATTCTTCCAATTAAAGAGGTCAGGTCAAAACATTAAGGTTAATCTTTACATGTAGGGGAGCTTAGAGAAACATTGGATCACCTTCTTTATATCAAACCTGAGGAACCTGTTACAGTCAACATCTGAGGTTAACAGAGCATGCTTCCTTGGAACAGTTAAAATGCTATTAAGAGTATTAAATAATACTTTGGGACGCTCATCCAGGAGTAGAGAGTTCTGCAAGCCAATGACTCGATGCAGTCTGTTGGGTTTCCTTAGATAGAAATCTTTTGAACCGATCTATCAGTATAATTTAATATAATTAACTTTTTACTTTAATAATCCCAGAGGGAAATTATTTAAAGTATTTCTGATTCTGATTAAAATGCCTTGAGATGGCAGGTATTGGGAATTGGCGCTATATAAATAAACCGAATTTAATTTTTAATCAGACCTATGAGATTCACAAAATACAATGATATACCATAATTAAACACATTATTATAAGAATCCAGAAGTTCTTTTAAAGTGTTAATGGTGGACAACCAGACCCATGCTCTTCCACAGACGCTCTGCTTTCCAGCAAGAGTGTCTAATGTCACAAGTTTGATTGCCAGACCATGGTGAACAAGGAAAAATAGAACCACGTCAACTTTTATAAGGACAAACACTACTCAGAATAGCAAAGCAGTGCTCAGTAAGAGTTGACAGTGAGCTCCACATCATCATCAGGAAGAATTGTAAAAGTAAAAGAGAAGAAAACTGCAGAACTGTTTATAAATCACCTGTGCTTAGTAAAAAGCTGTGAAAGAGTTTTCAAGTTTCAAGAAACAATAAAAGGGATTACCTTATGGGCATTAAAACAACATCTATGTCTAAGTTATTAAAAGTGAGTCGATAAGCTTAGACCAGGTCCAAAGTGTGGCCTGCAGTGTTAGTAGGCTAGGACACATGCTGCGATGTTAAGATGGGTTTCCTGGTTGAAGGACCAGCTCTGGTGGCCCTCAGCTTTCTTTGTATGTTGTTTGGCCGGGTCACCATTTGCAGGGCCTTCAGCTGGAGGAAGCTGTTGTACCGGCTCTCTTCTGTTTGAAGCAGAAAGGAAGCTATTGGTTTGTTTGATCAAGTTTCACCGACCCAGTTTTCCAGGCGCTCTAACAGAATGGAGTGGTCGACAGTTTAAAATGCTGCTCTGAGGTCCAATAATACCAGCACTGTGGTTCTTCCACAGTCAATATTTCTATGTATGTCATTGAGCATCTTGATAGGGCTGTCTCTGTACTGCGGTGAGTACAGAGACCTGACTGAAAAACGTCAAAGCGGCTGGTCATAGTTAAGAAGGTGTTTAATTGTTGAAACACAACTTTTTCAACAATCTTACTGATAAAGGGGTGGTTTGAGTTAGTGGTTATTAAGACTAAGTAGTTTGTAACCAGTTTGAAACAATAGTCTACAAGGTGCCTAACCATCCCTAGATGGTCAGGCAATGATTAAGAATGGAAAATGGCAAAAAGTAACACTGTTTTTACACAGCAGTACAGAGGTTGTCAGACTAAAGGTCTATACAAGTACAAGCCATTTACCATTTACAGAGAATACGTTCGGTGTCCTTCCTCCAAATACGTATGATAGATATGTAATGGAGGTGCATTCTTCATTGGTGTGACCAGGCTTTGTTTGACAACATTAGGTTCTTTTCTTCATGTTTAGACCCATGTAATGCCTTTATACATATGTCAGCATATGTTGCGAGCTAAAAAAAAACTGTGCGCCAGTAGCTTTACTTCCTGTACATGAAATGGCTAGTATCCAGGTAGGAAGGCGTTGTTTTCCAGAAAAGATTTCTGAAACCCAAGTCTTGGTGAAACCTGTAACTCTTGTTGAAAAGCTTATTTCTATTTGCTCACACATCTAACGATTTAATTGTGGCCATTGTTACGCACCCTGAAATCTGCAAAAAATCCTCAAACAGAAATCAATCTAGCAACACAGAATTCAAATTATTAAAGGAAAATGTTTTGAAGAAAAATAATTTCTTGAAATGCATAAAAGGCCAAGTTTTGGAAAAGATGCCACACAAGCATTTTAGCAGAGGAGAAATAGGTCCTGTGCTCTCATTGTATCAAACAACTAGGACCTAGTAGTTTTCCAGTAAAACAAATCTATTTCAAATTCATATTATTCTAAATCTTTGCCTTGTTCTTCATTTCTCTTCTTCAGATTGTGTTGCACAGAGAGAAGGAGGTAAAGCAGACGGAGTGCGACATGGCTATGGTGCACCACCTGCTCTCCCGCATCCCTCCGGACCTTCCATATGAACTTCTTATTGGCCAGGCCCAGGAACTGTTCGAACAGTACCCTCCATCATTGCTGGCCAAGCGGGCTGCTCTGCAGTCTCACAAGAGGTGAGGGGACGACGGATGAAATTAAAGTGGTTAATGTGGTAATATTGCTCGGAGTACAGCTCTTTGGCCCTGGTGTTTAAACTACTTATTAGAAAAACTATTAACAGTCAGATCCATGTTTATGCTGGGGATTACAATTTAATAGCTGATTTAGGTAGAGCACACAGAAGTAACGTCTCCTAGAAATTACTCGGTTTGGAGTTTTCTTTCTCAGGAAAAACTGCTTTTGATTTATTCTTTCACTTTCAATTATTTGTGTTCCAGTTGGCTCAGTTTTAGGCTGGTGAACTTCCCCTTTAACTTTACTTTAATTGCTCACTGTCCCTGTAAGGCTTTGGGTTTGCTTTGTAAGAAAACAAATCTAGCTGATTTGTGACATTGTCTAAATTTGGACTTTGCAAGTCAACTACTGCGTTGTACATGGAACTCTTTACATCCATTTGTTGTCCGACTGGTCAGACCCTTAAGTCTAGTTCCATTTAACGTCCCCTTTAGATTATCATTAAACATATTTTCTTACCACATGTTGAGTATTTTACCTGTAGCCTCCTCTCACATTCATGTAGAAAGTTTTAATCCTAAAAGAAATTGTGTCACAAATTAGGTGAGACCTTAAACCTGCCATCACACTGTATGATCTTATCTGAAAGTGTTATTTCTGTGAGCTTATAAGTGTAAAAAATTAAGCACATTTTGGGGTTCTGTCAATGTATGTATAGGCTCTAGGTTCTGCCTCCATTACATTTATTGTAGGAGTATTGGTATGAAGAGTGTTGTACTGTGTCAGCACTGTGATGTCAGCATTTTGCTTAATTTTGATATTTATTGGCCCTGATCATCTTGGGTCCTCAAAGGGTCAGGGAATTGTAAGGTGAATTAATCAGAAGACAGAGCTGTCTTTCCTGCTGTGCCAGTCATTCAATGTAGTCTTCATGCCAAGCCGAGGTAATCTTCCTCTGTGAAGACAGAGTGTCTGCATAGTGTAGCATGATGTAATGTGATATTATTGTGGTATTTCTGCATTTGCATAGAACTCACAATAATTTTTGTAAATCTACTAACATTTCATTGCAATGGCGACTCTGAGCTGCAACGTTTTGCTGCAGTACTTTTAAACGTGTTGAAAATCCATGGCAGCCTGGCTTAGCTAAAGTTCAAATCACATAGGATCACATGCGTAGGAAGGTGATGCTGGATCATTATTTCCTTGAAGTTTTGTGTCCTTATACGGCATTGAAACTCAAAGCAGATACACAGCGCAGAAGATACATGAAAACCCTTTATCCCGTTATCATGCTTTTCAGTTCTTCCTTTTCACATTTAAATCATTCAGTTGTGGTCTACATAAAGTGTGACCTTGTTTAGCAGCCCCGCAGCAAATACTGTGGCGTAATTTTTCAAAAACGTAATAGAGAACAGAGAAAACTGAATGGAGTGAAAAATATGACCAAAAAAATAAAGATATCCATGCACCTCCAGGAGAGACTAAATTCAAATTGTCTGCTCTACTAGAGACTCGAAACACACAACCAAGTGTAGTTAAGGGCTGAAAAAAAATTATTTTACATGATATAAACCCTTTAAGCAACATTTATTTGAAAACACAACCCGTAATTCTGTCTAAGACATCTACTAATGTCTAAATGTGGTTGATCAACAGGCTAAACCATCCCTGACTTTAATTTTCTTTTATTAGACAATATTGTAATGGGACTTATAGGCTTAAAAAATAAAATGTTTTTTGGAGAGGAGGAATTTTTTTGTCTAAATTAAGACAATGAATGGCCCTAAAATGTCTATAAAATATTTCCATGGATATTAAGTATTTGGAGGGAACAGCACAATATTAGTAAAATAATGCTATTTTGATGTCACACACATATAGTACCAGTGTAGACATTTCAGCATCAAAAACAAGCCCTTAGATTGCTAAAGACGATTGTTTGGTGTTTTGAAAATTCAGCATGTTCACTGTATTATCTCTCAATATAACTTTGATTACAAAGATCGAAATTTATACTCTCAAAAACAACAAAAAAAGGCTCCAAGGCAAGGAAATGTGCACATTTCCATTAAAGGAGAAGTCCGGTCAAAATCAGAATTCAAACTGCTGAAAGTACTTTAAATATAAAACTACTACATACTGTGCAAAAAATTATAAGTTTTTTTAATTAATAATAATTCTCATTTAATCATGTTTATGTGGAGGAATCCATCTTGGTCAAGAATAGTACTGTCACCTCCCATTTTTTTACGTCACTCGGCGGACCCGCTGTTGAGCAAGTTTCAACGCTCTGTCTGTCACGGCGCACTATTTTCCAAGATCAAACTCAGTCGGGTCCTACAGTATATATCTATACACGCGTGTGTGTGTGTGTGTGTGTGTGTGTGTGTGTGTGTGTGTGCGCGCTCCGCGCAGCACGGCTTTGCATCTAACAGACGGGGTTTCAGTTTCAGTTTGCAGCAGAGCGCGCGCACACACACACAGACACACAGCGGAGGAGAGATCGCTGAAGTGACTTAAGTTAGCTGATTATTATAGTATAAGTATTAAAATATAAGAGCATTCCAGCACATGCTGGGCTGATCACGGCTTTGCACCGGCGCTGCAGCTGAGCGCGCACACACACACACACACACACACACAGCGGAGGAGAGATCGCTGAAGTGACTGTGTTGAAATAAGCAATGTTTTTTCCTCTTTTACCAGTTGTGTTGGAACATCCGATGGCCATGCACGTGGGCATTGTTGCTTCAGCAATAGCTCTTGGGAATGTCAGCGGTGAAGTCCTCTGGAAATCCGAAATAATTATTGATGATCGCAGCTGTGTAGAACGGCTCCTATTGAGTTTGCATGGAAAGCGGAGAGAAATGCTGTCGCCGCTTCCGCTCTTCCACGTCACAGGATGTGATGTCAAACGCCCCTTACTGCCCATATTTGGGCAGTCATGTCAGCCCCCATACACAGTGATTCAGACGACAATTTATGTTTTTATTTTCTTATTGATTAAAGATAAGTTCATTAAATAACCACAAATGTATTAGTTTTAGTTATAGCTAATGATACCCTGATTTTTCCTTGTTGACCGGACTTCCCCTTTAAATAAATATAGGAAAACATGTTTGCTTCAGATTTTATGCTCAAATAAATATGCATTTTAGGTTTTTAATAAAGATAGTGATATATAATTTCCTTTATGCTTGCATTCTGTTGTAAAATTATATATATTTTACTGGGACTGAAATCTAACTCTTGTCAGTGTAAAATCTGAAGAGGTTACAGTTCAAATGTAAAACAGGAGAAAATATTGATGGGAAAATTGCACATTTTAAAAAGCTACAGTTTTTTGTGGGGGGCAGGGGGTTTATGATTATTCAGAACTATGTGTGAATATAAACAGATAAGCAGTATTTTGAATAACTTCAACAATATTTACGCTGAGAAGCTTGGTGTAGCTCTTTCGGTTACCAACAGGGGGTGCTCCAGGCTCACATTCAGACTCCACCACCCAGATGTGCCACAGATTCTTGGTGTACGTCTCTTTTTTTATTGAGGGGAAAACCTTTTAACTTTCTCCGTGTCTCTCCGCTGCTAGGAGTGTGTTTCTGCATGTCAGCGTCCTTCAGTGTCCCCTGAAGTCATTGTTTAGAGCAAGAAGTGACACAAGACCTTGACAAAGACGCTGAAAGATACAAATATTTGTAACATACATTAGCTTTCCACAGCCAAGAAGCACTGGGTTAGCAATTCCTCCTAACACCCTCACCATCGCTGCCACACTTGTCTTAATCTATCACTTTATCCATCACTCTATCTTCTTATGTCTCTAGACTTTAGTTTTCTCCCTTATTGATGGCTAACACTCTCTTTCCATTCATCTTTTTCTCTCACTCGACTCCTTGCATCAGCTTGTCCATAAGCAGCTTCCAGGCATTTCATCTCTCCACCCTCCACCAGAGGCCAGACTCAGTTCTCCAGCGCATCACCAGAGCCCAGGGCTCCACCACCTCCAGACATGGTAAAAATAGTTCTTGTAATCTTATTACTGTTCTACATGTAAAGGGCACTCAAACATTTCTATACGAGCAAAGTAAAGATGCATTGTTGATGCAAAGCCTTCAAAAGTTGCAAAAAATGAATATTATCTGTGAAATTCCTGACTAAAATCCTTCCAGAGCTCCTGGCTTTGGGGGTTTTTCCCACCTCAGTGATATAATTCTTCAAAACGAGGCAGCAGTAAACACTTTCCCCTCTGGCACGATCAATAACATGTAAACAAAGTTGTAGCACCCCCATCAGACCAATCATGTGCAGATTTAAATATGCAAGAACAGAACAAAGAGATGCATTACTCCCATGTGTTCTGAACAACAGCATCTGACATGTTGGCAGTGATTTACTTGGACTCTGAAATATTATGTGGCGTCAGCTTCAGAGTAAATGCTTTAACTATAAACCATAGCATTATAATTCTACGCAGTTTCATCAAAATATAATTACAAGGGAAAAAAACATGTGTTGCACTCAGGAAACCAACTTATAGATCTCCCTGTTGCACACAATACATTTAAGGTAAGGTTTTAACCCCAACCTTTAGGAAATATTATACTGACCCTCGCAGATAAAGTTAGGCTCAATTAAAGCCATTAAATTAAGTTAATGATGACATTTATGACTAATAGTTTTAAGGAGAAATTGATCATCTTTGTTATTGCAATACACATTCCAGGAAAATGTGTTCTCTGCATTTAACCCATCCCTAAGGGAGCAGTAGGCTGCCGCTGTGTTGTAACTAGGCAAGGCAAGTTTATTTATAAAGCCCTTTCAGTAACAAGATGATTCAAAGTGCTAAGATTCAAACAAGGGAGTATTCTGGGGCTAAGTGTCTTATTAAGGTACCCAGAGAGGCAGTCTGTGGGATTCGGACTGCGGAACTTGCACCCAGCTCTAACCACTATTCCACCACTTCCTAAATAAAAATATACCAGCAATAGGTACATGATGTGTTATTTTTCTATATTTACTATGCAATTTAGAAAAGCATTGATAAGAATTCAGTTTTTCTAGCTTTGACTTATTAATTTTAACCAACTGAAATTTATTTTTAAGATTTATATTAGAAAGATTTAAAGCATCAGAACCCAAAAACAGTTCTTGCCTTTTTGCTTTAACAGATTATTAATTTTATTAGGAGTAGTTTAAATGTCATTCTGTCTAATGTATTAGATCTGGTTGTGGAGTTTAAACTGGTGTTGGCATCTTACATTAGCGATTAGCACAGTTAGCGCAGCTAACAATACAAAAAATGAGCCTCTGTTTATGAGCTTGATCGTCCGCTCAGCTTATAGCTGGCTGAAGCGCAGCAAGAACGGACATAAAGGGCATTTAAAGGAGAAGTCCGGTCAACAAGGAAAAATCAGGGGATCATTAGCTATAACTAAAACTAATACGTTTGTGGTTATTTAATGAACTTAGCTTTAATCAATAAGAAAATAAAAACGTAAATTGTCGTCTGGATCACTGTGTATGGGGGCAGACATTACTGCCCATATACGGGCAGTAAGGGCTGCCTGACATCACATCCTTTGACGTGGGAAAGCGGAGCGCCGACGGCATTTCTCCCCGTTTTCCAAGCAAAGTCAATAGGAGCCGTTCTACACAGCTGCGATCATCAGCATTTTTTTCGGATTTTCCAGAGGACTTCACCATTGACATTCACGAGACCTATTGTTGAAGCAACAATGCCCACGTGCATGGCCGTAGGATGTTCCAACACAACTGGTAAAAGTGGAAAAAACATTGCTTATTTCACCTTTCCGATTCATGAGCCACCACGGGCTCATCGCTGGATAGCCAACTAGAAGAGAGAGGATTTGCCATCTAACTTCTGGCCAGAGAACAAACACGTCATATGCAGCGACTATTTTAAAGAAGAATGTTTTGAACATGACATGAGAGCGAGGATTTTCGGTAGGTTATTATTTTTTATAATTTAGAATTTTCGGGGATATTTGGTTACCGACCAGAGGGGCGGAGGGATATCACATGTGATGTGCCTTATTATTTTGTCCATCGTCTGGGCAGAGCTGGTCTGTGTGTTTTAGTCTTTAGCCTAATGTGCAGACCACCACAACTTTTTTGCAATGTTCTTCCCCGTGCATCCGCCTAATTCAGGGCTTCAAAAGCAAGCGAGGGAAACAAAGCCTCTGCCGTCCACTGCAGCTCTCGCGCGCGGTAGCAGCAGTGTTTTGTTTTTTTTCTTCCCCTCACCGTCCGCGGACTGTTTGTGTTTTTTTTCCCCTCACCGTCCGCGGACTGTTTCTGTTTTTTTTTCCCCTCACCGTCCGCGGACTGTTTCTGTTTTTTTTCCCCTCACCGTCCGCGGACTGTTTCTGTTTTGCGTTTTGAGGCGGAGGGATATTTCTACTGTCGGCTGTAGTGCGGCAGTGTCGCTTGCTCAACAGGGTCCGCTTCGTGATGTCACGAAATGGGAGGTGACAGTACTATTGTTGACCAAGATGGATTTCGCCACATAAGCACGATTAAATGAAAATAATTCTTAATTAAAAAAACGTATAATTTATTGCACAGTATGTAATAGTTTTATATTTAAAGTACTTTCAGCAGTTTGAATACTGATTTTGACCGGACTTTTCCTTTAACAACTAAGCTATATCTTGATAAACCAAGCAGATATTTTGGTTTTAAACAGCCATATTCTCGCCTAAAATCAATCTAAAAGTTACATTTGTGTCAATGAAACTGTAATTTACGAAACTCTACAAATTTTAGTGACTTCTTTTTTCGACCATTGCAGATGTCAGAGATGAGGGGCGCTAATTGACCCTATACTGCCCCCTGCTGCAGCCTTAGTGAACTGCATTTAAACCACCGCAGCAACATTTATATAATTTTAAATGACGAGTCGACGCATGAATCTTTACGTAGACAATTTTAAATTTTCCACATTGTTGATAATGTGGAGTAATCGTTGCAGCTCTACCCCGTTTGTGTATAGTTTACAGAACGAGGATAATGCTCAGATTTCCCAAAGGCTGCCAGTCTTTCCCGATCCCATCCATAACAGATGGTGACTGAAAACTCAGAAGGTTGAACACAGAAACTGCTCCTTGTAATTCAGCCTTCTTGTTATCTGCTTTAGGTTTTGCTCCCTTGCCTCGCCTTTATGAATCCTTGAATCCATCTCTTCACATGTGATAGAAAATAAATTAGATGATCAGAAAAGTTACATTTTTGACTGATTACCTATCAGCTCTAATCGAGCTGAAAAAATTATACATATTAGTGTGTTAAAATTGTATTAGTATTGCCTTGCTGTGGGAATCTGAACGAAGGAGCAAAAGAAAGGACATAAAATCTTTTATATAATCATATGAAAGTTAATTGAGTTTTAGCTAACTATTTTCTATGAAGTATCCGATATTTGCATTAGATTTCTAGAGAAAAGCTATAAATTGACACATTTTAAGTTTTGCTTTTATATAAATCTGAGAAAATGCAAAGTTTTTTTCATGCTATTCACACACAGCTTTATATTGTAATAATACTTGATAAAGTAAGTAATTTTTATTATTTTTATAGTATGCCAGACTTTTTAACATTTTTTATTACATTTTTGGTTGCTCAGTATTGTAAAGGAAAACATATGTGCTAAACTAAGAAGAATCTTATTCTAAGTAAATTTCTTGGAGCCCTTTGATTTATGGTAAATTTGCAAATAAGCATCATCTTCTGCACTTAAATTATTTCAGGATAATATTTCTCATAATAAAAAGTGAAAAAAACTAAAACTTCTACAATTACAGAAAAATCTTATACAGATAAATTGTTGCAAAGTAAAAAGCACACAAGATACACTAAAATGCTAAAACAAACACAAGCTTAATGATAGCCTGCAGTAAAACTCCATGAAGGTTACAACAATTATTTCACGATAAAACAGTTTTTCACAGTTTTTGTGGATGTTCTGCACCAAGGTAGTGTTTTTTATATATATATATATTTTTAAATTTAACCTTTACTTATTTAATAATATTAATACTTGATATGCCCAGTAATAAATTTGAAACATTCTTAAAATGAACACAAGGTTCTTTTCTAAAAACCTTGCGTTGCAAGACTTAAAGGAGCCATGACAACAAATGTTATTGTTCAGATTTTTTGGGGGTATAATATGATCTGTTTTGCACTGATGAGGCCGTATGAATGTCAAAAGTGGGTCCCAAAGGACCTGCTCAGGGGCAGTCAGCTTTGTTGCTTTGCTCATAAACAGTCAGATCAGAAAATGGGTTGTCTCTCTAAGTAGGTTGTCTTTCTACGTAATTCATATTCTCCAATCAGAGCTCACCATCAATCAAACAGCCTTCCCTGTCCCCTCCTTCCACCAGCTGATGCACCGGCTGTAACTCGTGTTACCATGTCTGGCTGCTCCACTGGAGAGGAGGAAGGCAGAGCAGCGAACAGACGACAGCCCCGATTCACCCTCCCTGTATCGGCTTGAACAGGAGCCAGTTGCTGCTGAAGCCGTGGAGCGCGTATATTCCATACCCAACCTCAAACTAACTTTACAGCGGTTACTAAAAAGGAGAGCTGATATGTCCAAGGGTGATATAAAATGCATGAAGGTTCCACTCACTCCAGAAGGACAAGAGAATCACAGAAGAGTGGCTGAAGTTAATTTATGGGGACTTGACCGAAGACTGTCTCCTGTGGGGGATTTTGACACAGTCGGGGTTTTCAAACAAACGGTTAAAAAAACAACTTCTATACCAACACGGAAGGTGGCGACCGTAACGTCATTACCCGTAAGTTTATTTCATTTCTAAATGCTGTCAAATATAACAAAGGTGTGTTTGTAACTAAAAAATCCGGTTGACTGACTGAAGCCACCTGCTGGATTTTACTTTTGCTGCCCGGGAGAGCTGGCTCCCAGCTGCATAAGTGCTGTCGCAGTGAGCTCCTCGCCATAGTCAATTGTCTTTTTATTTCGGTTCCAGTGTGTTGAATCGTGCCGCCAGGTTAAAACCTTTGGTCAATTTGGCCTCGCCTGTCCAACATCCGGCAACACAAACACTTCAACCAACCATAATTGATTTGTAATGGAGTGTTGAGCTGAGAAGGGAGGTGTGGATGGACGGGGAAAGTTGTGTGTGTGTGTGTGTGTGTGTTTGGGGGGGGCGCTTTTGACCAGTTTTCCAAATATAGTTGTAGCCAATCAGAGTGAAGTCAACTAGGTAGAGCCTATTACCGCAACCAACCATTTCACTGAGGAGGGACATTTGGCCTGACAAAACAACAAGCTGACGTTATTTTTTTAATGAAATTCTTTTGAGAATTTACATATGCAGCAATATCAACTACATTTTATACAGTGATGTCATGGCACCTTTAAAAATAGTTTTACTCAAAAAGGAAAGTTTTTCATACATTTACTGTATAAAAAAAACAGAAATACTGCTTAACCTCACTCCTCCCACAACAGAGTGGGTGATTAAGGGTGGCCTTTTGCTAGGTGCGAAGAGCACAACAGTGCATTTAACAAAAGGGTTGTACATATATTTACAAACACGATAACAAGGAAAAAAAGGGAGACTCACACACTTTGTATGGAGATGACTGCAAGTTTTAACCCTGATGGTATGATCCATGATCGTTCAGCAGGTCTGTGAGATAAGACTGGGAAAAATAAATCCAGAATGGCCTTCAGATATGATCCACTTAGACTAGTAGGAATTTTATTCACATCCCGAAATTTTTATATTTTATTGGATTAACCTCAAAATTGTTCCATAAAAAAATAAACTATAAATTCATAAGATTTCATGTGATTTTATTTGTAATGTATTAATATTTGGAAAAAACAAGTGATTAGAAATTAATTGAACTCTATAAACACTTAAGTAAGACATAAACTTGTTCACGTTGGTGAACATAATTGTGCTAAAACCATGTAACTGAACAAACTCCCCTCTATATACTGAGAACAATCAACTACACATGCAATAACAGCCATGGTGAAGATTCATGTGGTTAATTAGTTTTCACTTTTTAGGTCAAACCAGGACATGAAGCTCTTGTTTTTTATAATTAATTTAGTTCTTACATTGTGAGATATTCCTTACTTGTTCTCTCTGCTCCTACTGTTGTGACTTTCCTGATCCTCATTTTTTTTTGTTTTCAGTACCATCAAATAATTGAAACAAACTACAGTTATTTGCCACATTTATTGCAGCTCTAGGTAAAAATGGGTAAATGTTTCAAGTACATTAACCTTTTATTGCATTAGCATAATCTCACACTTCAAGACATAGATAAATACCATCTCTACATACCGACCTGTCATTCAGAAGTTAGAGAAAAATTTGGAAACTCACACTCATTTTGTTGGACAAAAAAGGCCAACATGCTTTCAATTGAAATTGTGTGTAGGTGGGGTCATACAAGACAAAATGTAGCTTTTCGGCAGCAAACCATATGGAACTTAACCTCATGCCAGTTGTTAAAGCAGGACTGTGCAACCTTTAACCACTAGGGGCGCTAGACCTGGAACTCGCAGGATTAGCGCCCCTGGAGGCCACTGGCTACACTGCACTGTCGCAAAATTAAACACACTCCCTCCATGTTTTGGAATCTCCCCTCTAGATTAAAACCTACGTTAGAGCACCAGAAATATGTCTGATCAAGTAAGTGTCATATCTGTTTTGTCTCAGCTCAGACTGCCGTAACCTAGAACGGGTCATGTGACCCATTCAGCGACGGATCTGACCCTCTCATGTTACATAGTCAAGTTTTTGAGAAGGGCGGTCCACACGGAGCATCGATGCGCGCCACATGCTAAATATTGACCTGAAATATCATTTAATCTATCTCAAATTAAGCTAATACGTGTCAAAAGTTAGACAGTGCTGCTTTAAGTATGGCAGAGGGTCAGTAATGCTGTGTGTCAGTTTCACTTCCAAATCCCCTGGGACCCTAAATACAGTTTGTGGCATGATGTACGCTTTAAAATTCAGGGAGATTTTAAATAAAACCCTGGTGGACTCTAAAGGTAAACTGAACATTTATTGCAATTAGATCTTTTAGCTGGATAATGAACCCAACCATAAGGCCAAACAACAGAAATGGCTCATCGGATACAAAACCAGCCTCCTTCCATGGCCATCTCAGTCCCCAGACCCAATAGAAAAATTGTGGCGTGAGCTGAAGAAAGCATTAGACAGGACCCAGGAATCTAGAGTAAGGGTGTCCAAAGTGTGGTCTGGGGACTATCTGTGTGTGGGTGTGTGGCCCCTGACAGCAACGCAATTTTTCAGTGTGAGATTATGATACTGTAATAAAATTAGAATTTATTTCAGGGCTTTTTTGCATATAGCTACCACAGCCACCAAAAAATGTGGCCTGGGCTGTGTTACTTCGGTGTGGCCTTGGACTCCTCCTGACCCCCCCCAACCCCACACCCCTTTTTGTGCTTGTAACCCTTTGACACTCAGGCCTGGAAGCTTCCTTGCCTGCAGCTCGAGGCCAGCTGTGGAGGGAAGGGAACAGGATGATGAAGATGGCAGTGTGGGGGCTGTCCGCTACGCTCGGTGCCGCCGTGTTCGCTGTGGCTCAGACCGCCATGGACTGGGGACCTGACTTGTTACTTCAGCTCTTCTGATGGGGCCGGTGGGAACGAGACACATTGGCAAACTTAATCAAGCTGTTGCTAAGCCACAAAACGCTGACTTGAATGACTTGAAGATCAAATCTACTACAGGAGGAGGTATCTTCGGTGCCCAACAGGATTTATTTTCACTTCTCTACAAGAACCAAGAATGTGAGGATTACTGGATAGGTGTTCTCAGGAGACATTTTGGTCAATGCACATCCTTTGTGTCAGAAATGAGTGTGAAGCAAATCTATAAACAACAACAAATGACTTAAGGGCACCAAAAAAGAAGCAAAAGTGACCGGAAATACATGCAAACAGATCACAAAGTGCTGCAAAAAGGTCTGAATATGCATGTAGGAAGCTGATGTACGCTGCTTATTAACGCTGCTTCTTTTTTAGCATGTTTTTTATGTTTCTTTGAGGCTGATTATTTCATTGATGAACTTGTTTTCAGTCTCTCACATGTGTGGTGCGGTTCAGTGAAGAGTCTCAGTGTGCTTGTTGGATCCTCAGCTTTATATATCAAAAAGCCAAAAGTGCCCAAAGCCAGCAGCATGGCACACAAATACAAATTATTAAAGAGCTGGGTTTTCTACTGAAAGCCTCTAGTTATGAGTGAAGGAGGAGGCTTAGCACTGGATTTTTTTGCCTGTGAGCCTTGTAATAATTGCTCTTCTCCAGGTGTCAGCGAGTAACATTTACACTGGAGCTCAACGCACAAAAATAAGCTGCTCTGCCCCCCTTCCCTCACTCTGAAAAACACAATCATTAGAAATTTCTTATATTTTGGTGTGTGTTTTTTCCCCCAGCTCCAGTAGACCACCGCTGTTGAACGAGTAAAAGGAAGACTCCACTAGTTGTGTGCTCTTAAAACGTTTAACAGGTTGTGGCCAAAAGCCAGTCTGATCTGCTGTCAATAGAACATGAAAAGGCCCAACATTATGAGACATTTCTGTCATTTTCTGGTTTTATACGAGAAGAAAACATTTCCTTAACTGTATCATAACTGCTTTTTATTTATTAGTTATTGTCGGACTAAACGTAAGAGTTATCGAACATGAGAGGTAAAAGTTTCACCTGAGCTGCAGCCAGCTTTATGGCATTTTTGCTCCACCGTAGTGCTTTCTGTAGACTTTACTTGTAGCTGAGCTGCTCCTGCTGTAAATGTAACATTCATCCCCCGCTCCACACGCTCTGTCATCAGATATAAATGTGTCACTTTTGCAACGCTCATTGGGCAGTCCACCCTGCTGATTTTTTGTTGCTTTGCAGCAAATTATATCAACCATAAACAGTCTGAATTGAAGAAAAAACAATCTGAAAGGCTGTTTCCACCCTCAGGAATTCGAACATCTGCCTCCAAATACCAGCTTTTATCAGTGATAGTAGTCGGTAAATCAATGAATTGTTATAGGAACATTCCTGGTGAGACAGAAGCAATGTTATGACTCTTCGAAATGTTTATCCGATGGTAATTGAACTGTGTGTCTGAGACAAAAATGAAAATGTCAGCTTAATTAATTAACTGGCCAGTTTGTTTTTTTCTTCCAAAGCAACTTTTCTTAGTTAAGACTTTTAGTGCACTCAGCGTCTCATTGTTTGCTGTACGCCGTTATGTTTTTTAACGTTTTATTTAAATATTTGATTATATCTTGTGGATATATATTTGATGATGTTAAATTAAATGGAAAAGTTGGAAACGATTACAGTTTGGCACACATCAAACTCAAAGTATCTTTATTAGTCTCCCTTGGGTTAGATTTGCCTTGGATAAAAGGATCAGCTGCATTGTACTACATCCTCAATCACTAATAAGAGGAATCTCAGAAAATAATAGATAAATACACAATAGCAACAACAATTCATAAATCACAGTTCGACTAAAACGATCACATTAAAATAGTGCAAATCAACCTTTAAAAATAAAAAAATGAATAGTTTTAATTTAGGGTTGCTTCAGTGATATCAAGATTGGTACTGTCTGCTATGTATTCTGGGTTTGAAAATGTTACGTGAAATAAATAAGCTTTCTTTGTAAATTTGGGTAACTTTCATGTATTTTAGTCTGGCGTTTACACAAACAAACAAAATTGGACAAAACAAAAACTGGATTTTTCTTGTCTGGATGCTTATGATGAAATATCTTTCCTAAGAAGTTGTTTGGCAAACAGCAGATAAGGGCAGGGCAGCACCTGGCACAGCTTTTAACAGCCCACCAGCAGGGGGAGACGTTAAAGAAGTGAGTGTAGCTCCTTGATCAGCAATGTCTCTCCACTAGACTGCTCTCAATGTTCATGGCAACAAACTGCTTAACTCGCCGATAGGTAGGTAAAACAGAACAACTTTTAAAAAAAGGTTGGATATGCAAGTCTGAGTAAATTAAATTGAAAAATGTCTTATATGTACTGCAAATTTAATCTCTGCAAATTAGCTGTTTTGCAGCATATTGTGTTGCTGTGTCCGGTTTGTTGGTTATCACATGAACAGATCGCTGCCATCTTGTTTTCTGTAATGTCGACAGGGGAGGGTTATCGATGCATATAAAAACTGAAAAGAAAAATCCATGAGCTGAATAAAACCAAGCGAGAGCACAAAAGTTTGTGCTGTAGAATCAAGAACCAAACCGGAGCAGAAGATATTTGTGCAAGGGGCACTAAATCTGAAAGCTAAAACATGTTCTGAGGGGAAGCGGAGGATATTTGCAGAGAGCTGCACTTCATCCAAGAGTGAATATAAGGAATTCTGCTCTAAAACTGAAAAGGTACACTGCTATTTTAAAAATAAATCTCCCATAAAATTGAATGTTTAAAATAATAATAGAACACGCCTCAACTTTGATGATATTATGCAGTTGTACCATGTTGATGATTAACAGCATCATGTAGTTTCAAGGAGAGGGCTGTGGCGCTGCCAGCTCCTAATGAGAATTTAATTCCTGCCCCTGGCTGTTGGCTTACTACAAAACAGTCTCTTCACCTATTTGCTCTTTTTTCTTTCCTAAAAACACAATCAACTCCAGCAACACCTACATTAGCACCTACCTTCCTTTCAATCTATCAGGGTTGAGACTGAGGGAAACCAGCTGGAAAAGCAGGATGATGAATGCTGTGTTGTTGTTTTTTTTTTTTTTTTTAGATTCACAAAAAGCAATTACTGGTACTAGAAATAAACAATAACAAACAGATTAGAAGCTTAAAAATAGTCTTAAATCGTAGTCTCAACCAAATATATTTTTGTGATGATCATTAAAGAAATGAAACATTCTCTCCACTAAATATGCATTGTCGTAACATTAAAGTTAAACTCAGTTTTAATAACCTGCCATAAACTAAGTGCGGAGCCGTAAAGGGCCACAGTTGAGCTTTCAGTGAGATTCTGGTCGCTCTGCTGTTCTCTCAGGGCTGACATATATTTAAAGACTCGATCACATGAAACATTCAATGCAATTGTGGCACGACTAAAGCTGCACCCAATGATTTGTGGGATTTTATGCAGTTTACGTAAGAAATCTTATTCTAACTGGATGTTTGAACAAGATGTGTTAAAGGTCTTGCGAATATGAACATACTGAGCATGAAGATAAAAAAAGTGAATACGTAAAACGATGGGCTCAAACACAATGGATCTTTGTTATAGCCAAAAAGCAAACTTAAAGTTAACTTAGTGATTTTATTCAAGGCAATGCAGGTGTGTTGTGTTTGCATTGGTTATAGCATACAAGTCCTAAAAAATTTTGTTGCAAACAAAATAACTACAAAGAACAGATTTTGATTGTTTTATTCCAAAAAAATATAGGGGCTGATCAATATATTTTGTTTTCATACACTTACATGTCGTCATGTTAGAATGAAATATATATCTTTTATATATAACATAACATTGTTGCAGTTCACATTTTTGTGTTCACATCTGTTTTTATTGAAAAGAAATCCATCCATCCATCTGTGGTCTTCCTTTATCTGAGCTCACAAGGTCAACAGGTCCAGCAGGAAAACCCAGACATCCCTCTCCCCAGCAACATCCTCCAGGAACATATATAGATATATAGTCCCTCCAGTGCGTTCTGGGTATTCCCCGGGGTCTTCTCTTTGTGGGACGTGTCTGGGCAAAAAAAAAAAAACAACAACACAATGTTGCGTTAAGCTGAGACATGATTCTGGCACCTCAAAGGGAGCTAGACCCTCCATGACCCCCCACCCTTCTTTAGCTAATGACCACAGCAGATGTATTTCAGTTAAACACAAAACCAAAAATCAAAACTAGAGTTATCTTTGAGCCCTTTAGAAGCTTGTAGAGCTCTTAATCACGCTGGCGCTGGATCAGATATGACTGAACTGATCCTTGTTTTTTGTGGTAACCCTTTGTAGTGAAGGAAACTCTGTAAGGCCACCTCCAGCTGAACCCAGAGCCATCCAGCTTTGGCAGTGCAATTTGTGAGCTTTCTCTTTTATTCTCTTTACAGATATGGAGAAGGCTTAGAGTTTCAAAAGGGGGGGGGGGTTACAGATAATAATGTGCACATAATATTCAGTTCAGATATGAGAAGTTCGCTATTACATGATAGATAGTTTTCCGCCAAATTACTGTTACAATGCAACTTCTTTATTTGACTGTAAGCAATGGAAATAAAATCGGACTTATTTTTTTGGCCAGTTTTCTTCTTCTCTGTGTTCTCCTGTACAGTTTCTTTTAAAAAAAAAAGAGACACTTTGCAGAAATCAGGTCATAAACGTATTTTTATGTGTGGGGCAGGGAGAATGGTGGACGTGTGTCCATCCCGACCCTCGGGGAGGCAATCAGAGCTGGAAGACGGGGCAAAGCACGGACAGAAGGTTACGAAAAGAGGTAAGAGTTTGGGTTTGGACTAAGAGCCGGGGAGAAACTCAGTAAGAGACATCTGGTGGAGGTGTTTAAGGCGGCCGAGAGGTAGCTGGGTGCACATACTGCAGCTCAGTTCTTTGAGGATTTCTAACGAGCTAAAGTGGAGACGAGAGGGTCAGCAACTGGGGATGGAAGCAGATGTGGACATTTGATATTAAGTGCAAAACTGCATGAAGGTAGAGGACTTTTGAAAAAAAAAAGAAACCTAATTGGAGACTCTTGAACACCCAGATTGAGATAGGTCACTCTAAAGAGCTCAGAGGATTGATCCATTGATTAATGTAATTGATTCAGGCTTTAACAAACCCTGTGGGAGTCTGTGTTTCGGAGCTCAAAAGCACACAGCTAAAAAGAACCACAGAGGGTAGAAGGTAATGTGGGTGCTAACCCCGACTAAAACTAGCTTGTCCAGGGGTCTGTCTGATGTTTCCCTGCCTCCATTTCTTTCTCTACCTCACAGTCATTTTTACTGAATCACAACAAAATTAGTTTATTGTAATCCCTTCACTGACTTTAGTTTCACAAACAAAATAGATTCAATGCCAGAGGGACGTGAAGCTTAAATGCTTAGAAACTGTGAAGAAAGTGAAACATTAAAGGAAGAGAAACTGAATATTAAAGCTAAACAAATGTAAAAAATTACAATAATGTTACATTTTGTTATTTCATATTCATGTATCTTAGTATTTAACAGTTAAAACTTCTACTTGAGTACGGTAACAAAATATTTGTATTTAGTTACACCTCTGCAGGCCAGTGTTCAAACCCAGGACCTCCTCTCATCAAGGCAACAGTGCTAGCAACTGTGCCATCATCCAGGCCTAGAGGAAATCATTTTGTAAAATATAATTATTTAGCATGGGGTAAATAATTTTGAGCTTAACTGTATCTCACAAGCCCATGAAATATTTTATAAGTCAAAACATTTATATCTATAGTTTTGAAAGAATGTCACTGAAGGGAGTAAATATTGACTTTATGAAATGAAAATTTAGTAGAAAAGCGATATAAATAAAAAATGTTTGTTGTGCTTTGGTTGAAGGGGAAATAGTGTATCAATCCTTTTCCAATTTTTCTCCAAATCAACAAAACCTTAGAGTTTGATTTTAGGAGGAAAACATTCTTTAAACCATGCCTCTTTGATGTTTGATTTTAAAGTTCAGTGAAGGTACAAAGACATTTGAAGCAATTATGTTTAAGCATATTCACAAGACTTACATGACCATGTCTCCTGTCTTCGTGTCACTCTGAACTATCTTAACAGGAAGTGATAGCCATTCACAAGAGAAAATCAGCATTACTTTAAAGAGCAAGTTGTAAATCACATTTCTGTAGGTTCTGTGAAAGAAACATCAAAGCAGCCCACTAGAAAACATGAATCTGGTACAACAAGTTCTAGATAAAAAAGAAAGTAAGATCAAATGTGTAATAAATGAAATTTACTGCAGCTTCGACCCTCTCGCATAGAACAAAGTATCACATTTCTGTGCATCTCTTATAACCCGCGGGCCTCATTAGGCCAAACCAGGTCCGATCTATACAGCTCTATTAATACATACAGTGCGCCTCATTACTCAGCGTGTACATTTGGTCTGTGTGTTCTTCTGCCTGGTTGGACACTCGGGATTGACCTCCTGTGCTTCTCACTCATGACCTCTTGTTCTCTAGGCTCCTTGCTTCCCATTGGTCCCCAACTCTGCTGACCTCAGCTCTGTTTCTGTGGACACCAGAGTAATTAGGAAGTGCTCTGAAAATTGTTGTGCGTCTCTTTGCAGGCTCTAATGCTTTTATCCTTGATTAGAGGCAGAGAACTTAAAGTCACCTATCAGGAGAGCCTCTTAACTTTAAATGTTAAAATGCATTCCCAAAATAGAAAACTATCATTCGTAGCTGCCAATAAGACAGCTGGGCAGGAGCTCTAAGAGGTAGAAACACTTAGGGGTATAAACTTAGACACATTGAAAGGTAATTCATCCAGGAGTTAAAATTGTACATCCTGAACATATATTAATGGCAAAGTGGTATTATCTCAGTTTCTAATGCAAGCCACTGGCAGCAAATGATTCATTACTAAAGGAACCTTTATCATGGTGTTTATTAATTACTAATGATCAAGCAATGTCTACGGTAACATAAGTAAACACAGTAAAAATGAAATGCTCAAATAGGTCACACATGGTAAAAAACAAAAAACAAAACAAACTGATCATAAGCAATTGCACAACAAATTGTCCCAAGGCAAGCGGTGTGCTGATAGACTCCTCCCGATGAAGGCTGATGGCTGAAATTTAAGTATTAGTTTCAGGGGGCTTATGCAACCAGGTTATTGCCGTTTTTCTTTTCAAATGTGCAACATAAATATTAGATTTATAGTGGAAAAACATATGAATTTTTTCCAATTAAAGAATTGAATTTTATCAAGGTTGAATACATTTTTGATATTCATTTGCATTCATTTATTCTCACTTCACTTTTTGTTTTCTTGCTCTTAGTTTTGTGACCCTGTTGTTTTAGAGCCTTTTGTTGTAGCTTTTGTTTAGTTGTAGAGCTGACACCAACCAATTAAACTCCACGAAATTGTGGAATATGTCAGGATTTGACCAAAAGACTTTCGACCTCTGGTTGTGTCTCGAGTCGTTTAGCACAATAACTTTTTTCAGCGGGTTTCTCCCCCCCCCCCCCCCCCCCCCCCTGTATGTTAAACTATAAAACTTAAAACTCTGGGGTGCTCATAATGAGACTTATAGGTTTCTATTTACAGCAGTGAAACAAAGGTGAAGGAGCGTGGAGGCAGAACTCCTAAGATTTAGAGCTTCAGTGGCTTTATTGATGCTAAAGGAAGCTGCTGGAGAATGTTTTCTGGCATCCCTAGTCTCTGCACAGCTAAAAATATGAGAGTGTAGTTTTACAAAAATAACTGGTACAGTAGTTTATTTTCAGGACTTTTTCTATTGCACTGTTTATGGAAAAATAGTGCATTGGCTGGCATAAACACTATGCGAGTGTTTGTTGTATTTAAAGAATGGTCTATGTTGTGTAAGTGATTTTACAACATACACACAACAGATTGAACACTCAGAACTTTACATAGACTTATCATAAGCATTAATATTGCAACAATTAGTTGTTTTAATGACTGGGTTAAACTAGTTGTTTAACCCATTTTAAACTAGCACCAGGTGTACCAGTTTACCTCTGCTTCTCAAGCGAAGCACACCTGAAGGTAGTCTTCTCATCCTGTGTCTAAGTTTATAAGGAGCTGCGTGATGACCACTTGACATCTGATGGTTAGCCTTTACCACAATAATTAAGTCAAATCTTACTCTCCTAGTTTTCCTTCGTAATCCTTGTGTTTTTCTGTCCTCTACATCTTCTTCAATCAGTCCTGGAGAACTTCTTAACAGTTGTAGTTCCTCATTTTTTGAGCCTTCATTCATTTGAAGATCTCTGTGCTGGACACACCTTCCAAACTCAAGCTCTCCGTAATCCTCTGTAGAAGCATCAGCTCCAGGTTGTCACCTACAGCCCCAGACCTCTTCTCCTCCCTTCAGATAAGCTGTGTTTCCAGAAAACAGATCCCCGTTCTACAATAAACGTCAAACTTGGTCATGGATTCTGAATGGTCTTCTGGTCAGAAGATTTGGCTCAAACATGACAATTTTATGATTGCTATGAATCCTGGTGGTGGTTGTGGGGCTGTTCTTGAACACTTTTAATGACGTCCCTTTAATCCGTGGGTGACGGGTCAGATTTTGGACACAGATACATTTTACAAGAAGACAACAATCCTGAACAGACATTAAAACTTGCTTTGAAGGCTTACATCAAGCTTCTAGTTAGGCCATCACAGATTTGTGACCTTACACGAACTATACCTGATTCTACCCAAATTCAAACCACGAGTAAGGAGAACAGTTTAGTTTGAACTGTAAGTCCCCCCCCCCCCCCCGTGACAAACTCTCGACACACACAAGACTAAACTCGCGTCTCGAGCTCGTGCACAATCCTCCGGAGGAAACAAGGCTTCATCAAGAGACTTTTCTTCGTTTTATTTTACATAAATGGCTACGTATTGAGTAAATAAAATTTTCTTAGGTGAGTGGTCAACACTTACATGCATGCCATGCTGTTCAATTTACATATCATCGTGCACGCACTGGAGGAGCTCCTGCTTATCAGCGGCTCCACACATGATTGAGCCATTGGCAGAGAAAAGTCGTCCAAGGTTGTCCCCATTTCCCTGCTTATTTTTACTAAAAAAAATCCTGTACTTGCTCCATCGTACAATCAATTAGTTAATTGTTATCAAATTATGTCTTTTAACTCATGATACCTTAAGTAAAAAGCCTTTTTCTTGACCAGACAAAAGAAATATGGTATAGTTCCTTTAACGCTATTAGAAACGTGTGGCCTATGTTTAAAAACCAGTAAGTGTTAATGAACCAACCAGTTTAGATAACCTCCACAAATACTACCAAAATAGGTCATTTATCCAGGCAGAAGCTTCTTAATGGCTACAAACATTGTGTTTTAGAGGTGAAAATTGCACAAGGGCATTCAATAAAATATTAATGTTGTTGTGCACATACTATAAACCAGCCTATAAGTATTAAGTTGACACAGTGTGGATTATATCTCCAGAATAAATTGAGTTTTTTGCATATGTTGTTTAGGCATTTAATCCTGGAAAAAGTGGATGAATATTTAAAAGCCACAAATTAATATAACGTTCATGTCTATGATGGCTACATCTAAATTTGTAGCAAGAACTGTAGTTATGGAACTAAATACGGTTCTTATCTGTGCCATTATATTCTCCTAGAAAGACTTGAACGTACTGTAGGGATTGAGGGAAAAGCATAAAGCTGGTTTAAAACTTATCTGTCTGACAGATTCCTGTTTGTTCATGTATAAATCTTCTTCAAACTCTAGGGACACTTGTGGAGTACCACAGGGTTCAGTCCTTGGGCCACTTCTCTTTACCATATCCACCTTATTTTCAACGGAAATACGGAGACAGTGAGTTGACTTTTTTTTGTGCGAGACTTCCGGTTGGTCACTTCCTGTCACTGTTTAGCTGGCTAAAAAGCAATTCATGCAGTCACTTCGTACCAAATTACTTGTCATTATGATTTCGAGGAAGACCGGGAGAGTTTGTACAGTTAGAGGCTGTCATAATAACGGGTGTAAAAGAAAGGTTAACGTGGAGCAGGAGTGTTTTAATCATCGACCGTGTATAAGAGCTGTGGATACCAGGCGCCCTACTTCCTTTAACACTGATACTCTAAAAAATAAACTAGAAATAAAGTTACAGCTTCATTCTAAAGCTAACTTACATTTTAACGTGACAAGCTTGCATCAAGAGCTTTGAGACCACTCATCAGATCGGTACAATTTCAAACTTCAAGCCTAAACATGAAGTAGGCAGGACGTTTTGATATCCTATTACAACATCAGTTCAATCCCAAACATTTAGCACTGCTATCTTTGTAAACTTAACTGACCAGCAATCTAAACACAACGAGGCAACAGCTAGTATGTTTTTGAATGAGATGATTCATTAGCCTACCCTCCATAAGATCACCTCTGCGTGACTGAAGGACTTCCCCTGGAGCTGCAACACCAGAGCGCTCCGGCTGTCTCGGTAATGTCGGTTGATGTAGTCAGGATCCATGCAGAGTGAACGTCGGACTTGCTTTGGCTTGAATGGACCTCAGCCTTCACGGATACCAGGTCATCCATGTTGCTATTTATTAACACCGAGCCAACTTTTCCACTGTGGAGGTTCGCTTCGGTAAAGTCATATAGCAGAGCCGTCCGCACCAAGTGGCGACACAAAATGGTTAAACATGTCCTCGTACGTTATATGAGGACACTTCTTCATCCCTTCCTCTCAGTCATGAATAGTTTGAGGCTGTGACACTGACCTGCCACTTCGATCGCTCTGCAATCTTTGGAAATGTTGCCGCGACAGTTTATCATTTCAGTCAAGCTAATGTAATTTAACCTAGGGCAGCACTGAAACGGAAGTGCCGCACACAAAAACGGAAGTTGGGCCCATAGTTCCGCGTTCGAAAATAAGGTGGATACATGCTTTTGATCTGCAAAATTATCAGACAGCATTGGATTCATTTCCACTGTTATGCTGATGACACTCAGCTATATTTATCCACAAATCCTGATGAACCCAATCAATTACTTCCACTACAGGCATGTCTTGAAGACATCAAAACCTGGATGACGTAAAATTTCCTGCTTTTAAATTCTGACAAGACAGACGTTGTCATCTTTGGACCAGAGTCCTTAATAATAAACTTCTTAATCAATTACTTAATCTGGATGGAATTAAATTGGCCTAAGGTAATAAAGTAAAAAACCTTGGTGTTATTTTTGAGCAGGACTTGTCAATTAAATTCCATATTAAACAGGTTTCCAGGGTTTCCTTTTTTCACCTCTGGAATATTGCCAAAATAAGAAATATTTTTCTCACTGCTGAGTTCTCCTACTGTTCGCCAATTTTACATTGTTCCTCAACTGGCAACAGAACCACCATTAAAGATGACCGTTCACACTGAGCCTGGTTCTGCTGGAGGTTTTTCCTTCCTGTTAAAGGGGAGTTTTCCTCTCCACCGTTGCTTTATGCATGCTCAGTATGAGGGATTGCTGCAAAGCCATCAACAATGCAGACGACTGTCCACTGTGGCTCTACATTCTTTCAGGACGAGTGAACGCTGCTTGTCAAGAATCAATGCAATCTGCTGGCTTTCCTTAGATCGGAAACTTTTTGACCAATCTGACTGGATGATGTGATTGAATTTGACTTTGTAAAGTGCATTGAGATGACATCTGTTGTGAATTGCCGCTATATAAAACAAAACAACCCAGATTTCAGCAATAACTGCATAATCATAACAGCAACAGAAAACCTTTTCAGGATACCTCTGAATAATATATTTTTTAAAATCTGACACGTATGCGTCCCCTTTCTAATCCCAACCCCAGGCAACCGCCCATATGCCCTGTATGACAAGACGTAACATGCATGGAATACGTATACAATTATAAAATAATTGCCAGCATCTGTAGGAAAAAGCCCCTCCTTGTCTTGTCCAGCTATGCACAAGACTTTGCATTCGTTAAAGCTTAATGACAGATCCTGCAGCGAAAATACAAGAGATCCTTACTAATATATCAGTGCGAAGGGAGGTGCCCATCCTAAGGGTTAAACATAATTACTTTGCAAAAAGTTGTTTTCCAGCTGGTTTGATGGGATTTAATGGCAGCCAAGTAATTTCACAGTTTCACACTGGGTTAAAAGTTTCTTTCCTTTCCTCTGCTGACTAATTTAGGAAGTGTCATAACCAAGTTGTGATGTCTTGTAAATCTTTTAAACTTCCTCTCAGAGGACTGTGCCTACTCAGTCCCCATCCATTATATCAAGGACACATAATCTAATTCACACACGCAGTGCAGGGACGAGGCTAACAACGGACAGCGAGTACATTTAATGCTTGCATTGGATCCATCTGAGTCAAGTGCGTGTGATGTGGGGGGAAAAAACACTTTATGGCAGTGAAGGGATCAATCTTTCTTAACTTACAGGGATCCATCTCTTGTCCTTCATTTGAAAACGTTCGTCTGAAAAATGTTTAGAGCTGGCAAATGTCAACACTCGTTGTGCTGCTGTGGGTTTACTAGCACGGGGAATGAGTGTGTGTGTGTGAGAGAAATATGAATTTGCTGGTAAATGTCAAGGAGCTGGCACTCTAAATGCTGGGCTGAGAAATGATCCACAGGGCACTAAAGTGATCAGTTTGTTATGAACAAACATTTTAATAAATCTGTTAGTGTGTGTGTGGATTTGTGCGAGTGGGGCAACGCAGGGTCATTCTAATTACATTAGAGCCGTGGTCCTTTTAGTGATACGTAGAAAACAGCTGAGAATCATCTTTAACACAACTCAGCTGCGAGCTGAAGCAGTCCCAGTACAGGACGAGTTTGCCCAGCAGTCAAGGGTTAACTTGGCTCCTGATTAGTTGTTCACTGGAATCCAACAGTTTTCAGTAATTAGTTGAAAACCATCTGCTGTTTTTTCCTTTCTGCCTAAACGTTTCTGTTTGCCTAACCTAGGGATGGCCAGATGTGCGTTGGAAAGAGTTAACAATAATATCACATTGAGTTTCTTCATTAGAAATATGTACCATGCAAAATTTTGAATTATTTATAATTTCTGCACATTTTGTTTCCAAGAAGTCAGACTTTATTGTTATTTTTCATATTTAAAGTGGTTTTCTGACAGTCTTTTTCTTTGGACCTTGGGGTCCTTCATTACTTATTTTGGATCCTTTACTAAAATAATACTGGACATCATTTTGATAATACCACCATCACAGTGAAACAAGGTGGTGGCAGAATTATGATGTGGGGATGCTTTCTTCAGCAGAGAAAAAAAAACAGGGTGAAAGTTCATGGCAAGGCGACTTGAGAGAAATAGAGTTTAATACCAGACAAAAACACCTGATAGAGACAGCAAAAGACTTGAGACCAAAGGAGCATTTTGACAATGAGAATTTCAAGAGCTTTACTGACCTTTTGCTCACAAACATCCATGACGTACTGTTAGCTTAGCTCGTAGCACCGTCACGGTCTAATTTCCGCATAATTTGGACAACTTTAAGAGTAATGGCCCATTACGCTGAAATGCACTGGCGAGAACCTTTCCGGTAACTTGCTAGGTGGAGTTGATGGCTTCTTATGCTAATTTACTCCATTCAACCTCCCAGGTATGTTCCATGTTATTCAGCCTGTTGTGGTGCAATTTTGTAATTGAATAAGTTGCCTTACCAGCTTAAATGTCAGTTTTTAGTCTTGGATTTTGTGAAATAAATTTCTATATAAATGCGACTTATGTATATGTTTTTGCCTCTTTATGAAGCATTTTTTGTCTGATGCGACTTATATTCTGCAGCGACTTATAGTCCAAAAAAATACGATAATATGATTATATTTACTTTAAAGTCAGAAGAAGTCTGTAACATTCACAGACGTTTAACATATAAAGCCAGTATCAGAGACCACACATGCACAGGAGCAGCAGGGGAAGCAGAATCTAATAAAATGTATAGCTTCTTTCACCCCTGGTGGCTGTAAATTAACAGACATTGATGATTTTAACTATTTAAATTAAGATGAACAGAAAATAAGGGCTGTGGTCTGTTTTAAGCTGTGCCACTGAATTATTCCATCGATCCATCCATTTTCTAACACGTCTATCCCTGTGGGGTCACAAGGGGTGTTGGTGCCTATCTCCAGCTGTCAATGGGCAAGTGGCTGGGTACACCCTGGACAGGTCACCAGTCTATCGCAGCCACTGAATCATTCTGTTGAAAAATTCAACCAGTTCAAAATTCTTAGCATTCCAGGGCCTTTTTCCTGCATGGGACAGGATTCTACCCTGGATTTTCACCCTGGTAAATGCATTGGAAAGGCAGGGAGCTAATACCAGCCCTAGAGATCTACCCTGCCTCCTGACAAGGTTGCTGAAGGAGAAATTAGCTTCAGTATTCATTTTGTTGTTTGTTGGCTAATCAACCTAACGCTAAAATCCATATTACTCAAGGGATAGATTTATTTTTTCTCCACTCTATAGATTTCTTACCTTATTTATTTGACATTCTATTGTATTGTATTCTATTTTTTTTGCATTGACACTGAGTTTTGTTGTCAGCTCTGCCAACAAGACAGCAGGACAGAGTAAATTATATGTGGATCATTTTGCCCCTGTGTGATTTTGTACCTTTTGTAGTTTTGGTCGTAAAGTAAACAACCTCAATGGGTACGAGATGGGGCTGTCTACCATGGGACCTTTTGTACCAGTGATGCATCAATTCATTTGGACCAGACAACATTTTGTCCCCACTTTGGCAACTAGTGATTTGAAGTTTTTTTCTGCAATCTAATGTAGTGAAATGTTCGTTTTTGTTGCTTTTTGTTTTACTCAGATAAATAGCGTCTAATAGCAGGAGGTTGCTCAGAGTTAATTTTGCTCATTAGCCTCCCTAATCTGTTGTATTTGATAAAATTAAACCAGTCCGAACGGGGATCAGAACCAAAATAAACAAAGTTTTTCCACAGATAATAAGAGGGTATAAATGGCAGAGACTAATTGATCTAGTAATAGAACATTAAAGGACACGATGACACATAGATGCAAAGATAAAACCTGTCAAACAACACCAGTTTGTTTCACAAGCAGGACATTGACCAAGATAAAGTCTTATTCTCCTCTGCGCAGAGAGGTTATTATTGTTATTGCACTTACATGTCAATGTGTCTATGAGAGAGAGAGACAGAGAGAGAGGGGGGGGGGGGGAAATCCAAAGCCCTACACCATATCCATGACCACAGATTAAGTTATAAATAAATGTCTGAAGAGTCTGGGAATGTTTGATTGCGCTGTCCGAACTTTGGACAAGGCATTACTTCAAATCCAGTTTGTGTCTGATGTCATAGCATATTTCCTCAAAGTTTAAAATGACTTTCAGCTTAAATTCCCATCTGCCATATATTTAAATGTCTCCATTTACAGCCGATTTAGATTAACACTGACAAAATATGCTCTCGCTGGAGACATGCATACGTGTAGTTAATTCCCGGATCCCTTCGTCCCACTCCTAACGGATGGATTTACAGTAGCTGAGAGTTTATATAGATTTGTTTTCCTCCTACACGGCTCATCTATTATATGAGAATACATGCAAACAAAAAAAGATGGATTACAGTGAAATAATTTACAGGGAATTGTAAATTATTTCACCTTATGTATGTTTGAATACATAAGGTGAAATTAGAACTGGCCTGTCTTTGAACTTGATTAAGGGGAATCTTTGATTTACATTTTTATTAATGCAGCAGCAACACAGATGTATTGTTTAATAGTTAAAATCAACATAAATGCATTTTCTAAAATACAGGATTTAAAAAATCCTGCGTGTTAACTCCAGCTTTGAAATACAGCGCTCTGTTAACACAAGTTATCTGCTTTAACAAATCTCATTAAGTTCTCTACAGTGCCCTGCAAAAGTGTTTGCCCACCGCAAACCTCTTTCACATTTCGCCACATTTGAACCACAAAATTGTAGGTATTTTCTTTGATGGGCTAACATAAAGTATTGCATAATTGTGAAGCAGAAGGAGCACGTTATGTCTTTATTATATTTTACAACAAAACAAAAAAAAAAGTGAAGATTGCCCTGGGATTCAGCCATATTTACTCTGATATCCCTGAACAAGATCTTCTGTAACCAGTTCCATCACAGGTCACCTCATCAGTAAACAGGTTACCCCATTTATTTACCTGAAATGGAAAATACGACAAAATGTCTAAGGTACCAAGACATGGCCGACTACCTAACTTGATCACATGGGAAAGCGGAGCATTAATCAAGACAAAAATGAAATACAGAGGAGCTGCAGAATCTGCAGAGATAGTCGTACTTTCCACACGTCTTGCCTTCATGGAAGAACAGCAATAAGCTGTTATTGGAAGAAACTTCTCACTAAATTCTCATTACAGCGTGCCTCAAACCATGAAGGAGACACAAACAAATGTGAGAAGATTTAAGTTTTTTAGTGCTCCTAATCTGTTGTATTTAACACAGTAGTGGCAGCATTATGCTGTGAGGATACTTTTCTTCAGCGGGGTCATGGAAAACTGGTCAGCTCATGAAGATAGTCCAGGAAGAAAACCTGGGGCGACATTGGCGTAGGAGTTAGGGAGTTTGTCCTCTAACTGGCGGGTTGCAAGTTCGAGGTGAGCCGGGTCATGTTTTTTTAATCTGTTCAGTTTTCTATTATGTTTTTGAACAGTAATTTAACACTATTAGTCTCGGAGCTGCTAAATAAGGTCACGGACTTCCGTCTTACCTGTTTCATTAATCCTACGTTTATTATTTCTCACCGTGTTTTTGTAGTCCAAGTCCAAGGATGCTGAAGCTGCAAGCGGATAAGTGAAAATGTTTGGTTGTTGGGTGTATCAACCCACACAATTCATCACATCGTCCCCCCAGCACACTACAAAAATGACCAAACAGGGTGAAGTGGATCGCTCTGCGACCTGGAGGTAAGGCGGGGTGTGAAGTACTACCTTTAGATCTAAAGAGACCGAAACAAAATGAGTTGCTCTGTGATGCACCTCAGAACAGGGGTAAAAGAGGGGCTGCGGGGCATCGATAACGAGGAATTCAGACCAAAGCATTGCAGTTCCACTTTATGTAGATCACGCCCGAAAGATTTTAAGGTGAAAAAGAAGGATTTATAAATATGATTGGTTCCTTTTAATCAAGTAAATATAATAAGCAAAAGCTAGAATAGCATAGTTAAAAAAAAGAATTAGCTCATGTCTGGCATATATACACGTCTTTTACAAAAATGACAAAGCATGTTATTTTTTTCCAATGTTAAAACATGATTGCGTTCTTGAAAAATGACAAAGTGAAGTACACCATAAACCATAAACAGGATATATACAGTATATTCTGACCATTTTCTAACGGCATGGCAGGATCCCTGCAGCTTCTCTTCTCAGTCTCTAACCCTCAGTTTACGTAGCCTGTTTTTTATTCTAACGCTCTAACCAGGTGAACTAACTACAAGTTTGTAAACCAAAGGGATATTTTTAAAGGAAGCAGACCAAATTACACGTGACCTCTTTGACTTACTCCGCCGGCCGCCGCGTGTTTGAGATTCATTCACCTGATAATATCTGGTGGTATATGGAGGACCCGCGATTCATTTGGTGTTAGTTTAGTCCGAGGAATCAGCAAACAGTGCTGGGAGATCAATTCACTTTGAGTGTAATGACTATTGATTCTGTAGGAGCGCTGAGACAGAGCAGGAGCTGAATATGTTTAGATAAAATAATGCTTTGGTTTCTCAACCTGAACTGAGCCTTTTCTGCCGCTGTTAGGTGAAAAACCAGAGGGCTGCAGGTGCCTCTAGGTATCCTGTTACACTAGTAAAAATGCATGTCCACGATAATTATATAATAATTATATAATTTTCTCAGATTGAAGTCACAGAATGACAAAATTCAACAGGTGTCAGGGATTTATTTGTGCCATGAAAATGAGTTTAGAATTCAGTTCAAGATTTTCAGACATTTGGAAGATGTTGTTTAGATTTTCACTGTTTTCTCATCGTCTCATGTTGTTGTTGTTGTTGTCCAGTTGCTGGGAGCCCCTAACGCTCCACACGTCTCCACACATCCATCTGGACTTGCTGCCATTGGGAGGGATATCAATACCCTATAAAATAGACGGGCCAATCAGGATCGCCCGGTGGGATTTTCGTACATGTGACGTATCAGAGAAGTGACTGTTTGGATTCAGACAACAATGCCGGCTCGCAGCGATGAAGCAAGCGGCAACAATAGCCCCTCAAAAGCTACTCAAAAGCCTGGGGGCTATTGGAAATCACGGGTAGCGCTTCCACACACATTTACCCGACTAATTTCATTTACCTGCGCTTTTTTGCTGACCTAATCCCTCTCTTCATGACCAGAGCGTATCCATCTTCTCACAACGACTTCCAGCAGGATAATGCGATAATTTCACAAAGCTCAAATCCTCTCAGACTGTTTCCTTCAACATAACGTTCACACCAATGCCTCACACACTCACCAGATCCCAATCCAACGGAGCAAGCTTTGGGATGTGATGAAACAGGAGATTTTCATCATGAATTTACAGCAGGCAAATCTGCAGTAATAACGTACATGAAGCCAATCTGAACCAGTGACGGCAGTAAAGTGTACAAAATAAAGTGAGGAGTGGGTGTTAGTGGGTTAGACAGACAAGTCCTGATCTCAAGTGACTAACGTTTGTGTATAACACTAGTAATGAAACTGAGTCTGCTGTTTCAGCTAAATTCAAGACAGAGAAATTACTGTTGATCTAGTTTTTAAATCTCTGAGAGATGCCTGTAAGTTCAGCAACTTGCTAGTTCAATCTGGTCATTAACCAATAAAAGCATCTATCTATCTATCTATCTATCTATCTATCTATCTATCTATCTATCTATCTATCTATCTATCTATCTATCTATCTATCTATCTATCTATCTATCTATCTATCTATCTATCTATCTATCTATCTATCTATCTATCTATCTATCTATCTATCTATCTATCTAATATATATATAAAAAATATATATATATATATTATATATATATATATCATATATATATATCATATATATATATAAATATATATATCATATATATATATATCATATATATATATATATATATATATATATATATATATATCATATATATAAAAGAGCAAGGTTAGACTGGGGACATCAAATTAAAACTTGTTGGGTCTACTCCACACCTTATTAAGACCATCCTAGAATTTTCAGAACCTCAGGAACTGTTGAAACATGGCTGGCTTGTGGGAAATTTGAAACCCCCCCCAAAAAAAACAAAAAAGAAATGTATCCTGAATGAATTGCTGTATACAGAAAGCTTCTGTGCCTGCAGGAGAATAAACATAAAGGTTTGTTTTTCTCCACCGTGTTCAGTGCGCTATCTTACAATGATTTTAACCTGACGTAGGCTGTGAGCGTATCTCTGTGAATATAGAAGGAAGGAATCATGGACCTAAAAACCAAAATCAGTTTTTCCCTGAGCACTGCGAGCCGATCAACCTCAAGCCTAAAGTTGCTTTTCATGAGTCAGGCCCAGAGCCACGTTGATTGAGGTCCAGTGTAAGGTTTCCACAGCCAGTGATGGTTTAGGGTGCCATGTCATCTGCTGGTGTTGGTCCACTGGGTTTTTTGAGGTCCAAGGTCAACACAGCCGTCTACCAGGAAGTTTTAGAGCACTTCATGCTCCCTGCTGCAGACCAACTTTATGAAGATGCAGATTTCATTTTCCAACAGGACTTGGCACCTGCGCACAGTGGCAAAGCTACCAGTACCTGGTTTAAGGACCGTGGTATCCATGTTAACTGACCAGAAAACTCGCCTGCACTTAATCCGATAGAAAATCTATGGAGTATTGTGAAGAGGAAGCTACGATACGCCAGACCTAACAATGCAGAGGAGCTGAAGGCCACTAATCAGAGCAACCTGGGCTCTCATAACACCTGAGTGTGCCACAGACCAACTCCATGCCACGCCGCATTGCTGCAGTTATGCAGGGAAAAGGAGCCCCAACTATGTGTTGATTGCTGTACATGCTCATACTTTTCATGTTCATACCTTTCAGTTGGCCATCATTTCTGGAAATCTTTTTTTTCTTTGTATTGGTCTTAAGTAATATTCTAATCTTCTGAGATACTGAATTTGGGGTTTTCATTATTTGTCAGTTATAATCCTCACAATTAAAAGAAACACTTGAAATATATCAATATGTGTGTCATCAATGTCTATAATATACAAGTTTCACTTTTTGAATTTTACTGAAGAAAAACTTTTCATAATATTTTTATTATATGACCAGCACCTATGCTCAAACCTTTTTCTCATCATCATTGCTAATGAGGACAAAATATCTTCTTCATAAACTGCATATTTTCTGAAACTTTGTTGCATCTATCCCATGAAGCAATTAAGGCAAAAGGTGGGTCAACCTAAATACTGCCAAAGTGTTCCTAATAAAGTGGCTGAGAATAAAAACGTATTTATATAAATGCACCATTAGAAATTTTGTGCTAAAATAATGGAGAGGCAACTTAAGTCTTTCTATGCATTGTGTGAAGAAGCAAAAACACCATCAGGGAACTAAAGAACCAAATCAAACTACAATATTGCAATTTAAAAGCAAAAACAACAACGGAGGTTTGGTGTTGGTGTCTAGCAAGGCTTTTGTTTCTGGTCATGCTGGCCTCAGCCTTGTCTAAAAGTGTGTGTAATATGAAATTGTGCTACATGAATAGCTGAAAAGTGACCATGCGATGTCCCAGATGTGACCAGATGAAAGCACACCACAGGGGCTTGATTTGAGAGGTGAGTCAAGTCTTTTTCTGCTCCTCCGCTTCCTCCACTTTAGTTCTTCTGATGCATCATCACAGCCAAAGAATCCCTGGTGTGTAAAATGGCTCAAAGACCTCTTTGCTCAATAAACAACCTCCCTTTCCTCTGTCTCTTCCCTCTAATCTCCCCTTTACTTGTTTCTCTACACAGACCAGCCTTTTTCTGTTCTGTGCTCCAACAGTTTCTTTAAAGCTGCTTCTACATTTGTGTTTGCCTGAAGGCAAAATCTGCAGATTCACCTGCTTTTAAAACTATCTATATTTATATGTATGTGCTGTGCACGTGTGTCCCTGACAGGCTTTGTTAGGTCATGAATCTTTTATCCTTACCAGTCAGCACAAATCCCCCTTCAGACGGACAAAAACATACAAAAAAAAAAACTGGGGAGAAAAACAGCCGCAGGGGATGTTGTTGTTTTTTCACTTTCTGTCTCTATATGTTAACTTGTGAAAAAGACAAACACAGTGAAAATGGTGAAGAGATAAAACATTGGGAAACAAGTGACAGGAGAAAGAGGCACGACAGGGCTAAGATGAGAAAGTGAAAAATTAAACACAAAATGCTGAGAGGGAAGAAAAACCTGCAGAGGGAGGGGAGGAGGAGAACAGGAGTTATGAACGAGGGAAGGAAGCGGGAACGCTGGACAGGAGAGGAAGGTGTGGAAGGCTTATCTTCCTGGCCAGGCCCTGGTAAGGTCACTTCAGACTGACTCAGGATGGAGGATGTACAGAACTAGGAGGGGAAATCACTTTACAGGATGGCACAGAGGAGAGGATGATTTGCAGAATATAAAAAAAAGTTTTGGACAGGTTGTACATGTCAGGAGTAAATAATGGAAACAGCAGTTTTAAAAGAACAGCATGACACGCAAAAAAAGACTAATTGTGGTGATTGTACCTTTTTAGCTTTAATATTTTCAAATATTTACAAGTTTCTTTATTTCTTTAAATGAATAATGCAGCCATCTATTCAAATGTTTATTGTTTTTAATCTGTGCAGGACCTTGAAAGGGTTGGGTTATCATGACTGTCAGTGAATATGAGACAGGTACAGTCAATCACAAGGTTTAATAAAAAAAAATTGTCAAAAATTCAAACACTGTGCCAACAGTAGAGATTAGACCCTAAATAAAAGAAAACATTTTTTTTTTTTTTATATCAGAGCACCACCTTTGTGGAATATAGACAGGACACCTACTGTATGTGTGGGTGCTTTTATGTTAAAGGTTTGATCATTGGTGTTCTAGTTCACATCAATTACATTCACATGTGTAATCTTTCAACTAAATCCATCTCAGAGTATAAAAAAGTACAACATAAAGAGAAAACTGGGATGAATGAGCATGTGGGCCATTTGATACATAAGAAATCCCTTCGCTGTTATGGTACAGCAGAAACAATATGGCATTCTGCTCAACTACTGGTTCCTCTGGTAAAAATATGTAAAAAGCCTGAAAAGAAATCAGAAAAGAAACAAAAAATGGAAAATTTGCCACAGTTTGGGTGGGTAGCATTTTTCCTTGTGGCCATGTTCTGTTTATGTTGTACTGACGAACGGAAAGACCCATTTTAATTAAAAGTGTCCAACATAGCACTCCATTGTGAGAGTGTTGTTTGTAACTCAGAGGTTGCAGAGGGTGATGATGAATAGAGTTTAATTTGTATGAAAGAAAAAAAATAATCTCATCCTTTGCCATGTTGGTGTTTTCTAAGACCCATGTACAAGCAACAAAGTTAATGATTTATTGACAAAACGGGTAAGTACATCTTTCTATGGGACTATGGAAAGAGGTCGTGATGTCGGTGGAGCATCAGAGGGTGGACAGGCAGGTGAGTGGTATTTGTGGAGTATGAAGGAGTTCTGAAAACTGGTCCATGGCATCAGCAAGAGGAGTGGACGATCAGATGTGGATGGCAAAGAAACTCTTATACTCAGAGATGAGATCAGGATCAGGAATGAAGGAGTGGGGAACCCAGAAGCACTCCTCAGGACCATACCCTTCCCAGTCCATTAAGTACTGGTAACCACTGCCACGCCACTGGGTGGGAGGAGGGGCTCTGTGTGGAGAGCACAAAGGACAGCTTGACAACTAGTTTGATTTGAAAGGCACTGAAGGTAGGGTGGACACTGAGATGAGATGGGAGTTTGAGTTCAACGGTGGATGGACAGATGACAGAGTTGATGACAAAGGGGCCTAAGAATCTGGCAAAGAGCTTTCCAGAACAGGATTTTAGAAGAAAATCTTTGGATTATAACCAAAGGTTTTGCAAGGTATGCAGAGTATTTGGGAGCATCTCTGGTTGACAATCCTTTTATTTTGGATTTTTGCTTTGATTCCAGATTCCATGGTCAAGGTGGAGATGAGTGTGAATGGACCTAATGGCGGGATCAGGAAAGGACGATGGAAGAAGAGATGGCTGAGAACCGAGAGAAGCTTCAAAAGGTGAGAGACGCAAAGCAATTGACATTTGTTAATTGTGAGCATACTCCACCTATGTAAGATGTTGACTCCTGTATATTTGTTTGTGGGTGGAAACCAGAGGTGTGACGGGGCAAGGTGCCAAGAAGAAATCAGAAGTCTTTCCAAACTTGTGAGATGAACTTGAGATCATAATCAGAGATGGTTTTGACAGGGATTCCATGCAGTCTGAAGACGTGATGGATCAGAAGAGTGGCATTCATATCATGACCAGGTACTCATAGTGACCTATGTCTGATTTGGAGGCTGTCTTCCTTTCCTTTACGGATATGGACCAGATAGTACACATTGCGGAGATCAGAGTTTGTGAAGATGGTGGCTTCCTTCCTGAAACGGATCAAATGGTGAGGATATGAGGGGAATAGAGTACAGGTGTTGGTCGTATAATTAGAATATCATTAAAAAGTGGATTTGGTTTCAGTAATTCCATTCAAAAAGTCAACCTTGTATACACACAGGCTGATACATTTCAAGTGTTTATTTCTTTTAATGTTGATGATTATAACTGACAACTAATGAAAACCCCAAATTCAGTATCCCAGAAGATTTGAATATTACTTAAGACCAATGCAAAAACAAGGATTTCCAGAAATGCTGGCCCACTGAAAAGTAGGAACATGAAAACGATGAGCATGTACAGCACTCAATACTCAGTTGGAGCTCCTTTCCCCTGGATTACTGCAGAAATGCGGCGTGGCATGGAGTCGATCAGTCTGTGGCGCTGCTCAGATATCGTGAGAGCCCAGGTGGCTTTGATAGTGGCCTTCAGCTCTTCTGCATTGTTAGGTCTGGAGTATCCTCTTCATACCTTAATGTGCTTGGACACAGCGCTCTGTGAACAGCCAGCCTCTTTAGCAATGACCTTTCGTGTCTTGCCCTGCTTATGCAAGGTGTCAATGGTTGTCTTTTGGACAACTATCAAGTCAGCAGTCTTCCCTGTGATTATGTAGCCTACAAAACTATACTGAGAGACAATTTAAATGCCTTTGCAGGTGTTTTTAGTTAATTAGCTGATTAGAGAGTGGCACCAGGTGTCTTCAATAATGGACCTTTTCACAATATTCTAGTTATCTGATATCCTGAATTTGGGGTTTTCATTAGTTGTCAGTTCTAATCATCAAAATTAAAAGAAATAAACACTTGGAATATATCAGTCTGTTTGTAATGAATGAATATAAAAGTTTCACTTTTTGACTGGAATTACTGAGAAAAAAATCAACTTTTTCGTGATATTCTATGACAAGCACCTGTACTTGTTTTTAGCTATGATTTGTATGAGGCCTCGATAATCAGTACAGGATCCAAGAATCTTATCTTTTTGTCTCCACAAAGAGGAATCCTGCCCCAACAGGACAAGATGGGCAATTTATGCCTGCATTAAGGTATTTAGAGATACAGTACAGTAAAAAGGGTATGCAGATATGAAAAATGCTGTAAACTAATAATGTTTTCAACAATACAAGTTTTAATTTATTTTCATCAATTAACGAAATTCAGTGAATGAACTAAACAGCACTAAATCTGTCCAATGCTTTCAAAACAACATCAATTCTTCTAAGTATGTTTGAAGGAACTCCGCTGGTGGGTTGTTCCAAGCATCTTGGAGAACTAACAGCATATATTCTGTGGATTCAGGCTTCCTCAAATCCTTCTGTCTCTTCGTGTAATTCCAGACACATTCAATGTCTCAATGATGCAGGGGCCATCCAATCACGTCCAGGACTTTTTGTTCTCCTTTATGCTGAAGCTAGTTCTTAATGACCTTGGCTGTATGTTTGGGGTCGTTGTCCTGTTGCAGAATAAATTTAGGGCCAATCATACACCTCCCTGATGGTATTGCATTGTGGATAAGTATCTGCCTGTATTTCTCAGCATTGAGGACACCATTAATCCTGACCAAATCTCCAAGTCCATTTGCAGAAATGCAGCCTGAAACCTGCAAGGATCCCCCACTTTGCTTCACTGTTGCCTGCTGACACTCATTGTACCGCTCTCTAGCCCTTTGGCGAATTGCCAACAGCCAAAGATTTCATAATTTGACTCATATGTCCAGAGCACCTGCTGACTTTTGTTGTTCACCCCAGTTTCTATGTTTTAATGGATAGTTAAATTCCTCGGCCTTGTTTTTATGATGGAGATATGCCTTCTATGGCTGCAACTCTTCCATGAAGACCATTACAGCGGTCTTCATGCACACACACGCACACACACACACACGCGCGCGCGCACACACACACACACACACACACACACACACACACACACACACTCTGGCCACAGCCCTGTGGGTGGCTATGACTTCCTGACAATTAGAAAACCTGAATAATGCATGTCGAAAGGTACTGAACGCCTTATTTGCACAAGGTCAGGTATTATGTCAGAAAGCTAATTTAGAAAAGTGCAGGACTAATAATTGTAGGTTCTTGAGTTAAAGAGTTGTTGCTGTGGCTCCTTCTTTAGCATTAGACAGTTTCATCTGAAGCAGGTTAACATTTAGAGGTCTAATAAACCTCTAAAACCAATGCAATATGTTCACTTTCAAATTAATTATCTACCAAATTTTTTGTCTATTTGAAGTAGACAAAAATATTCTTAAAAGCACATCATCTCCCTGATCTAAAAATGTAAAGAACAGACAAGAATCAAATTCACTGATATCTGGGTTTGAGACTCCAATTAACACAGTGGGTTTGTCCCAGTTCAGGGGCTGCACGCTTCAAAGGACCCGGTCTATGTAGGCTGGGTCCTTCGTGGACCGAGAAAAACAGAAGACCGGAAGAGATTGGCATGTGAATTGGGACGGTCTAGCCTTCACCGGCTGTCCCCGCCCTTACGGGGGACATAATTCCTGGTCTCGACCAGGAAATCCTGATGGAGAATCAGTTTGTGACCTTATTTGGGTTATGCAGCAGGGCTACAATCCGAAGCGCTCAACCAAGTCCACCTCTGAATGGCTCAGGAAAAACGCTAACAAAACGAAGGTTATGGAAAGGCCTCATTAAAGTATGCACTTGAATCTGATTGAGATTTTGTGCCATAATCTAAAAGAGTGAGATTATGGTCAAAAACCTCTAATGTAGCTGAATTGAAACTATTGTAACATGATAGAGTGGGTTAAAAGTCTGCCTTTAAGACTCATTATGACTTTTTGAAAATGCATGATGGCAGTTCTTGCTGCTAAGGGTGGCACAAGCAGTTATTATGTTTAGGGTGCAATTACTTTTTCATATAGAGCCAGGTTAGTTTGGAGCGGGTTTTTTTCTGCTGTTAAATGAAATGATCATTTTAAATTGTATTTTGTATTTAACTAGGCAATGCCTGCAAGCTAGTTCACCCAGTTAATTCAAACTGCTGCATCTTCGCACATGATCTTTCTCACTCTCTGCAGAATATGTCAAACATACCCTAACGATTTGGGCGGCCTATTTAGGCTGCAAAACATCCATCTGCAGGAGGTTGCTGCTGTGTGTTTCTGCTTGATTCTCTTCAGCTTCTCCACCACACCACCCCATCAGAAGGTCAGAGACCCCCTACTCAGTTCCTGACATGTGGAAGGCATGTTCAGGCGGAAGATGTGCTCATTGCTCCATGACATGTTAACCAGAATGGTCATGGAGTGATGAGATCAAGGCCTAGACGCTCAAACCTACTGTATATTGGCTGGAAAAACTATATTTAAACCTTTTTCGTGTTAAACATTTAAGCAAGACGAAAAAGCAAAAAAACAGAAGATGCCCATAACCGGGTCCACCTTATGGATATATTTTATTTTCCTCTGCAAGTTGTCAGGGGTGCCATTAATGATGGCATTCCATAATTTCTTAAAGAATGAGTCCCAATCTCCATGTGTTTGTTTTGGAATAGTTCTTTAAGTTCCTGGATTATGCCTTCTTTGGTTTATTATCCATTTGTGTTTCATTGTTTTTAGTTTTGTGAGTTTAGATAATGGAGTTATCTTTCATTCTGTAACAATTTTTGTATTTTAGTGTTAGGCCTGGTCCACCCGTTGCCGATATCTGGGAAAACGGATACGTTTTTATGCGTTTTGGCTTTTCATCCACACGGAGACTTCGTTTTACATTTCTAAAAATTATTCATTCTGAAAACTCCAGCTAAAGTGAGCTGTCTAAAAAAAAATTCTGTTGCCGTTGTGAATGACTGTTTATAATATGTGTTGAATCCATGTCCCCTCTCCCTCTCATTATGGAGGCACAATGTAGTTCAACATCACCATTATTTTTGAAGGATTCTGACTCACTGGCAGGTTTTAGCTTTGCGGTACACTGCCCACTGTGCATCTGCCGTGTTTAAAACCACGTTTCGTGGTGTATTTGTGCGGGTTTGTGAGGATGAAAATGAGCCCGCGTGTACAGTTTTATCTTTTAAAACGATGTGGGGCCGATAGTCGTTTTTACTAGAACCCGGCTACATGTGTACAAGGCCTTAGATTTCGTCCCTGTTTTCCACCCGGTCTTCATCTGCTTTCATTCTCCCTCAGTTCCCTCAGCCTTCATTGTTCTCAGCTGTTACTCACCTGGTTACTCACACCTGTTCTTCATGCCTTCTCTCTTCACTCTCCCCTTATATATGCTCCCTGATTTCCCCCTCTCATTCGCTGGTCTCTCTGTTTTGCTGCATTCTGGTCTGTTTTCTGTTTCACGTCTTCATGTTTCCAACTGTTTAACCTGATTTTTGTACGATTTTCTTTGCTTTCTATTAAAGCACTTATTTTGTGCTTGAAGTTTGGCTCTACATTTGGGTTATGATTAACTGCATTGTGATAGTGGGATTTTATGTCCCTTCATCAAATTGAATGTACTCAAATTAAAGGTTGGATTTTCAAAATTTACATTTGGCAATTATGCTTGAGCAATCCAATTATTTACTTTAAGAAGCTTTTGTCAATAAATGTCCGGTTTTAGAAAAACTTTTAGTTTGTTAAAATACTCATTGAGGTGAAAACAAAATCTCAGGATAGGAAATAATTGTTTTTAATAAAATCAGTACAAACACAATTATCAACACTCCTATCTGGATAACTTTTCAATATTTTTTTTTAATGCTTGACTGGGGTGTTCAGACACTTTTTCATTTATAATCTACTATTTCCTGTATGACCCGACACACATGGCCCAAGACAAAAGAACATGTCGGAGTAAGTTCTCCTTAAATTGTCTGCGTCAACAATCAGAGCAATAATTTTAAAAGTTTTCAAAAACTTAACGTAACGTAAACGTATTTACTGCGGTCACGAGTGCGTGCGATGGAGGGAGTGTTGAGTGATTAATACATCCACAGTAATTCATATCGTTCACAAAGGCTCTATTATCTGACTTGTAAACAAATCCTATCAGACCCTAAAGGCTATTTGCACGCTTTAAGCTTCTAAGGAAGTTTGTTGGTCGGTGCATTCAGCTGATTTTATTTATAAAAAAATGAAAAGTCTGGAAATATTATGTCTTGTGTCTGAGGCTCCATCCAAAAACATCTAATTATAGCTTCTACCTCCTGCTCCTAGCTCCTGTTCATTTTATGAAGTCAACAATATGAACACTATTGTGGATAGAAAAGGAGTTTCGGACTGCTGTTCCGTTTTTGAACAGCCTTTAACTCATTATGTGACAGAAATACACATGGATAATGCGAGTCAAATTCGGGCCTAAAGTCTTCCAAAAAAGAACTACAAAGTGCAAGCTCTCTTCTCTCCAGACGTTTTCGTTAATTTCCATGGAAGGCTTTGCTTATACATCATGTCACGCAAAGGATTATGGGATTCCTTATAGACCCTTAGCTCCGGTAAGGGACCTCACGAGGTTCCTATGGTGAAGGAGCTGTGAAAGGAAGCATACAGACTCCTTTTCCTAGCTCCTTCCTAACTGGCTTCACTATTTGGACAGCACTTATCATTGTGACCGCAGATGCACTTCCGCTTTGGCTAAAGAGTCCTCCCCCAAAGATGTTTTCAGATGCAGCCTGAGTGTTACAGTATATATATGTTATATGTGTGCATCTAGAGCTGTCTCAAAACAATTTCACTGTAACACATGGTGACAATAAGGATTCTTTATTCTGCTGATTGTTGAAGGTGTTGCTGCTGGCACATACATTCAGGAATATGGAAAATAGGCTAAAAAAAGTGAACAGCAGCCAGTATTTCAGTGTAGAAATGTGCTTCTGCAGTTAAAAAAGTAATTTTTACCCATCTTTTACCAGAGGACCCAATAGATGTGGCTGCATACAGGCCACTGCGACGCATTCTTTGTGATCCTAATATTGTTTATATTTTTCCCAAGGTTTGTGTCATCTCCACCGCACCTCCGCTGCTACCTGCTGTCACCACTCACTGTAAACGGCAACAACTCCTGTCTTGTTTTTTGCTCTAAACAAATAGGGAAAAAACATTTAAAGAATAAAACTTCAACATGATCCATAAACATCATAGTTTTGCTTCAGAAGAAGAACAAGAAGAAGAGAAAAGTGCGAAAACTGTTCTGACAGCTTCACATGGGGGAGTCCTGAGTAAACAAACACTGATCCAAAAAGTGCTGATCCAGCTTTTCTGAGCTCCCTAGATGCATCACTTCCCTTCTGTCTTGATCTGTTCATTAAGGTCAACCTGATTTTTTCCCCCCTTTTTTTTTGGTCAGAGTGGGGGGAGACAGTGATGAAGAGGAAGAAGATGAGCAGAGCGCAGGATGTAAGAGGATTTGGAGCTAATTAGGGGAGTAGGAGACGAGGGAAGAAACATGATAGAGGAAGACAGGAGGAGGGGAGGGAAGGCAGATGCCGAAGAAAAGAGGAAGTGGGCAGGTGAATTTGCTCGCCTAGCTCCCTCGTGTTTAATATCACTCTCCCACTCTTTTACCAGATCTTGTGCATTTATCCCCCCTCTCCATCTCCTTTTTTTCCACAGCCTTCATCCTTATTCCTCTCCCTCACGGACTGATTTTCTCCGTTTCACACCTCTGCTAACAGAGGGGACCGGCCAGATGGATGCAGGTGTGTGTGAGTGTGTGTGTGTGTGTGTGTGAAGCAGGAAGTACTGCAGAGGCAGAAGAGCTTGACTAATCTTCAAGACACACACATGCACAGATTAGCAAACACACCCGCACACACAGTGAGGTTGGCGGTTGCATGAATCCCATTTTGCCGGTGTTGTGCTGACCTGCCAGTGTACTTAGCTGCTGCCCAGGTAATTTTTCATTCAAATTGACCAGGTGCATAAAGATGGCAGCCTCTTGAAAAGGCAGTCTCAGCCCATCACCATGAAGCAATTCCAACGTTTTGGGCCAACATCGCAAAGCAGATGTGAATGCTGGCACTTAACAGCATTCCACTTTAAAGTTTCTTCGGAATTTGGAAAACCAAAATTTTTGTTAGTTAAAAAAACAAAACATCCAGCAACATTTCTACAAGCTGTAGGGACACAGCAAACACGTGGAAGAAGCTACCCTGTTTGGATGTCGCAAAAGTTTAACTTTTTTGGTCTACAAAAACTAACAGCACTTTGCCCTGAAAACACCCATCCCCATGTTTTATCATGGGGATGGTAGCATCGTGCTGAGGAGGTGCTCATGTCCAGCAGGGATGGGGATGCTAGTAAGAGTTAATGGGATCACGGATCGGGCCAAATACAGGGCAATCCTGGAAGAAAGAAGAAGAGGTTGCAAAAGATCTCATAAAATCAGAGCTGCAATGGAGCGTTTTAGACTAAAGCTTATTTATGTTTTAAAATGGCCCAGTCAAAGTCGAGAGCAAAATCTCATTGAGAATCTATGGCAACACTTTAAAACTCATGTCCACAAATGCTTTCCACAAGCATTACATATTTTGCCTCAACTTGCAAAGCGTCTGGAGACATGCCCCAAAGATTTGCAGCTGTAGTTCCAGTGAAAGGGGGCTAAATACAATTTGTTTTTGTTAAAAATCAAATGAAATTCAAATAAAATACATTAAAATATGTGGCTTTAACATGACATAATATGCAAAAAATGAATAAATCAAAAAAATGAAGGGGGTTAAACACTTTAAGAGACTGTAAGAGATTGTATGACATAGAATAATATAATTTCAGAGCTGTGAGAAATAATTAACTACTCCAGGCTAATTCAAACTTGCATTCTCTCGGACAATCAGCATTTTTACCCGGTGCATTTGGACATGACTCCAACAATTAGAGACTTACCGGACCTCGCAAGCAGTATGTTGCAGGTTTAGTCAGAGATCAAATTTTGATATGTCAGCATGTATGGTTGCGGAGGCAAACACAAGGTTTGTGATCCGATCGTTTCTGGTTGGTATTATTTCCTCAGCGCCTTAGTTTAGCCCGGCTCAGCTCAGCTCAGTTTGGTTCACTTCAGTTTGGTTCATCGCTGTGAATCAGTGTGTTGTTGATGTTGCTTCACTCATCTAGTAGTGAAATGTAGCAGAATCAATTACACGGCTAGATGCTCCCAATTAGACCGGGCTGATCAATGTCAGCCAAGATCGCTGCATAATCTCACTCTTTCATAAACAGGCACACACACACCCACTGCATAGATCATTTGATAATTAAATCAATCTGAACAACTAGAGCTCCTCTAATGAAGCAATGATCTCAGATGAAATTCTTCTAAAATCATCGAGGGAAGGAAAGTCTGTGTGTGCGCGCCTGCCAAATGTGTTTCTTTAACACACGTTTTTTCGGTTTTGATTTTAATCAGCAATTTAGATACGTTAGCACTTTTAGCAATCAATTCCCACCTTTTTCAGAGCAGCGTGGGCGTCCGATTTGTTCAGAGCATGCTTGTGGACGAAGACAGAGCAACAATATGCTGAGAAAAACAAGGGCAAACACATTTACTCGATGCATGAGGCATTTCCTGTACAGACATGCCAACTGGGTCTTTTTCCCATGTTGCTCAGTAATAATTCAGCAAATTCCTTGTTGGGATCCAACAGAGTGACACTTCAGCATGTTTACCTGCTAAAACTAGAAGACCTCTGATGCAATAATGTCTTTTGACAACGGGGACAGTCCAGATGACGAGGTTGGGAGCAATTAAAAGTAAACCCCCTCACAGCAAGGGAGAAATGACTCTCCATAATGACTGCTGACATGTGAATTTGGAAAACTCATTCCGGGAAAGGCCAAATAAAGCCGTCTGATTGTGTTGTAGGAGCTTGTCTTGAGACTAATTAGTCTACCAAGGGTGTGCAGACTTTTTAAAGCGGCTTTATATTAACTTGAAAGCAAAGCTCTCAGTATACCGCCCAATAAGCTCTGCATCGATGGTCATGTGTTCTGAGTTTAGGCCATGACTGGCTGTGGACTGACAAATTCTGTGAAATGACTCTCAGGGACATGTTGATTGTGTTCAGAACTGAAGAAAGACCTTTGACAAGAACAGCAGTGGGTTTGCACTAAAATTAGTTGGCTAATTTTGAGCAGGAAACTGACAGCAATTTTGTCATCCTTAAGTATTTATGGTAATTAAATAGAATATAAAATGCTTTTTTCTAAACATTTTATTAGCTTTGAGTGGCTGTCCAAGCTAAGCTAGCTCTGTAGGGAAACATAATTGCATTCCTTGTTAAATCATTACAAAGGAAGATGTTTTAGGAGGGAGGAGTTTTTGGAAAGCCGCGTTTTCCAAACCCAATTCCTGCCAGAACAGTAGAACCAAGAAATCGATTGAAATGAACCTGTCTGACAAGACGAAGTAGGCTAAAAGATCTATTATAGGCCATTGTTTACACTTTCAAAATTCCTTGATCGTACTGAAATGTGTTCAAATTGAAAAAGAAAAAATAATAACAAATTTTATATATAGGCACAAAATCAGTTAATTACTTGTGTTTACATGCACCAGGCTTTATTCAGAATACAAGCACTGTGGCATACACAGATCCTCAAATTTCCCTTAAAACCACAGAATTTGTACTTATGTCTGTGCTGAAAAAAGCAGAAGTTTATTTATTTTATTTTATTGAGCAATCATATACAAACAAACAAGGCAATGGAATGACAAATATTTATTCAAACAAACACGGTGTTGGTTCTGTGTGTTCTGAGCGCCCAGAATGGACCCGCACCAGGTTCTAAGAACGGCTGAGACATTACTGCACTCCCTAATTCACCTACAGGCTTGGCATCACATGCTATTGGTTTTACGGGATGAGGGCGGAGTGCCGCAATTATACAAATATACAAAAGAAATTGTATAGATGCATGTTGTTCGGATCAATGATGGGCATAAACCACCTGTCTCATTCGGAATACAATTTCTTTCTGATTGAGCTGAAGCTGGTCACAATATTCAGAATAGCGTGTTTACATGACACATTTTTATTCAGATCGGCTTGTTGTGATGAATACTTAAGTTCATGTAAACATAGCAATGGTCTTTTATTTTGGTTGTTTCCTTGAGAGCTTTGTAATTAATCAGTTCAGTTAGTTAGAAGGAGATCTGCGGTGTTCTGAACATGGACAGTTTTCTGTCAATCTGAGCTTAATCTAGACAGCTCGATGGTGTCTAAAGCTCATTTTAAACAATATCCAAACTCTTCTTCTGCTTTGGTTCTATTACTACATTGTCACTGTACTTTCCAGTCCAAGGGTGAAATGTATCGCAGAAACCAATTTTAGCACAGTATCCACAAACAAATCCAAAAAAAAATCAGGTAGAATCAGTTTAACATTTTTTTTAAATTAAAAGCATAATAAGACCAGATACCAAGTTGAAGAAAATAATATTTCAGGGCTCTTGTGTGATGGTTGTGGTTAAAACTCCAAAGGCTCTGGCTTCTAAATAGGCCTTTTTACCGTGTAAGACATACAGTGAGTCCAAGAAGTATTTGATCCCTTGCTGATTTTCTTCGTTTGCCCACTAATAAAGATGTGATCATTCTGCACGTTTAATGGTAGATGTATTCTAACATGGAGAGACAGAATATCACAAAGAAAATCCTGAAAAAAAATCTAAGGAATATATATTAATTAATTTGTATTTCATTGAGGGAAATAAGTATTTGATCCCTCAGTATGCATTAGGAGTTCTGCCTTTCACAGAGCAGTTAGACACTTCCAATCAGCTTGTTAGCTGAACTGAAGCCACCTGTTCTCACTACTCACTTGTGTGAAAAACACCTGTTCACAGAATCAGACAATCTGACAGATTTCAAGTCTCCAACATGGGTAAGACCAAAGAGCTGTCTCAGGACCTCAGAGTCAGGATTGTTGACCTCCACAAAGCTGGAATGGGCTACAAAAAGATTAGCAAGGTGTTGGATGTGAAAGTAACAACTATTGGTGCAATTGTTAGAAAATTTAAAGAGTATAACATGACCATCAACAGACCTCGGCCTGGTGCTCCAAAGAAGATTTCACCTCGTGGGGTGACAATGCTCCTGAGAACGGTCAGAAATAATCCTGCAACCACTCGTCAGGAGTTGGTAAATGACCTGAAGGCAGCTGGGACCACAGTGTGCAAGGAAACAATTGGCAACACTTTGCGCAACAATGGACTAACATCCTGCAGTGCCCGAAAGGTACCCCTGATCAAGAAGGCACGCGCCTTAAGTATGCCAATGATCACCTGAAAGATGAACCAAGTTATTGGGAGAAGGTTCTGTGGTCAGACGAGACCAAAATTGAACTTTTTGGCCTCAACTCTACCCGCCATGTGTGGAGGAAGAAAAATGCTGCCTATGACCCCAAAAACACTGTGCCCACCGTCAAGCATGGAGGTGGAGGCATAATGTTTTGGGGGTGTTTCTCTGCCAAGGGTACAGGGCTACTTCACCGCATCACTGGGAAGATGGATGGAGCCATTTACCGTACAATCCTGAGGGACAACCTCCTCCCCTCTGCCAGGAAGCTGAAAATGGGACGTGGTTGTGTCTTCCAACATGATAACGACCCGAAACACACAGCAAAGGCAACAAAGGATTGGCTCAAGAAACATCACATGAAGGTCATGGAGTGGCCCAGCCAGTCTCCGGACCTCAATCCGATTGAGAATCTATGGAGGGAGCTGAAGGTCAGAGTTGCCAAGCGACAGCCCACCAACCTTCCTGATTTAGAGAGGATCTGCAAAGAAGAGTGGGCCAAAATTCCCCCTGGTGTGTGTGCTAAACTTGTGGTTAACTACAACAAACGTCTCACTGCTGTACTTGCTAACAAAGGCTTTGCCACTAAGTATTGACTGTGTTTGGCTAGAGGGATCAAATACTTATTTCCCTCAATGAAATAAAAATTAATTAATATATATTCCTTAGATTTTTTTTCAGGATTTTCTTTGTGATATTCTGGCTCTCCATGTTAGAATACATCTACCATTAAACGTGCAGAATGATCACATCTTTATTAGTGGGCAAACGAAGAAAATCAGCAAGGGATCAAATACTTCTTGGACTCACTGTAGAGCTAGCTGTATATCTTGTGCTGTGACTGGACTCCCATATTCTGCTTTTTCATGTCCTTGCACAAAAGAAGAGTAAGTCAAGACCCTGAAAACGATTCAACAGTGTATATCCTGTGACATTCTCATAAAGCAACATGTCTTTGTTGAACCTCGATACTTTATTCAAAGTTTTCCTTCAGAGCCAGGTGGAGGTAAAGCTCAAAAGAATATTATTTTATGTTCTACTTTTTGTTTCCTTCTTTCTTCAACCGTTTCTGAGTTTCATACTTGTCAAATGGGAGCAAAAAATATTTCTTGCTTTCCGTTTCATGATAAAAAAAAAGCAAAGAATAAAGTTTTGAAAGTCTAAATGATTATCTGGCTGTTTTAAAATTGAGCTTAAAACACTGCAGAACAGTTGCAAACACCTCTAAGAACAGCGCCGTGGCGGTCCCAGTTTGAAACACTCACTTTAAATAACGTTTAAACTATTTGATTGTACTTCAGCTACACTGTCTGCATGTTTTTTGTCACTGGCTTCTTATGCGTCTGTTAATATATTATGTTTATGATCTGAGCTCACCGCTGAGTTTTATTAGTCAAATGGAGACAAACATCCCCGTGTGTTTTATAATTGTTAATCACTGACGTCTGGGTTTTGCTTTCTTTAACATGCCGCTGCGGCCGAGGCAAAAAAAAAAAAAGCCTGATTAATGACATGATCCATCACCCCAGCGATAAATTAATGACATGATTCATCACCATGGTGGTTTGATGGAAATAGAGCCATTAATTTTAGTGATCCGCTGACAGAGGGGTTGAGACGTCGGGGTGAACGAGCCAATCGAGGGGCAGGATCTAACACTGAGAAATGTATAGGACAAAAAGAAATACTGCTTCAGAAATATTTAACAACGTGACAGTAACAGAGAATGAAAATGAAACCAAGGGAATAAAATGAAGGGAAGAGAGGAGACCAGAAGCTCTTAATTGGAGATGTCAGTTTATTCAAGGCTCCAGTTGGGATGTCACTTTGCTATCATTTCTGCAGACTCGATGAGACAGAAAAAGAAAGACAGAAGCAGGGATGGTGGAAATGTCATTTTTAACAACACGCAGATCAAATGGACCTTCTGAGATCTGCACACGCTCATAAAAGCCAATTTAAGTGTCTGCTGTATAAGGAAAAGAGTAATTGTCACCATGACAGGTAAAAATACAATGACACGGAGGGAAATTCTAACAGTAGGAATGAACACAGAATAGATCTGAAAACAGATGACTGCAGGTTAATCAAACTCTGCTCTTGTGTAGCTTTTCAACTGTCCTAATCCTTTGTTTGTTTATTTGTTTTTTATACATGGAAAGCCATTGTCTGGCTGTTACATTCCTAGAAGCTGTTCTATATTTCCAATAATTATATGTGCGTCTAGTTTTAGGAAAATGCTGTCCCAGTGTCTTAAACTGAAACAGTGTTTGTTCTTGTAAGAATGGAGGCCTGAGCAAGCTCCTGCTTCTGCCGTCAACCGACCAATCAAAATGCAGGAAATCCTAACGATTCCAGGGGTGGGAACTCACTGCCCCAAACCATCAGGAAGTCAGACTCATTACAAAACTTTAAATCACATCTCAAACCCCACCTATCTAAACTTGCTTATCCATATTCTCTAATTGATTGTTTCTGTGTTTTTAAAATATGTTCGTAAAATGTCTTTGAGTGTCCAAAAAAGCACGATGTAAGTTTGATGTATAATAATAATAATAATAATAATAATAATAATTTATTAAAGACGACTGGGTAGAGATATGTACAAAAGCATTAATAGGTGTTATATTTTACTAAAAATCAGATCAGTTTATTTATTTAGCACTGATTCACAATAAATGTCATCTTGAGGCACTTGTCCAAATATATAATCATGTTTGGCGACAATCATGTGGGCGACGTGGCACAGAGGTTAGGGAGTTCATCTTGCAATTGGTGGGTTGCCGGTTCGATCCCCCGCACTGACTGTCTCTGTCGTTGTGTCCTTGGGCAAGACACTTCACCCACGTTGCCTGCTGACGGAGGTCAGAGGGCCCGGTGGCGCCCGTGCATGGCAGCCTCGCCTCTGTCAGTCTGCCCCAGGGCAGCTGTAGCTACTAACATAACTCACCACCGTCAGGGTGTGAATGGTTGAATGAGTGTGAAGCGCTTTGGAGGTCATCAAGATTAGTTAAAGCGCTATACAAGTACAAGCCATTTACCATGTTTGTTCAATCCAATAATAGAAACACTATAATACACAAAGTTCTCCATCTGAGGAAGGCCAGACAATTGTGCCGATTCCCTGACTTTATATTTAATGTAAATAGCCATGAAATGCAAAAATGAAGTGATTTGAAGGTCATTAAACATTATTAAAATTATTTTCATAAACCAACTTATCAAGTTCATACAGCAACAAGGAAAGACATAGTTACTGCATGTCTATTTAGTCAAATTTTAGACTGGGACATAAACATTTAATTTCTTCGTGCTCTTTTACATCCATTGATATGAAGATGTCACATAAAGCATTTTTGCATCTGATCCATTTTTTCCTGCATCACAAAGAAACCCCACTCTGCATTATTTAGTGGAACAAGCTTAACCTGCTTTTTAAATATTCTGACACAGAATCTTTAAAAAATGAATGTGTTACACTTCGGGGTCTGTAACTTGCTGCATGCAGCTGTATGGTTTTCTTCTCATCAGCGCTGGATTTGGCTAATAGATGTGTTACAGGCCCAACTTGCACATTATGAAGCACCAAAGAGTTTCCAGGAGTTTCATCACAGCTGCTTTCCCTGGAACCCTTGTCTGTATCTGAGTGTGGTTTGACTCGTCTGACCTAAATGATGGATGCTGCAGTGTCTATGGGTGAAATACTCTGGGTGAAACTACCAAAGCAGTACAAGCGCTGCCAGTTTTTGCTTGTTTTGCATGCGTCGTCTGCTTTATTTCCGCACCACATTCAGAATGCAGCGTGCACTAAATACATACATAATGATAAAATTGGTGACGGTTCTTGACTGAGTTTAAATATCAATTCATAACACAACTAATATCTCAGTGTTTCCACTATGAGTTACGCTCTACATTACACAAAAGTAATATGAGTAATGGTTGACTGGATCAACATCTTCATTCAATTCCAGTCAAAATGTTTAGCTGGGATTTGTTTGCCAAAATAAGTTGTGACTGTGTAATAATTTAGCCATCATTTAAAGGGGACATATCGTGCAAAACTTTTTTAGCCCTTAAATACATTTTGTTGTGTACTTGAGGTCTCTGGGAGTGCAGAAAGGTTAAGTGTAGTCTGTCCAGGAGCTGCATAGATATGTTTATATTCTGTTTGGGTCATATTTTTCAAGTGGTTCGGTTTTCTCTATTCTGTATTACGTTTTCTGAGCTATTACGTCACAGTATTTCCTGATAGACAATGTCATGGACTTCTGGCTCACCAATTTCGATTATGATGTTGTAGTCCAAGCCCAAGGATGCTGAAGCTACAATTGGATAAGAGAAAATGTTCGGTTGTTGGGTGTTTTGACTCACACAATTCATTACACCGTCCCCCAGCACACTATAAAACTGGGACGCTGTGTGACCTGGAGGGGGGCGGGGTGTGAAGCGCTTCCTGTACATTTAAAGAGACAGCACCAAAATCAGCTGATCTAAGACTAACCTCAGGACAGGGGCAAAAGACGGGCTGCGGGGTGAACTAAATTAATGTGGAATTCAGATCAAAGCATTGCAGTTCCACTTTATATAGACCACAATTGAATGATTTAAATGTGAAAAGGAAGGCTTTAAAAAGCATGGCATGTCACCTTTAACATCACAGTTACAAACTTATATGCATTAATTTGACTAATTGCTCATAATTAATACCTTCCAAAATTCATTTTGGTGGAAATTAAAGCAAACAGCAGTGGTCTTTAAGAATACAACACTATTTGCCTAAGCTGTGTTTGACATAAATATAGGTGGTCTTTTTTTTCTTGAAATGCATCCATAATACCTCATTCAAAGCAAAAAAAATAGTTTTCTATAAAATCAAACAATTTTTAGATATATAACATGTAGACAGAAATGGGATTGTCAATTTTTTAAAATTCGTTTTAGTATTTTTTGTAAAATCCTAATAATACAAGATTAAATCAACCCTCCCTAAAACGAGCCTCTAAACACATCTCTGATGACATCACATAAGGTATGAGGCAATTAATTCAAGTTCTTTTTAGTAGCCCAGTAATATTTTTCTCTTAGTCCCCCCCCCCTATTTATTCACTTTTATAAAATAAACTTTCAAGATTTATTGTTTACGAACAATAGCAGATCAGCTCAATATCTGTGCATGCAAACACACACAAAGCAGACTTTGTGTTTCTCAGAGCTCTTTTTAAACACATAACTTAAACTTGTGTGAAATTATGCTGTGGATATCAACATCTTATTACCTAGCAGAGATTTTTTTTTATTGCCGTTTCACGTTTGTTATAAACCACTGGATGGTCTCTTTAAATGTCTGCATCTGTGAAGCAACAATATTTGCCCTGTAGAGCTATTTTAGGAACAGATATGTCTTTGTGAATAACTTCAGAATTTATTTGTGCAAATTTTATATCTACTAAACTACAGAAATGTTCTTGTGAGTGTTTGAACCACTTCGGAACAATTTAACACTTGATACAAAACCTAATTCCTACGTGCTTTCCTGACCTGATTCAGAAAACGAGCGACTTTTTGGCTTTTTCTTTCGCTGCTTTTGTGTTTTATGTGTGCAGATTTCATAAAGTGACAGGCAGCTACAGCCAACCTGTTTGTTTTCACATTACTTGTGTTTGTGTTTGGTGTCATCCCACCTGTCTGCTACACATGACCAAGATGTGTTTTTTTTTCCTGGTGGAGACGGGTGTATTAGCTGTTGCGTGTTCTCCTCCTGGACCTCCGAGGCACGCAGTGACTTTTCAGACACTGTCTTTGATCACAACGCAGATGCATGCTTGTGTGAGTGTTCAGATGATGCAACATTGGTTTTCGTGCTCCAATAAACACTATTTGCGTGCCTAAGCTTCAGCAGACTTGTTTGTGATCTAATTAGTGACTGGACACATACTGCTGAAACTGCCATCAGCTCCTTTTTTAGTTATGCAATGATAAGTTAATCAAGATGCTCATGAGAAAAAAAATCTATTTTCTTTTAAGTACACTTTCATGTTCTCGCAGTTTTTTGTTTTATTTCTTTGTCTTTTATCTTTTTTATGTTTCTTATATCCTCTCTTCTTTTCCAACTTGTCCAGCTTTGGCCCATATCCTCTCTGTACCAAAACCTTATGTGTCGATTCTCATTTCCTACTCTTTCCCTTTATCCTCCCAACTTTTTCTTTTAGCCTTTCTTATCCTCTCCTTAGTTTTGTATCCTCTCTTTCTCTCTAATCTATTGGTTTGCTTCTCTGTCATTTATGGTTATTTTCACACTTTCGTTCTTCTCACGTGCGCTTCCTGATCTCTCCTTTTTTTGTTTTCACCTGCTTCATCCTCGGTTTTTGCACTTTTCGTTTTTTTTGTGCCCTGGCTTGTCTTTCTTTTGTTTTTATTTTACGTTTTTATTTTTTTAACAAACACAGTTAACATTAAACACGCCATTAGACGTTTAGGGATATTACATAGTAAGGAGGACAAGTGTGTATATTACATATATTTAATAAAAATAATAGTAATAATTATAACATTTATAATTATAAAAAAAACAACACTAATAATTATTATAAATTATTAATAATAAATACCAAGCAATCACATCTTTTGATCATCATCATCATCATGATCATCATCATCATGATCATCATCATCATCATCATAAAATATGGTGCATAAAAGATACTCTGTTAAATATTTCTAGATTTGTAATTACATTGATACATTTAAATTGTTACCTCCAATGTCACAAATAACAATAAATAAATACAAATTCAACCTTACAATCATCATCACAAAATAAGTATGGTAATAATGAAACCCATACAGTACACTGTTAGTACAACCATCATCACAGCTAATATTAACATTGTATATGCATATAATAACGGTAAAATAAGTAGTTTTATAATACATATGACACAACTCCTATTGCTGCTGCTACAACTATCTCTACAACAACCATTAATAGTAATCATCATCATCATCATCATCATCATCATCACCATCAACGTAATGTCTTCCCAATAGTTTCCTTTCTCTCCTGTCTTCATTTGATTTCCTAATTTGCTCTCTGTAACACTTGTGTTCCCCCCCCCCATTTTCTTTACATCCCTTTATCTTCACTCTCCTGTCTCTTCTCTCCTCTTTCTTACAACAGGATTCATTTGAAGGAACAGTTGAGGCATAGCACACATTTCCCAAAGTCAGATAGAGGCTCTTATTGGAATGCTGTTCGGTTTGTACATGCACTCTTATGTTCGCTTCCAAATAAAGGAGGGAAAAAATATGATTTATGATATGAGCACATATGGACTGCAGCAGGTGAATTTCTTTACTTGTCCATGTTTGCTTAGGAATGTGTTACTAATTGTGAGTGTGTGTTCTGACCTACTTTGTCTGCTGTGCAACAGCGGGAGCAGTATGTGCAACTGAGCAAAATGTGTAATTTCTTTAAAACAGCAACAGTCTAAACACACTCGGGAGTGTGTTTTGTGCCCAGACCTCCAACATAACATCAGTACACTACACAGATCTGCTCATGTGATGAATGTTAAAGGCAACAAATTCCCACTTTCATTAAAGTAGTGCCTATTTGTCAAAAATAATACAGATGGGCTTGTTTTAAATTGACTTCCCAGGTGGGCATCTCAGCAGCAAGCAAATCATGATTTAAATAGCTGCTTGTTTTTTAAAGATTTGCTGAAAGAGACTGTCTGCACAAGATAGTAAATTAAATCATCCAGATTAATCAATCATGAAAAGCTGAGAAGAGCAAACAAACAACAAAGTGAGAACCATGTTAAATGAAATTAGTAAAGTGAAAATCTGCATTCTCAGTACTGACAAGGTGATAAATTAGTTAAACCATTCCTTTCTGGGAAGAAACAGTTTCCACAGTTCAAGAAAGACTATTAAGCAATAAGAAGTCATGAATCAGTTAAATTAAGCCTGTCTCTGGGACATTGTATTTTCATAAAGCTAATTAGCAACAGCAAATATGTTTAAGCATAAACATAAAGCTGGACAGACTGTTCCACATGCATAATCAGGAAAATGTAATGCCACGGAAATAGAGAATCTTGTAATGTAAAAGTACAGGCATGTATGGTAGATGTCCGAAATGTAGGTCCAACAAAAACAGCAGAAAAAAAAGCTTGAACTTCCTCATGCTTTTGCTTACCTGCCTTGCATTTCACAGGTGTACCAATATACATGGCTTAAAATTAAATAAATGCATCTGATACAAAACAGTTTTTTGAAACATATTGAGAAATTGAGAGGTATGAGCAGAACAACTTGGAGATTAACCAATGTACTGCACAGAATTTACAAAAGAGCTTTTCACTTGTGTCAAAATTACCCAAATAGCTTATCCTAGTAGTGTAGCAAGCATATCATCATGCTACACTATGCAGATACTTTGTCTGGACTGATTGTTCGCTCACCTTAGCATGCCAAATGCTCGAAGTGGCTCCAACGACGGGGCAGCATGTCCTATAATCTCATAATTCACATAATAATAATTTGATGTCTCATCTGACCATCATTTTTATAACGTTTTTTATCCCTATCCCCTATTTGTGATAACAGTGATGATGATGCCACAGTAAAAGTATCTTACTCTCTTTTAGATAGTCTTTTTAAGTACTTAAAAGTATTTATACCAAACGTTTAGAAGCGGGGTTCTATGGAGTAGTTCTCAGCAACCGCCGCTATCTTACTTGCAGTTGACATTTCTCACAGGCTAATAGTCTAAATAAACAGAAAGAATTTCTGATCAAAGACTCAGGCTTTGTGGAGCCACAGTGGTGCAAGAGCTAGTGCCTTAGGGAGTTGTGTCCTTGGGCAAGACACTTCGCCTGCGTTGCCTGCTGCCGGTGGTCAGAGGGTCCGGTGGCGCTGATGTATGGCAGCCTCACTTCTGTCAGTCTGCCCCAGGACAGCTGTGGCTACTAACATAGTTCACCACCATCAGGGTGTGAATGTTTGCATGAGTGGGTGAATGACTGACTGTAGTGTGACGCGCTTTGGGGTTGCTGGACTTGATAAAGCGCTATAAAATAACAAGCTATTTACCATCTGTTATGGATCAAGATCAAAAATGTAACTTACACGGAAAATTCACCACCCCAATATAAACTAATTCATGCTCATTTAAACTTTCTAATGAAATAAACTCTCTTAAAAATGTTAGATGTTAAAGGTGCCATAACATAACCTGTATAAACTGTTTCTTGTAGTTGATATTGCTGCATATATAAATTATCCAAAGAATTTCATTAAAAAAATGTCAGCTTGTTGTTTTGTAAGGCCAAATATCTCTCTTCAGTAAAATGGTTGGTTGCAGTAATGAGATGTGGCTTTACCTTCTTGTTGACTTCACTCTGATTGGCTACAACTATATTTGGAAAACTGGACAAACACGCACCCAAACCCCTTCCTCCCTTCTCCCCTCCAGCCACATATCGCCCCTCTCCTCGCAAAACTACATCACAATTCCATATTACGGCTGGTGAAAGGGTTGTGTTGCAGGATCTCAGACAGGTGAGGCCAAGCTGACCAAAGGCTTTAACCTGGCGGACCGATTCAACACAGTGGGGCTGAAGTCCTGGGTCCACATTAGCAGAGCAGCGAGCTGTCCACCACACCGTGGAGAGCAGAGTGCGTTCCCCGCCGCGGTGCTCTACTGTCAGCAGCAGAATGCTTCCCTTGTTTTCTATCATCGACATACGTCTAGCGATTGATATATATTGTTATTGAATTATCGTCCAGCCTTACAGCAGGTATGATTATAACTGCTGATATCTACTTCATGGACCCCTCTTGAAAAACAACATCTAAACTATTCCATAAAACAAATACTTAGGAGAAGTTTGGACACAAGTTTTTAAGAAAGAAGAAATGACAGATATGTTATAATCCCCTTGACACTGATAGCTTTATTACATTAGACTGTAATCCTTCTTTAAAACAAGGAATCCAGTGTTTCTCTTTTCTCCACCGCCTCAGAAACTTTGTTGTACAATTGTGCTGCAGCGTGAGAAAGCCACTTTTGATTAAAGCAGCTGCTGCTGGCATTATCAACATTGAGAGGATTTGTAGCCACAGGACATCAACAAGACAAAAGTCCAAAATGGTGAAGGTCTTGATGTTTGAATTTTCTTACTGGTTGATTTTTCTAATGTTTTTTTTAAATTCTATTTTATACTACTTAGGAGTCCTTGATATCTCACGGTTTAAGGAAACCGGTTACAAAGCGGATCACTGATAGATGAGGTTGAATAGGTGTAAAAATTCTGGCTCTAAGATTTGTGGGAGGTTGTACACCAGGTTGTACACCAGCCCCCCCCCCCCCCCCTGGGGGGGGGGGGGGGGGCTGTGTGCAGTCACACATTCCCAAACTTCAGACACCAAGGCTGTCACCTTGTGTGGCTTTTATTTTGGGTTTTGTGATTCAGAAGGTGTTTTCTTGGCTTGTAAAACAAATTAACAGCATAACAATTAACACCACAGAGTTGAAATGACATGCTGTGACCAAACTGTCACAGTGTGCCAAAATTATAAAGGAGAACAAACGTGTGATGGTAAAATTAGAAGTGTAGTTCGAGATGATAAACAGATGTCCAACACCAAATCCACAAGTGGTCTGTTTTCAGAAGTGCAGAGTGGAAGCAATTCAAACCAAATGAAGATGTGAAATTTTGACCTTCCCCACCCAATCAAGCCGTGTCCCCTCAACCATGCTGAGCATAAATGTGATCTTAGAAATGTGTCTGTGTAGCAGCAGCGGGTCCTAGTTTCTCCCTCTCCTCCGTAATCTTCTGTAGTGCTGCCTTCCTCTCAAGTATACAGAGTATGGATAGTGTGCTACCTCAGCTTCTCATACTGGGCAGCTTCTTGTGATACCTCTTTTAAAGACCTCTGAAATTAAGAAGTACATCTGATTTCTTCAAGATTAAACTTATCTTAAGGGCCTGTATAATGTAATATCTGATTTATATCACTTTTAGGTCTTCTGATATTCATTTAAGCTTTTTGCTCGTACTTTTTAACTTGTAACTCGTAATGGGGCTCTGGTTTGGCCATGTCCCCTCAAAAAAGAAATAGCAATCTCTAAAGATGTCCTGGCTCAATAAAGGTTGAACAATAAATAAATAGGACCTCATCACACCTCAACCTAAACGGTAGTGTGTCAAGCTATTTGTTGAAATGCTCTCGATAGCGTGGCCGCTGTGCACATTGTGTCCCACCTCAGCTTTGGTGGCAAATAAAAGGAACCCTTCAAGTAGGTTAAACAAATAGTCCCCGTTCTCCAGACACATTTGTGCTCAATCTCCTTGCACATAGAGATCGGTACTAGCCACTGGAACATGAGAATGGGGCTTCTGACTTAGGAGAAGAAAGCACACCTCCAGATTGTGCGTAGACTCAACTTTCTAGGTGGCTGGCAGATTGAAGGATGTTTTGAGTTTTTTTCACACTGAAGTTAAAATGCAAAATGCCAGCCTGTGAAAGATAAGGCCCCTGTTCCTATTTGCAATGTAGACAGCATGAATCAAGGTATACCAAGATTTAAACAGGGTTTGACATATATGTATTGCATGTTTGCACAATATCACTATCTTAAAGAACTTCTTGGACAACAGTGGAGATTAGCTAATTGTACATGTTGCAGGCATGTTGCAGGTAAAAATACATGCAGGGTTTATAGATTATATTTATTTTTTACTTTTGTTGCAGCGTGACCCATAAAACGGCTTTAACCTTGGGAACCTCGGTGTGAATATGTCAAGGTGATCGGAGAAAAACGTATTTTGGATGTCGTGTGCATGATTACTTCTGACATCACTCTCCAAGGCATCCTCACAAAGCCAACTCCAGGTGTAAATCGATGCGCAAAAAAACATTTCTCTGATTCTGCATGCACAGAAGTGCCCAGTATACCGTAAAGAAACCATGCAGATGTAATATCAGCAAGTCGACTTTCATATGATCTAGAGCAGGGGTCACCAACATGGTGCCAGTGGGCACCAGGTAGCCCCCCAGGACCATATGTGGTGCCCTCAAGCCCGTTCAAAAAATAGCACAACCCTCCAGTGAGCTGCAGTTAAAATGCTATTTTATTCAGTTGCTCTTCCTTTTTGATCATACTTGTATTTACATTGATTTAAAAGCATTAAAATGGTTATATTACATGAAGTTAAGGTGAGCTCTGACCTTTAGTTCAAAGATCAGTACAGGTAGGCCTTTGTAGGAAACAGTACAAATGAAGTAGCTCTCAGTTTCAAAAAGGTTGGTGATCCCTGATCTAGAGCATAAAGGCATTAATTTGCTGCCGTGTGATTGGCTGATTTGCTATTTGTGCTAACAGCAATTGTACAAGTGCACCTATGTGGCCAGTAAGTGTTGGTTGGTCTCTAGGAATTGGATGATTGCATGAATCGAGGTATATCAAGATTTAAAAAGGGTTTGACATATATGTATCACAAATATGCACAATATCAATATCTTAAATAACTTCTTGGACCACATTGGAGATGAGCTAATTGTACATGTTGCAGACATCCATGCTTTTGTTTATTGCTCCAGAAATTGTTCCAGGAGGGCATCAAAAATGCTCTGATACAGTCATTAAGAAGCTGCAACTAAAGATATCATTGCCAGAAAACAACTAATGTAAAATATCCTGTTGTTGAGGAGGGGAAAAAACAAAAACAAAAACAAATCAGTAGCTGAGCTTAGTTGACATTTATATGTCGGGATTAGGCCTTTATGCATCCCACATATGGCTTAGGTATGCATGCATGCAATTTAATGAAAATTGAATTAAAAGGTGAATTAAATAGTTTTAGTGTTTTTTTGATAGTGTCTGGTATCAATGGAGACGTTTTAATCTTGGGTTTTTGAAAGCTGGATCAAAGTATTGGGCTCTTTGTTGTATTTCTTGGTCCATATCTGTTTCTTTAAAAATAGTTACTTTGGTAGTTTTAGTTAAAACAACCTTTTATTTTCTCACATTTTGTCATATTACAACTACAAAATTCAAAGTATTTTGTTTGAATTTTATGTGATAGATTAAGTAGTGGTGAAATCAATGGTAAATGATCCATAATAATCACATCATTCTTGATGAAACATGGTGGTGGAAACATCATGCTTTGGGGATGCCTTTCTTTAGCAGAGAAGCTGCTCAGAATTGACTTCAGGCTGGAGATAATAACCCAAGATATAACCAGAACTACAGCGGACCGATTCAGATCAAAGCCCCTTGAAGTGGTAGAGTTGTTGCAAAAGATTTCCGGTTGTGTCCAATTATTATTTTGTGGAATGTATATATTTAAACTACTATTCACAGAACCTGTCCTTTCAATCTAATGAAGCTTGAGATATTATGCATTGTGCAAAACCGATAGAGACACAACCCAAAAAGCTTGCAGCTGGAATTGCAACAAAAGATGGAAGATTGTGACTTTAATCTTTAAAATGACAAAATCAAGCAGCATAAACACTTTTGCAAGGTACTGTATCCATTTCTTTTTTCTTTTTTTTAAATTCAACTTTGGCAGTTTCAGTTCAAGCAACATCTGCATTAGTGCCAAGACTTCTCCTGAAGGAGCATTGCACTGATGACGATGATCCATCTTGTTTTTTTTTTTTTTCAACTGACAGGGGTTTTAATGTGGTTAACTAACTGTATTGTAAAAAAGCACAACCAGATACACACAACAAGTGCTGGCTTTATGTCTTTTAAAGAAAAACAGGTTGTTAATATGAAAAAAAGTAACACACTGGGCCATAAACTGATGGATATTTCTGTTCTGTTCTCGTAATAGTAACATCATGTATATATTATGAGTGATAAAAGCAGAGCAGAGTAACAATAGTCCAACCGGAGTGCCCATATGTGTGTGTGTGAGAGAGAGAGAAACACAGAGTATGGAGTCAAACAGACAGCAAATGGTTTTCCTTTAATAAACCGCCAGACCTTTTCTCGGATGATTCGTCCTTACTCGCCAACAGACAGCCGTGACTAAGATTAGCCTTAGGACAAGCACAACAATGCACAGAGATGAAGACACACTGAACATAAGAGCGGAGAAGGGAGGAAAGAGTGGACGAGCCATCAGATACCCGTAGCTGTGTATTTCTTATCATTACATCATACATCTCTCATGTCCAGCAGGGAGTTGTCTATTTCTAGATTTTTTTTCCCCCCCCTTCATTTCGACTCAAATGTTATAACATGTTCTTTCAAGCTTATCGGTTTCCATGCCAATTCTCACAGGTGTCAGTTTGGGCAAATCTGTTTCTCCTAGATACACTCCCACCGTCTACCACAGTCTCTGCACTCATTTTTCTTTCCTTTTAATACCCCAATATTATTTTCTGCTTGATTTATTTTTTCTCCTGCAACCATTAGTCTTCCCAAAACAAGGGGGAACAAAGCAAAGCTGTTATTTCTGTTTTTAGCATAAAACTAGAGGATTTTTACGTTTGTATTATCTTCTCCCTAAAAACAGCATCAAACTGCATCCTATTTTGGTGGCAGAGAACCAGAAAGAAATTGCTTAAATAAATCCCAACCTGGCCTTTTACTCCTTCTTCAGGTAATTTTGCACACAGTTTTTGATACACAGAGAAGCTGTTGCATCCAAATATACATCCCTTTGGATATCATGAAACCAAATGGTTCCATGATATCAACCAAATGGTTTTATGGTTTAATGAAACCACATTGTTCTAGTTGGTTATTTAAATTCAATTCAGCTCAGTTTCAAATCAATTCAGTTTATTTATATTGAGCCAATTCACAAATAGGGCTCTCAACCTACTTTACAAAGTTCATTAAATCTAATCATACAGATAGAGCGCCCCTTTTCCTATAGTACCAATGCAGAGCAGATCGCCACGGGTTACATGGAACTGTTACTAGTTTTAGTGCCTGCTTGCCTTTGGTTTCAACCCTTCCAAATTGCACGGAAAACGTGACATCAGAGGACTTTCGTTCACTAGTCGGCGTCAGTAGTCACAGCACATTTTAATAACTAATATCTTTAACCTTTAAATCGTTTTACGCTGCGCTTAATGTGTATGAGCTCTATAATAGCAAGCTAGCATTAGGTAACATTAGCATTATGTGGCATTAGGTAGCATTAGCATTAGGTAGCATTTGCATTTGGTATTGTGAGCATTATAGGTAGCATTAGCATTAGGCAGCGTTAGCTACCTAGTAGTAGCGTTAGCGGGGGGTGTATCTGATTTAGTTAGGGGCGGGGACAGGTCATCCAAAACAGGGACATCTGGTCACCCTCATGTATTGAACTATGGGGTTGCCCTGCTATCCTGGCCCTATTGAGATGTTACTGAATATTAGTGGATAATGAGTCAAACCCTGTTGAACTGATCTGACCTGACCCATCCCGACCTGATTTAGGCAGTAATGGAAAAGGGGCTGGTATCTGAGGAAACCCAGTAGATTGCACAAGTCATTGACTTGCAGCATTCACTCCTCCTGGACGAGCATATAGCCACAGTGGACAGTTGCTTGCATTTCATTGTTGTTTTTGCTGCAATACCTCATACCAAGCATGGATACTGTTGAGAGTAAAATCTTGTATTTGTGATATTATGGTAGCCAGTGGCATTCTTGCATAAATTGCTCCCTGGGTGAACCTCTCCCTCAGCCATGCCCCAACCAAAAATCCAAGTTGGGAGAGAAAATACATTGCAGGGCCACATTTAGAGAGACAACTTCTTTCTTATTGACTGCGCCTGTTGCCCAAATCAAAAGCACTGGAATTAAACAAATAAAGCAATTAGTGTAAAAAGGTCTTGGTGGATCAGCTCAGTTTAGGGAATTAGGACGTTCTGATTACAATGTTATTAAATCTGGGTATATTTAGATCTAAATTAACCAGATCTGAAATATAATACATTTGAATTTCATGCTTTTTCCATTTTTTTGCCCCCCAAAACTGTGTGGGAACCCATCTTGTTCTTGTTAGAGATATCCTAACTCAAAAATGACCAAAAATTCAACAAAGAAAAGGTGAATTAGTAACTTTTTTCACTTTTGTCCTTCAGATGTTTCCAGATATTGACATTTGTTCTGTAATTTACATCTATGTACACAAATAAACAGGCTCTATCCGAAGCCTTCGACACCTGTCACCCGTTGACTGCTGGACATAGCCACCGGTTCCCCCATGATCCTGATCAGCACAAGGCGGGTCTGAAAAAGTGGTTTTATTTATTTATTTATTTTATTCTGTGCACCATCGGTCTACAACACCTGGGCCTGGACTTGCAGTGGACTGCAAATTGCTGAGCAAAAAGGAAAAAAGAAAAAAGAAAATCTTGAATAATAAGCATATAACAGGTGCTGATTCTTCAGTAATAACTCCGGTGTTTGCATGAAATGCACCTGCAGGGATCATGAACAGTCATCATGCTTCACTGCTTACAGGATTTGATTGTTACTTCTCAAAAACAGTGGAGGGAAAGAAGGAGATCCTGCTGGCAATGTCATTGGTGATTTGAAAAGACAGACTTGTAAATAAAATTGAAATGAAAGGTTTGTTTTACGTACCTGACCATCAAATTGCACCTATGTGAAGTAGAATTTTCTGCTATACACTACCGTTCAAAAGTTTGGGGTCACCCAAACAATTTTGTGTTTTCTATGAAAAGTCACACTTATTCAACCCCATACGTTGTGAAATGAATAGAAAATAGAGTCAAGGCATTGACAAGGTTAGAAATAATGATTTGTATTTGAAATAAGATTTTTTTTTACATCAAACTTTGCTTTCGTCAAATAATCCTCCATTTGCAGCAATTACAGCATTGCAGACTTTTGGCATTCTAGCTGTTAATTTGTTGAGGTAATCTGGAGAAATTGCACCCCACGCTTCCAGAAGCAGCTCCCACAAGTTGGATTGGTTGGATGGGCACTTCTTGCGTACCATACGGTCAAGCTGCTCCCACAACAGCTCAATGAGGTTCAGATCTGGTGACTGCGCTGGCCACTCCATTACCGATAGAATACCAGCTGCCTGCTTCTACTCTAAATAGTTCTTGCACAATTTGGAGGTGTATTTAGGGTAATTGTCCTGTTGTAGGATGAAATTGGCTCCAATCAAGCGCTGTCCACTGGGTATGGCATGGCGTTGCAAAATGGAGTGATAGCCTTCCTTATTCAGAATCCCTTGTACCCTGTACAAATCTCCCACCTTACCAGCACCAAAGCAACCCCAGACCATCACATTACCTCCACCATGCTTAACAGATGGCGTCAGGCATTCTTCCAGCATCTTTTCATTTGTTCTGCGTCTCACAAGCGTTCTTCTTTGTGATCCAAACACCTCAAACTTGGATTCATCCGTCCACAACACTTTTTTCCAGTCTTCCTCTGTCCAATGTCTGTGTTATTTTGCCCATCTTAATCTTTTTCTTTTATTGGCCAGTCTCAGATATGGCTTTTTCTTTGCCACTCTGGCGTGAAGCCCAGAATCCCGCAGCCGCCTCTTCACTGTAGATGTTGACACTGGTGTTTTTCGGGTACTATTTAATGAAGATGCCAGTTGGGGACTTGTGAGGCGTCTGTTTCTCAAACTAGAGACTCTAATGTACTTATCTTCTTGCTAAGTTGTGCAACGCGGCCTCCCACTTCTTTTTCTACTCTGGTTAGAGCCTGTTTGTGCTGTCCTCTGAAGGGAGTAGTACACACCGTTGTAGGAAATCTTCAATTTCTTAGCAATTTCTCGCATGGAATAGCCTTCATTTCTAAGAACAAAAATAGACTGTCGAGTTTCAGATGAAAGTTCTCTTTTTCTGGCCATTTTGAGCGTTTAATTGACCCCACAAATGTGATGCTCCAGAAACTCAATCTGCTCAAAGGAAGGTCAGTTTTGTAGCTTCTGTAACGAGCTAAACTGTTTTCAGATGTGTGAACATGATTGCACAAGGGTTTTCTAATCATCAATTAGCCTTCTGAGCCAATGAGCAAACACATTGTACCATTAGAACACTGGAGTGATAGTTGCTGGAAATGGACCTCTATACACCTATGTAGATATTGCACCAAAAACCAGACATTTGCAGCTAGAATAGTCATTTACCACATTAGCAATGTATAGAGTGTATTTCTTTAAAGTTAAGACTAGTTTAAAGTTATCTTCGTTGAAAAGTACAGTGCTTTTCCTTCAAAAATAAGGACATTTCAATGTGACCCCAAACTTTTGCACGGTAGTGTATGTGTAACTATAACTAAAGCTGTTTTTCCACGATGACACAAATTGTTGTTATTCTTTTTGGCATCACAATGTTTATCATGTATCTAGGTGTAAAAAAAAGCTTCAATCTACACCAGAAAAAAATATTTTTACAAGTATTTCATACATTCTATTAGCACGAAATGCAGTAGATTAAAGCTCTTTTAAAAAATGTTTTTGAAGGTCTTAGAAGCCAAGCCAACTTAATTTATAAATCACTTTAAAAACAGCAGGCACTGACCAAAGGGCTGAATAAAAGGAATGAATGATTAAAGTAAATGACTATACTGATATATGGCTGAATAAAATAGTTGCATGATTTTATCACTAATATTTTGAAATTAGTTAATTACTTCTCTTTGCTTTCTCATTTTGAAGACTGGACAAGAGAAATGGGTCTCTTTGTGTCACACATATATCCCCTCAGAGAAACAGGAAGTCTTGGATCACTAATTAACTTATTGATACTCCGCAACTGATTTAAAATAGTAAAATATACATTCAGGAAAATATTTCTGTTGTCTTATGGTGGTCCCAAAGATATGAGATTCTTTAAGTTATGTGTCCTCCCCCCCCAGATCTGGGTGAAAGAGAGACTTGTTTTGATTCAGGGTGTGAGGCCTGAGGTCTGACAGGATTGCAACCAGATTTTTTTCTGTCCTGCACACACTCACACAGTTCTTATTCTGATCAAGAAAACTACACGGTTGATTCACAGGTGAACGTCCTGTGACTATACCTGATAAGTAACTTGTTTTTACCTTCTTTTTTTAATCTGTTGTTTAGTTGTGACATAGACCCAGCTGAAATTCAAGCGTCTCAACATCGAAAGACACAAGTTTATCTGACATACACTTGTTTCCTTGTGTCCCTGCTCAAAATAACAATTGGCTGTAGCTGTCTCGACAGAGAGAAGTAAGAAGCTGGCAGTCGATGCTACCTGCGGTCTGAGAACTGAGATCCTTAAAGCCCCAAATTGGTGGTTCCAGTTCACATGAGGTGGGAAAGTTCTGTTCCTTTTGCTGATCTGGAACCTGATTAAAATGGATGTATTATTTAACTAGTGAAATTTTTTTGTCTCATTTGTTTATGGCAGCTATCTAAATAATTTAGCATTTCTGCAATTTTTATAAAAACGTATACCTATAAAAAATTATAGGTGTGACTGTAGGCCAGCTATGCAACAATGTGACTGCCCCTTGTTCCAAGTGAACGATGGACAGGCCTTTCCTGTCGACTCCATCCCACCGATAACCTGGCTGAATGTTAAACCGATTCGAGGCATCAGAGGCCCTTGGTAGCGAGGTTTCACTGTGAACCAAACCAGAAAAACAATGGAACTTGATGAGGTGTCTGTCTGACAAGCTGCTAAACCCAGAGGACTTAATCCAGATAAATTAAGGACAAAGATATTCAAAAAATGTGAAGGGATGTTTTAAACCTTGTGTTTTTGGGTTGCGCTTCAGATTTGTGAGAAATATGTCCATTGTCCCCCTCAGTCAGGGTCTTTGTCCAGTTTTTCCGTCAGAAATTAATGAGAGGTATAAAGAAATGCTCATGAGAGATGGAATTTGATTTTATACTAAAGATTTAACCACATCAATAGGCAGAGCTATTTAAGTGCACTATAAACTGGCCAGACAGATTATAAAGCTGTCTAGCTGTTTCAAAACGTAAACCAGTGCTCACATAACACTGTTATCTCCCTCTAAGTGGTTATGTTGTATTTAAACATTTTTAAATATTTAATTCCCGAGTGTTAATGCAAATCTCATTTTAAATCATTATTGTTATTTCAGGGGATTGATCTCATGGATTTGAGTATGTACCGTTCAACTGCAGACGGAGGAGTTGCTAGTTATGGCTTAAAATGTTGCATTTAAATGTTGTTTGCCCCCTTACAAATGTCTTTTGCTCTTTGCTTTTTTAGATTTTTCAGACCATCAAACAATGTTTGACATCAGGAAAATAACTTTGGTATGTATGAAATACATTTAAAATGATTACTTGATTTATCAAGGCGGAAAAAAGCCTTTTTAAGCATGAACAGCCTACATTAGGTTAAGCCATGAATCTCCATCGGATTAAGTTAGATTCAGACAATGACTTGGTCACTGCAAAGCACTCAGTTTTGTTTTTGAACCACTCCGTGTTGGACATGCTGGGATCTTTTGGATCATTGCCCTGCTGTATAACCCATTGAGCTAAGAGTCCCGAACTGATAGCTGAACATTTTTTGCTTTAATAAATGTAAATTCGTTTGAAAACTAATTTTTTACAAAGAAAATGCATCCGTAAGGGGGCAAATACTTTTTCATGCCACTGTGTTCAAAAGCAACGTGTCTATTTTATTATTTTCAGACGGACAGTAAAAGGTTAATTTCCAGTCGTTTTCTAACTTGCATGGTAGCTGGCAGAGATGCAGTGCTGCCTACAGGCTAATGGTTTTCAGGTTAATGATCATCAATGGGAAAGAGGGCAATAACTGCATGACAACACAAAATGTGCATTTTAATAAGAAGCTGTAGGCTTCACAGCTGTCAAAAGACTTCCTTTCTATGGAAAACAATTAGCTATGTTCAGTAGAATCAGTTTGTGGTATCTCTTTCCTGCTTTCATCCCTGGTTTCTTTAAATGAGATGTATAAATTTGGCCTTCTGGACTAAAATAAACTGAGAATAACACAGAGTGAAAGGAATATCTAAACTTGTATGAAGTGGATTTCTGATGTTGAACTAGATTTTGAGCAATTCCCAAGTGTTTGCTGATACATTTAGCTATAAGTTATGCTTCAGTATCATTTAACGACTTAACATTTTCATATTCTCTCTTGTCGCAAACACAATGTTCATTGCATTTAACTGTGATTTTAGTTCTACAAACAGAAATATGTAAAGTCTGATGTGCATTTGTATTTACCCCCCATTTACTCATACCCATGAATTAAATTCAGAGCAACCAGCTGCTTTTAGAGGTCACATCATTAGAAAATACAGTCCACTTTGTTTGCAATGTAATCTCAGAGTAAATCCAGCTGTTCTGTAAAGAAATCAGAGGTTTGCTGGAGAACATTGGCGAACAAACAGCATCATGAAGACCAAGGAACACACCGAACGGGTAAGGTAGAAAGTTGTGAAAAAGTTTAAAGCAGAGCTAGGTTATAAAACAAAATTTCAAGATTTGAACATCTCCCAGAGATCTGTTCTAACAATCCTCAGAAAATGGAGAGTATCACGCAACTACAAACTACTTAAGAAGTAGCCTGTATGTGCCAGTAGACGGCTAGAAATTGAGCAATAGCCTGAGAAGTTGGTTATTGCAGAGATCCAGAGCTCAAGCAGAAGAATCTTTTTAGCAAGACAATCATTATTTTTGTACAAATCTGGTACTTCTGGAAGAGTGGCAGAAAGAAAACCATAAGAAATCTTTGCCTGTGTAAATTCTCAGTTATCCGGCTCATGGCAACAGCAAACAGGCTAAAATCATATGCAACCGGACTTTCGCTCAGTTCTTTCTGAAAACGTTCAGACGCCTATTCGGGAGTGTATTTTTATTCTGGGGACTTGCACTTGAGCAACCTGTAGTTGGAGTGCTGCTGTTTTTAAGCACATGGAGGCCCATCCTCCTGGGTGGATTCCAAGTCAGATGCAAATCAATGACCCATCCTGTCACTCTCTTGGGTCTACGGAGCTATTGCTTGGTGTGAGTGGAGTACTTGGCCACCTGAATCATGATGAGAATGTTGATGTAATCTCTTTGGACTGAGTTTCAAGACAGAGATGTAGATGGTAGGAAGCTGAAACTGACCCCCCCCCCCTCTGTTCATGGCTGACTTTTCTCTTTTGATAAAGATGGCTGCTTTCACCCCTCCTTCAAACTATCTGTTCTCTCTCTGTTCAATATCGGGACATGATTATCATTAAGTGTGTCCTTTGTTCTTGAGATGCATTGCAAGTGGACTGCTGAATTGTGCCCTGAGCTGTTGGCCCTCCTGTGCTGCATAATGCGTTTCCAACTACAAGTTGCTCAAGCGCGAGCCATCACAATTGATAATAAATCTTGATTCTAGCTAACCATAAACCATGTGGGGGACACTGCATAAATGTGAAAAATGGTGCTCTGGTCAGATGAAACCAAAATGTAACTTTGTTGCCTACGTGCAAAGCAACAGGAAAGCTGGTCAGAGATACTGGAAAAAAAGGATGTGGTAAAAAAATAAAATAAATGCAGGGCAGTCATGTTTGAGGCTCTGCAAAAGACTTTTGAGTGGGGCAGAGGTTCACCTTCCAACAACTGCATTATCAATTATGCCAAAATAGATGATTTCCAATCATTAGTCCTTTAACTCGTTTTAGTTGAAAAACTTTTACGCACTGTTTGAGAAGCTATCATCACTTTAAAATGTTAATACAATAAATGACCACGGCACTATCATGCAACATGTTGTGTGTGTGTGTGTGTGTGTGTGTGTGTGTGTGTTAGAGTTGGTGTATGTGTTCATAAAATAAACCACTCCTGAATTTTGCTGTCGAGGTAAATTACACAACACATTCTCTGTTCTCCAGAGAAAGAGCCAATACAGCCACAAAAGCCAACCCAGCTTATTGCAGCAATAGCTTTATTGATCTGCACACACACACACACACACACACACACACACACACACACACACACACACACACACACACACACACACACACACACACACACACACACACACACACACACGGATGTGTCGGTTCTGTACTCAGGAGACACACCACCTGTATGCAGCTATGTTATTCTCGGAGGCCCAGGAGGACACACTGTATGCAGCTAGAAGAAAAAAAAGCTTGTGCATACACAAACACAAAGACACACTTTGGATCATTAAGGACTTAGGTGTGTCCTGTAAGCAGTTTAGTTCCCTGGTGGACCAGTAATATAGTGCTGTGTCTGTGTGTGCGTGACTGTCGTTGTGTCAGCTGTTTTGTTGCCTGTTAAGCCACAGTAACAGTTTCTCAGTCGGCTTGGGAACAGTTTGTTAGCCAGCTTAGGGACAAAGATGTGCTGAAAAATCACTGCGCTGAAAGGTGGAGCTCAGGTTTTACTCTCCTGTTTGTTCATTACTTAAATCAAGCGTTTGTTGCTCTCTTTGATATTTTAACCTGTTCTATGCTGCTTACCTTGTTGCCGCTGCTTTTATTCATTAATTATCATCATGTTTTTAATCACTCAATCACTCATACAGACACGTGTAACACAAAGTGCTCTACAGAAGCTGAAAACACATAAATACACACTAGAAACAGTCAAACTAAGTAAACAAGTAATCAAACAAATATGACATATAAATGGGTTAATTAAATTATGTAGATAAATGAGAAAACCGCTAAGGTAAATATGTAAAAAAACACAGAAATTCTAAAAACAGAAATAGGAAACAGAAATACAGATTGAAATATTGTTGAAAAAGCACAGTATTTGCTAGAAGTGTTAATAGTTAAAATAGAAATATAATAATAACACCTAAACTGATTCTAAACAAATGACAAATAATTATGAGCTTTAACCAAAATCAATGAGGAAAGAGAGAAAAATTAAATTCAAAATTAAACTGAGTGCTTATCTCAAGTCAAAGGACAGTTACATTTGATATAATACAAAATGAGTAAATTTACATGTTAAAAACGATTAAAGGTAAAAAGTAATGAATTTACTCTGAGTAAAAGTAAATTACTTTTCCTAACAGGAGTGTGTGGACAGGTAGGTATATTAGTCATGAACCATTTATCTTGAGTTAAACAACAACCTTTACAATTAGGTAATCACAATAACATGTCGAATGAGCCACAGTAGGTCCTAAAAGTTTGAGATTAAGGACGGGTTCATTCGTGGGTCGAGAGTTTAGACAAATCCTGCTCACAAATACAGAAGATGATCAAACCCTAACTCTTAAAATAATAAATAGTAAAGGATGCATTTCTGAAGTGGTTAAATTCTTTTGTTAAAATACAAGTACAAGTATTTTAGTTTGAGTTCCTGCTTTAGTTTAGTTTTTGTTTGGTTGCTATTATAGCTTGTGTCCTGTTTTAGTCTTAGTTTGAGTTCTATCATAGGTTAGGTCTTATTGTTGTCTACTTGTGTTCCAGATTGGTTCTTGAACTGTTTTAGTTTAACCTGTTTTCACCTGTCACTTATTCAGGCAGCTCTGTCCCACCTCCAGCCACTTCCCTTTCCCTTATCAGCTCCGCCCGCTCTAGGAATTATTCACTCTGCTCACCTGTTCACCGGCCTACTTAAGCCTGCCTCTGCTAACACTTCCCTGCCCGAACGTCTTCTTTCCTTCACTACTCTGCTCTGTTAGGTCTCCTCTGTAGTGATCTCTGTGACCCACTGGATGTGGTGTGCCTGCCTGCTGGACTCTTCCGTTAAGGTGACCCGTCTGTTTTGATTTTGCCCCTTTTTTCCCTGTGAGTTCCAGCATTTTTTGGTTTTGCCTGTCTTGTGTGTTTAACTCCTGGTCTTCTGCAAGCCCCTGCCCGTCTGCATTATCTGTCGTCATTCTCCTGCACAAGTCAAATCAAGATTCCTCTGCCTGGACTGGTTTTGTTTGTATGCCTCATTTTTCATTATTCGCTCCTCCACTAAACTGTTTTTGGACGTTTTCTCTGTGTCCGGCTGAAAATTGGGTTCAATTCCTAAAGTCATTGCACTTCTGGTCAAAGTAATATTTGCATTAGATTGTTGTAAATTTATTTTATAAAACCTTTGAGCAGCTACTTAAAACTAATATCTTCTTCTCCTGCGTCATCAGGAATTATGGGTAAGGGACTTTCCCAAACAGCCTGACAGGGACTAACCTTGCCTGCAAGCTGAACTCTCGCGTTGTTTGCCCGTTCACAAACACACGAGAATCCATCTTGTCCCCCTCCCGCCTAAACTGTTCGAGAAGCGACCCAGCACGAGTCGGCCAATCACGTCGCAGTATTATGGTTTAAGGCGGGACATAGAGCTGTGATCTGAAATAAACATTGCAGCGCAGGAGGACGCACACGTAGCTACTGCTATCACGTCTGTTTAGTCTGAATCCACAATTTCATCTTTGAAAGAAGAACAGCAGCGTAACATGCTATGGTTTCTCATGGCACCTGCTGCTTACGACATTTTTATTTGATACCTGATTGGTTAAAACCAAACTTTGGTGGGCGGGCATAAGTGGTCGCTCGGAAAGTTCTGCTGAATAGATTCTATGGGACCAGATCCAGATTCGTGATGTGCAGGACATATCAAGCTGACTTGTCAGGTTAGACAGGTATATGTTTTATTATTTAACCCATACTGCACCTGAAAAACTCTGTGCTCCAGAACCAAAACCATGGCTGAGCCTAGTCACAGTTTGGAGGTGTTGGCGCGCCTCTTGAAGCTCCACTGATTCTTCTGTTCAGGGAAATGTAATAGTGGTGTGGAAATTCCAAAAAAGTTAAAAAACAAAACAACTGGAATTTTTTCCGAAGTTTGAAGACGTTTTGCTTCCTGTCCAGAAAGCTTTCTCAATTCAAAATGTCTGGAGTAGTGTGGAGTTGCAAGACAGATGGTTTGAAAGGGGCGTAAAGGAAGCCATCTACGTTTAGAGAGAAAAACAACCTTAAACAGAGGAGGAGGACTTAGGTTCCAACTCACAAAAACGTACAATACAGCTATAGGATTGATTATCACCTCAATCATCACCCCTATACGGGTGATCAAAACATCGCTCTTGTAAGCCAGGCCAAAAACGTCTCCAAACTTTGGAAAAAAAGTCCAGTTGTTTTGTTTTTTAACTTTTTTGGAATGGCCATGACCTGGATGACTGAGAATCTTCACTAGCATAGTGGTGTGGAAAGTGTGTGGATTGTATGTCGTAGTAGCTTGGCCACATTCAGCAGTAGCCAAAAATCATGTGCATAGCACCGTTGGTGCTTTACAATGGGTTGACTGCGACCATTGCACTCAAGCACCAACTACTAGTTGATTACCTTTGCTACAAACTGACTCCAGGGTCCAGATATGCTTCCACTAAAATAATAAACCATTACTGCCTCTCTACGTAAGACTTGTGCTTGCTCAATACACTCTGGGAGCCATCACACATTTCGGAAAGCCTGCTTGCAGCGCAGAGAACCTTGCAAAGACTGTCTATGTCCTTGCTGATTTTAAATGTTTAGCACAGTTTTAATAAGGTGAGAATAGGAATGGGCATCAAGTTCGTTTTATTTTGTCCTTATATGCAAATCTTGAAAAAGGTATATAGGTTTACTTTTAATCACTGCTCTCAGGGCGTCTGACAAAAATAAAGGAGTCCATCGTGATATGAGTCAAAGGAAAATCATTAATTAATGATATAGAATATTAGATTAATACTGTAAACTGTTGTGGCTTTTTTCCCCCAGAAATCCAGGTGCAAAATGTGTGAATACATTTTGGGTGCAAAATGTTGTAAGATGGCGAAAGGAGGAGAGAAGTGCTGCAGCATCTGGAATGGATTTCCCAAGAGAGTAATGGAGAGAAGCAGGAATATGCAGCTACATCCCCTCAAGCTCTACTCTCTCTCTCAGTCTCTCTCTCTCTCTCACACACACACGCACACACACACCTGTAGGAGCACACACACACACACCGCTGATTTTGCACATGTCAGACACACCTCAGTCTGTCCAGCTCTTTTCTTTTCCCCTTCCACAAGTTTGAGACTCAAATCGGTGGCGATCACCACTTAAAATGTCCTTTGTTGGGTTTTTCTTCCCATCAGTGTTGCTAAATTAGCTCTCTGGTAGACTCTGTTTTTATTTGAAAAGGCAACACAGAGCTGAAATAATGAAAAATACCTGCTTGTGTTTGAGTACAATTCATTACAGTGATATTGATCTGCTCAGAGGAAAAAGGCTCAGAGGCTGCTGCTGCTGCTGCTTCCTTAAAGAGGCTGCAACTGCGCTTTGATTTATCATGATTCATCACGATTTATGAGAAAAATAACTGACTTTCTTGTGGGGTTTTAGCGGCATGTCTTCCAAACTTAGTAGTATGACTATGTTTGTCAGGTATTTGGACATGTGACCATAACTTTTTCATTATATATTGTAATAAGATCACATAATTCATATCCACTGTGCAGCACCAAAGGAGCCTTCTGGGGTTTAGGGTCTTGCCCAGGAACCCAGAGTGGAAGTCTGTGGGATTTGAACCTGGGAATATATGACCTCTCCAGGATGCGTGCTAGGACACCATTTCCCCAACAATAGAGAGCAGTGAGCTGGGCTTTAGGGTTACCTGTTTTTTTTTTTTTTTTTTATGTGGTTGTTCTGATTCTTGTTTTGGAGTCACTTTAATTGCACTCCACCACAGTGACTCCACCCCCTAGCGAATAAGCTACCAACAGTCTTCTGACATCGTGTCTTCAGGCCGACAGAACCGTTACTAACGGAAAAGGTGAATCGACTCATAGCAAACCACTCTGAATTGGTATTAATAAAAAAAAATAGGCTTTAAAGTGTTGAGCACGATGTAGTTGATGGAAACCTGTTTGACTCTTAACTAATTTCCAGCTAACAATAGGGTTATAGTTACAACTTTGCATTCATGAGGACAAACATCTTGCTCAGCCGCTGAGTTTGTGGTAGAAAGGCCCCCAGTGTGCAAACAATAAGATAAAAATAATCATATTTCAGCAATAATACTGTTGCTGATCAGGAATTACACTTTAGATGTCATGTAAAATCTCTCAAAACCTAGACTTCAACTGTTTCGTCACTTCCCGTGAGGAAATGAGAGGAATCTTGGGTTGGCACTATAACATGATGTTCTGCAGCCCAAGGGGATCATTTCACAGCATCTACGCTTCTTTTTTCAGTGCAGGTTTGTAGCACACTGCCCATTTTTAAAGCCTGCATGACACGCCCTTGAGGTACATTAACTACACACGCAGCAGTTTCCTGGTTTCTTTATCAGTTAATATAGGTTTATGATAAACAATTCTTAGGAGTTATGATTGTTTTAATCTGTATCCCGGAGCATAAACATTGTAAAAACGTTCAAATGAAACCAGTTCACAGCCTTAAAAAAAATGGTTTGGACAAGAACTTCTAGTCTCTCTGCCCCTAAAGATGGATGAAAATGGAGGTCCTTCCTGCATTTTATTTATCTAAGTTATATTAACATGAATGCTTGTGGATTTTAAAACCGTACTTGAATGTAAATACTGTCAAATACTGAAGTTCCCCAGAAGGCACTGGATTTGAACGTTCTTTGCCAACTAAATCCAATTATGTTTGCTGTCTAATTTAAAGATGCGTTGTGCATAGTTTTGAAGTTAAACATTATTTATTTTCTTTCCCATACATGCCCTTTTGATTACCCCACATGTAAAATTAGTCATCCTCTATTTACCGTAGTTGCCTCTTTAGGCTGGATTAGTCAATTCATGAAAAAGTGATTCTGGTCATATTCTCTGGGCGTGGCCGTGGGTGTGATGCGCTGCACTCTGTCGTTTACCTGGCCACTTTGTTTAGTCTACGCCATAATCAATGGAAGAGCGGGAGAACACAGGCTGCCTTCAATATTTATAACTTTCTTACCTCAGAAGACAACACGCCTCTAAACAAAAGACCTGAGCAGTCGCAGCGGAAGATGTTTTTCCTCTGCTCACATGCGCAACACTGGTGTCATTTCAACTTGTCACCAGAGGGGGCAGGCGTCTGCAAAAGTTTACGCTATGCTCCTTTAAAGGTAAATATGGTAAATAGGAACTGTTGACGGAGTTTGAAGGATGAAGAAAACCCAACATGCTGGGAAGGTACTACCACTGGAACTCCACTCTTGCTTTAGGGTAAATCCAAAAAGTACTACCACCCCACCAAGGTCTTTATCCTGGGTGAACTTCTATCCTGGCGCTCTAGTTTGGGTCTGGTTCCTGTGTTGGAAATGATGAGAGTTGAGGATTGGTCCCAAAAAAAATTTGTCCTGTTTCCAACTTGTTGCAATTAAAAAGCACCTGTGAAGATAGGGTGAGGAACATCTGTCAACCAGAATGTGTGTTATTGAGATGAACGGACGGATGGATGGATGAATGGATGGATGGATGGATGGATGTATGCATGGATACATGGTGTTTCATGCTTTCTAGACAAAATGTAATGTAAAGATGGAAGCTTTTTGAATACAAAGTAGCTACTCTCAGCTGTTTGAATACATGTCTCAGGGGTTTTCTGTAGTATTTCAGCTTACCACTTTGAGCCTGCATAATCAGCAAGTAATAAAGAAAGATGTTTTCCTTTCAACCATTTTAACTCAGACAAATAAAGGTTAATGAAAAACAACCCCCGTAAACTGAATATCCACAGGAGGCTGTGAAGCCTGAGCTTGAGTAGAGTGGAGACACACACCTTTTTCTGTGTTTTCTTCATAAAACGGATTAATGCACTCGCACAGCTACAGGAAAACCCCTCAAAGTAACTGCATAATTATGCAAAAGAAGTCGGCTGCACTCTCTCCTTAAAGCGAACGAGTGATTCTTCAAAATGAATCAAAAGTTGTGGAGAGTTGTCGGTTAAATGAATGGAAGTATGAATAAGGATCAGAGTGCAGCCTTTTCTGCCCCATCAGCTTTTCTGCCTATTTTAAAGAGCCATTGCAGCACCACAAGGCTGCTCCTTCCTCTTCATATACTGATGTATTTTGCTTTTTGAGTGTGCCTTTTCAGCACATGTTAAAACTGCTCCAAGCAAAAAAAAAGGGAAAAAAGCTGCCTTATTGAGAGTACACACTTGTGTTGCTGAACATTCATCTCCACTGCGTGTCTTCCTGTCTTAAAAGAAACATGGTCATTTTTTTTTCTGAAAAGAGCCAAATTCATTTAAAACCTGGAGGTAACCAAAGAAAATAATGAATGTTGCTCATTGCTGTCCACAACCAGCAGAGAAATTCACATTAGTTCACAGAGTTTGCTGGGCTATGGTGCATTAATAACACGTGCATATTTCAAGATATTCTTCACATGATAAAGTTTAAGGTATACTGTTCAGACTCCAGCCATCACGCTGCTGTTTCTGTTGCCTTGGTTTCTTTTTGACTTTCTGCATTTTACCCTCACTGTGAACACATCATGATTACCTGATGTGTCTTAGATGGGTTGTACAGATAAAAAAAAAAATCAAACTGCCTAACCAATTCCTGTCTGCACTTTATTAAAGGATAATTTATTGCTGTTATTTTATTATATAGTTTTCATTACATTTATTCAGAAATTAAATGTATTTTTTTGAATTGCCTAGGGTAACAGATAAATAACTCCGAGACAGTTACGCCTTCTTCACAACAGATTAAGACCACTCTGCGATCTCAGAAAGCCTCCACAATCCTATAATTGCTGCATTGGGATCAAATTTGGGAGACCTCTTTTCAGAGTAAAGCTATAATATTTCTGTTAGGCTTTTAGCACGCACTAAAAAGGTTTATCCTAGCTACCCTACTAAATTGAGTGGTTTCTGTGCCTTCCCCCGTGGAGGTAGGTGAATGGGATTCTCTACAGACTGCTGTGTATAACTCAGTTTAACATCACACTTCTGTGAAGATACAGTGGATGCAGTCAGAGGGAATAATCCAAAATCTGTGCATTTGTTGCTGATCATCGTGAAGCAAGCCCACTAAGATGCTGAATGGTGGGGCTGTTTTTTGTGGCTATTGTAAAATTATATTATGCACTAAATTATACAACAAAATACGGGCCTGCTTTAAAAGCCCTGGTAACCAAGCCGACGTGGGCCCCATCCAGACGAAGCCAGGTTTGTCTGTATCCGACTAACTTCTTGGTTGGATGGGGTGTCCCATCCAAACGAAACAGAAGCCCCAGAAGCCGCCCCATGCGGCGACTCCGTTTGACACCCCCATCCGCATAACTGGCTACAAACCGCCATGTTTGCACATGCAAGCTTTGCCTCTCCCTTTTCACGCATGCGCTAACACAAACAACAACAATGGCAGACTTCGGAGTTGCGGTTGTGTTTCAGACACTGTTCAATTTACTGTGAATTTCACACCAACACACCTTCTTGTTGCCGGTGCTCCTGCGTTTGTTGTTTCCTCCCTGCTTTTCTTCCTTTTTCTTACTTCTTTACTTCTGTAGCAGCTTTCCACACCACTTACTGGCGTGGCATAGGTATTACAATGCCTGTTGTAGCTCCTCTGGCTTCATGCAGTTTCATCTTTATGCTCAAACTTTTCTGTGAGGATACAGTGTGGAAGTAGACTTAGTGAACACCAGCATGATCGAATGAACACATGTCACCACCCAGCATCCCTATTCTCAACCTAGAAATGCTGCTACTATAGATATGAACCACCACACCTCGGTATATGCTTGGGGGGAACACGGTATTAATCTTCATGTACTTGTCTTAAACCAAGGCGAAAAATAGCAAACCTGATCTTAAACATTGTGGCATGCTTGTAAATAAACAAAGCTGAATATTAACCGCCTCCTAAGAACAGCCTTCAGGCTGTAAAGACTGTTGATCCCTAGGAAAAAACAATTTTACCATGCTGGACTGACTGGAGTCGCTCTGAAAAGAGGGAAGGGGGGGGAGGATGTGAGGGCGCTGTGCAGGTCCGACGGCACACGTGTGCGTGTGCTGGAGAAGCTCTGCTCAGCTGTCTCATTTGACATGGCCACCATCACTGATACACCAACCGGTATAATAATGATAAAGAGGGATATATCCCATTTCTCAGCTGTAATACTTTCTTATTAAACTCAGACATAAGTTTTTCTTTTCTTCTTTTGCTGCTCTTTTGACAAAACCTAAAAAGTCTTTATTTTTTAATTATTTATTTTAATTATTTCTTTATTTTTTTTATAATAATTACTATTGTCTCTAAAAAATTGAAATAACTAAATTTCAAAAACGGTATTGTGTGTACTGGGTGTCTGGAGAGATCATGTGAAGGATTTTATTTTCCTCTTTCTTTGACAGCAGCTAACAAACTGCCAGTAGTAGCTTATATGCAGTTTACTCATTTAAATGGGGCAGACCACATCTGTTTTGCACTTATTATTATTCACTGTGGACGCAATCTTTGAAGATCAGGTGCAACACGCCCACTTATTGCTCGCACAATTTTTTTCTGTTTGGCAATTTAGCGGTCCTTATTTGGAATCTTTGAAGAACCGACCCAAGTATTTTCACCTGGACTCCGCCTATCTATACCTGCCTCCCACAACCATTCCCTGCCAGATTGTCTCGCTGCCTGCAAGAATTTTCCCCAGTGTTTGTGTTGCACCGCCTGCCCATCCTGTGTTCCTGTGCTCGCCCTGCCCTCACTAGATTGTCTTTCTAGTGCTTGTGCGACCGGATGCTTCATTGTGTTCTTGTGTGGATCATGTGCTCACTCTGCCCTCCCTGGAGATTCATTGGTTGTTACGCTGGTCATAACCTGGACTGACTTCGTTTTGTGGGTTTCTGCCTAAGTACTTGGGACTGTTGCTCAGGTCTTTTACCTTCTTTAATCATTATCACCTGGTCAAACCTGCTTCTGTCATCATTATCTGGACAGCCTATCATAATCATCAGCCTGCCCAATCACCACCTACCTGGTCTGTCTTCACCTACCCGTTTTGTCTGTCATTCTCCTTTTTTTACAATAAACTTTTTAAGACGACACATTGTTTCCGGCTTGAATATCGGGTCTTCTGGATCAGTCAGCTTAACACCGATTTATTTCATTTGCACCACAATTAAAACAAGAAAAGAATGAAGACATCATCTTGTGATGCTGTTTGAGGTTAAAGGTAGAGTCTGCGATTTTTGCAGAAGTTTCCCCAAGTCCCTTTTTGAATAACGGCGCCTGCGCAAGACCGTCTTACCTGCTCTCCTGCTCTTCAGGGGGATTGTGTGAAAAAAATCTTCCAAATCCGCTCTGTTCTTATTTCTTTCTACTGAAGCCTTCTTCTCATAAACTTGTATGTGGTTTGCTTCTTGTGACACTCAGCCATGTTCAAGGTATACAGTGAGAGCAGTGGAGCTACGATGAACGGCTAACACCGGAGCTTGCCGCTAAGCTAACTGCTAAGCTAACCAGATACATAAACACTAGTTATGTGCAAGCGCAGCCAGCAAGAGGAAACAAACAAAGAACATACACACATATTGGCATTATGTGAGCGCGTCAGAATGATTGGCATGTAGGAAAACCAGTAGATAAGGTGACACCCCCAGAACTTGAGGGACAGAGGAGGTTGCGAGCAGGAACAAAACGCAAACCAATCCCTGCCCTGATTGGTTAGCGTTTTTACAGGGCTGCAGCTCTCACAGAGATTGAATTTTTAACCTACTTTTTTTGAATACATAATGTATTAACTACTTTCAGGACGGAAAGACAATTTTACCCAGTATAACAAAAGGTCTCTGTAAACAGGATTAGCACCTATAGCTTTAAGAGTAAGATTTTCACAGAAAAACATAACAAAAATGTAAGAAACATAACAGAAAAAGCCTAAGATACTATTCATCCATTCTTATATAAGATCTCCTATTCTTTTTTACATAACTAAAGCTTGACTTCTTTTATTGTTGAGGTCATCTGTAACTCTAATATATATTGTCTCTCAGATGTAGGTCAGTTCACTTGGTAAAGTTTCTTTAGAGCTTTGACTTTGCTGGGAAAAAAAACAGTGAAGTCTGGCTGCAGGCTGTTCTTCACACAAAGGTCAGAAGTCTCAAAAAGCTTTATACTTTCAGATTTCAGTACCAGGCAGTAGTGTTCAACTAAAAGTGGGAACATTTAGCAGTGAAATTTTTATTGCCGTCACACAAAATACAGTGTGGACTCACTTCTTTTCTGTGAGTAATTGATTTATTTCATTTAAACATTTGGTGATAACAGTCAGCTGGAGATAATTTATGAATTGCAGGCATGTTCTAATAGCAGCTAGATTCACAGCACACCAAGGATGATGGAACAATAGAGGTTTTATCAGCTGAATAAATTGCAACTGACAAGTATAATTTATATTTTTTGTGTGCATTTATCAAGCTATTTCAGAGGCAGTTTAGATCCTAATAAGGTTCATTTTCTCGAAGCATGCATATGCACACACAAACAATAATTTGCGTAAGCAACATACATCTTCATTAGTGTCTAGTCATTTCTCTCTTCTTCTCTGCGTCTTTGTTTTCCCTCATGAATGGTAAAAATCTCTCGGTATCAAGGCTCTTATTTAGAGTCATTAGGTCACATTTAGACATAATGACTGGGAGATGCTCAGAGGATTGTTTAGTGAAAATTACTGTTAATCACACTTGCACTTGATTAATCTCACAAAGGGACAGTCGCAAGAGACAGAGGTAACAAAAAACAAAAATGACAAATACGACTCCATTTCAGTTTTATTGCATTAAGTGAAATTTATGGCGAAAATGTTTCCTGACTGATGTTGGGTTTGAAGGCAGATAGTTTGTCTGTGGATATGTTTTTCTGAATGATTTACTGAGATGTTGGGGGAAACAAAAACCTCTCTGACTATCATAATATACTGGAGTTGAGGAACAAGGCACCTAAATTAACAGAATTTATGATGATTGTGAATGAGAAACGTTTATTTCTACAATGTCTCTGCCATTTTCTTAACCAGATTTTTCACTACAGAAATTGACATTCGTCAACTCAGTATATAATAGTAGTACATAAAATACTTATACATCCCACTGATAAAAGACTAGATGGTGTAATATTCTGTTCTGGTTTATGTTTAAGGTATTTTGCCGTCCTTCCTTAGATTCTCTGGTTGCTTTGAGTTTTGTCTTGTCTAGGTTCTTGTTTACTGTTAGTTTATCCTGTTTTGTCATCAGTTTTAGTCTTAGCTTTATTTTCTGTTTTAGGTTTGTACTTCAGGGTTGTTTTGTTCTTTATTAGATCATGTGTAGTTTGTTTCTGTCCACTTGTCTTGTCAGCTTTTGAGATTTGTCTGATCTGTTGTTTTGAGCCTCAGCACTGATGTCTGGTCTAATTACTTACTCTGCACACCTGCCTAACTCCACCCCTGCTGCAATCACCTCTCACCGGTTTCACCTGCGTCCACCTCCATATAAACTGTTGAGACCAGACATCAGTGCCAGGTTGTCTTGTTGAGTGTAGGTGAGTCTCCTCCTGCAAATTTCTGTATGTTGGTTTGCTTTTGGATTTTTGACCCCCTGTTTCTCCAGAAACCTGAGCCATTCAGTCCTGCCTGTTCCTGCCTTGTCTGCCCTGCTCGTCTGTCTATTTTTATACCGTCTTTTGGTTCGACGGTCTCTTTTGGATTTTTCCCTGTTTGTTTTTGATTTTGTTATTAAAGAACCTTTCCTTTGAACAAACCTCTGCTGGTCTGGCTGAATTCTGGGTCCGCTGCCTCTGTTCATTACAGATGGAACTACTTTGCTGTTTATTTCAATTTTATTTTGCTCTCTGGGGAATAAGGCTTTCTTTTACATTGGACAATTGCATTAAAAATCAGCCAGAGCATGGAAGGTTCCTACTGAATCTTTTGACACATCTTCTGGGTGTGCCATGCTTAGACACACATTATGCACTAGGGCTGGAACAGAGCACTTGGTTGGGGGAAACACACACATCTCCAAATTGCACATAGGCTGACACTTGGGCAAAAGAAATAGGTTGCTTTTCTGTAACTCAAAAGCAAAATGTACAAAATGCATTCGACAAAATACATTTTGAACTACTTAATGATTCCTAAGCGTTTGCTAATAAATGTAATAACGACAGTTTTTCACATTTCCCAGTTACTTTCATAAATGTCTCTTTCTTGAGGTTTAAGTGATAGACAAACAAAAGTGGAAGGAAAAGGATATATTGTTTTGAGAGTTACTTACATATAACTACCTGTAAAGTGGGATGTGTATTTGAATTCAGCCCAGCTGAGCCACTTGGTAGATCCACCTGTGCTGCAATTACAGCTGTGAGTTATTACTGTGAATGCAGTAGGCATTCACAGTTCTTGAGATCCTGTTTCTCTTTATTCTTTATTCTTCTTATTATTATTATTATTACTGTGAATGCAGTAGGCATTCACAGTTCTTGAGATCCTGTTTCTCTTTATTACTGTGAATGCAGTAGGCATTCACAGTTCTTGAGATCCTGTTTCTCTTTATTCTTTATTCTTCTTCTTCTTCTTCTTCTTCTTCTTCTTAGTGTTTATTCTTCCTAATGCGTTTTTACTGTTTAAAGTTTGATTCGCTTCTCCTCCTACAATTTTTCTCCGATTTCAACCATTCAACTTTTAAACTATTCAGCTTCTTCTGGAATCGATGGCTATATCTTTTTGTAGTTTTAACTCTTCAACTTTTTAAAATATTCAGCTTTTTCTGCAAATTTTCAGCTTTTTTTCTCCCATAGGAAATGAATGTAATTCACTGAAATTCTGCTCATTTCAGCTGCTTTTTGACAGCTTACTGCTTCAGCCTACTTTCAGCTAGAAACGCCATTCAACTTTTAAAATGTAGTGATATCTTTCAGCTATTATGGTATATTTCAGCTTTTTCATATCTTTTACCATTTTCATATAGTACCTCCTTAAAATAATTTTGGCTTTTCAAGAAATTCAGCAAATAACATGCGTTGCTATGGTCGTCAAGGAGGCAGTTATAGAGTGCGCACTCTAGAAATTCAACAAATTCTTCTTCTCCGAACAACTTCTTCTCAGTCACTCAATTTTCAACCTATCCACATAAATTATACATCAAAACGTAGGAATTTTTGTCTGGATTCAGGAAATGTAACCCTCATTGCTGTAGCATTTATAGATTTTTCGCAAATCACCTCAGAGCGACACAAACCCGAAACCTCCCCCATTCATTTCCTATGGAGCGGTTTTGAAAAATGACGCCTGAAAATTGAAAACATCACACGTTTTCGCATCGTCGCTACTCCGAAACCGTTTCATGTACAAGCATGAGACTTTCACACATGAATGTCCCGACCCTTCTGGCACTCATAAAAAAGGAATTGTTTGGATAACTGTTACGGTTTTACCGCAGGAACAATTTGTTCGGGAGTAGCGAATGTGCAAATTCCTGAAAACGCTTTTCAGCTGCATTTTCCCACATCATCCACTTTTTTACATCGTCGCTGTGCCTACACCGATTTTTGTACAAACATGAAAATGGGCACCATAGTCCTCAAAAGCCTGCTGATACTCATAGTGAAAGAATTATTTTGATATCTCTTATACTTTTTCAGCTACAGCGAGTTGTTCGGGACCGTTTTTAGAGGATTTCTGAAAGTCCATAAAAATCACCTTTATATCATAATTTTTCACGCCTTTATTAAACTTTTTCCAGCAAAAACCGATAGCCTGTCTTCTTCCCCTATCCGTTACGAAATAAACGCAGAAAAAATTACGTCTCTACCATTTACGGATCAGGAGATATGGAGCGTTGTTCGGGGCAAAGTTCTCCATTATAATCCAATGGGACTTATTGTGAGCAAAGTCTCTGCACTTCGGTAGACTGGCCTGCAGCAGAGGTGTGAGTGAGTTTCCATGACGACGGAACTCTGAGGGCCAGAGGGAGAAGCTCCATTGGGATACAATGGCAACTTTCGACGCCCGCTGCAGCGGCTGTGATTAATGTAGGAATCTGAAATTCGCACAGTCACTTCCTCTTAACATTTTTAAATTTTCAAGTGACTTTCAGCCATGTGTCACTTTTCTGTCCCATTTTGGATTTCACATGCTTTCCTATTGGGCCTTTGCTTCCAACAGGATCTGGCATGATGCCCTGACACGACATAATTGGCCAATACAGCACCACCCACATGTGGGAAATGGCGCTACTGACCATTTTGGTCAAATGTTGAGTTCTGGGCCCAGATGTGGTGAGGCTGAGTTGCTAAAGGAGGCCAATCTGACTCATGACCTTTGGTGACCTTTGGTGACATTAAGTATTGGCACCCTTTTTGAGGCACTTCCCAGTACAGGATTTGGACCAAACTGACAGAGTACACTCACCTGGTGATACTGAACACAACCCTGTTAGCGGCTAACTGTTAGCATGTTGCTAACCGGAAGTAGCTCTAGGAAGGTCCTACAAACTTCTGCTTTACAGAGTCTTTACCTCCTTTATACAGAATGCTCCACTATAAATTTGGGCCACGTCACGTAAAGCATCTCCAAGCTAGGAGGTGTCAAACATCCAATGCTTTTCAATGGGGGCGAAACCCCTTATACTCCCTAGAAATGCAGGCCCACATATGGCTACAGTATATTCAAGTTTGAAATTCTACTTCTGCTTTGTTAAATGATTCAGTGTTTAGAATGAGTTATGAAATGTTTGGTGCCTTACCCTCAGTTTTTTCTTCTTCTAATCATTCAGCTATTGTTCTTTCATGTTCAAATTCTTCAACTCTTTCAAATTCTTCAACTTTTTCAACTTCTTCAACTTTTTCAACTTCTTCAATGCTTTTCAGCTATTTTTTCTCTTCTTCAAAGATCTTCTGCATCTTTTGCTCAATCATTCAGCTATCTGCATTCACAGTGCATTTTCGCAGGAAATGCAAATTTTTCTAGTTCTTTATTCTTCTTCTTCTTCTTCTTCTTCTTAGTGTTTATTCTTCCTAATGCGTTTTTACTGTTTAAAGTTTGATTCGCTTCTCCTCCTACAATTTTTCTCCGATTTCAACCATTCAACTTTTAAACTATTCAGCTTCTTCTGGAATCGATGGCTATATCTTTTTGTAGTTTTAACTCTTCAACTTTTTAAAATATTCAGCTTTTTCTGCAAATTTTCAGCTTTTTTTCTCCCATAGGAAATGAATGTAATTCACTGAAATTCTGCTCATTTCAGCTGCTTTTTGACAGCTTACTGCTTCAGCCTACTTTCAGCTAGAAACGCCATTCAACTTTTAAAATGTAGTGATATCTTTCAGCTATTATGGTATATTTCAGCTTTTTCATATCTTTTACCATTTTCATATAGTACCTCCTTAAAATAATTTTGGCTTTTCAAGAAATTCAGCAAATAACATGCGTTGCTATGGTCGTCAAGGAGGCAGTTATAGAGTGCGCACTCTAGAAATTCAACAAATTCTTCTTCTCCGAACAACTTCTTCTCAGTCACTCAATTTTCAACCTATCCACATAAATTATACATCAAAACGTAGGAATTTTTGTCTGGATTCAGGAAATGTAACCCTCATTGCTGTAGCATTTATAGATTTTTCGCAAATCACCTCAGAGCGACACAAACCCGAAACCTCCCCCATTCATTTCCTATGGAGCGGTTTTGAAAAATGACGCCTGAAAATTGAAAACATCACACGTTTTCGCATCGTCGCTACTCCGAAACCGTTTCATGTACAAGCATGAGACTTTCACACATGAATGTCCCGACCCTTCTGGCACTCATAAAAAAGGAATTGTTTGGATAACTGTTACGGTTTTACCGCAGGAACAATTTGTTCGGGAGTAGCGAATGTGCAAATTCCTGAAAACGCTTTTCAGCTGCATTTTCCCACATCATCCACTTTTTTACATCGTCGCTGTGCCTACACCGATTTTTGTACAAACATGAAAATGGGCACCATAGTCCTCAAAAGCCTGCTGATACTCATAGTGAAAGAATTATTTTGATATCTCTTATACTTTTTCAGCTACAGCGATTTGTTCGGGACCGTTTTTAGAGGATTTCTGAAAGTCCATAAAAATCACCTTTATATCATAATTTTTCACGCCTTTATTAAACTTTTTCCAGCAAAAACCGATAGCCTGTCTTCTTCCCCTATCCGTTACGAAATAAACGCAGAAAAAATTACGTCTCTACCATTTACGGATCAGGAGATATGGAGCGTTGTTCGGGGCAAAGTTCTCCATTAAAATCCAATGGGACTTATTGTGAGCAAAGTCTCTGCACTTCGGTAGACTGGCCTGCAGCAGAGGTGTGAGTGAGTTTCCATGACGACGGAACTCTGAGGGCCAGAGGGAGAAGCTCCATTGGGATACAATGGCAACTTTCGACGCCCGCTGCAGCGGCTGTGATTAATGTAGGAATCTGAAATTCGCACAGTCACTTCCTCTTAACATTTTTAAATTTTCAAGTGACTTTCAGCCATGTGTCACTTTTCTGTCCCATTTTGGATTTCACATGCTTTCCTATTGGGCCTTTGCTTCCAACAGGATCTGGCATGATGCCCTGACACGACATAATTGGCCAATACAGCACCACCCACATGTGGGAAATGGCGCTACTGACCATTTTGGTCAAATGTTGAGTTCTGGGCCCAGATGTGGTGAGGCTGAGTTGCTAAAGGAGGCCAATCTGACTCATGACCTTTGGTGACCTTTGGTGACATTAAGTATTGGCACCCTTTTTGAGGCACTTCCCAGTACAGGATTTGGACCAAACTGACAGAGTACACTCACCTGGTGATACTGAACACAACCCTGTTAGCGGCTAACTGTTAGCATGTTGCTAACCGGAAGTAGCTCTAGGAAGGTCCTACAAACTTCTGCTTTACAGAGTCTTTACCTCCTTTATACAGAATGCTCCACTATAAATTTGGGCCACGTCACGTAAAGCATCTCCAAGCTAGGAGGTGTCAAACATCCAATGCTTTTCAATGGGGGCGAAACCCCTTATACTCCCTAGAAATGCAGGCCCACATATGGCTACAGTATATTCAAGTTTGAAATTCTACTTCTGCTTTGTTAAATGATTCAGTGTTTAGAATGAGTTATGAAATGTTTGGTGCCTTACCCTCAGTTTTTTCTTCTTCTAATCATTCAGCTATTGTTCTTTCATGTTCAAATTCTTCAACTCTTTCAAATTCTTCAACTTTTTCAACTTCTTCAACTTTTTCAACTTCTTCAATGCTTTTCAGCTATTTTTTCTCTTCTTCAAAGATCTTCTGCATCTTTTGCTCAATCATTCAGCTATCTGCATTCACAGTGCATTTTCGCAGGAAATGCAAATTTTTCTAGTTACTGTGAATGCAGTAGGCATTCACAGTTCTTGAGATCCTGTTTCTCTTTATTCTTTATTCTTCTTATTATTACTGTGAATGCAGTAGGCATTCACAGTTCTTGAGATCCTGTTTCTCTTTATTCTTTATTCTTCTTATTATTACTGTGAATGCAGTAGGCATTCACAGTTCTTGAGATCCTGTTTCTCTTTATTCTTTATTCTTCTTATTATTACTGTGAATGCAGTAGGCATTCACAGTTCTTGAGATCCTCTTTCGCGTTTTTACTGTTTAAAGTTTGATTCGCTTCTCCTCCTACAATTTTTCTCCGATTTCAACCATTCAACTTTTAAACTATTCAGCTTCTTCTGGAATCGATGGCTATATCTTTTTGTACTTTTAACTCTTCAACTTTTTAAAATATTCAGCTTTTTCTGCAAATTTTCAGCTTTTTTTCTCCCATAGGAAATGAATGTAATTCACTAAAATTCCGCTCATTTCAGCTGCTTTTTGACAGCTTACTGCTTCAGCCTACTTTCAGCTAGAAACGCCATTCAACTTTTAAAATGTAGTGATATCTTTCAGCTATTATGGTCTATTTCAGCTTTTTCATATCTTTTACCATTTTCATATAGTACCTCCTTAAAATAATTTTGGCTTTTCAAGAAATTCAGCAAATAACATGCGTTGCTATGGTCGTCAAGGAGGCAGTTATAGAGTGCGCACTCTAGAAATTCAACAAATTCTTCTTCTCCGAACAACTTCTTCTCAGTCGCTCAATCTTCAACCTATCCACATAAATTATACATCAAAACGTAGGAATTTTTGTCTGGATTCAGGAAATGTAACCCTCATTGCTGTAGCATTTATAGATTTTTCGCAAATCACCTCAGAGCGACACAAACCCGAAACCTCCCCCATTCATTTCCTATGGAGCGGTTTTGAAAAATGACGCCTGAAAATTGGAAACATCACACGTTTTCGCATCGTCGCTACTCCGAAACCGTTTCATGTACAAGCATGAGACTTTCACACATGAATGTCCCGACCCTTCTGGCACTCATAAAAAAGGAATTGTTTGGATAACTGTTACGGTTTTACCGCAGAAAAAATTTGTTCGGGAGTAGCGAATGTGCAAATTCCTGAAAACGCTTTTCAGCTGCATTTTCCCACATCATCCACTTTTTTACATCGTCGCTGTGCCTACACCGATTTTTGTACAAACATGAAAATGGGCACCATAGTCCTCAAAAGCCTGCTGATACTCACAGTGAAAGAATTATTTTGATATCTCTTATACTTTTTCAGCTACAGCGATTTGTTCGGGACCGTTTTTAGAGGATTTCTGAAAGTCCATAAAAATCACCTTTATATCATAATTTTTCACGCCTTTATTAAACTTTTTCCAGCAAAAACCGATAGCCTGTCTTCTTCCCCTATCCGTTACGAAATAAACGCAGAAAAAATGACGTCTCTACCATTTACGGATCAGGAGATATGGAGCGTTGTTCGGGGCAAAGTTCTCCATTATAATCCAATGGGACTTATTGTGAGCAAAGTCTCTGCACTTCGGTAGACTGGCCTGCAGCAGAGGTGTGAGTGAGTTTCCATGACGACGGAACTCTGAGGGCCAGAGGGAGAAGCTCCATTGGGATACAATGGCAACTTTCGACGCCCGCTGCAGCGGCTGTGATTAATGTAGGAATCTGAAATTCGCACAGTCACTTCCTCTTAACATTTTTAAATTTTCAAGTGACTTTCAGCCATGTGTCACTTTTCTGTCCCATTTTGGATTTCACATGCTTTCCTATTGGGCCTTTGCTTCCAACAGGATCTGGCATGATGCCCAGACACGACATAATTGGCCAATACAGCACCACCCACATGTGGGAAATGGCGCTACTGACCATTTTGGTCAAATGTTGAGTTCTTGGCCCAGATGTGGTGAGGCTGAGTTGCTAAAGGAGGCCAATCTGACTCATGACCTTTGGTGACCTTTGGTGACATTAAGTATTGGCACCCTTTTTGAGGCACTTCCCAGTACAGGATTTGGACCAAACTGACAGAGTACACTCACCTGGTGATACTGAACACAACCCTGTTAGCGGCTAACTGTTAGCATGTTGCTAACCGGAAGTAGCTCTAGGAAGGTCCTACAAACTTCTGCTTTACAGAGTCTTTACCTCCTTTATACAGAATGCTCCACTATAAATTTGGGCCACGTCACGTAAAGCATCTCCAAGCTAGGAGGTGTCAAACATCCAATGCTTTTCAATGGGGGCGAAACCCCTTATACTCCCTAGAAATGCAGGCCCACATATGGCTACAGTATATTCAAGTTTGAAATTCTACTTCTGCTTTGTTAAATGATTCAGTGTTTAGAATGAGTTAGGAAATGTTTGGTGCCTTACCCTCAGTTTTTTCTTCTTCTAATCATTCAGCTATTGTTCTTTCATGTTCAAATTCTTCAACTCTTTCAAATTCTTCAACTTTTTCAACTTCTTCAACTCTTTCAACTTCTTCAATGCTTTTCAGCTATTTTTTCTCTTCTTCAAAGATCTTCTGCATCTTTTGCTCAATCATTCAGCTATCTGCATTCACAGTGCATTTTCGCAGGAAATGCAAATTTTTCTAGTTACTGTGAATGCAGTAGGCATTCACAGTTCTTGAGATCCTGTTTCTCTTTATTACTGTGAATGCAGTAGGCATTCACAGTTCTTGAGATCCTGTTTCTCTTTATTCTTTATTCTTCTTATTATTACTGTGAATGCAGTAGGCATTCACAGTTCTTGAGATCCTCTTTCGCGTTTTTACTGTTTAAAGTTTGATTCGCTTCTCCTCCTACAGTTTTTCTCCGATTTCAACCATTCAACTTTTAAACTATTCAGCTTCTTCTGGAATCGATGGCTATATCTTTTTGTACTTATACCTTTTCAACTTTTTAAAATATTCAGCTTTTTCTGCAAATTTTCAGCTTTTTTTTCTCCCATAGGAAATGAATGTAATTCACTAAAATTCCGCTCATTTCAGCTGCTTTTTGACAGCTTACTGCTTTAGCCTACTTTCAGCTAGAAACGCCATTCAACTTTTAAAATGTAGTGATATCTTTCAGCTATTATGGTATATTTCAGCTTTTTCATATCTTTTACCATTTTCATATAGTACCTCCTTAAAATAATGTTGGCTTTTCAAGAAATTCTGCAAATAACATGCGTTGCTATGGTCGTCAAGGAGGCAGTTATAGAGTGCGCACTCTAGAAATTCAACAAATTCTTCTTCTCCGAACAACTTCTTCTCACTCGCTCAATTTTCAACCTATCCACATAAATTATACATCAAAATGTAGGAATTTTTGTCTGGATTCAGGAAATAGAACCCTCATTGGTGTAGCATTTATAGATTTTTCGCATATCACCTCAGAGCGACACAAACCTGAAACCTCCCCCATTCATTTCCTATGGAGCGGTTTTGAAAAATGACGTCTGAAAATCCAAAACATCACACGTTTTCGCATCGTCGCTACTCCTAAACCGTTTGTGATTATTTTCAAGTGATTATCAGGCATGTGTGACTTTTCTGTCACTTTTTGGATTTCACATGCTTTCCTATTGGGCCTTTGCGTCCAACAGGACCTGGCATGATGCCCAGAGACAACCCAATTGGCCAATACAGCACCACCCACCTGTGGGAAATGGCGCTACACACCATTTTGGTCAAATGTTGAGTTCTGGGCCCAGATTTGGTGAGGCTGAGTTGCTAAAGAAGGCCAATATGACCCATGACCTTTGGTGACCTTTGGTGACATTAAGTATTGGCACCCTTTTTGAGACACTTCCCAGTACAGGATTTGGACCAAACTAACAGGGTACCATCACACGGTGATACTGAACACAACCCTGTTAGCGGCTAACGGTTAGCATGTTGCTAACCGGAAGTAGCTCTAGGAAGGTCCTACAAACTTCTGCTTTACAGAGTCTGTACCTCCTTTATACAGAATGCTCCACAATAAATTTGGGCCTTGTCGCGTAAAGCATCTCCAAGTTAGGAGGTGTCAAACATCCAATGCTTTTCAATGGGGGCGAAATCCCTTATACTCCTAGAAAAGCAGGCCCACATATGGCTACAGTATATTCAAGTTTGAAATTCTACTTCTGCTTTGTTAAACGATTCAGTGTTTAAAATGAGTTAGGAAATGTTTGGTGCCATTCCCTCAGTTTTTTCTTCTTCTAATCATTCAGCTATTGTTCTTTCATGTTCAAATTCTTAAACTTTTTCAACTTCTTCAATGCTTTTCAGCTATTTTTTTCTCTTCTTCAAAGATCTTCTGCATCTTTTGCTCAATCATTCAGCTTACTGCATTCACAGTGCATTTTCGCAGGAAATGCAAATTTTTCTAGTTACTGTGAATGCAGTAGGCATTCACAGTTATTGAGATCCTCTTTCGCGTTTTTACTGTTTAAAGTTTGATTCGCTTCTCCTCCTACAATTTTTCTCCGATTTCAACCATTCAACTTTTAAACTATTCAGCTTCTTCTGGAATCAATGGCTATATCTTTTTGTACTTATACCTTTTCAACTTTTTAAAATATTCAGCTTTTTCTGCAAATGTTCAGCTTTTTTTTCTCCCATAGGAAATGAATGTAATTCACTAAAATTCCGCTCATTTCAGCTGCTTTTTGACAGCTTACTGCTTCAGCCTACTTTCAGCTAGAAACGCCATTCAACTTTTAAAATGTAGTGATATCTTTCAGCTATTATGGTATATTTCAGCTTTTTCATATCTTTTACCATTTTCATATAGTACCTCCTTAAAATAATTTTGGCTTTTCAAGAAATTCAGCAAATAACATGCGTTGCTATGGTCGTCAAGGAGGCAGTTATAGAGTGCACACTCTAGAAATTCAACAAATTCTTCTTCTCCAAACAACTTCTTCTCACTCGCTCAATGTTCAACCTATCCACATAAATTATACATCAAAACGTAGGAATTTTTGTCTGGATTCAAGAAATGTAACCCTCATTGGTGTAGCATTTATAGATTTTTCGCAAATCACCTCAGAGCGACACAAACCCGAAACCTCCCCCATTCATTTCCTATGGAGCGGTTTTGAAAAATGACGTCTGAAAATCCAAAACATCTCACGTTTTCGCATCGTCGCTACTCCTAAACCGTTTGATGTACAGGCATGAGACTTTCACACATGAATGTCCCAACCCTTCTGGCACTCACAAAAAAGGAATTTTTTGGATAACTGTTACAGTTTTGCTGCAGGAACAATTTGTTCGGGAGTAGCGAATGTGCAAAATCCTGAAAATGCTTTAGAGCTGCATTTTTCCACATGATCCACTTTTTTACATCGTTGCTGTGCCTACACCGATTTTTGTACAAACATAAAAATGAGCAACATAGTCCTCAAAAGCCTGGTGATACTCACAGTGAAATAATTATTTTGATATCTCTTATACTTTTTCAGCTAGAGCGATTTTTTTCGGGACCGTTTCTAGAGGATTTTTGAAATTCCTTAAAAATCCCCTTTATATCATAATTTTTTACACCTTTATTAAAATATGTCCAGCAAAAACCGATAGCAAGTCTTCTTCCCCTATCCGTTAAGAAATAAACGCAGAAAAATTTACGTCTCTACCATTTACGGATCAGGAGATATGAAGTGTTGTGCGAGGCAATGTTCTCCATTATAATCCTATTGGACATAGTCTGAGCAAAGTGTCTGCACTTCAGTAGAATGGCAAGCTGCAGGTGTGACTGAGTTTCCATGACGACGGAACTCTGCTGGCCAGAGGTTACTAGGTCAGGGACAGGTTCCATTCGGATAGAATGGCAACTTTCCACGACCACTGCAGTGGCTGTGATGAATGTAGGAATCTGAAATTCGCACAGTCACTTCCTCTTAACATTTTTCAATTTTCAAGTGATTATGAGGCATGTGTGACTTTTCTGTCACTTTTTAGATTTCACATGCTTTCCTATTGGGCCTTTGCTTCCAACAGGACCTGGCATGATGCCCAGAGACGACCCAATTGGCCAATACAGCACCACCCACCTGTGGGAAATGGCGCTACACACCATTTTGGTCAAATGTTGAGTGAGGCTGAGTTACTAAAGGAGGCCAATCTGACCCATGACCTTTGGTGACCTTTGGTGACATTAAGTATTGGCACCCTTTTTGAGGCACTTCCCAGTACAGGATTTGGACCAAACTAACAGAGTACCATCACACGGTGATACTGAACACAACCCTGTTAGCATCTAACGGTTAGCATGTTGCTAACCGGAAGTAGCCCTAGGAAGCTCGTACAAACTTCTGCTTCACAGAGTCTGTACCTCCTTTATACAGAATGCTCCACAATAAATTTGGGCCTCATCGCGTAAAGCATCTCCAAGTTAGGAGGTGTCAAACATCCAATGCTTTTCAATGGGGGCAAAACCCCGTATACTCCTAGAAATGCAGGCTCACATATGGCTACAGTATATTCAAGTTTGAAATTCTACTTCTGCTTTGTTAAACGATTCAGTGTTTAGAATGAGTTAGGAAATGTTTGGTGCCATTCCCTCAGTTTTTTCTTCTTCTAATCATTCAGCTATTGTTCTTTCATGTTCAAATTCTTCAACTTTTTCAACTTCTTCAATGCTTTTCAGCTATTTTTTCTCTTCTTCAAAGATCTTCTGCATCTTTTGCTCAATCATTCAGCTTACTGCATTCACAGTGCATTTTCACAGGAAATGCAAATTTTTCTAGTTATTATTATTATAGGATATTCTTCCAAATGCGTTTTTACTGTTTAAAGTTTGATTCGCTTCTCCTCCTACAATTTTTCTCCGATTTCAACCATTCAACTTTTAAACTATTCAGCTTCTTCTGGAATCGATGGCTATATCTTTTTGTACTTTTAACTCTTCAACTTTTTAAAATATTCAGCTTTTTCTGCAAATTTTCAGCTTTTTTTCTCCCATAGGAAATGAATGTAATTCACTAAAATTCCGCTCATTTCAGCTGCTTTTTGACAGCTTACTGCTTCAGCCTACTTTCAGCTAGAAACGCCATTCAACTTTTAAAATGTAGTGATATCTTTCAGCTATTATGGTCTATTTCAGCTTTTTCATATCTTTTACCATTTTCATATAGTACCTCCTTAAAATAATTTTGGCTTTTCAAGAAATTCAGCAAATAACATGCGTTGCTATGGTCGTCAAGGAGGCAGTTATAGAGTGCGCACTCTAGAAATTCAACAAATTCTTCTTCTCCGAACAACTTCTTCTCAGTCGCTCAATTTTCAACCTATCCACATAAATTATACATCAAAACGTAGGAATTTTTGTCTGGATTCAGGAAATGTAACCCTCATTGCTGTAGCATTTATAGATTTTTCGCAAATCACCTCAGAGCGACACAAACCCGAAACCTCCCCCATTCATTTCCTATGGAGCGGTTTTGAAAAATGACGTCTGAAAATCCAAAACATCACACGTTTTCGCATCGTCGCTACTCCGAAACCGTTTCATGTACAAGCATGAGACTTTCACACATGAATGTCCCGACCCTTCTGGCACTCATAAAAAAGGAATTGTTTGGATAACTGTTACGGTTTTACCGCAGGAACAATTTGTTCGGGAGTAGCGAATGTGCAAATTCCTGAAAACGCTTTTCAGCTGCATTTTCCCACATCATCCACTTTTTTACATCGTCGCTGTGCCTACACCGATGTTTGTACAAACATGAAAATGGGCACCATAGTCCTCAAAAGCCTGCTGATACTCATAGTGAAAGAATTATTTTGATATCTCTTATACTTTTTCAGCTACAGCGATTTGTTCGGGACCGTTTTTAGAGGATTTTGGAAAGTCCATAAAAATCACCTTTATATCATAATTTTTCACGCCTTTATTAAACTTTTTCCAGCAAAAACCGATAGCCTGTCTTCTTCCCCTATCCGTTACGAAATAAACGCAGAAAAAATTACGTCTCTACCATTTACGGATCAGGAGATATGGAGCGTTGTTCGGGGCAAAGTTCTCCATTATAATCCAATGGGACTTATTGTGAGCAAAGTCTCTGCACTTCGGTAGACTGGCCTGCAGCAGAGGTGTGAGTGAGTTTCCATGACGACGGAACTCTGAGGGCCAGAGGGAGAAGCTCCATTGGGATACAATGGCAACTTTCGACGCCCGCTGCAGCGGCTGTGATTAATGTAGGAATCTGAAATTCGCACAGTCACTTCCTCTTAACATTTTTAAATTTTCAAGTGACTTTCAGCCATGTGTCACTTTTCTGTCCCATTTTGGATTTCACATGCTTTCCTATTGGGCCTTTGCTTCCAACAGGATCTGGCATGATGCCCAGACACGACATAATTGGCCAATACAGCACCACCCACATGTGGGAAATGGCGCTACTGACCATTTTGGTCAAATGTGTAGTTCTGGGCCCAGATGTGGTGAGGCTGAGTTGCTAAAGGAGGCCAATCTGACTCATGACCTTTGGTGACCTTTGGTGACATTAAGTATTGGCACCCTTTTTGAGGCACTTCCCAGTACAGGATTTGGACCAAACTGACAGAGTACACTCACCTGGTGATACTGAACACAACCCTGTTAGCGGCTAACTGTTAGCATGTTGCTAACCGGAAGTAGCTCTAGGAAGGTCCTACAAACTTCTGCTTTACAGAGTCTTTACCTCCTTTATACAGAATGCTCCACTATAAATTTGGGCCACGTCACGTAAAGCATCTCCAAGCTAGGAGGTGTCAAACATCTAATGCTTTTCAATGGGGGCGAAACCCCTTATACTCCCTAGAAATGCAGGCCCACATATGGCTACAGTATATTCAAGTTTGAAATTCTACTTCTGCTTTGTTAAATGATTCAGTGTTTAGAATGAGTTAGGAAATGTTTGGTGCCTTACCCTCAGTTTTTTCTTCTTCTAATCATTCAGCTATTGTTCTTTCATGTTCAAATTCTTCAACTCTTTCAAATTCTTCAACTTTTTCAACTTCTTCAATGCTTTTCAGCTATTTTTTCTCTTCTTCAAAGATCTTCTGCATCTTTTGCTCAATCATTCAGCTATCTGCATTCACAGTGCATTTTCGCAGGAAATGCAAATTTTTCTAGTTACTGTGAATGCAGTAGGCATTCACAGTTCTTGAGATCCTGTTTCTCTTTATTCTTTATTCTTCTTATTATTACTGTGAATGCAGTAGGCATTCACAGTTCTTGAGATCCTGTTTCTCTTTATTCTTTATTCTTCTTATTATTACTGTGAATGCAGTAGGCATTCACAGTTCTTGAGATCCTCTTTCGCCTTTTTTACTGTTTAAAATTTGATTCGCTTCTCCTCCTACAGTTTTTCTCCGATTTCAACCATTCAACTTTTAAACTATTCAGCTTCTTCTGGAATCGATGGCTATATCTTTTTGTACTTATATCTTTTCAACTTTTTAAAATATTCAGCTTTTCCTGCAAATTTTCAGCTTTTATTTCTCCCATAGGAAATTAATGTAATTCACTAAAATTCCGCTAATTTCAGCTGCTTTTTGACAGCTTACTGCTTCAGCCTACTTTTAGCTAGAAACGCCATTCAACTTTTAAAATGTAGTGATATCTTTCAGCTATTATGGTGTATTTCAGCTTTTTCATATCTTTTACCATTTTCATATAGTACATCCTTAAAATAATTTTGGCTTTTCAAGAAATTCAGCAAATAACATGCGTTGCCATGGTCGTCAAGGAGGCAGTTATAGAGTGCACACTCTAGAAATTCAACAAATTCTTCTTCTCCGAACAACTTCTTCTCACTCGCTCAATTTTCAACCTATCCACATAAATTATACATCAAAACATGGGAATTTTTGTCTGGATTCAGGAAATGTAACCCTCATTGGTGTAGCATTTATAGATTTTTCGCAAATCACCTTAGAGCGACACAAACCCGAAACCTCCCCCTTTCATTTCCGATGGAACGGTTTTGAAAAATGACGTCTGAAAATCCAAAACATCACACGTTTTCGCATTATCGCTACTCCTAAACCGTTTGATGTACAGGCATGAGACTTTCACACATGAATGTCCCAACCCTTCTGGCACTCACAAAAAAGGAATTTTTTGGATAACTGTTACGGTTTTGCCGCAGGAACAATTTGTTCAGGAGTAGCGAATGTGTAAAATCCTGAAAATGCTTTAGAGCTGCATTTTTCCACATGATCCACTTTTTTACATTGTCGCTGTGCCTACACCGATTTTTGTACAAACATAAAAATGAGCAACATAGTCCTCAAAAGCCTGCTGATACTCACAGTGAAATAATTATTTTGATATCTCTTATACTTTTTCAGCTAGAGCGATTTGTTCGGGACCGTTTTTAGAGGATTTTTGAAATTCCTTAAAAATCCCCTTTATATCATAATTTTTTACGCCTTTATTAAAATATTTCCAGCAAAAACCGATAGCAAGTCTTCTTCCCCTATCCGTTAAGAAATAAACGCAGAAAAAATTACGTCTCTACCATTTACGGATCAGGAGATATGAAGTGTTGTGCGAGGCAATGTTCTCCATTATAATCCTATTGGACATAGTCTGAGCAAAGTGTCTGCACTTCAGTAGAATGGCAAGCTGCAGGTGTGAGTTTCCATGACGACGGAACTCTGCTGGCCAGAGGTTACTAGGTCAGGGACAGGCTCCATTCGGATAGAATGGCAACTTTCCACGCCCACTGCAGTGGCTGTGATGAATGTAGGAATCTGAAATTCTCACAGTCACTTCCTCTTAACATTTTTAAATTTTCAAGTGATTATGAGGCATGTGTGACTTTTCTGTCACTTTTTGGATTTCACATGCTTTCCTATTGGGCCTTTGCTTCCAACAGGACCTGGCATGATGCCCAGAGACGACCCAATTGGCCAATACAGCACCACCCACCTGTGGGAAATGGCGCTACACACCATTTTGGTCAAATGTTGAGTTCTGGGCCCAGATTTGGTGTGGCTGAGTTGCTAAAGGAGGCCAATCTGACCCATGACCTTTGGTGACCTTTGGTGACATTAAGTATTGGCACCCTTTTTGAGGCACTTCCCAGTACAGGATTTGGGCCAAACTAACAGAGTACCATCACACGGTGATACTGAACACAACCCTGTTAGTGGCTAACGGTTAGCATGTTGCTAACCGGAAGTAGCTCTAGGAAGGTCCTACAAACGTCTGCTTTACAGAGTCTGTACCTCCTTTATACAGAATGCTCCATAATAAATTTGGGCCTTGTCGCGTAAAGCATCTCCAAGTTAGGAGGTGTCAAACATCCAATGCTTTTCAATGGGGGCGAAACCCCTTGTACTCCTAGAAATGCAGGCCCACATATGGCTACAGTATATTCAAGTTTGAAATTCTACTTCTGCTTTGTTAAACGATTCAGTGTTTAGAATGAGTTAGGAAATGTTTGGTGCCATTCCCTCAGTTTTTTCTTCTTCTAATCATTCAGCTATTGTTCTTTCATGTTCAAATTCTTCAACTCTTTCAAATTCTTCAACTTTTTCAACTTCTTCAACTTTTTCAACGTCTTCAATGCTTTTCAGCTATTTTTTCTCTTCTTCAAAGATCTTCTGCATCTTTTGCTCAATCATTCAGCTTACTGCATTCACAGTGCATTTTCGCAGGAAATGCAATTTTTTCTAGTTATTATTATTACTGTGAATGCAGTAGGCATTCACAGTTCTTGAGATCCTGTTTCTCTTTATTCTTTATTCTTCTTCTTCTTCTTCTTCTTCTTCTTCTTAGTGTTTATTCTTCCTAATGCGTTTTTACTGTTTAAAGTTTGATTCGCTTCTCCTCCTACAATTTTTCTCCGATTTCAACCATTCAACTTTTAAACTATTCAGCTTCTTCTGGAATCGATGGCTATATCTTTTTGTAGTTTTAACTCTTCAACTTTTTAAAATATTCAGCTTTTTCTGCAAATTTTCAGCTTTTTTTCTCCCATAGGAAATGAATGTAATTCACTGAAATTCTGCTCATTTCAGCTGCTTTTTGACAGCTTACTGCTTCAGCCTACTTTCAGCTAGAAACGCCATTCAACTTTTAAAATGTAGTGATATCTTTCAGCTATTATGGTATATTTCAGCTTTTTCATATCTTTTACCATTTTCATATAGTACCTCCTTAAAATAATTTTGGCTTTTCAAGAAATTCAGCAAATAACATGCGTTGCTATGGTCGTCAAGGAGGCAGTTATAGAGTGCGCACTCTAGAAATTCAACAAATTCTTCTTCTCCGAACAACTTCTTCTCAGTCACTCAATTTTCAACCTATCCACATAAATTATACATCAAAACGTAGGAATTTTTGTCTGGATTCAGGAAATGTAACCCTCATTGCTGTAGCATTTATAGATTTTTCGCAAATCACCTCAGAGCGACACAAACCCGAAACCTCCCCCATTCATTTCCTATGGAGCGGTTTTGAAAAATGACGCCTGAAAATTGAAAACATCACACGTTTTCGCATCGTCGCTACTCCGAAACCGTTTCATGTACAAGCATGAGACTTTCACACATGAATGTCCCGACCCTTCTGGCACTCATAAAAAAGGAATTGTTTGGATAACTGTTACGGTTTTACCGCAGGAACAATTTGTTCGGGAGTAGCGAATGTGCAAATTCCTGAAAACGCTTTTCAGCTGCATTTTCCCACATCATCCACTTTTTTACATCGTCGCTGTGCCTACACCGATTTTTGTACAAACATGAAAATGGGCACCATAGTCCTCAAAAGCCTGCTGATACTCATAGTGAAAGAATTATTTTGATATCTCTTATACTTTTTCAGCTACAGCGATTTGTTCGGGACCGTTTTTAGAGGATTTCTGAAAGTCCATAAAAATTACCTTTATATCATAATTTTTCACGCCTTTATTAAACTTTTTCCAGCAAAAACCGATAGCCTGTCTTCTTCCCCTATCCGTTACGAAATAAACGCAGAAAAAATTACGTCTCTACCATTTACGGATCAGGAGATATGGAGCGTTGTTCGGGGCAAAGTTCTCCATTATAATCCAATGGGACTTATTGTGAGCAAAGTCTCTGCACTTCGGTAGACTGGCCCGCTGCAGGTGTGAGTGAGTTTCCATGACGACGGAACTCTGAGGGCCAGAGGGAGAAGCTCCATTGGGATACAATGGCAACTTTCGACGCCCGCTGCAGCGGCTGTGATTAATGTAGGAATCTGAAATTCGCACAGTCACTTCCTCTTAACATTTTTAAATTTTCAAGTGACTTTCAGCCATGTGTCACTTTTCTGTCCCATTTTGGATTTCACATGCTTTCCTATTGGGCCTTTGCTTCCAACAGGATCTGGCATGATGCCCAGACACGACATAATTGGCCAATACAGCACCACCCACATGTGGGAAATGGCGCTACTGACCATTTTGGTCAAATGTTGAGTTCTGGGCCCAGATGTGGTGAGGCTGAGTTGCTAAAGGAGGCCAATCTGACTTATGACCTTTGGTGACCTTTGGTGACATTAAGTATTGGCACCCTTTTTGAGGCACTTCCCAGTACAGGATTTGGACCAAACTGACAGAGTACACTCACCTGGTGATACTGAACACAACCCTGTTAGCGGCTAACGGTTAGCATGTTGCTAATTGGAAGTAGCTCTAGGAAGCTCGGACAAACTTCTGCTTTACAGAGTCTTTACCTCCTTTATACAGAATGCTCCACTATAAATTTGGGCCACGTCACGTAAAGCATCTCCAAGCTAGGAGGTGTCAAACATCCAATGCTTTTCAATGGGGGCGAAACCCCTTATACTCCCTAGAAATGCAGGCCCACATATGGCTACAGTATATTCAAGTTTGAAATTCTACTTCTGCTTTGTTAAATGATTCAGTGTTTAGAATGAGTTAGGAAATGTTTGGTGCCTTACCCTCAGTTTTTTCTTCTTCTAATCATTCAGCTATGGTTCTTTCATGTTCAAATTCTTCAACTCTTTCAAATTCTTCAACTTTTTCAACTTCTTCAACTTTTTCAACTTCTTCAATGCTTTTCAGCTATTTTTTCTCTTCTTCAAAGATCTTCTGCATCTTTTGCTCAATCATTCAGCTATCTGCATTCACAGTGCATTTTCGCAGGAAATGCAAATTTTTCTAGTTACTGTGAATGCAGTAGGCATTCACAGTTCTTGAGATCCTGTTTCTCTTTATTACTGTGAATGCAGTAGGCATTCACAGTTCTTGAGATCCTGTTTCTCTTTATTCTTTATTCTTCTTCTTCTTCTTCTTCTTCTTCTTCTTAGTGTTTATTCTTCCTAATGCGTTTTTACTGTTTAAAGTTTGATTCGCTTCTCCTCCTACAATTTTTCTCCGATTTCAACCATTCAACTTTTAAACTATTCAGCTTCTTCTGGAATCGATGGCTATATCTTTTTGTAGTTTTAACTCTTCAACTTTTTAAAATATTCAGCTTTTTCTGCAAATTTTCAGCTTTTTTTCTCCCATAGGAAATGAATGTAATTCACTGAAATTCTGCTCATTTCAGCTGCTTTTTGACAGCTTACTGCTTCAGCCTACTTTCAGCTAGAAACGCCATTCAACTTTTAAAATGTAGTGATATCTTTCAGCTATTATGGTATATTTCAGCTTTTTCATATCTTTTACCATTTTCATATAGTACCTCCTTAAAATAATTTTGGCTTTTCAAGAAATTCAGCAAATAACATGCGTTGCTATGGTCGTCAAGGAGGCAGTTATAGAGTGCGCACTCTAGAAATTCAACAAATTCTTCTTCTCCGAACAACTTCTTCTCAGTCACTCAATTTTCAACCTATCCACATAAATTATACATCAAAACGTAGGAATTTTTGTCTGGATTCAGGAAATGTAACCCTCATTGCTGTAGCATTTATAGATTTTTCGCAAATCACCTCAGAGCGACACAAACCCGAAACCTCCCCCATTCATTTCCTATGGAGCGGTTTTGAAAAATGACGCCTGAAAATTGAAAACATCACACGTTTTCGCATCGTCGCTACTCTGAAACCGTTTCATGTACAAGCATGAGACTTTCACACATGAATGTCCTGACCCTTCTGGCACTCATAAAAAAGGAATTGTTTGGATAACTGTTACGGTTTTACCGCAGGAACAATTTGTTCGGGAGTAGCGAATGTGCAAATTCCTGAAAACGCTTTTCAGCTGCATTTTCCCACATCATCCACTTTTTTACATCGTCGCTGTGCCTACACCGATTTTTGTACAAACATGAAAATGGGCACCATAGTCCTCAAAAGCCTGCTGATACTCATAGTGAAAGAATTATTTTGATATCTCTTATACTTTTTCAGCTACAGCGATTTGTTCGGGACCGTTTTTAGAGGATTTCTGAAAGTCCATAAAAATTACCTTTATATCATAATTTTTCACGCCTTTATTAAACTTTTTCCAGCAAAAACCGATAGCCTGTCTTCTTCCCCTATCCGTTACGAAATAAACGCAGAAAAAATTACGTCTCTACCATTTACGGATCAGGAGATATGGAGCGTTGTTCGGGGCAAAGTTCTCCATTATAATCCAATGGGACTTATTGTGAGCAAAGTCTCTGCACTTCGGTAGACTGGCCCGCTGCAGGTGTGAGTGAGTTTCCATGACGACGGAACTCTGAGGGCCAGAGGGAGAAGCTCCATTGGGATACAATGGCAACTTTCGACGCCCGCTGCAGCGGCTGTGATTAATGTAGGAATCTGAAATTCGCACAGTCACTTCCTCTTAACATTTTTAAATTTTCAAGTGACTTTCAGCCATGTGTCACTTTTCTGTCCCATTTTGGATTTCACATGCTTTCCTATTGGGCCTTTGCTTCCAACAGGATCTGGCATGATGCCCAGACACGACATAATTGGCCAATACAGCACCACCCACATGTGGGAAATGGCGCTACTGACCATTTTGGTCAAATGTTGAGTTCTGGGCCCAGATGTGGTGAGGCTGAGTTGCTAAAGGAGGCCAATCTGACTTATGACCTTTGGTGACCTTTGGTGACATTAAGTATTGGCACCCTTTTTGAGGCACTTCCCAGTACAGGATTTGGACCAAACTGACAGAGTACACTCACCTGGTGATACTGAACACAACCCTGTTAGCAGCTAACTGTTAGCATGTTGCTAACCGGAAGTAGCTCTAGGAAGGTCCTACAAACTTCTGCTTTACAGAGTCTTTACCTCCTTTATACAGAATGCTCCACTATAAATTTGGGCCACGTCACGTAAAGCATCTCCAAGCTAGGAGGTGTCAAACATCCAATGCTTTTCAATGGGGGCGAAACCCCTTATACTCCCTAGAAATGCAGGCCCACATATGGCTACAGTATATTCAAGTTTGAAATTCTACTTCTGCTTTGTTAAATGATTCAGTGTTTAGAATGAGTTAGGAAATGTTTGGTGCCTTACCCTCAGTTTTTTCTTCTTCTAATCATTCAGCTATTGTTCTTTCATGTTCAAATTCTTCAACTCTTTCAAATTCTTCAACTTTTTCAACTTCTTCAACTTTTTCAACCTCTTCAATGCTTTTCAGCTATTTTTTCTCTTCTTCAAAGATCTTCTGCATCTTTTGCTCAATCATTCAGCTATCTGCATTCACAGTGCATTTTCGCAGGAAATGCAAATTTTTCTAGTTACTGTGAATGCAGTAGGCATTCACAGTTCTTGAGATCCTGTTTCTCTTTATTCTTTATTCTTCTTATTATTATTATAGGATATTCTTCCAAATGCGTTTTTACTGTTTAAAGTTTGATTCGCTTCTCCTCCTACAATTTTTCTCCGATTTCAACCATTCAACTTTTAAACTATTCAGCTTCTTCTGGAATCGATGGCTATATCTTTTTGTACTTTTAACTCTTCAACTTTTTAAAATATTCAGCTTTTTCTGCAAATTTTCAGCTTTTTTTCTCCCATAGGAAATGAATGTAATTCACTAAAATTCCGCTCATTTAGGCTGCTTTTTGACAGCTTACTGCTTCAGCCTACTTTCAGCTAGAAACGCCATTCAACTTTTAAAATGTAGTGATATCTTTCAGCTATTATGGTCTATTTCAGCTTTTTCATATCTTTTACCATTTTCATATAGTACCTCCTTAAAATAATTTTGGCTTTTCAAGAAATTCAGCAAATAACATGCGTTGCTATGGTCGTCAAGGAGGCAGTTATAGAGTGCGCACTCTAGAAATTCAACAAATTCTTCTTCTCCGAACAACTTCTTCTCAGTCGCTCAATTTTCAACCTATCCACATAAATTATACATCAAAACGTAGGTATTTTTGTCTGGATTCAGGAAATGTAACCCTCATTGCTGTAGCATTTATAGATTTTTCGCAAATCACCTCAGAGCGACACAAACCCGAAACCTCCCCCATTCATTTCCTATGGAGCGGTTTTGAAAAATGACGTCTGAAAATCCAAAACATCACACGTTTTCGCATCGTCGCTACTCCGAAACCGTTTCATGTACAAACATGAGACTTTCACACATGAATGTCCCGACCCTTCTGGCACTCATAAAAAAGGAATTGTTTGGATAACTGTTACGGTTTTACCGCAGGAACAATTTGTTCGGGAGTAGCGAATGTGCAAATTCCTGAAAACGCTTTTCAGCTGCATTTTCCCACATCATCCACTTTTTTACATCGTCGCTGTGCCTACACCGATGTTTGTACAAACATGAAAATGGGCACCATAGTCCTCAAAAGCCTGCTGATACTCATAGTGAAAGAATTATTTTCATATCTCTTATACTTTTTCAGCTATAGCGATTTGTTCGGGACCGTTTTTAGAGGATTTCTGAAAGTCCATAAAAATCACCTTTATATCATAATTTTTCACGCCTTTATTAAACTTTTTCCAGCAAGAACCGATAGCCTGTCTTCTTCCCCTATCCGTTACGAAATAAACGCAGAAAAAATTACGTCTCTACCATTTACGGATCAGGAGATATGGAGCGTTGTTCGGGGCAAAGTTCTCCATTATAATCCAATGGGACTTATTGTGAGCAAAGTCTCTGCACTTCGGTAGACTGGCCTGCAGCAGAGGTGTGAGTGAGTTTCCATGACGACGGAACTCTGAGGGCCAGAGGGAGAAGCTCCATTGGGATACAATGGCAACTTTCGACGCCCGCTGCAGCGGCTGTGATTAATGTAGGAATCTGAAATTCGCACAGTCACTTCCTCTTAACATTTTTAAATTTTCAAGTGACTTTCAGCCTTGTGTCACTTTTCTGTCCCATTTTGGATTTCACATGCTTTCCTATTGGGCCTTTGCTTCCAACAGGATCTGGCATGATGCCCAGACACGACATAATTGGCCAATACAGCACCACCCACATGTGGGAAATGGCGCTACTGACCATTTTGGTCAAATGTTGAGTTCTGGGCCCAGATGTGGTGAGGCTGAGTTGCTAAAGGAGGCCAATCTGACTCATGACCTTTGGTGACCTTTGGTGACATTAAGTATTGGCACCCTTTTTGAGGCACTTCCCAGTACAGGATTTGGACCAAACTGACAGAGTACACTCACCTGGTGATACTGAACACAACCCTGTTAGCGGCTAACTGTTAGCATGTTGCTAACCGGAAGTAGCTCTAGGAAGGTCTCACCAACTTCTGCTTCACAGAGTGTGTTCTTACTCTAGAGAGAAAGCTCCACAAGAAATTTGGGCTACGTCGCATAAAGCATCTCCAAGCTATGACGTGTCAAACATCCAATGCTTTTCAATGGGGGATCCAACCCCTTATGGTCCCAATACTGCATGCCCATATATGGCGCTACAGTATAGCTCAGATGGAAAGTGCAGAAAGAAAGCCTCAAAAAAGCCTCCAAATGGCCATTTTCAACGCTGTACTGTGTCGTCATGCTTTCACCTACGAACACCGTTTAACTTCCAGTTTGTAGACATATCTGTGAACCACTCAGAAGTGAAAACGGGATGGGGATATCTTTTATCGTCTCTTCACAGTTACTCCTCAAATCTCATGTCCAAAAATCAGCGAAATCATCGTTTATAATGAAAGTCAATGACGGAATTCTCAGACTCTTAGAGTGGCCCACTCTAGCGTTTTCAAAGATTTCAAAACTCCGAACAACTTCAGCCTACTCGCTCAATTTTCACTCTATGTAGACAAATTATACATCAAAACGTAGGTATTTTTGTCAGGATTCAGGAAATGTAACCCTCATTGGTGTAGCATTTATAGATTTTTCACAAATCACCTCAGACCGACACAAACCCGAAATCCTCCCCATTCATTTCCTATGGAGCGGTTTTGAAAAATGACGTCTGAAAATCCAAAACATCACACGTTTTCGCATCATCGCTACTCCTAAACCGTTTGATGTACAGGCATGAGACTTTCACACATGAATGTCCCAACCCTTCTGGCACTCACAAAAAAGGAATTTTGTGGATAACTGTTACGGTTTTGCCGCAGGAACAATTTGTTCGGGAGTAGCGAATTTGCAAAATCCTGAAGACGCTTTGGACCTCCATCACCCCAAATGATCCACTTTTTTACATCGTCGCTGTGCCTACACCGATTTTTGTACAAACATAAAAATGAGCAACATAGTCCTCAAAAGCCTGCTGATACTCACAGTGAAATAATTGTTTTGATATCTCTTATAATTTTTCAGCTAGAGCGATTTGTTCAGGACTGTTTTTAGAGAATTTTGCAAATTCCTTAAAAAAACCCTTTAGATCATAATTTTTTACGCCTTTATTAAACTTTTTCCAGCAAAAAACGATAGCTTTTCTTCTTCCCCTGTCCGTTACGAACTAAACGCAGAAAAAATTACGTCTCTACCATTTAGGGATCAGGAGATATGAAGCGTTGTTCGGGGCAAAGTTCTCCATTATAATCCAATGGGACTTATTGTGAGCAAAGTCTCTGCACTTCGGTAGACTGGCCTGCAGCAGAGGTGTGAGTGAGTTTCCATGACGACGGAACTCTGAGGGCCAGAGGGAGAGGATCAATTGAGATAGAATGGCAACTTTCGACGCTCACCGCAGTTGCTGTGATTAATGTAGGAATCTGAAATTCGCACAGTCACTTCCTCTTGACATTTTAAAATTTTCAAGTGACTTTCAGCTATGTGTCATTTTTCTATCCCATTTTGGATTTCACATGCTTTCCTATTGGGCCTTTGCTTCCAACAGGACCTGGCATGATGCCCAGACACGACCCAATTGGCCAATACAGCACCACCCACCTGTGGGAAATGGCGCTACTGACCATTTTGGTCAAATATTGAGTTCTGGGCCCAGATGTGGTGAGGCTGAGTTGCTAAAGGAGGCCAAACTGACCCATGAACTTTGGTGACGTTTGGCGACATTAAGTATTGGCACCCTTTTTGAGGCACTTCCCAGTACAGGATTTGGACCAAACTGACAGAGTACACTCACCTGGTGATACTGAACACAACCCTGTTAGCGGCTAACTGTTAGCATGTTGCTAACCCGAAGTAGCTCTAGGAAGGTCCTACAAACTTCTGCTTTACAGAGTCTTTACCTCCTTTATACAGAATGCTCCACTATAAATTTGGGCCACGTCACGTAAAGCATCTCCAAGCTAGGAGGTGTCAAACATCCAATGCTTTTCAATGGGGGCGAAACCCCTTATACTCCCTAGAAATGCAGGCCCACATATGGCTACAGTATATTCAAGTTTGAAATTCTACTTCTGCTTTGTTAATTGATTCAGTGTTTAGAATGAGTTAGGAAATGTTTGGTGACTTACCCTCAGTTTTTTCTTCTTCTAATCATTCAGCTATTGTTCTTTCATGTTCAAATTCTTCAACTCTTTCAAATTCTTCAACTTTTTCAACTTCTTCAACTTTTTCAACTTCTTCAATGCTTTTCAGCTATTTTTTCTCTTCTTCAAAGATCTTCTGCATCTTTTGCTCAATCATTCAGCTATCTGCATTCACAGTGCATTTTCGCAGGAAATGCAAATTTTTCTAGTTATAGGATATTCTTCCAAATGCGTTTTTACTGTTTAAAGTTTGATTCGCTTCTCCTCCTACAATTTTTCTCCGATTTCAACCATTCAACTTTTAAACTATTCAGCTTCTTCTGGAATCGATGGCTATATCTTTTTGTACTTTTAACTCTTCAACTTTTTAAAATATTCAGCTTTTTCTGCAAATTTTCAGCTTTTTTTCTCCCATAGGAAATGAATGTAATTCACTAAAATTCCGCTCATTTCAGCTGCTTTTTGAAAGCTTACTGCTTCAGCCTACTTTCAGCTAGAAACGCCATTCAACTTTTAAAATGTAGTGATATCTTTCAGCTATTATGGTCTATTTCAGCTTTTTCATATCTTTTACCATTTTCATATAGTACCTCCTTAAAATAATTTTGGCTTTTCAAGAAATTCAGCAAATAACATGCGTTGCTATGGTCGTCAAGGAGGCAGTTATAGAGTGCGCACTCTAGAAATTCAACAAATTCTTCTTCTCCGAACAACTTCTTCTCAGTCGCTCAATTTTCAACCTATCCACATAAATTATACATCAAAACGTAGGAATTTTTGTCTGGATTCAGGAAATGTAACCCTCATTACTGTAGCATTTATAGATTTTTCGCAAATCACCTCAGAGCGACACAAACCTGAAACCTCCCCCATTCATTTCCTATGGAGCGGTTTTGAAAAATGACGCCTGAAAATTGAAAACATCACACGTTTTCGCATCGTCGCTACTCCGAAACCGTTTCATGTACAAGCATGAGACTTTCACACATGAATGTCCCGACCCTTCTGGCACTCATAAAAAAGGAATTGTTTGGATAACTGTTACGGTTTTACCGCAGGAACAATTTGTTCGGGAGTAGCGAATGTGCAAATTCCTGAAAACGCTTTTCAGCTGCATTTTCCCACATCATCCACTTTTTTACATCGTCGCTGTGCCTACACCGATTTTTGTACAAACATGAAAATGGGCACCATAGTCCTCAAAAGCCTGCTGATACTCATAGTGAAAGAATTATTTTGATATCTCTTATACTTTTTCAGCTACAGCGATTTGTTCGGGACCGTTTTTTAGAGGATTTCTGAAAGTCCATAAAAATCACCTTTATATCATAATTTTTCACGCCTTTATTAAACTTTTTCCAGCAAAAACCGATAGCCTGTCTTCTTCCCCTATCCGTTACGAAATAAACGCAGAAAAGATTACGTCTCTACCATTTACGGATCAGGAGATATGGAGCGTTGTTCGGGGCAAAGTTCTCCATTATAATCCAATGGGACTTATTGTGAGCAAAGTCTCTGCACTTCGGTAGACTGGCCTGCAGCAGAGGTGTGAGTGAGTTTCCATGACGACGGAACTCTGAGGGCCAGAGGGAGAAGCTCCATTGGGATACAATGGCAACTTTCGACGCCCGCTGCAGCGGCTGTGATTAATGTAGGAATCTGAAATTCGCACAGTCACTTCCTCTTAACATTTTTAAATTTTCAAGTGACTTTCAGCCATGTGTCACTTTTCTGTCCCATTTTGGATTTCACATGCTTTCCTATTGGGCCTTTGCTTCCAACAGGATCTGGCATGATGCCCAGACACGACATAATTGGCCAATACAGCACCACCCACATGTGGGAAATGGCGCTACTGACCATTTTGGTCAAATGTTGAGTTCTGGGCCCAGATGTGGTGAGGCTGAGTTGCTAAAGGAGGCCAATCTGACTCATGACCTTTGGTGACCTTTGGTGACATTAAGTATTGGCACCCTTTTTGAGGCACTTCCCAGTACAGGATTTGGACCAAACTGACAGAGTACACTCATCTGGTGATACTGAACACAACCCTGTTAGCTGCTAACTGTTAGCATGTTGCTAACCGGAAGTAGCTCTAGGAAGGTCCTACAAACTTCTGCTTTACAGAGTCTTTACCTCCTTTATACAGAATGCTCCACTATAAATTTGGGCCACGTCACGTAAAGCATCTCCAAGCTAGGAGGTGTCAAACATCCAATGCTTTTCAATGGGGGCAAAACCCCTTATACTCCCTAGAAATGCAGGCCCACATATGGCTACAGTATATTCAAGTTTGAAATTCTACTTCTGCTTTGTTAAATGATTCAGTGTTTAGAATGAGTTAGGAAATGTTTGGTGCCTTACCTTCAGTTTTTTCTTCTTCTAATCATTCAGCTATTGTTCTTTCATGTTCAAATTCTTCAACTCTTTCAAATTCTTCAACTTTTTCAACTTCTTCAACTTTTTCAACTTCTTCAATGCTTTTCAGCTATTTTTTCTCTTCTTCAAAGATCTTCTGCATCTTTTGCTCAATCATTCAGCTATCTGCATTCACAGTGCATTTTCGCAGGAAATGCAAATTTTTCTAGTTACTGTGAATGCAGTAGGCATTCACAGTTCTTGAGATCCTGTTTCTCTTTATTCTTTATTCTTCTTCTTCTTCTTCTTCTTCTTCTTCTTAGTGTTTATTCTTCCTAATGCGTTTTTACTGTTTAAAGTTTGATTCGCTTCTCCTCCTACAATTTTTCTCCGATTTCAACCATTCAACTTTTAAACTATTCAGCTTCTTCTGGAATCGATGGCTATATCTTTTTGTAGTTTTAACTCTTCAACTTTTTAAAATATTCAGCTTTTTCTGCAAATTTTCAGCTTTTTTTCTCCCATAGGAAATGAATGTAATTCACTGAAATTCTGCTCATTTCAGCTGCTTTTTGACAGCTTACTGCTTCAGCCTACTTTCAGCTAGAAACGCCATTCAACTTTTAAAATGTAGTGATATCTTTCAGCTATTATGGTATATTTCAGCTTTTTCATATCTTTTACCATTTTCATATAGTACCTCCTTAAAATAATTTTGGCTTTTCAAGAAATTCAGCAAATAACATGCGTTGCTATGGTCGTCAAGGAGGCAGTTATAGAGTGCGCACTCTAGAAATTCAACAAATTCTTCTTCTCCGAACAACTTCTTCTCAGTCACTCAATTTTCAACCTATCCACATAAATTATACATCAAAACGTAGGAATTTTTGTCTGGATTCAGGAAATGTAACCCTCATTGCTGTAGCATTTATAGATTTTTCGCAAATCACCTCAGAGCGACACAAACCCGAAACCTCCCCCATTCATTTCCTATGGAGCGGTTTTGAAAAATGACGCCTGAAAATTGAAAACATCACACGTTTTCGCATCGTCGCTACTCCGAAACCGTTTCATGTACAAGCATGAGACTTTCACACATGAATGTCCCGACCCTTCTGGCACTCATAAAAAAGGAATTGTTTGGATAACTGTTACGGTTTTACCGCAGGAACAATTTGTTCGGGAGTAGCGAATGTGCAAATTCCTGAAAACGCTTTTCAGCTGCATTTTCCCACATCATCCACTTTTTTACATCGTCGCTGTGCCTACACCGATTTTTGTACCAACATGAAAATGGGCACCATAGTCCTCAAAAGCCTGCTGATACTCATAGTGAAAGAATTATTTTGATATCTCTTATACTTTTTCAGCTACAGCGATTTGTTCGGGACCGTTTTTAGAGGATTTCTGAAAGTCCATAAAAATAACCTTTATATCATAATTTTTCACGCCTTTATTAAACTTTTTCCAGCAAAAACCGATAGCCTGTCTTCTTCCCCTATCCGTTACGAAATAAACGCAGAAAAAATTACGTCTCTACCATTTACGGATCAGGAGATATGGAGCGTTGTTCGGGGCAAAGTTCTCCATTATAATCCAATGGGACTTATTGTGAGCAAAGTCTCTGCACTTCGGTAGACTGGCCTGCAGCAGAGGTGTGAGTGAGTTTCCATGACGACGGAACTCTGAGGGCCAGAGGGAGAAGCTCCATTGGGATACAATGGCAACTTTCGACGCCCGCTGCAGCGGCTGTGATTAATGTAGGAATCTGAAATTCGCACAGTCACTTCCTCTTAACATTTTTAAATTTTCAAGTGACTTTCAGCCATGTGTCACTTTTCTGTCCCATTTTGGATTTCACATGCTTTCCTATTGGGCCTTTGCTTCCAACAGGATCTGGCATGATGCCCAGACACGACATAATTGGCCAATACAGCACCACCCACATGTGGGAAATGGCGCTACTGACCATTTTGGTCAAATGTTGAGTTCTGGGCCCAGATGTGGTGAGGCTGAGTTGCTAAAGGAGGCCAATCTGACTCATGACCTTTGGTGACCTTTGGTGACATTAAGTATTGGCACCCTTTTTGAGGCACTTCCCAGTACAGGATTTGGACCAAACTGACAGAGTACACTCACCTGGTGATACTGAACACAACCCTGTTAGCGGCTAACTGTTAGCATGTTGCTAACCGGAAGTAGCTCTAGGAAGGTCCTACAAACTTCTGCTTTACAGAGTCTTTACCTCCTTTATACAGAATGCTCCACTATAAATTTGGGCCACGTCACGTAAAGCATCTCCAAGCTAGGAGGTGTCAAACATCCAATGCTTTTCAATGGGGGCGAAACCCCTTATACTCCCTAGAAATGCAGGCCCACATATGGCTACAGTATATTCAAGTTTGAAATTCTACTTCTGCTTTGTTAAATGATTCAGTGTTTAGAATGAGTTAGGAAATGTTTGGTGCCTTACCCTCAGTTTTTTCTTCTTCTAATCATTCAGCTATTGTTCTTTCATGTTCAAATTCTTCAACTCTTTCAAATTCTTCAACTTTTTCAACTTTTTCAACTTCTTCAATGCTTTTCAGCTATTTTTTCTCTTCTTCAAAGATCTTCTGCATATTTTGCTCAATCATTCAGCTATCTGCATTCACAGTGCATTTTCGCAGGAAATGCAAATTTTTCTAGTTACTGTGAATGCAGTAGGCATTCACAGTTCTTGAGATCCTGTTTCTCTTTATTCTTTATTCTTCTTCTTCTTCTTCTTCTTCTTCTTCTTAGTGTTTATTCTTCCTAATGCGTTTTTACTGTTTAAAGTTTGATTCGCTTCTCCTCCTACAATTTTTCTCCGATTTCAACCATTCAACTTTTAAACTATTCAGCTTCTTCTGGAATCGATGGCTATATCTTTTTGTAGTTTTAACTCTTCAACTTTTTAAAATATTCAGCTTTTTCTGCAAATTTTCAGCTTTTTTTCTCCCATAGGAAATGAATGTAATTCACTGAAATTCTGCTCATTTCAGCTGCTTTTTGACAGCTTACTGCTTCAGCCTACTTTCAGCTAGAAACGCCATTCAACTTTTAAAATGTAGTGATATCTTTCAGCTATTATGGTATATTTCAGCTTTTTCATATCTTTTACCATTTTCATATAGTACCTCCTTAAAATAATTTTGGCTTTTCAAGAAATTCAGCAAATAACATGCGTTGCTATGGTCGTCAAGGAGGCAGTTATAGAGTGCGCACTCTAGAAATTCAACAAATTCTTCTTCTCCGAACAACTTCTTCTCAGTCACTCAATTTTCAACCTATCCACATAAATTATACATCAAAACGTAGGAATTTTTGTCTGGATTCAGGAAATGTAACCCTCATTGCTGTAGCATTTATAGATTTTTCGCAAATCACCTCAGAGCGACACAAACCCGAAACCTCCCCCATTCATTTCCTATGGAGCGGTTTTGAAAAATGACGCCTGAAAATTGAAAACATCACACGTTTTCGCATCGTCGCTACTCTGAAACCGTTTCATGTACAAGCATGAGACTTTCACACATGAATGTCCCGACCCTTCTGGCACTCATAAAAAAGGAATTGTTTGGATAACTGTTACGGTTTTACCGCAGGAACAATTTGTTCGGGAGTAGCGAATGTGCAAATTCCTGAAAACGCTTTTCAGCTGCATTTTCCCACATCATCCACTTTTTTACATCGTCGCTGTGCCTACACCGATTTTTGTACAAACATGAAAATGGGCACCATAGTCCTCAAAAGCCTGCTGATACTCATAGTGAAAGAATTATTTTGATATCTCTTATACTTTTTCAGCTACAGCGATTTGTTCGGGACCGTTTTTAGAGGATTTCTGAAAGTCCATAAAAATTACCTTTATATCATAATTTTTCACGCCTTTATTAAACTTTTTCCAGCAAAAACCGATAGCCTGTCTTCTTCCCCTATCCGTTACGAAATAAACGCAGAAAAAATTACGTCTCTACCATTTACGGATCAGGAGATATGGAGCGTTGTTCGGGGCAAAGTTCTCCATTATAATCCAATGGGACTTATTGTGAGCAAAGTCTCTGCACTTCGGTAGACTGGCCCGCTGCAGGTGTGAGTGAGTTTCCATGACGACGGAACTCTGAGGGCCAGAGGGAGAAGCTCCATTGGGATACAATGGCAACTTTCGACGCCCGCTGCAGCGGCTGTGATTAATGTAGGAATCTGAAATTCGCACAGTCACTTCCTCTTAACATTTTTAAATTTTCAAGTGACTTTCAGCCATGTGTCACTTTTCTGTCCCATTTTGGATTTCACATGCTTTCCTATTGGGCCTTTGCTTCCAACAGGATCTGGCATGATGCCCAGACACGACATAATTGGCCAATACAGCACCACCCACATGTGGGAAATGGCGCTACTGACCATTTTGGTCAAATGTTGAGTTCTGGGCCCAGATGTGGTGAGGCTGAGTTGCTAAAGGAGGCCAATCTGACTTATGACCTTTGGTGACCTTTGGTGACATTAAGTATTGGCACCCTTTTTGAGGCACTTCCCAGTACAGGATTTGGACCAAACTGACAGAGTACACTCACCTGGTGATACTGAACACAACCCTGTTAGCGGCTAACGGTTAGCATGTTGCTAATTGGAAGTAGCTCTAGGAAGCTCGGACAAACTTCTGCTTTACAGAGTCTTTACCTCCTTTATACAGAATGCTCCACTATAAATTTGGGCCATGTCACGTAAAGCATCTCCAAGCTAGGAGGTGTCAAACATCCAATGCTTTTCAATGGGGGCGAAACCCCTTATACTCCCTAGAAATGCAGGCCCACATATGGCTACAGTATATTCAAGTTTGAAATTCTACTTCTGCTTTGTTAAATGATTCAGTGTTTAGAATGAGTTAGGAAATGTTTGGTGCCTTACCCTCAGTTTTTTCTTCTTCTAATCATTCAGCTATGGTTCTTTCATGTTCAAATTCTTCAACTCTTTCAAATTCTTCAACTTTTTCAACTTCTTCAACTTTTTCAACTTCTTCAATGCTTTTCAGCTATTTTTTCTCTTCTTCAAAGATCTTCTGCATCTTTTGCTCAATCATTCAGCTATCTGCATTCACAGTGCATTTTCGCAGGAAATGCAAATTTTTCTAGTTATTATTATTATAGGATATTCTTCCAAATGCGTTTTTACTGTTTAAAGTTTGATTCGCTTCTCCTCCTACAATTTTTCTCCGATTTCAACCATTCAACTTTTAAACTATTCAGCTTCTTCTGGAATCGATGGCTATATCTTTTTGTACTTTTAACTCTTCAACTTTTTAAAATATTCAGCTTTTTCTGCAAATTTTCAGCTTTTTTTCTCCCATAGGAAATGAATGTAATTCACTAAAATTCCGCTCATTTCAGCTGCTTTTTGACAGCTTACTGCTTCAGCCTACTTTCAGCTAGAAACGCCATTCAACTTTTAAAATGTAGTGATATCTTTCAGCTATTATGGTCTATTTCAGCTTTTTCATATCTTTTACCATTTTCATATAGTACCTCCTTAAAATAATTTTGGCTTTTCAAGAAATTCAGCAAATAACATGCGTTGCTATGGTCGTCAAGGAGGCAGTTATAGAGTGCGCACTCTAGAAATTCAACAAATTCTTCTTCTCCGAACAACTTCTTCTCAGTCGCTCAATTTTCAACCTATCCACATAAATTATACATCAAAACGTAGGAATTTTTGTCTGGATTCAGGAAATGTAACCCTCATTGCTGTAGCATTTATAGATTTTTCGCAAATCACCTCAGAGCGACACAAACCCGAAACCTCCCCCATTCATTTCCTATGGAGCGGTTTTGAAAAATGACGCCTGAAAATTGAAAACATCACACGTTTTCGCATCGTCGCTACTCCGAAACCGTTTCATGTACAAGCATGATACTTTCACACATGAATGTCCCGACCCTTCTGGCACTCATAAAAAAGGAATTGTTTGGATAACTGTTACGGTTTTACCGCAGGAACAATTTGTTCGGGAGTAGCGAATGTGCAAATTCCTGAAAACGCTTTTCAGCTGCATTTTCCCACATCATCCACTTTTTTACATCGTCGCTGTGCCTACACCGATTTTTGTACAAACATGAAAATGGGCACCATAGTCCTCAAAAGCCTGCTGATACTCATAGTGAAAGAATTATTTTGATATCTCTTATACTTTTTCAGCTACAGCGATTTGTTCGGGACCGTTTTTAGAGGATTTCTGAAAGTCCATAAAAATTCCCTTTATATCATAATTTTTCACGCCTTTATTAAACTTTTTCCAGCAAAAACCGATAGCCTGTCTTCTTCCCCTATCCGTTACAAAATAAACGCAGAAAAAATTACGTCTCTACCATTTACGGATCAGGAGATATGGAGCGTTGTTCGGGGCAAAGTTCTCCATTATAATCCAATGGGACTTATTGTGAGCAAAGTCTCTGCACTTCGGTAGACTGGCCTGCAGCAGAGGTGTGAGTGAGTTTCCATGACGACGGAACTCTGAGGGCCAGAGGGAGAAGCTCCATTGGGATACAATGGCAACTTTCGACGCCCGCTGCAGCGGCTGTGATTAATGTAGGAATCTGAAATTCGCACAGTCACTTCCTCTTAACATTTTTTAATTTTCAAGTGACTTTCAGCCATGTGTCACTTTTCTGTCCCATTTTGGATTTCACATGCTTTCCTATTGGGCCTTTGCTTCCAACAGGATCTGGCATGATACCCAGACACGACATAATTGGCCAATACAGCACCACCCACATGTGGGAAATGGCGCTACTGACCATTTTGGTCAAATGTTGAGTTCTGGGCCCAGATGTGGTGAGGCTGAGTTGCTAAAGGAGGCCAATCTGACTCATGACCTTTGGTGACCTTTGGTGACATTAAGTATTGGCACCCTTTTTGAGGCACTTCCCAGTACAGGATTTGGACCAAACTGACAGAGTACACTCACCTGGTGATACTGAACACAGCCCTGTTAGCGGCTAACTGTTAGCATGTTGCTAACCGGAAGTAGCTCTAGGAAGGTCCTACAAACTTTTGCTTTACAGAGTCTTTACCTCCTTTATACAGAATGCTCCACTATAAATTTGGGCCACTTCACGTAAAGCATCTCCAAGCTAGGAGGTGTCAAACATCCAATACTTTTCAATGGGGGCGAAACCCCTTATACTCCCTAGAAATGCAGGCCCACATATGGCTACAGTATATTCAAGTTTGAAATTCTACTTCTGCTTTGTTAAATGATTCAGTGTTTAGAATGAGTTAGGAAATGTTTGGTGCCTTACCCTCAGTTTTTTCTTCTTCTAATCATTCAGCTATTGTTCTTTCATGTTCAAATTCTTCAACTCTTTCAAATTCTTCAACTTTTTCAACTTCTTCAATGCTTTTCAGCTATTTTTTCTCTTCTTCAAAGATCTTCTGCATCTTTTGCTCAACTTCTTCAATGCTTTTCAGCTATTTTTTCTCTTCTTCAAAGATCTTCTGCACCTTTTGCTCAATCATTCAGCTATCTGCATTCACAGTGCATTTTCGCAGGAAATGCAAATTTTTCTAGTTCTTTATTCTTCTTCTTCTTAGTGTTTATTCTTCCAAATGCGTTTTTACTGTTTAAAGTTTGATTCGCTTCTCCTCCTACAATTTTTCTCCGATTTCAACCATTCAACTTTTAAACTATTCAGCTTCTTCTGGAATCGATGGCTATATCTTTTTGTACTTTTAACTCTTCAACTTTTTAAAATATTCAGCTTTTTCTGCAAATTTTCAGCTTTTTTTCTCCCATAGGAAATGAATGTAATTCACTAAAATTCCGCTCATTTCAGCTGCTTTTTGACAGCTTACTGCTTCAGCCTACTTTCAGCTAGAAACGCCATTCAACTTTTAAAATGTAGTGATAACTTTCAGCTATTATGGTCTATTTCAGCTTTTTCATATCTTTTACCATTTTCATATAGTACCTCCTTAAAATAATTTTGGCTTTTCAAGAAATTCAGCAAATAACATGCGTTGCTATGGTCGTCAAGGAGGCAGTTATAGAGTGCGCACTCTAGAAATTCAACAAATTCTTCTTCTCCGAACAACTTCTTCTCAGTCGCTCAATTTTCAACCTATCCACATAAATTATACATCAAAACGTAGGAATTTTTATCTGGATTCAGGAAATGTAACCCTCATTGCTGTAGCATTTATAGATTTTTCGCAAATCACCTCAGAGCGACACAAACCCGAAACCTCCCCCATTCATTTCCTATGGAGCGGTTTTGAAAAATGACGCCTGAAAATTGAAAACATCACACGTTTTCGCATCGTCGCTACTCCGAAACCGTTTCATGTACAAGCATGAGACTTTCACACATGAATGTCCCGACCCTTCTGGCACTCATAAAAAAGGAATTGTTTGGATAACCGTTACGGTTTTACCGCAGGAACAATTTGTTCGGGAGTAGCGAATGTGCAAATTCCTGAAAACGCTTTTCAGCTGCATTTTCCCACATCATCCACTTTTTTACATCGTCGCTGTGCCTACACCGATTTTTGTACAAACATGAAAATGGGCACCATAGTCCTCAAAAGCCTGCTGATACTCATAGTGAAAGAATTATTTTGATATCTCTTATACTTTTTCAGCTACAGCGATTTGTTCGGGACCGTTTTTAGAGGATTTCTGAAAGTCCATAAAAATCACCTTTATATCATAATTTTTCACGCCTTTATTAAACTTTTTCCAGCAAAAACCGATAGCCTGTCTTCTTCCCCTATCCGTTACGAAATAAACGCAGAAAAAATTACGTCTCTACCATTTACGGATCAGGAGATATGGAGCGTTGTTCGGGGCAAAGTTCTCCATTATAATCCAATGGGACTTATTGTGAGCAAAGTCTCTGCACTTCGGTAGACTGGCCCGCTGCAGGTGTGAGTGAGTTTCCATGACGACGGAACTCTGAGGGCCAGAGGGAGAAGCTCCATTGGGATACAATGGCAACTTTCGACGCCCGCTGCAGCGGCTGTGATTAATGTAGGAATATGATATTCGCACAGTCACTTCCTCTTAACATTTTTAAATTTTCAAGTGACTTTCAGCCATGTGTCACTTTTCTGTCCCATTTTGGATTTCACATGCTTTCCTATTGGGCCTTTGCTTCCAACAGGATCTGGCATGATGCCCAGACACGACATAATTGGCCAATACAGCACCACCCACATGTGGGAAATGGCGCTACTGACCATTTTGGTCAAATGTTGAGTTCTGGGCCCAGATGTGGTGAGGCTGAGTTGCTAAAGGAGGCCAATCTGACTCATGACCTTTGGTGACCTTTGGTGACATTAAGTATTGGCACCCTTTTTGAGGCACTTCCCAGTACAGGATTTGGACCAAACTGACAGAGTACACTCACCTGGTGATACTGAACACAACCCTGTTAGCGGCTAACTGTTAGCATGTTGCTAACCGGAAGTAGCTCTAGGAAGGTCCTACAAACTTCTGCTTTACAGAGTCTTTACCTCCTTTATACAGAATGCTCCACTATAAATTTGGGCCACGTCACGTAAAGCATCTCCAAGCTAGGAGGTGTCAAACATCCAATGCTTTTCAATGGGGGCGAAACCCCTTATACTCCCTAGAAATGCAGGCCCACATATGGCTACAGTATATTCAAGTTTGAAATTCTACTTCTGCTTTGTTAAATGATTCAGTGTTTAGAATGAGTTAGGAAATGTTTGGTGCCTTACCCTCAGTTTTTTCTTCTTCTAATCATTCAGCTATTGTTCTTTCATGTTCAAATTCTTCAACTCTTTCAAATTCTTCAACTTTTTCAACTTCTTCAATGCTTTTCAGCTATTTTTTCTCTTCTTCAAAGATCTTCTGCATCTTATGCTCAATCATTCAGCTATCTGCATTCACAGTGCATTTTCGCAGGAAATGCAAATTTTTCTAGTTACTGTGAATGCAGTAGGCATTCACAGTTCTTGAGATCCTGTTTCTCTTTATTCTTTATTCTTCTTATTATTACTGTGAATGCAGTAGGCATTCACAGTTCTTGAGATCCTCTTTCGCGTTTTTACTGTTTAAAGTTTGATTCGCTTCTCCTCCTACAATTTTTCTCCGATTTCAACCATTCAACTTTTAAACTATTCAGCTTCTTCTGGAATCGATGGCTATATCTTTTTGTACTTTTAACTCTTCAACTTTTTAAAATATTCAGCTTTTTCTGCAAATTTTCAGCTTTTTTTCTCCCATAGAAAATGAATGTAATTCACTAAAATTCCGCTCATTTCAGCTGCTTTTTGACAGCTTACTGCTTCAGCCTACTTTCAGCTAGAAACGTCATTCAACTTTTAAAATGTAGTGATATCTTTCAGCTATTATGGTATATTTCAGCTTTTTCATATCTTTTACCATTTTCATATAGTACCTGCTTAAAATAATTTTGGCTTTTCAAGAAATTCAGCAAATAACATGCGTTGCTATGGTCGTCAAGTGGCAGTTGGTAGAGTGCGCACTCTAGAAATTCAACTAATTCTTCTACTCCGAACAACTTCTTCTCAGTCGCTCAATTTTCAACCTATCCACATAAATTATACATCAAAACGTAGGAATTTTTGTCTGGATTCAGGAAATGTAACCCTCATTGGTGTAGCATTTATAGATTTTTCGCAAATCACCTCAGAGCGACACAAACCCGAAACCTCCCCCATTCATTTCCTATGGAGCGGTTTTGAAAAATGACGCCTGAAAATTGAAAACATCACACGTTTTCGCATCGTCGCTACTCCGAAACTGTTTCATGTACAAGCATGAGACTTTCACACATGAATGTCCCGACCCTTCTGGCACTCATAAAAAAGGATTTGTTTGGATAACTGTTACGGTTGTACCGCAGGAACAATTTGTTCGGGAGTAGCGAATGTGCAAATTCCTGAAAACGCTTTTCAGCTGCATTTTCCCACATCATCCACTTTTTTACATCGTCGCTGTGCCTACACCGATTTTTATACAAACATGAAAATGGGCACCATAGTCCTCAAAAGGCTGCTGATACTCATAGTGAAAGAATTATTTTGATATCTCTTATACTTTTTCAGCTACAGCGATTTGTTCGGGACCGTTTTTAGAGGATTTCTGAAAGTCCATAAAAATCACCTTTATATCATAATTTTTCACGCCTTTATTAAACTTTTTCCAGCAAAAACCGATAGCCTATCTTCTTCCCCTATCCGTTACGAAATAAACGCAGAAAAAATTACGTCTCTACCATTTACGGATCAGGAGATATGGAGCGTTGTTCGGGGCAAAGTTCTCCATTATAATCCAATGGGACTTATTGTGAGCAAAGTCTCTGCACTTCGGTAGACTGGCCTGCAGCAGAGGTGTGAGTGAGTTTCCATGACGACGGAACTCTGAGGGCCAGAGGGAGAAGCTCCATTGGGATACAATGGCAACTTTCGACGCCCGCTGCAGCGGCTGTGATTAATGTAGGAATCTGAAATTCGCACAGTCACTTCCTCTTGACATTTTAAAATTTTCAAGTGACTTTCAGCCATGTGTCACTTTTCTGTCCCATTTTGGATTTCACATGCTTTCCTATTGGGCCTTTGCTTCCAACAGGACCTGGCATGATGCCCAGACACGACATAATTGGCCAATACAGCACCACCCACATGTGGGAAATGGCGCTACTGACCATTTTGGTCAAATGTTGAGTTCTGGGCCCAGATGTGGTGAGGCTGAGTTGCTAAAGGAGGCCAATCTGACTCATGACCTTTGGTGACCTTTGGTGACATTAAGTATTGGCACCCTTTTTGAGGCACTTCCCAGTACAGGATTTGGACCAAACTGACAGAGTACACTCACCTGGTGATACTGAACACAACCCTGTTAGCGGCTAACTGTTAGCATGTTGCTAACAGGAAGTAGCTCTAGGAAGGTCTCACCAACTTCTGCTTTACAGAGTCTTTACCTCCTTTATACAGAATGCTCCACTATAAATTTGGGCCATGTCACGTAAAGCATCTCCAAGCTGGGAGGTGTCAAACATCCAATGCTTTTCAATGGGGGCAAAACCCCTTATACTCCCTAGAAATGCAGGCCCACATATGGCTACAGTATATTCAAGTTTGAAATTCTACTTCTGCTTTGTTAAATGATTCAGTGTTTAGAATGAGTTAGGAAATGTTTGGTGCCTTACCCTCAGTTCGTTCTTCTTCTAATCATTCAGCTATTGTTCTTTCATGTTCAAATTCTTCAACTCTTTCAAATTCTTCAACTTTTTCAACTTCTTCAACTTTTTCAACTTCTTCAATGCTTTTCAGTTATTTTTTCTCTTCTTCAAAGATCTTCTGCATCTTTTGCTCAATCATTCAGCTATCTGCATTCACAGTGCATTTTCGCAGGAAATGCAAATTTTTCTAGTTACTGTGAATGCAGTATGCATTCACAGTTCTTGAGATCCTGTTTCTCTTTATTACTGTGAATGCAGTAGGCATTCACAGTTCTTGAGATCCTGTTTCTCTTTATTCTTTATTCTTCTTCTTCTTCTTCTTCTTCTTCTTCTTAGTGTTTATTCTTCCTAATGCGTTTTTACTGTTTAAAGTTTGATTCGCTTCTCCTCCTACAATTTTTCTCCGATTTCAACCATTCAACTTTTAAACTATTCAGCTTCTTCTGGAATCGATGGCTATATCTTTTTGTAGTTTTAACTCTTCAACTTTTTAAAATATTCAGCTTTTTCTGCAAATTTTCAGCTTTTTTTCTCCCATAGGAAATGAATGTAATTCACTGAAATTCTGCTCATTTCAGCTGCTTTTTGACAGCTTACTGCTTCAGCCTACTTTCAGCTAGAAACGCCATTCAACTTTTAAAATGTAGTGATATCTTTCAGCTATTATGGTATATTTCAGCTTTTTCATATCTTTTACCATTTTCATATAGTACCTCCTTAAAATAATTTTGGCTTTTCAAGAAATTCAGCAAATAACATGCGTTGCTATGGTCGTCAAGGAGGCAGTTATAGAGTGCGCACTCTAGAAATTCAACAAATTCTTCTTCTCCGAACAACTTCTTCTCAGTCACTCAATTTTCAACCTATCCACATAAATTATACATCAAAACGTAGGAATTTTTGTCTGGATTCAGGAAATGTAACCCTCATTGCTGTAGCATTTATAGATTTTTCGCAAATCACCTCAGAGCGACACAAACCCGAAACCTCCCCCATTCATTTCCTATGGAGCGGTTTTGAAAAATGACGCCTGAAAATTGAAAACATCACACGTTTTCGCATCGTCGCTACTCCGAAACCGTTTCATGTACAAGCATGAGACTTTCACACATGAATGTCCCGACCCTTCTGGCACTCATAAAAAAGGAATTGTTTGGATAACTGTTACGGTTTTACCGCAGGAACAATTTGTTCGGGAGTAGCGAATGTGCAAATTCCTGAAAACGCTTTTCAGCTGCATTTTCCCACATCATCCACTTTTTTACATCGTCGCTGTGCCTACACCGATTTTTGTACAAACATGAAAATGGGCACCATAGTCCTCAAAAGCCTGCTGATACTCATAGTGAAAGAATTATTTTGATATCTCTTATACTTTTTCAGCTACAGCGATTTGTTCGGGACCGTTTTTAGAGGATTTCTGAAAGTCCATAAAAATTACCTTTATATCATAATTTTTCACGCCTTTATTAAACTTTTTCCAGCAAAAACCGATAGCCTGTCTTCTTCCCCTATCCGTTACGAAATAAACGCAGAAAAAATTACGTCTCTACCATTTACGGATCAGGAGATATGGAGCGTTGTTCGGGGCAAAGTTCTCCATTATAATCCAATGGGACTTATTGTGAGCAAAGTCTCTGCACTTCGGTAGACTGGCCCGCTGCAGGTGTGAGTGAGTTTCCATGACGACGGAACTCTGAGGGCCAGAGGGAGAAGCTCCATTGGGATACAATGGCAACTTTCGACGCCCGCTGCAGCGGCTGTGATTAATGTAGGAATCTGAAATTCGCACAGTCACTTCCTCTTAACATTTTTAAATTTTCAAGTGACTTTCAGCCATGTGTCACTTTTCTGTCCCATTTTGGATTTCACATGCTTTCCTATTGGGCCTTTGCTTCCAACAGGATCTGGCATGATGCCCAGACACGACATAATTGGCCAATACAGCACCACCCACATGTGGGAAATGGCGCTACTGACCATTTTGGTCAAATGTTGAGTTCTGGGCCCAGATGTGGTGAGGCTGAGTTGCTAAAGGAGGCCAATCTGACTTATGACCTTTGGTGACCTTTGGTGACATTAAGTATTGGCACCCTTTTTGAGGCACTTCCCAGTACAGGATTTGGACCAAACTGACAGAGTACACTCACCTGGTGATACTGAACACAACCCTGTTAGCGGCTAACGGTTAGCATGTTGCTAATTGGAAGTAGCTCTAGGAAGCTCGGACAAACTTCTGCTTTACAGAGTCTTTACCTCCTTTATACAGAATGCTCCACTATAAATTTGGGCCACGTCACGTAAAGCATCTCCAAGCTAGGAGGTGTCAAACATCCAATGCTTTTCAATAGGGGCGAAACCCCTTATACTCCCTAGAAATGCAGGCCCACATATGGCTACAGTATATTCAAGTTTGAAATTCTACTTCTGCTTTGTTAAATGATTCAGTGTTTAGAATGAGTTAGGAAATGTTTGGTGCCTTACCCTCAGTTTTTTCTTCTTCTAATCATTCAGCTATGGTTCTTTCATGTTCAAATTCTTCAACTCTTTCAAATTCTTCAACTTTTTCAACTTCTTCAACTTTTTCAACTTCTTCAATGCTTTTCAGCTATTTTTTCTCTTCTTCAAAGATCTTCTGCATCTTTTGCTCAATCATTCAGCTATCTGCATTCACAGTGCATTTTCGCAGGAAATGCAAATTTTTCTAGTTCTTTATTCTTCTTCTTCTTCTTCTTCTTCTTCTTCTTAGTGTTTATTCTTCCTAATGCGTTTTTACTGTTTAAAGTTTGATTCGCTTCTCCTCCTACAATTTTTCTCCGATTTCAACCATTCAACTTTTAAACTATTCAGCTTCTTCTGGAATCGATGGCTATATCTTTTTGTAGTTTTAACTCTTCAACTTTTTAAAATATTCAGCTTTTTCTGCAAATTTTCAGCTTTTTTTCTCCCATAGGAAATGAATGTAATTCACTGAAATTCTGCTCATTTCAGCTGCTTTTTGACAGCTTACTGCTTCAGCCTACTTTCAGCTAGAAACGCCATTCAACTTTTAAAATGTAGTGATATCTTTCAGCTATTATGGTATATTTCAGCTTTTTCATATCTTTTACCATTTTCATATAGTACCTCCTTAAAATAATTTTGGCTTTTCAAGAAATTCAGCAAATAACATGCGTTGCTATGGTCGTCAAGGAGGCAGTTATAGAGTGCGCACTCTAGAAATTCAACAAATTCTTCTTCTCCGAACAACTTCTTCTCAGTCGCTCTATTTTCAACCTATCCACATAAATTATACATCAAAACGTAGGAATTTTTGTCTGGATTCAGGAAATGTAACCCTCATTGCTGTAGCATTTATAGATTTTTCGCAAATCACCTCAGAGCGACACAAACCCGAAACCTCCCCCATTCATTTCCTATGGAGCGGTTTTGAAAAATGACGCCTGAAAATTGAAAACATCACACGTTTTCGCATCGTCGCTACTCCGAAACCGTTTCATGTACAAGCATGAGACTTTCACACATGAATGTCCCGACCCTTCTGGCACTCATAAAAAAGGAATTGTTTGGATAACTGTTACGGTTTTACCGCAGGAACAATTTGTTCGGGAGTAGCGAATGTGCAAATTCCTGAAAACGCTTTTCAGCTGCATTTTCCCACATCATCCACTTTTTTACATCGTCGCTGTGCCTACACCGATTTTTGTACAAACATGAAAATGGGCACCATAGTCCTCAAAAGCCTGCTGATACTCATAGTGAAAGAATTATTTTGATATCTCTTATACTTTTTCAGCTACAGCGATTTGTTCGGGACCGATTTTAGAGGATTTCTGAAAGTCCATAAAAATCACCTTTATATCATAATTTTTCACGCCTTTATTAAACTTTTTCCAGCAAAAACCGATAGCCTGTCTTCTTCCCCTATCCGTTACGAAATAAACGCAGAAAAAATTACGTCTCTACCATTTACGGATCAGGAGATATGGAGCGTTGTTCGGGGCAAAGTTCTCCATTATAATCCAATGGGACTTATTGTGAGCAAAGTCTCTGCACTTCGGTAGACTGGCCTGCAGCAGAGGTGTGAGTGAGTTTCCATGACGACGGAACTCTGAGGGCCAGAGGGAGAAGCTCCATTGGGATATAATGGCAACTTTCGACGCCCGCTGCAGCGGCTGTGATTAATGTAGGAATCTGAAATTCGCACAGTCACTTCCTCTTAACATTTTTAAATTTTCAAGTGACTTTCAGCCATGTGTCACTTTTCTGTCCCATTTTGGATTTCACATGCTTTCCTATTGGGCCTTTGCTTCCAACAGGATCTGGCATGATGCCCAGACACGACATAATTGGCCAATACAGCACCACCCACATGTGGGAAATGGCGCTACTGACCATTTTGGTCAAATGTTGAGTTCTGGGCCCAGATGTGGTGAGGCTGAGTTGCTAAAGGAGGCCAATCTGACTCATGACCTTTGGTGACCTTTGGTGACATTAAGTATTGGCACCCTTTTTGAGGCACTTCCCAGTACAGGATTTGGACCAAACTGACAGAGTACACTCACCTGGTGATACTGAACACAACCCTGTTAGCGGCTAACTGTTAGCATGTTGCTAACCGGAAGTAGCTCTAGGAAGGTCCTACAAACTTCTGCTTTACAGAGTCTTTACCTCCTTTATACAGAATGCTCCACTATAAATTTGGGCCACGTCACGTAAAGCATCTCCAAGCTAGGAGGTGTCAAACATCCAATGCTTTTCAATGGGGGCGAAACCCCTTATACTCCCTAGAAATGCAGGCCCACATATGGCTACAGTATATTCAAGTTTGAAATTCTACTTCTGCTTTGTTAAATGATTCAGTGTTTAGAATGAGTTAGGAAATGTTTGGTGCCTTACCCTCAGTTTTTTCTTCTTCTAATCATTCAGCTATTGTTCTTTCATGTTCAAATTCTTCAACTCTTTCAAATTCTTCAACTTTTTCAACTTCTTCAACTTTTTCAACTTCTTCAATGCTTTTCAGCTATTTTTTCTCTTCTTCAAAGATCTTCTGCATCTTTTGCTCAATCATTCAGCTATCTGCATTCACAGTGCATTTTCGCAGGAAATGCAAATTTTTCTAGTTACTGTGAATGCAGTAGGCATTCACAGTTCTTGAGATCCTGTTTCTCTTTATTCTTTATTACTGTGAATGCAGTATGCATTCACAGTTCTTGAGATCCTGTTTCTCTTTATTCTTTATTCTTCTTCTTCTTCTTCTTCTTCTTCTTCTTAGTGTTTATTCTTCCTAATGCGTTTTTACTGTTTAAAGTTTGATTCGCTTCTCCTCCTACAATTTTTCTCCGATTTCAACCATTCAACTTTTAAACTATTCAGCTTCTTCTGGAATCGATGGCTATATCTTTTTGTAGTTTTAACTCTTCAACTTTTTAAAATATTCAGCTTTTTCTGCAAATTTTCAGCTTTTTTTCTCCCATAGGAAATGAATGTAATTCACTGAAATTCTGCTCATTTCAGCTGCTTTTTGACAGCTTACTGCTTCAGCCTACTTTCAGCTAGAAACGCCATTCAACTTTTAAAATGTAGTGATATCTTTCAGCTATTATGGTATATTTCAGCTTTTTCATATCTTTTACCATTTTCATATAGTACCTCCTTAAAATAATTTTGGCTTTTCAAGAAATTCAGCAAATAACATGCGTTGCTATGGTCGTCAAGGAGGCAGTTATAGAGTGCGCACTCTAGAAATTCAACAAATTCTTCTTCTCCGAACAACTTCTTCTCAGTCGCTCTATTTTCAACCTATCCACATAAATTATACATCAAAACGTAGGAATTTTTGTCTGGATTCAGGAAATGTAACCCTCATTGCTGTAGCATTTATAGATTTTTCGCAAATCACCTCAGAGCGACACAAACCCGAAACCTCCCCCATTCATTTCCTATGGAGCGGTTTTGAAAAATGACGCCTGAAAATTGAAAACATCACACGTTTTCGCATCGTCGCTACTCCGAAACCGTTTCATGTACAAGCATGAGACTTTCACACATGAATGTCCCGACCCTTCTGGCACTCATAAAAAAGGAATTGTTTGGATAACTGTTACGGTTTTACCGCAGGAACAATTTGTTCGGGAGTAGCGAATGTGCAAATTCCTGAAAACGCTTTTCAGCTGCATTTTCCCACATCATCCACTTTTTTACATCGTCGCTGTGCCTACACCGATTTTTGTACAAACATGAAAATGGGCACCATAGTCCTCAAAAGCCTGCTGATACTCATAGTGAAAGAATTATTTTGATATCTCTTATACTTTTTCAGCTACAGCGATTTGTTCGGGACCGTTTTTAGAGGATTTCTGAAAGTCCATAAAAATTACCTTTATATCATAATTTTTCACGCCTTTATTAAACTTTTTCCAGCAAAAACCGATAGCCTGTCTTCTTCCCCTATCCGTTACGAAATAAACGCAGAAAAAATTACGTCTCTACCATTTACGGATCAGGAGATATGGAGCGTTGTTCGGGGCAAAGTTCTCCATTATAATCCAATGGGACTTATTGTGAGCAAAGTCTCTGCACTTCGGTAGACTGGCCCGCTGCAGGTGTGAGTGAGTTTCCATGACGACGGAACTCTGAGGGCCAGAGGGAGAAGCTCCATTGGGATACAATGGCAACTTTCGACGCCCGCTGCAGCGGCTGTGATTAATGTAGGAATCTGAAATTCGCACAGTCACTTCCTCTTAACATTTTTAAATTTTCAAGTGACTTTCAGCCATGTGTCACTTTTCTGTCCCATTTTGGATTTCACATGCTTTCCTATTGGGCCTTTGCTTCCAACAGGATCTGGCATGATGCCCAGACACGACATAATTGGCCAATACAGCACCACCCACATGTGGGAAATGGCGCTACTGACCATTTTGGTCAAATGTTGAGTTCTGGGCCCAGATGTGGTGAGGCTGAGTTGCTAAAGGAGGCCAATCTGACTTATGACCTTTGGTGACCTTTGGTGACATTAAGTATTGGCACCCTTTTTGAGGCACTTCCCAGTACAGGATTTGGACCAAACTGACAGAGTACACTCACCTGGTGATACTGAACACAACCCTGTTAGCGGCTAACGGTTAGCATGTTGCTAATTGGAAGTAGCTCTAGGAAGCTCGGACAAACTTCTGCTTTACAGAGTCTTTACCTCCTTTATACAGAATGCTCCACTATAAATTTGGGCCACGTCACGTAAAGCATCTCCAAGCTAGGAGGTGTCAAACATCCAATGCTTTTCAATGGGGGCGAAACCCCTTATACTCCCTAGAAATGCAGGCCCACATATGGCTACAGTATATTCAAGTTTGAAATTCTACTTCTGCTTTGTTAAATGATTCAGTGTTTAGAATGAGTTAGGAAATGTTTGGTGCCTTACCCTCAGTTTTTTCTTCTTCTAATCATTCAGCTATGGTTCTTTCATGTTCAAATTCTTCAACTCTTTCAAATTCTTCAACTTTTTCAACTTCTTCAACTTTTTCAACTTCTTCAATGCTTTTCAGCTATTTTTTCTCTTCTTCAAAGATCTTCTGCATCTTTTGCTCAATCATTCAGCTATCTGCATTCACAGTGCATTTTCGCAGGAAATGCAAATTTTTCTAGTTCTTCTTCTTCTTCTTCTTCTTCTTCTTCTTCTTAGTGTTTATTCTTCCTAATGCGTTTTTACTGTTTAAAGTTTGATTCGCTTCTCCTCCTACAATTTTTCTCCGATTTCAACCATTCAACTTTTAAACTATTCAGCTTCTTCTGGAATCGATGGCTATATCTTTTTGTAGTTTTAACTCTTCAACTTTTTAAAATATTCAGCTTTTTCTGCAAATTTTCAGCTTTTTTTCTCCCATAGGAAATGAATGTAATTCACTGAAATTCTGCTCATTTCAGCTGCTTTTTGACAGCTTACTGCTTCAGCCTACTTTCAGCTAGAAACGCCATTCAACTTTTAAAATGTAGTGATATCTTTCAGCTATTATGGTATATTTCAGCTTTTTCATATCTTTTACCATTTTCATATAGTACCTCCTTAAAATAATTTTGGCTTTTCAAGAAATTCAGCAAATAACATGCGTTGCTATGGTCGTCAAGGAGGCAGTTATAGAGTGCGCACTCTAGAAATTCAACAAATTCTTCTTCTCCGAACAACTTCTTCTCAGTCACTCAATTTTCAACCTATCCACATAAATTATACATCAAAACGTAGGAATTTTTGTCTGGATTCAGGAAATGTAACCCTCATTGCTGTAGCATTTATAGATTTTTCGCAAATCACCTCAGAGCGACACAAACCCGAAACCTCCCCCATTCATTTCCTATGGAGCGGTTTTGAAAAATGACGCCTGAAAATTGAAAACATCACACGTTTTCGCATCGTCGCTACTCCGAAACCGTTTCATGTACAAGCATGAGACTTTCACACATGAATGTCCCGACCCTTCTGGCACTCATAAAAAAGGAATTGTTTGGATAACTGTTACGGTTTTACCGCAGGAACAATTTGTTCGGGAGTAGCGAATGTGCAAATTCCTGAAAACGCTTTTCAGCTGCATTTTCCCACATCATCCACTTTTTTACATCGTCGCTGTGCCTACACCGATTTTCGTACAAACATGAAAATGGGCACCATAGTCCTCAAAAGCCTGCTGATACTCATAGTGAAAGAATTATTTTGATATCTCTTATACTTTTTCAGCTACAGCGATTTGTTCGGGACCGTTTTTAGAGGATTTCTGAAAGTCCATAAAAATCACCTTTATATCATAATTTTTCACGCCTTTATTAAACTTTTTCCAGCAAAAACCGATAGCCTGTCTTCTTCCCCTATCCGTTACGAAATAAACGCAGAAAAAATTACGTCTCTACCATTTACGGATCAGGAGATATGGAGCGTTGTTCGGGGCAAAGTTCTCCATTATAATCCAATGGGACTTATTGTGAGCAAAGTCTCTGCACTTCGGTAGACTGGCCCGCTGCAGGTGTGAGTGAGTTTCCATGACGACGGAACTCTGAGGGCCAGAGGGAGAAGCTCCATTGGGATATAATGGCAACTTTCGACGCCCGCTGCAGCGGCTGTGATTAATGTAGGAATCTGAAATTCGCACAGTCACTTCCTCTTAACATTTTTAAATTTTCAAGTGACTTTCAGCCATGTGTCACTTTTCTGTCCCATTTTGGATTTCACATGCTTTCCTATTGGGCCTTTGCTTCCAACAGGATCTGGCATGATGCCCAGACACGACATAATTGGCCAATACAGCACCACCCACATGTGGGAAATGGCGCTACTGACCATTTTGGTCAAATGTTGAGTTCTGGGCCCAGATGTGGTGAGGCTGAGTTGCTAAAGGAGGCCAATCTGACTCATGACCTTTGGTGACCTTTGGTGACATTAAGTATTGGCACCCTTTTTGAGGCACTTCCCAGTACAGGATTTGGACCAAACTGACAGAGTACACTCACCTGGTGATACTGAACACAACCCTGTTAGCGGCTAACTGTTAGCATGTTGCTAACCGGAAGTAGCTCTAGGAAGGTCCTACAAACTTCTGCTTTACAGAGTCTTTACCTCCTTTATACAGAATGCTCCACTATAAATTTGGGCCACGTCACGTAAAGCATCTCCAAGCTAGGAGGTGTCAAACATCCAATGCTTTTCAATGGGGGCGAAACCCCTTATACTCCCTAGAAATGCAGGCCCACATATGGCTACAGTATATTCAAGTTTGAAATTCTACTTCTGCTTTGTTAAATGATTCAGTGTTTAGAATGAGTTATGAAATGTTTGGTGCCTTACCCTCAGTTTTTTCTTCTTCTAATCATTCAGCTATTGTTCTTTCATGTTCGAATTCTTCAACTCTTTCAAATTCTTCAACTTTTTCAACTTCTTCAACTTTTTCAACTTCTTCAATGCTTTTCAGCTATTTTTTCTCTTCTTCAAAGATCTTCTGCATCTTTTGCTCAATCATTCAGCTATCTGCATTCACAGTGCATTTTCGCAGGAAATGCAAATTTTTCTAGTTATTATTATTACTGTGAATGCAGTAGGCATTCACAGTTCTTGAGATCCTGTTTCTCTTTATTCTTTATTCTTCTTCTTCTTCTTCTTCTTCTTCTTCTTAGTGTTTATTCTTCCTAATGCGTTTTTACTGTTTAAAGTTTGATTCGCTTCTCCTCCTACAATTTTTCTCCGATTTCAACCATTCAACTTTTAAACTATTCAGCTTCTTCTGGAATCGATGGCTATATCTTTTTGTAGTTTTAACTCTTCAACTTTTTAAAATATTCAGCTTTTTCTGCAAATTTTCAGCTTTTTTTCTCCCATAGGAAATGAATGTAATTCACTGAAATTCTGCTCATTTCAGCTGCTTTTTGACAGCTTACTGCTTCAGCCTACTTTCAGCTAGAAACGCCATTCAACTTTTAAAATGTAGTGATATCTTTCAGCTATTATGGTATATTTCAGCTTTTTCATATCTTTTACCATTTTCATATAGTACCTCCTTAAAATAATTTTGGCTTTTCAAGAAATTCAGCAAATAACATGCGTTGCTATGGTCGTCAAGGAGGCAGTTATAGAGTGCGCACTCTAGAAATTCAACAAATTCTTCTTCTCCGAACAACTTCTTCTCAGTCACTCAATTTTCAACCTATCCACATAAATTATACATCAAAACGTAGGAATTTTTGTCTGGATTCAGGAAATGTAACCCTCATTGCTGTAGCATTTATAGATTTTTCGCAAATCACCTCAGAGCGACACAAACCCGAAACCTCCCCCATTCATTTCCTATGGAGCGGTTTTGAAAAATGACGCCTGAAAATTGAAAACATCACACGTTTTCGCATCGTCGCTACTCCGAAACCGTTTCATGTACAAGCATGAGACTTTCACACATGAATGTCCCGACCCTTCTGGCACTCATAAAAAAGGAATTGTTTGGATAACTGTTACGGTTTTACCGCAGGAACAATTTGTTCGGGAGTAGCGAATGTGCAAATTCCTGAAAACGCTTTTCAGCTGCATTTTCCCACATCATCCACTTTTTTACATCGTCGCTGTGCCTACACCGATTTTTGTACCAACATGAAAATGGGCACCATAGTCCTCAAAAGCCTGCTGATACTCATAGTGAAAGAATTATTTTGATATCTCTTATACTTTTTCAGCTACAGCGATTTGTTCGGGACCGTTTTTAGAGGATTTCTGAAAGTCCATAAAAATAACCTTTATATCATAATTTTTCACGCCTTTATTAAACTTTTTCCAGCAAAAACCGATAGCCTGTCTTCTTCCCCTATCCGTTACGAAATAAACGCAGAAAAAATTACGTCTCTACCATTTACGGATCAGGAGATATGGAGCGTTGTTCGGGGCAAAGTTCTCCATTATAATCCAATGGGACTTATTGTGAGCAAAGTCTCTGCACTTCGGTAGACTGGCCTGCAGCAGAGGTGTGAGTGAGTTTCCATGACGACGGAACTCTGAGGGCCAGAGGGAGAAGCTCCATTGGGATACAATGGCAACTTTCGACGCCCGCTGCAGCGGCTGTGATTAATGTAGGAATCTGAAATTCGCACAGTCACTTCCTCTTAACATTTTTAAATTTTCAAGTGACTTTCAGCCATGTGTCACTTTTCTGTCCCATTTTGGATTTCACATGCTTTCCTATTGGGCCTTTGCTTCCAACAGGATCTGGCATGATGCCCAGACACGACATAATTGGCCAATACAGCACCACCCACATGTGGGAAATGGCGCTACTGACCATTTTGGTCAAATGTTGAGTTCTGGGCCCAGATGTGGTGAGGCTGAGTTGCTAAAGGAGGCCAATCTGACTCATGACCTTTGGTGACCTTTGGTGACATTAAGTATTGGCACCCTTTTTGAGGCACTTCCCAGTACAGGATTTGGACCAAACTGACAGAGTACACTCACCTGGTGATACTGAACACAACCCTGTTAGCGGCTAACTGTTAGCATGTTGCTAACCGGAAGTAGCTCTAGGAAGGTCCTACAAACTTCTGCTTTACAGAGTCTTTACCTCCTTTATACAGAATGCTCCACTATAAATTTGGGCCACGTCACGTAAAGCATCTCCAAGCTAGGAGGTGTCAAACATCCAATGCTTTTCAATGGGGGCGAAACCCCTTATACTCCCTAGAAATGCAGGCCCACATATGGCTACAGTATATTCAAGTTTGAAATTCTACTTCTGCTTTGTTAAATGATTCAGTGTTTAGAATGAGTTAGGAAATGTTTGGTGCCTTACCCTCAGTTTTTTCTTCTTCTAATCATTCAGCTATTGTTCTTTCATGTTCAAATTCTTCAACTCTTTCAAATTCTTCAACTTTTTCAACTTTTTCAACTTCTTCAATGCTTTTCAGCTATTTTTTCTCTTCTTCAAAGATCTTCTGCATATTTTGCTCAATCATTCAGCTATCTGCATTCACAGTGCATTTTCGCAGGAAATGCAAATTTTTCTAGTTATAGGATATTCTTCCAAATGCGTTTTTACTGTTTAAAGTTTGATTCGCTTCTCCTCCTACAATTTTTCTCCGATTTCAACCATTCAACTTTTAAACTATTCAGCTTCTTCTGGAATCGATGGCTATATCTTTTTGTACTTTTAACTCTTCAACTTTTTAAAATATTCAGCTTTTTCTGCAAATTTTCAGCTTTTTTTCTCCCATAGGAAATGAATGTAATTCACTAAAATTCCGCTCATTTCAGCTGCTTTTTGACAGCTTACTGCTTCAGCCTACTTTCAGCTAGAAACGCCATTCAACTTTTAAAATGTAGTGATATCTTTCAGCTATTATGGTCTATTTCAGCTTTTTCATATCTTTTACCATTTTCATATAGTACCTCCTTAAAATAATTTTGGCTTTTCAAGAAATTCAGCAAATAACATGCGTTGCTATGGTCGTCAAGGAGGCAGTTATAGAGTGCGCACTCTAGAAATTCAACAAATTCTTCTTCTCCGAACAACTTCTTCTCAGTCGCTCAATTTTCAACCTATCCACATAAATTATACATCAAAACGTAGGAATTTTTGTCTGGATTCAGGAAATGTAACCCTCATTGCTGTAGCATTTATAGATTTTTCGCAAATCACCTCAGAGCGACACAAACCCGAAACCTCCCCCATTCATTTCCTATGGAGCGGTTTTGAAAAATGACGCCTGAAAATTGAAAACATCACACGTTTTCGCATCGTCGCTACTCCGAAACCGTTTCATGTACAAGCATGATACTTTCACACATGAATGTCCCGACCCTTCTGGCACTCATAAAAAAGGAATTGTTTGGATAACTGTTACGGTTTTACCGCAGGAACAATTTGTTCGGGAGTAGCGAATGTGCAAATTCCTGAAAACGCTTTTCAGCTGCATTTTCCCACATCATCCACTTTTTTACATCGTCGCTGTGCCTACACCGATTTTTGTACAAACATGAAAATGGGCACCATAGTCCTCAAAAGCCTGCTGATACTCATAGTGAAAGAATTATTTTGATATCTCTTATACTTTTTCAGCTACAGCGATTTGTTCGGGACCGTTTTTAGAGGATTTCTGAAAGTCCATAAAAATTCCCTTTATATCATAATTTTTCACGCCTTTATTAAACTTTTTCCAGCAAAAACCGATAGCCTGTCTTCTTCCCCTATCCGTTACAAAATAAACGCAGAAAAAATTACGTCTCTACCATTTACGGATCAGGAGATATGGAGCGTTGTTCGGGGCAAAGTTCTCCATTATAATCCAATGGGACTTATTGTGAGCAAAGTCTCTGCACTTCGGTAGACTGGCCTGCAGCAGAGGTGTGAGTGAGTTTCCATGACGACGGAACTCTGAGGGCCAGAGGGAGAAGCTCCATTGGGATACAATGGCAACTTTCGACGCCCGCTGCAGCGGCTGTGATTAATGTAGGAATCTGAAATTCGCACAGTCACTTCCTCTTAACATTTTTTAATTTTCAAGTGACTTTCAGCCATGTGTCACTTTTCTGTCCCATTTTGGATTTCACATGCTTTCCTATTGGGCCTTTGCTTCCAACAGGATCTGGCATGATACCCAGACACGACATAATTGGCCAATACAGCACCACCCACATGTGGGAAATGGCGCTACTGACCATTTTGGTCAAATGTTGAGTTCTGGGCCCAGATGTGGTGAGGCTGAGTTGCTAAAGGAGGCCAATCTGACTCATGACCTTTGGTGACCTTTGGTGACATTAAGTATTGGCACCCTTTTTGAGGCACTTCCCAGTACAGGATTTGGACCAAACTGACAGAGTACACTCACCTGGTGATACTGAACACAGCCCTGTTAGCGGCTAACTGTTAGCATGTTGCTAACCGGAAGTAGCTCTAGGAAGGTCCTACAAACTTTTGCTTTACAGAGTCTTTACCTCCTTTATACAGAATGCTCCACTATAAATTTGGGCCACTTCACGTAAAGCATCTCCAAGCTAGGAGGTGTCAAACATCCAATACTTTTCAATGGGGGCGAAACCCCTTATACTCCCTAGAAATGCAGGCCCACATATGGCTACAGTATATTCAAGTTTGAAATTCTACTTCTGCTTTGTTAAATGATTCAGTGTTTAGAATGAGTTAGGAAATGTTTGGTGCCTTACCCTCAGTTTTTTCTTCTTCTAATCATTCAGCTATTGTTCTTTCATGTTCAAATTCTTCAACTCTTTCAAATTCTTCAACTTTTTCAACTTCTTCAATGCTTTTCAGCTATTTTTTCTCTTCTTCAAAGATCTTCTGCATCTTTTGCTCAACTTCTTCAATGCTTTTCAGCTATTTTTTCTCTTCTTCAAAGATCTTCTGCACCTTTTGCTCAATCATTCAGCTATCTGCATTCACAGTGCATTTTCGCAGGAAATGCAAATTACTGTGAATGCAGTAGGCATTCACAGTTCTTGAGATCCTCTTTCGTGTTTTTACTGTTTAAAGTTTGATTCGCTTCTCCTCCTACAGTTTTTCTCCGATTTCAACCATTCAACTTTTAAACTATTCAGCTTCTTCTGGAATCGATGGCTATATCTTTTTGTACTTATACCTTTTCAACTTTTTAAAATATTCAGCTTTTTCTGCAAATTTTCAGCTTTTTTTTCCCCCATAGGAAATGAATGTAATTCACTAAAATTCCGCTCATTTCAGCTGCTTTTTGACAGCTTACTGCTTCAGCCTACTTTCAGCTAGAAACGCCATTCAACTTTTAAAATGTAGTGATATCTTTCAGCTATTATGGTATATTTCAGCTTTATCATATCTTTTACCATTTTCATATAGTACCTCCTTAAAATAATTTTGGCTTTTCAAGAAATTCAGCAAATAACATGCGTTGCTATGGTCGTCAAGTGGCAGTTGGTAGAGTGCGCACTCTAGAAATTCAACTAATTCTTCTACTCCAAACAACTTCTTCTCACTCGCTCAATCTTCAACCTATCCACATAAATTATACATCAAAACGTAGGAATTTTTGTCTGGATTCAGGAAATGTAACCCTCATTGGTGTAGCATTTATAGATCTTTCGCAAATCACCTCAGAGCGACACAAACCCGAAACCTCCCCCATTCATTTCCTATGGAGCGGTTTTGAAAAATGACGTCTGAAAATCCAAAACATCACACGTTTTCGCATCGTCGCTACTCCTAAACCCTTTAATGTACAGGCATGAGACTTTCACACATGAATGTCCCAACCCTTCTGGCACTCACAAAAAAGGAATTTTTTGGATAACTGTTACGGTTTTGCCGCAGGAACAATTTGTTCGGCAGTAGCGAATGTGCAAACTCCTGAAAATGCTTTAGAGCTGCATTTTCCCACATGATCCACTTTTTTACATCGTCGCTGTGCCTACACCGATTTTTGTACAAACATAAAAATGAGCAACATAGTCCTCAAAAGCCTGCTGATACTCACAGTGAAAGAATTATTTTGATATCTCATACTTTTTCAGCTAGAGCGATTTGTTCGGGACTGTTTTTAGAGGATTTTGCAAATTCCTTAAAAAACCCCTTTAGATCATAATTTTTTACGCCTTTATTAAACTTTTTCCAGCAAAAAACGATAGCTTTTCTTCTTCCCCTATCCGTTACAAACTAAACGCAGAAAAAATTACGTCTCTACCATTTAGGGATCAGGAGATATGAAGTGTTGTTCGGGGCAAAGTTCTCCATTATAATCCAATGGGACTTATTGTGAGCAAAGTCTCTGCACTTCGGTAGACTGGCCGCTGCAGGTGTGTCAGTGAGTTTCCATGACGACGGAACTCTGAGGGCCAGAGGGAGAGGATCAATTGAGATAGAATGGCAACTTTCGACGCTCACCGCAGTTGCTGTGATTAATGTAGGAATCTGAAATTCGCACAGTCACTTCCTCTTGACATTTTAAAAATTTCAAGTGACTTTCAGCTATGTGTCATTTTTCTATCCCATTTTGGATTTCACATGCTTTCCTATTGGGCCTTTGCTTCCAACAGGACCTGGCATGATGCCCAGACACGACCCAATTGGCCAATACAGCACCGCCCACCTGTGGGAAATGGCGCTACTGACCATTTTGGTCAAATATTGAGTTCTGGGCCCAGATGTGGTGAGGCTGAGTTGCTAAAGGAGGCCAATCTGACCCATGAACTTTGGTGACGTTTGGCGACATTAAGTATTGGCACCCCTATTTGAGGCACTTCCCAGTACAGGATTTGGACCAAACTGACAGAGTACAATCACCCGGTGATCCTGAGCACAACCATGTTAGCGGCTAATGGTTAGCATGTTGCTAATTGTAAGTAGCTCTAGGAAGCTCGGACAAACTTCTGCTTTACAGAGTCTGTACCTCCTTTATACAGAATGCTCCACAATAAGTTTGGGCCTCGTCACGTAAAGCATCTCCAAGTTAGGAGGTGTTAAACATCCAATGCTTTTCAATGGGGGCGAAACCCCTTATACTCCCTAGAAATACAGGCCCACATATGGCAACAGTATATTCAAGTTTGAAATTCTACTTATGCTTTGTTAAACGATTCAGTGTTTAGAATGAGTTAGGAAATGTTTGGTGCCTTTCCCTCGGTTTTTTCTTCTTCTAATCATTCAGCTATTGTTCTTTCATGTTCAAATTCTTCAACTCTTTCAAATTCTTCAACTTTTTCAACTTCTTCAACTTTTTCAACTTCTTCAATGCTTTTCAGCTATTTTTTCTCTTCTTCAAAGATCTTCTGCATCTCTTGCTTAATCATTCAGCTATCTGCATTCACAGTGCATTTTCACAGGAAATGCAAATTTTTCTAGTTTTTCTAGTTATTATTATTACTGTGAATGCAGTAGGCATTCACAGTTCTTGAGATCCTGTTTCTCTTTATTCTTTATTACTGTGAATGCAGTAGGCATTCACAGTTATTGAGATCCTCTTTCGTGTTTTTACTGTTTAAAGTTTGATTCGCTTCTCCTCCTACAGTTTTTCTCCGATTTCAACCATTCAACTTTTAAACTATTCAGCTTCTTCTGGAATCGATGGCTATATCTTTTTGTACTTATACCTTTTCAACTTTTTAAAATATTCAGCTTTTTCTGCAAATTTTCAGCTTTTTTTCCCCCCATAGGAAATGAATGTAATTCACTGAAATTCTGCTCATTTCAGCTGCTTTTTGACAGCTTACTGCTTCAGCCTACTTTCAGCTAGAAACGCCATTCAACTTTTAAAATGTAGTGATATCTTTCAGCTATTATGGTATATTTCAGCTTTATCATATCTTTTACCATTTTCATATAGTACCTCCTTAAAATAATTTTGGCTTTTAAAGAAATTCAGCAAATAACATGCGTTGCTATGGTCGTCAAGGAGGCAGTTATAGAGTGCGCACTCTAGAAATTCAACTAATTCTTCTACTCCAAACAACTTCTTCTCACTCGCTCAATCTTCAACCTATCCACATAAATTATACATCAAAACGTAGGAATTTTTGTCTGGATTCAGGAAATGTAACCCTCATTGGTGTAGCATTTATAGATCTTTTGCAAATCACCTCAGAGCGACACAAACCCGAAACCTCCCCCATTCATTTCCTATGGAGCGGTTTTGAAAAATGACGCCTGAAAATTGAAAACATCACACGTTTTCGCATCGTCGCTACTCCGAAACCGTTTCATGTACAAGCATGAGACTTTCACACATGAATGTACCGACCCTTCTGGCACTCATAAAAAAGGAATTGTTTGGATAACTGTTACGGTTTTACCGCAGGAACAATTTGTTCGGGAGTAGCGAATGTGCAAATTCCTGAAAACGCTTTTCAGCTGCATTTTCCCACATCATCCACTTTTTTACATCGTCGCTGTGCCTACACCGATTTTTGTACAAACATGAAAATGGGCACCATAGTCCTCAAAAGCCTGCTGATACTCATAGTGAAAGAATTATTTTGATATCTCTTATACTTTTTCAGCTACAGCGATTTGTTCGGGACCGTTTTTAGAGGATTTCTGAAAGTCCATAAAAATTACCTTTATATCATAATTTTTCACGCCTTTATTAAACTTTTTCCAGCAAAAACCGATAGCCTGTCTTCTTCCCCTATCCGTTACGAAATAAACGCAGAAAAAATTACGTCTCTACCATTTACGGATCAGGAGATATGGAGCGTTGTTCGGGGCAAAGTTCTCCATTATAATCCAATGGGACTTGTTATGAGCAAAGTCTCTGCACTTCGGTAGACTGGCTGCTGCAGGTGTGTGAGTGAGTTTCCATGACGACGGAACTCTGAGGGCCAGAGGGAGAAGCTCCATTGAGATAGAATGGCAACTTTCGACGCTCACCGCAGTTGCTGTGATTAATGTAGGAATCTGAAATTCGCACAGTCACTTCCTCTTAACATTTTTAAATTTTCAAGTGACTTTCAGCCATGTGTCACTTTTCTGTCCCATTTTGGATTTCACATGCTTTCCTATTGGGCCTTTGCTTCCAACAGGATCTGGCATGATGCCCAGACACGACATAATTGGCCAATACAGCACCACCCACATGTGGGAAATGGCGCTACTGACCATTTTGGTCAAATGTTGAGTTCTGGGCCCAGATGTGGTGAGGCTGAGTTGCTAAAGGAGGCCAATCTGACTCATGACCTTTGGTGACCTTTGGTGACATTAAGTATTGGCACCCTTTTTGAGGCACTTCCCAGTACAGGATTTGGACCAAACTGACAGAGTACACTCACCTGGTGATACTGAACACAACCCTGTTAGCGGCTAACTGTTAGCATGTTGCTAACCGGAAGTAGCTCTAGGAAGGTCCTACAAACTTCTGCTTTACAGAGTCTTTACCTCCTTTATACGGAATGCTCCACTATAAATTTGGGCCACGTCACGTAAAGCATCTCCAAGCTAGGAGGTGTCAAACATCCAATGCTTTTCAATGGGGGCGAAACCCCTTATACTCCCTAGAAATGCAGGCCCACATATGGCTATATTCAAGTTTGAAATTCTACTTCTGCTTTGTTAAATGATTCAGTGTTTAGAATGAGTTAGGAAATGTTTGGTGCCTTTCCCTCAGTTTTTTCTTCTTCTAATCATTCAGCTATTGTTCTTTCATGTTCAAATTCTTCAACTCTTTCAAATTCTTCAACTTTTTCAACTTCTTCAACTTTTTCAACTTCTTCAATGCTTTTCAGCTATTTTTTCTCTTCTTCAAAGATCTTCTGCATCTTTTGCTCAATCATTCAGCTATCTGCATTCACAGTGCATTTTCGCAGGAAATGCAAATTTTTCTAGTTCTTCTTATTATTACTGTGAATGCAGTAGGCATTCACAGTTCTTGAGATCCTGTTTCTCTTTATTCTTTATTCTTCTTATTACTGTGAATGCAGTAGGCATTCACAGTTCTTGAGATCCTGTTTCTCTTTATTCTTTATTCTTCTTCTTCTTCTTCTTCTTCTTCTTCTTAGTGTTTATTCTTCCTAATGCGTTTTTACTGTTTAAAGTTTGATTCGCTTCTCCTCCTACAATTTTTCTCCGATTTCAACCATTCAACTTTTAAACTATTCAGCTTCTTCTGGAATCGATGGCTATATCTTTTTGTAGTTTTAACTCTTCAACTTTTTAAAATATTCAGCTTTTTCTGCAAATTTTCAGCTTTTTTTCTCCCATAGGAAATGAATGTAATTCACTGAAATTCTGCTCATTTCAGCTGCTTTTTGACAGCTTACTGCTTCAGCCTACTTTCAGCTAGAAACGCCATTCAACTTTTAAAATGTAGTGATATCTTTCAGCTATTATGGTATATTTCAGCTTTTTCATATCTTTTACCATTTTCATATAGTACCTCCTTAAAATAATTTTGGCTTTTCAAGAAATTCAGCAAATAACATGCGTTGCTATGGTCGTCAAGGAGGCAGTTATAGAGTGCGCACTCTAGAAATTCAACAAATTCTTCTTCTCCGAACAACTTCTTCTCAGTCACTCAATTTTCAACCTATCCACATAAATTATACATCAAAACGTAGGAATTTTTGTCTGGATTCAGGAAATGTAACCCTCATTGCTGTAGCATTTATAGATTTTTCGCAAATCACCTCAGAGCGACACAAACCCGAAACCTCCCCCATTCATTTCCTATGGAGCGGTTTTGAAAAATGACGCCTGAAAATTGAAAACATCACACGTTTTCGCATCGTCGCTACTCTGAAACCGTTTCATGTACAAGCATGAGACTTTCACACATGAATGTCCCGACCCTTCTGGCACTCATAAAAAAGGAATTGTTTGGATAACTGTTACGGTTTTACCGCAGGAACAATTTGTTCGGGAGTAGCGAATGTGCAAATTCCTGAAAACGCTTTTCAGCTGCATTTTCCCACATCATCCACTTTTTTACATCGTCGCTGTGCCTACACCGATTTTTGTACAAACATGAAAATGGGCACCATAGTCCTCAAAAGCCTGCTGATACTCATAGTGAAAGAATTATTTTGATATCTCTTATACTTTTTCAGCTACAGCGATTTGTTCGGGACCGTTTTTAGAGGATTTCTGAAAGTCCATCAAAATTACCTTTATATCATAATTTTTCACGCCTTTATTAAACTTTTTCCAGCAAAAACCGATAGCCTGTCTTCTTCCCCTATCCGTTACGAAATAAACGCAGAAAAAATTACGTCTCTACCATTTACGGATCAGGAGATATGGAGCGTTGTTCGGGGCAAAGTTCTCCATTATAATCCAATGGGACTTATTGTGAGCAAAGTCTCTGCACTTCGGTAGACTGGCCTGCAGCAGAGGTGTGAGTGAGTTTCCATGACGACGGAACTCTGAGGGCCAGAGGGAGAAGCTCCATTGGGATACAATGGCAACTTTCGACGCCCGCTGCAGCGGCTGTGATTAATGTAGGAATCTGAAATTCGCACAGTCACTTCCTCTTAACATTTTTAAATTTTCAAGTGACTTTCAGCCATGTGTCACTTTTCTGTCCCATTTTGGATTTCACATGCTTTCCTATTGGGCCTTTGCTTCCAACAGGATCTGGCATGATGCCCAGACACGACATAATTGGCCAATACAGCACCACCCACATGTGGGAAATGGCGCTACTGACCATTTTGGTCAAATGTTGAGTTCTGGGCCCAGATGTGGTGAGGCTGAGTTGCTAAAGGAGGCCAATCTGACTCATGACCTTTGGTGACCTTTGGTGACATTAAGTATTGGCACCCTTTTTGAGGCACTTCCCAGTACAGGATTTGGACCAAACTGACAGAGTACACTCACCTGGTGATACTGAACACAACCCTGTTAGTGGCTAACGGTTAGCATGTTGCTAATTGGAAGTAGCTCTAGGAAGCTCGGACAAACTTCTGCTTTACAGAGTCTTTACCTCCTTTATACAGAATGCTCCACTATAAATTTGGGCCACGTCACGTAAAGCATCTCCAAGCTAGGAGGTGTCAAACATCCAATGCTTTTCAATGGGGGCGAAACCCCTTATACTCCCTAGAAATGCAGGCCCACATATGGCTACAGTATATTCAAGTTTGAAATTCTACTTCTGCTTTGTTAAATGATTCAGTGTTTAGAATGAGTTAGGAAATGTTTGGTGCCTTACCCTCAGTTTTTCTTCTTCTAATCATTCAGCTATTGTTCTTTCATGTTCAAATTCTTCAACTCTTTCAAATTCTTCAACTTTTTCAACTTCTTCAACTTTTTCAACTTCTTCAATGCTTTTCAGCTATTTTTTCTCTTCTTCAAAGATCTTCTGCATCTTTTGCTCAATCATTCAGCTATCTGCATTCACAGTGCATTTTCGCAGGAAATGCAAATTTTTCTAGTTATTATTATTATTATAGGATATTCTTCCAAATGCGTTTTTACTGTTTAAAGTTTGATTCGCTTCTCCTCCTACAATTTTTCTCCGATTTCAACCATTCAACTTTTAAACTATTCAGCTTCTTCTGGAATCGATGGCTATATCTTTTTGTACTTTTAACTCTTCAACTTTTTAAAATATTCAGCTTTTTCTGCAAATTTTCAGCTTTTTTTCTCCCATAGGAAATGAATGTAATTCACTAAAATTCCGCTCATTTCAGCTGCTTTTTGACAGCTTACTGCTTCAGCCTACTTTCAGCTAGAAACGCCATTCAACTTTTAAAATGTAGTGATATCTTTCAGCTATTATGGTCTATTTCAGCTTTTTCATATCTTTTACCATTTTCATATAGTACCTCCTTAAAATAATTTTGGCTTTTCAAGAAATTCAGCAAATAACATGCGTTGCTATGGTCGTCAAGGAGGCAGTTATAGAGTGCGCACTCTAGAAATTCAACAAATTCTTCTTCTCCGAACAACTTCTTCTCAGTCGCTCAATTTTCAACCTATCCACATAAATTATACATCAAAACGTAGGAATTTTTGTCTGGATTCAGGAAATGTAACCCTCATTGCTGTAGCATTTATAGATTTTTCGCAAATCACCTCAGAGCGACACAAACCCGAAACCTCCCCCATTCATTTCCTATGGAGCGGTTTTGAAAAATGACGCCTGAAAATTGAAAACATCACACGTTTTCGCATCGTCGCTACTCCGAAACCGTTTCATGTACAAGCATGATACTTTCACACATGAATGTCCCGACCCTTCTGGCACTCATAAAAAAGGAATTGTTTGGATAACTGTTACGGTTTTACCGCAGGAACAATTTGTTCGGGAGTAGCGAATGTGCAAATTCCTGAAAACGCTTTTCAGCTGCATTTTCCCACATCATCCACTTTTTTACATCGTCGCTGTGCCTACACCGATTTTTGTACAAACATGAAAATGGGCACCATAGTCCTCAAAAGCCTGCTGATACTCATAGTGAAAGAATTATTTTGATATCTCTTATACTTTTTCAGCTACAGCGATTTGTTCGGGACCGTTTTTAGAGGATTTCTGAAAGTCCATAAAAATTACCTTTATATCATAATTTTTCACGCCTTTATTAAACTTTTTCCAGCAAAAACCGATAGCCTGTCTTCTTCCCCTATCCGTTACGAAATAAACGCAGAAAAAATTACGTCTCTACCATTTACGGATCAGGAGATATGGAGCGTTGTTCGGGGCAAAGTTCTCCATTATAATCCAATGGGACTTATTATGAGCAAAGTCTCTGCACTTCGGTAGACTGGCTGCTGCAGGTGTGTGAGTGAGTTTCCATGACGACGGAACTCTGAGGGCCAGAGGGAGAAGCTCCATTGAGATAGAATGGCAACTTTCGACGCCCGCTGCAGCGGCTGTGATTAATGTAGGAATCTGAAATTCGCACAGTCACTTCCTCTTAACATTTTTAAATTTTCAAGTGACTTTCAGCCATGTGTCACTTTTCTGTCCCATTTTGGATTTCACATGCTTTCCTATTGGGCCTTTGCTTCCAACAGGATCTGGCATGATGCCCAGACACGACATAATTGGCCAATACAGCACCACCCACATGTGGGAAATGGCGCTACTGACCATTTTGGTCAAATGTTGAGTTCTGGGCCCAGATGTGGTGAGGCTGAGTTGCTAAAGGAGGCCAATCTGACTCATGACCTTTGGTGACCTTTGGTGACATTAAGTATTGGCACCCTTTTTGAGGCACTTCCCAGTACAGGATTTGGACCAAACTGACAGAGTACACTCACCTGGTGATACTGAACACAACCCTGTTAGCGGCTAACTGTTAGCATGTTGCTAACCGGAAGTAGCTCTAGGAAGGTCCTACAAACTTCTGCTTTACAGAGTCTTTACCTCCTTTATACAGAATGCTCCACTATAAATTTGGGCCACGTCACGTAAAGCATCTCCAAGCTAGGAGGTGTCAAACATCCAATGCTTTTCAATGGGGGCGAAACCCCTTATACTCCCTAGAAATGCAGGCCCACATATGGCTACAGTATATTCAAGTTTGAAATTCTACTTCTGCTTTGTTAAATGATTCAGTGTTTAGAATGAGTTAGGAAATGTTTGGTGCCTTACCCTCAGTTTTTTCTACTTTTAATCATTCAGCTATTGTTCTTTCATGTTCAAATTCTTCAACTCTTTCAAATTCTTCAACTTTTTCAACTTCTTCAACTTTTTCAACTTCTTCAATGCTTTTCAGCTATTTTTTCTCTTCTTCAAAGATCTTCTGCATCTTTTGCTCAATCATTCAGCTATCTGCATTCACAGTGCATTTTCGCAGGAAATGCAAATTTTTCTAGTTACTGTGAATGCCTACTGCATTCACAGTTATTGAGATCCTCTTTCGCGTTTTTACTGTTTAAAGTTTGATTCGCTTCTCCTCCTACAATTTTTCTCCGATTTCAACCATTCAACTTTTAAACTATTCAGCCTCTTCTGGAATGGATGGCTATATCTTTTTGTACTTTTAACTCTTAAACTTTTTAAAATATTCAGTATTTTCTGCAAATTTTCAGCTTTTTTTTCTCCCATAGGAAATGAATGTAATTCACTAAAATTCCGCTCATTTCAGCTGCTTTTTGACAACTTACTGCTTCAGCCTACTTTCAGCTAGAAACGCCATTCAACTTTTAAAATGTAGTGATATCTTTCAGCTATTATGGTATATTTCAGCTTTTTCATATCTTTTACCATTTTCATATAGTACCTCCTTAAAATAATTTTGGTTTTTCAAGAAATTCAGCAAATAACATGCGTTGCTATGGTCGTCAAGGAGGCAGTTATAGAGTGCGCACTCTAGAAATTCAACAAATTCTTCTTCTCCGAACAACTTCTTCTCAGTCGCTCAATTTTCAACCTATCCACATAAATTATACATCAAAACGTAGGAATTTTTGTCTGGATTCAGGAAATGTAACCCTCATTGCTGTAGCATTTATAGATTTTTCGCAAATCACCTCAGAGCGACACAAACCCGAAACCTCCCCCATTCATTTCCTATGGAGCGGTTTTGAAAAATGACGCCTGAAAATTGAAAACATCACACGTTTTCGCATCGTCGCTACTCCGAAACCGTTTCATGTACAAGCATGAGACTTTCACACATGAATGTCCCGACCCTTCTGGCACTCATAAAAAAGGAATTGTTTGGATAACTGTTATGGTTTTACGGCAGGAACAATTTGTTCGGGAGTAGCGAATGTGCAAATTCCTGAAAACGCTTTTCAGCTGCATTTTCCCACATCATCCACTTTTTTACATCGTCGCTGTGCCTACACCGATTTTTGTACAAACATGAAAATGGGCACCAAAGTACTCAAAAGCCTGCTGATACTCATAGTGAAAGAATTATTTTGATATCTCTTATACTTTTTCAGCTACAGCGATTTGTTCGGGACCGTTTTTAGAGGATTTCTGAAAGTCCATAAAAATCACCTTTATATCATAATTTTTCACGCCTTTATTAAACTTTTTCCAGCAAAAACCGATAGCCTGTCTTCTTCCCCTATCCGTTACGAAATAAACGCAGAAAAAATTACGTCTCTACCATTTACGGATCAGGAGATATGGAGCGTTGTTCGGGGCAAAGTTCTCCATTATAATCCAATGGGACTTATTGTGAGCAAAGTCTCTGCACTTCGGTAGACTGGCCTGCAGCAGAGGTGTGAGTGAGTTTCCATGACGACGGAACTCTGAGGGCCAGAAGGAGAAGCTCCATTGGGATACAATGGCAACTTTCGACGCCCGCTGCAGCGGCTGTGATTAATGTAGGAATCTGAAATTCGCACAGTCACTTCCTCTTAACATTTTTAAATTTTCAAGTGACTTTCAGCCATGTGTCACTTTTCTGTCCCATTTTGGATTTCACATGCTTTCCTATTGGGCCTTTGCTTCCAACAGGATCTGGCATGATGCCCAGACACGACATAATTGGCCAATACAGCACCACCCACCTGTGGGAAATGGCGCTACTGACCATTTTGGTCAAATGTTGAGTTCTGGGCCCAGATGTGGTGAGGCTGAGTTGCTAAAGGAGGCCAATCTGACTCATGACCTTTGGTGACCTTTGGTGACATTAAGTATTGGCACCCTTTTTGAGGCACTTCCCAGTACAGGATTTGGACCAAACTGACAGAGTACACTCACCTGGTGATACTGAACACAACCCTGTTAGCGGCTAACTGTTAGCATGTTGCTAACCGGAAGTAGCTCTAGGAAGGTCCTACAAACTTCTGCTTTACAGAGTCTTTACCTCCTTTATACAGAATGCTCCACTATAGATTTGGGCCACGTCACGTAAAGCATCTCCAAGCTAGGAGGTCTCAAACATCCAATGCTTTTCAATGGGGGCGAAACCCCTTATACTCCCTAGAAATGCAGGCCCACATATGGCTACAGTATATTCAAGTTTGAAATTCTACTTCTGCTTTGTTAAATGATTCAGTGTTTAGAATGAGTTAGGAAATGTTTGGTGCCTTACCCTCAGTTTTTTCTTCTTCTAATCATTCAGCTATTGTTCTTTCATGTTCAAATTCTTCAACTCTTTCAAATTCTTCAACTTTTTCAACTTCTTCAACTTTTTCAACTTCAATGCTTTTCAGCTATTTTTTCTCTTCTTCAAAGATCTTCTGCATCTTTTGCTCAATCATTCAGCTATCTGCATTCACAGTGCATTTTCGCAGGAAATGCAAATTTTTCTAGTTATTATTATTATAGGATATTCTTCCAAATGCGTTTTTACTGTTTAAAGTTTGATTCGCTTCTCCTCCTACAATTTTTCTCCGATTTCAACCATTCAACTTTTAAACTATTCAGCTTCTTCTGGAATCGATGGCTATATCTTTTTGTACTTTTAACTCTTCAACTTTTTAAAATATTCAGCTTTTTCTGCAAATTTTCAGCTTTTTTTCTCCCATAGGAAATGAATGTAATTCACTAAAATTCCGCTCATTTCAGCTGCTTTTTGACAGCTTACTGCTTCAGCCTACTTTCAGCTAGAAACGCCATTCAACTTTTAAAATGTAGTGATATCTTTCAGCTATTATGGTCTATTTCAGCTTTTTCATATCTTTTACCATTTTCATATAGTACCTCCTTAAAATAATTTTGGCTTTTCAAGAAATTCAGCAAATAACATGCGTTGCTATGGTCGTCAAGGAGGCAGTTATAGAGTGCGCACTCTAGAAATTCAACAAATTCTTCTTCTCCGAACAACTTCTTCTCAGTCGCTCAATTTTCAACCTATCCACATAAATTATACATCAAAACGTAGGAATTTTTGTCTGGATTCAGGAAATGTAACCCTCATTGCTGTAGCATTTATAGATTTTTCGCAAATCACCTCAGAGCGACACAAACCCGAAACCTCCCCCATTCATTTCCTATGGAGCGGTTTTGAAAAATGACGTCTGAAAATCCAAAACATCACACGTTTTCGCATCGTCGCTACTCCGAAACCGTTTCATGTACAAGCATGAGACTTTCACACATGAATGTCCCGACCCTTCTGGCACTCATAAAAAAGGAATTGTTTGGATAACTGTTACGGTTTTACCGCAGGAACAATTTGTTCGGGAGTAGCGAATGTGCAAATTCCTGAAAACGCTTTTCAGCTGCATTTTCCCACATCATCCACTTTTTTACATCGTCGCTGTGCCTACACCGATGTTTGTACAAACATGAAAATGGGCACCATAGTCCTCAAAAGCCTGCTGATACTCATAGTGAAAGAATTATTTTGATATCTCTTATACTTTTTCAGCTACAGCGATTTGTTCGGGACCGTTTTTAGAGGATTTTGGAAAGTCCATAAAAATCACCTTTATATCATAATTTTTCACGCCTTTATTAAACTTTTTCCAGCAAAAACCGATAGCCTGTCTTCTTCCCCTATCCGTTACGAAATAAACGCAGAAAAAATTACGTCTCTACCATTTACGGATCAGGAGATATGGAGCGTTGTTCGGGGCAAAGTTCTCCATTATAATCCAATGGGACTTATTGTGAGCAAAGTCTCTGCACTTCGGTAGACTGGCCTGCAGCAGAGGTGTGAGTGAGTTTCCATGACGACGGAACTCTGAGGGCCAGAGGGAGAAGCTCCATTGGGATACAATGGCAACTTTCGACGCCCGCTGCAGCGGCTGTGATTAATGTAGGAATCTGAAATTCGCACAGTCACTTCCTCTTAACATTTTTAAATTTTCAAGTGACTTTCAGCCATGTGTCACTTTTCTGTCCCATTTTGGATTTCACATGCTTTCCTATTGGGCCTTTGCTTCCAACAGGATCTGGCATGATGCCCAGACACGACATAATTGGCCAATACAGCACCACCCACATGTGGGAAATGGCGCTACTGACCATTTTGGTCAAATGTGTAGTTCTGGGCCCAGATGTGGTGAGGCTGAGTTGCTAAAGGAGGCCAATCTGACTCATGACCTTTGGTGACCTTTGGTGACATTAAGTATTGGCACCCTTTTTGAGGCACTTCCCAGTACAGGATTTGGACCAAACTGACAGAGTACACTCACCTGGTGATACTGAACACAACCCTGTTAGCGGCTAACTGTTAGCATGTTGCTAACCGGAAGTAGCTCTAGGAAGGTCCTACAAACTTCTGCTTTACAGAGTCTTTACCTCCTTTATACAGAATGCTCCACTATAAATTTGGGCCACGTCACGTAAAGCATCTCCAAGCTAGGAGGTGTCAAACATCTAATGCTTTTCAATGGGGGCGAAACCCCTTATACTCCCTAGAAATGCAGGCCCACATATGGCTACAGTATATTCAAGTTTGAAATTCTACTTCTGCTTTGTTAAATGATTCAGTGTTTAGAATGAGTTAGGAAATGTTTGGTGCCTTACCCTCAGTTTTTTCTTCTTCTAATCATTCAGCTATTGTTCTTTCATGTTCAAATTCTTCAACTCTTTCAAATTCTTCAACTTTTTCAACTTCTTCAATGCTTTTCAGCTATTTTTTCTCTTCTTCAAAGATCTTCTGCATCTTTTGCTCAATCATTCAGCTATCTGCATTCACAGTGCATTTTCGCAGGAAATGCAAATTTTTCTAGTTACTGTGAATGCAGTAGGCATTCACAGTTCTTGAGATCCTGTTTCTCTTTATTCTTTATTCTTCTTATTATTACTGTGAATGCAGTAGGCATTCACAGTTATTGAGATCCTCTTTTTTAAAGTTTGATTCGCTTCTCCTCCCACAATTTTTCTCCGATTTCAACCATTCAACTTTTAAACTATTCAGCTTCTTCTGGAATCGATGGCTATATCTTTTTGTATTTATACCTTTTCAACTTTTTAAAATATTCAGCTTTTTCTGCAAATTTTCAGCTTTTTTTTTCTCCCATAGAAAATGAATGTAATTCACTAAAATTCCGCTCATTTCAGCTGCTTTTTGACAGCTTACTGCTTCAGCCTACTTTCAGCTAGAAACGCCATTCAACTTTTAAAATGTAGTGATATCTTTCAACTATTATGGTATATTTCAGCTTTTTCATATCTTTTACCATTTTCATATAGTACCTCCTTAAAATAATTTTGGCTTTTCAAGAAATTCAGCAAATAACATGCGTTGCTATGGTCGTCAAGGAGGCAGTTATAGAGTGCACACTCTAGAAATTCAACAAATTCTTCTCCTCCGAACAACTTCTTCTCACTCGCTCAATTTTCAACCTATCCACATAAATTATACATCAAAACGTAGGAATTTTTGTCTGGATTCAGGAAATGTAACCCTCATTGCTGTACCATTTATAGATTTTTCGCAAATCACCTCAGAGCGACACAAACCCGAAACCTCCCCCATTCATTTCCTATGGAGCGGTTTTGAAAATTGACGCCTGAAAATTGAAAACATCACACGTTTTCGCATCGTCCCTACTCCGAAACCGTTTCATGTACAAGCATGAGACTTTCACACATGAATGTCCCGACCCTTCTGGCACTCATAAAAAAGGAATTGTTTGGATAACTGTTACGGTTTTACCGCAGGAACAATTTGTTCGGGAGTAGCGAATGTGCAAATTCCTGAAAACGCTTTTCAGCTGCATTTTCCCACATCATCCACTTTTTTACATCGTCGCTGTGCCTACACCGATTTTTGTACAAACATGAAAATGGGCACCATAGTCCTCAAAAGCCTGCTGATACTCATAGTGAAAGAATTATTTTGATATCTCTTATACTTTTTCAGCTACAGCGATTTGTTCGGGACCGTTTTTAGAGGATTTCTGAAAGTCCATAAAAATCACCTTTATATCATAATTTTTCACGCCTTTATTAAACTTTTTCCAGCAAAAACCGATAGCCTGTCTTCTTCCCCTATCCGTTACGAAATAAACGCAGAAAAAATTACGTCTCTACCATTTACGGATCAGGAGATATGGAGCGTTGTTCGGGGCAAAGTTCTCCATTATAATCCAATGGGACTTATTGTGAGCAAAGTCTCTGCACTTCGGTAGACTGGCCCGCTGCAGGTGTGAGTGAGTTTCCATGACGACGGAACTCTGAGGGCCAGAGGGAGAAGCTCCATTGGGATACAATGGCAACTTTCGACGCCCGCTGCAGCGGCTGTGATTAATGTAGGAATCTGAAATTCGCACAGTCACTTCCTCTTAACATTTTTAAATTTTCAAGTGACTTTCAGCCATGTGTCACTTTTCTGTCCCATTTTGGATTTCACCTGCTTTCCTATTGGGCCTTTGCTTCCAACAGGATCTGGCATGATGCCCAGACACGACATAATTGGCCAATACAGCACCACCCACATGTGGGAAATGGCGCTACTGACCATTTTGGTCAAATGTTGAGTTCTGGGCCCAGATGTGGTGAGGCTGAGTTGCTAAAGGAGGCCAATCTGACTCATGACCTTTGGTGACCTTTGGTGACATTAAGTATTGGCACCCTTTTTGAGGCACTTCCCAGTACAGGATTTGGACCAAACTGACAGAGTACACTCACCTGGTGATACTGAACACAACCCTGTTAGCGGCTAACTGTTAGCATGTTGCTAACCGGAAGTAGCTCTAGGAAGGTCCTACAAACTTCTGCTTTACAGAGTCTTTACCTCCTTTATACAGAATGCTCCACTATAAATTTGGGCCACGTCACGTAAAGCATCTCCAAGCTAGGAGGTGTCAAACATCCAATGCTTTTCAATGGGGGCGAAACCCCTTATACTCCCTAGAAATGCAGGCCCACATATGGCTACAGTATATTCAAGTTTGAAATTCTACTTCTGCTTTGTTAAATGATTCAGTGTTTAGAATGAGTTAGGAAATGTTTGGTGCCTTACCCTCAGTTTTTTCTTCTTCTAATCATTCAGCTATTGTTCTTTCATGTTCAAATTCTTCAACTCTTTAAAATTCTTCAACTTTTTCAACTTCTTCAACTTTTTCAACTTCTTCAATGCTTTTCAGCTATTTTTTCTCTTCTTCAAAGATCTTCTGCATCTTTTGCTCAATCATTCAGCTATCTGCATTCACAGTGCATTTTCGCAGGAAATGCAAATTTTTCTAGTTACTGTGAATGCAGTATGCATTCACAGTTCTTGAGATCCTGTTTCTCTTTATTCTTTATTCTTCTTCTTCTTCTTCTTCTTCTTCTTCTTAGTGTTTATTCTTCCTAATGCGTTTTTACTGTTTAAAGTTTGATTCGCTTCTCCTCCTACAATTTTTCTCCGATTTCAACCATTCAACTTTTAAACTATTCAGCTTCTTCTGGAATCGATGGCTATATCTTTTTGTAGTTTTAACTCTTCAACTTTTTAAAATATTCAGCTTTTTCTGCAAATTTTCAGCTTTTTTTCTCCCATAGGAAATGAATGTAATTCACTGAAATTCTGCTCATTTCAGCTGCTTTTTGACAGCTTACTGCTTCAGCCTACTTTCAGCTAGAAACGCCATTCAACTTTTAAAATGTAGTGATATCTTTCAGCTATTATGGTATATTTCAGCTTTTTCATATCTTTTACCATTTTCATATAGTACCTCCTTAAAATAATTTTGGCTTTTCAAGAAATTCAGCAAATAACATGCGTTGCTATGGTCGTCAAGGAGGCAGTTATAGAGTGCGCACTCTAGAAATTCAACAAATTCTTCTTCTCCGAACAACTTCTTCTCAGTCGCTCTATTTTCAACCTATCCACATAAATTATACATCAAAACGTAGGAATTTTTGTCTGGATTCAGGAAATGTAACCCTCATTGCTGTAGCATTTATAGATTTTTCGCAAATCACCTCAGAGCGACACAAACCCGAAACCTCCCCCATTCATTTCCTATGGAGCGGTTTTGAAAAATGACGCCTGAAAATTGAAAACATCACACGTTTTCGCATCGTCGCTACTCCGAAACCGTTTCATGTACAAGCATGAGACTTTCACACATGAATGTCCCGACCCTTCTGGCACTCATAAAAAAGGAATTGTTTGGATAACTGTTACGGTTTTACCGCAGGAACAATTTGTTCGGGAGTAGCGAATGTGCAAATTCCTGAAAACGCTTTTCAGCTGCATTTTCCCACATCATCCACTTTTTTACATCGTCGCTGTGCCTACACCGATTTTTGTACAAACATGAAAATGGGCACCATAGTCCTCAAAAGCCTGCTGATACTCATAGTGAAAGAATTATTTTGATATCTCTTATACTTTTTCAGCTACAGCGATTTGTTCGGGACCGATTTTAGAGGATTTCTGAAAGTCCATAAAAATCACCTTTATATCATAATTTTTCACGCCTTTATTAAACTTTTTCCAGCAAAAACCGATAGCCTGTCTTCTTCCCCTATCCGTTACGAAATAAACGCAGAAAAAATTACGTCTCTACCATTTACGGATCAGGAGATATGGAGCGTTGTTCGGGGCAAAGTTCTCCATTATAATCCAATGGGACTTATTGTGAGCAAAGTCTCTGCACTTCGGTAGACTGGCCTGCAGCAGAGGTGTGAGTGAGTTTCCATGACGACGGAACTCTGAGGGCCAGAGGGAGAAGCTCCATTGGGATATAATGGCAACTTTCGACGCCCGCTGCAGCGGCTGTGATTAATGTAGGAATCTGAAATTCGCACAGTCACTTCCTCTTAACATTTTTAAATTTTCAAGTGACTTTCAGCCATGTGTCACTTTTCTGTCCCATTTTGGATTTCACATGCTTTCCTATTGGGCCTTTGCTTCCAACAGGATCTGGCATGATGCCCAGACACGACATAATTGGCCAATACAGCACCACCCACATGTGGGAAATGGCGCTACTGACCATTTTGGTCAAATGTTGAGTTCTGGGCCCAGATGTGGTGAGGCTGAGTTGCTAAAGGAGGCCAATCTGACTCATGACCTTTGGTGACCTTTGGTGACATTAAGTATTGGCACCCTTTTTGAGGCACTTCCCAGTACAGGATTTGGACCAAACTGACAGAGTACACTCACCTGGTGATACTGAACACAACCCTGTTAGCGGCTAACTGTTAGCATGTTGCTAACCGGAAGTAGCTCTAGGAAGGTCCTACAAACTTCTGCTTTACAGAGTCTTTACCTCCTTTATACAGAATGCTCCACTATAAATTTGGGCCACGTCACGTAAAGCATCTCCAAGCTAGGAGGTGTCAAACATCCAATGCTTTTCAATGGGGGCGAAACCCCTTATACTCCCTAGAAATGCAGGCCCACATATGGCTACAGTATATTCAAGTTTGAAATTCTACTTCTGCTTTGTTAAATGATTCAGTGTTTAGAATGAGTTAGGAAATGTTTGGTGCCTTACCCTCAGTTTTTTCTTCTTCTAATCATTCAGCTATTGTTCTTTCATGTTCAAATTCTTCAACTCTTTCAAATTCTTCAACTTTTTCAACTTCTTCAACTTTTTCAACTTCTTCAATGCTTTTCAGCTATTTTTTCTCTTCTTCAAAGATCTTCTGCATCTTTTGCTCAATCATTCAGCTATCTGCATTCACAGTGCATTTTCGCAGGAAATGCAAATTTTTCTAGTTATTATTATTATAGGATATTCTTCCAAATGCGTTTTTACTGTTTAAAGTTTGATTCGCTTCTCCTCCTACAATTTTTCTCCGATTTCAACCATTCAACTTTTAAACTATTCAGCTTCTTCTGGAATCGATGGCTATATCTTTTTGTACTTTTAACTCTTCAACTTTTTAAAATATTCAGCTTTTTCTGCAAATTTTCAGCTTTTTTTCTCCCATAGGAAATGAATGTAATTCACTAAAATTCCGCTCATTTCAGCTGCTTTTTGAAAGCTTACTGCTTCAGCCTACTTTCAGCTAGAAACGCCATTCAACTTTTAAAATGTAGTGATATCTTTCAGCTATTATGGTCTATTTCAGCTTTTTCATATCTTTTACCATTTTCATATAGTACCTCCTTAAAATAATTTTGGCTTTTCAAGAAATTCAGCAAATAACATGCGTTGCTATGGTCGTCAAGGAGGCAGTTATAGAGTGCGCACTCTAGAAATTCAACAAATTCTTCTTCTCCAAACAACTTCTTCTCAGTCGCTCAATTTTCAACCTATCCACATAAATTATACATCAAAACGTAGGAATTTTTGTCTGGATTCAGGAAATGTAACCCTCATTGCTGTAGCATTTATAGATTTTTCGCAAATCACCTCAGAGCGACACAAACCCGAAACCTCCCCCATTCATTTCCTATGGAGCGGTTTTGAAAAATGACGCCTGAAAATTGAAAACATCACACGTTTTCGCATCGTCGCTACTCCGAAACCGTTTCATGTACAAGCATGATACTTTCACACATGAATGTCCCGACCCTTCTGGCACTCATAAAAAAGGAATTGTTTGGATAACTGTTACGGTTTTACCGCAGGAACAATTTGTTCGGGAGTAGCGAATGTGCAAATTCCTGAAAACGCTTTTCAGCTGCATTTTCCCACATCATCCACTTTTTTACATCGTCGCTATGCCTACACCGATTTTTGTACAAACATGAAAATGGGCACCATAGTCCTCAAAAGCCTGCTGATACTCATAGTGAAAGAATTATTTTGATATCTCTTATACTTTTTCAGCTACAGCGATTTGTTCGGGACCGTTTCTAGAGGATTTCTGAAAGTCCATAAAAATCACCTTTATATCATAATTTTTCACGCCTTTATTAAACTTTTTCCAGCAAAAACCGATAGCCTGTCTTCTTCCCCTATCCGTTACGAAATAAACGCAGAAAAAATTACGTCTCTACCATTTACGGATCAGGAGATATGGAGCGTTGTTCGGGGCAAAGTTCTCCATTATAATCCAATGGGACTTATTGTGAGCAAAGTCTCTGCACTTCGGTAGACTGGCCTGCAGCAGAGGTGTGAGTGAGTTTCCATGACGACGGAACTCTGAGGGCCAGAGGGAGAAGCTCCATTGGGATATAATGGCAACTTTCGACGCCCGCTGCAGCGGCTGTGATTAATGTAGGAATCTGAAATTCGCACAGTCACTTCCTCTTAACATTTTTAAATTTTCAAGTGACTTTCAGCCATGTGTCACTTTTCTGTCCCATTTTGGATTTCACATGCTTTCCTATTGGGCCTTTGCTTCCAACAGGATCTGGCATGATGCCCAGACACGACATAATTGGCCAATACAGCACCACCCACATGTGGGAAATGGCGCTACTGACCATTTTGGTCAAATGTTGAGTTCTGGGCCCAGATGTGGTGAGGCTGAGTTGCTAAAGGAGGCCAATCTGACTCATGACCTTTGGTGACCTTTGGTGACATTAAGTATTGGCACCCTTTTTGAGGCACTTCCCAGTACAGGATTTGGACCAAACTGACAGAGTACACTCACCTGGTGATACTGAACACAACCCTGTTAGCGGCTAACTGTTAGCATGTTGCTAACCGGAAGTAGCTCTAGGAAGGTCCTACAAACTTCTGCTTTACAGAGTCTTTACCTCCTTTATACAGAATGCTCCACTATAAATTTGGGCCACGTCACGTAAAGCATCTCCAAGCTAGGAGGTGTCAAACATCCAATGCTTTTCAATGGGGGCGAAACCCCTTCTACTCCCTAGAAATGCAGGCCCACATATGGCTACAGTATATTCAAGTTTGAAATTCTACTTCTGCTTTGTTAAATGATTCAGTGTTTAGAATGAGTTAGGAAATGTTTGGTGCCTTACCCTCAGTTTTTTCTTCTTCTAATCATTCAGCTATTGTTCTTTCATGTTCAAATTCTTCAACTCTTTCAAATTCTTCAACTTTTTCAACTTCTTCAACTTTTTCAACTTCTTCAATGCTTTTCAGCTATTTTTTCTCTTCTTCAAAGATCTTCTGCATCTTTTGCTCAATCATTCAGCTATCTGCATTCACAGTGCATTTTCGCAGGAAATGCAAATTTTTCTAGTTACTGTGAATGCAGTAGGCATTCACAGTTCTTGAGATCCTGTTTCTCTTTATTCTTTATTCTTCTTCTTCTTAGTGTTTATTCTTCCAAATGCGTTTTTACTGTTTAAAGTTTGATTCGCTTCTCCTCCTACAGTTTTTGTCCGATTTCAACCATTCAACTTTTAAACTATTCAGCTTCTTCTGGAATCGATGGCTATATCTTTTTGTACTTATACCTTTTCAACTTTTTAAAATATTCAGCTTTTTCTGCAAATTTTCAGCTTTTTTTTCTCCCATAGGAAATGAATGTAATTCACTAAAATTCCGCTCATTTCAGCTGCTTTTTGACAGCTTACTGCTTCAGCCTACTTTCAGCTAGAAACGCCATTCAACTTTTAAAATGTAGTGATATCTTTCCGCTATTATGGTCTATTTCAGCTTTTTCATATCTTTTACCATTTTCATATAGTACCTCCTTAAAATAATTTTGGCTTTTCAAGAAATTCAGCAAATAACATGCGTTGCTATGGTCGTCAAGGAGGCAGTTATAGAGTGCGCACTCTAGAAATTCAACAAATTCTTCTTCTCCGAACAACTTCTTCTCAGTCGCTCAATTTTCAACCTATCCACATAAATTATACATCAAAACGTAGGACTTTTTGTCTGGATTCAGGAAATGTAACCCTCATTGCTGTAGCATTTATAGATTTTTCGCAAATCACCTCAGAGCGACACAAACCCGAAACCTCCCCCATTCATTTCCTATGGAGCGGTTTTGAAAAATGACGCCTGAAAATTGAAAACATCACACGTTTTCGCATCGTCGCTACTCCGAAACCGTTTCATGTACAAGCATGATACTTTCACACATGAATGTCCCGACCCTTCTGGCACTCATAAAAAAGGAATTGTTTGGATAACTGTTACGGTTTTACCGCAGGAACAATTTGTTCGGGAGTAGCGAATGTGCAAATTCCTGAAAACGCTTTTCAGCTGCATTTTCCCACATCATCCACTTTTTTACATCGTCGCTATGCCTACACCGATTTTTGTACAAACATGAAAATGGGCACCATAGTCCTCAAAAGCCTGCTGATACTCATAGTGAAAGAATTATTTTGATATCTCTTATACTTTTTCAGCTACAGCGATTTGTTCGGGACCGTTTCTAGAGGATTTCTGAAAGTCCATAAAAATCACCTTTATATCATAATTTTTCACGCCTTTATTAAACTTTTTCCAGCAAAAACCGATAGCCTGTCTTCTTCCCCTATCCGTTACGAAATAAACGCAGAAAAAATTACGTCTCTACCATTTACGGATCAGGAGATATGGAGCGTTGTTCGGGGCAAAGTTCTCCATTATAATCCAATGGGACTTATTGTGAGCAAAGTCTCTGCACTTCGGTAGACTGGCCCGCTGCAGGTGTGAGTGAGTTTCCATGACGACGGAACTCTGAGGGCCAGAGGGAGAAGCTCCATTGGGATACAATGGCAACTTTCGACGCCCGCTGCAGCGGCTGTGATTAATGTAGGAATCTGATATTCGCACAGTCACTTCCTCTTAACATTTTTAAATTTTCAAGTGACTTTCAGCCATGTGTCACTTTTCTGTCCCATTTTGGATCTCACATGCTTTCCTATTGGGCCTTTGCTTCCAACAGGATCTGGCATGATGCCCAGACACGACATAATTGGCCAATACAGCACCACCCACATGTGGGAAATGGCGCTACTGACCATTTTGGTCAAATGTTGAGTTCTGGGCCCAGATGTGGTGAGGCTGAGTTGCTAAAGGAGGCCAATCTGACTCATGACCTTTGGTGACCTTTGGTGATATTAAGTATTGGCACCCTTTTTGAGGCACTTCCCAGTACAGGATTTGGACCAAACTGACAGAGTACACTCACCTGGTGATACTGAACACAACCCTGTTAGCGGCTAACTGTTAGCATGTTGCTAACCGGAAGTAGCTCTAGGAAGGTCCTACAAACTTCTGCTTTACAGAGTCTTTACCTCCTTTATACAGAATGCTCCACTATAAATTTGGGCCACGTCACGTAAAGCATCTCCAAGCTAGGAGGTGTCAAACATCCAATGCTTTTCAATGGGGGCGAAACCCCTTCTACTCCCTAGAAATGCAGGCCCACATATGGCTACAGTATATTCAAGTTTGAAATTCTACTTCTGCTTTGTTAAATGATTCAGTGTTTAGAATGAGTTAGGAAATGTTTGGTGCCTTACCCTCAGTTTTTTCTTCTTCTAATCATTCAGCTATTGTTCTTTCATGTTCAAATTCTTCAACTCTTTCAAATTCTTCAACTTTTTCAACTTCTTCAACTTTTTCAACTTCTTCAATGCTTTTCAGCTATTTTTTCTCTTCTTCAAAGATCTTCTGCATCTTTTGCTCAATCATTCAGCTATCTGCATTCACAGTGCATTTTCGCAGGAAATGCAAATTTTTCTAGTTACTGTGAATGCAGTAGGCATTCACAGTTCTTGAGATCCTGTTTCTCTTTATTCTTTATTCTTCTTCTTCTTAGTGTTTATTCTTCCAAATGCGTTTTTACTGTTTAAAGTTTGATTCGCTTCTCCTCCTACAGTTTTTGTCCGATTTCAACCATTCAACTTTTAAACTATTCAGCTTCTTCTGGAATCGATGGCTATATCTTTTTGTACTTATACCTTTTCAACTTTTTAAAATATTCAGCTTTTTCTGCAAATTTTCAGCTTTTTTTTCTCCCATAGGAAATGAATGTAATTCACTAAAATTCCGCTCATTTCAGCTGCTTTTTGACAGCTTACTGCTTCAGCCTACTTTCAGCTAGAAACGCCATTCAACTTTTAAAATGTAGTGATATCTTTCCGCTATTATGGTCTATTTCAGCTTTTTCATATCTTTTACCATTTTCATATAGTACCTCCTTAAAATAATTTTGGCTTTTCAAGAAATTCAGCAAATAACATGCGTTGCTATGGTCGTCAAGGAGGCAGTTATAGAGTGCGCACTCTAGAAATTCAACAAATTCTTCTTCTCCGAACAACTTCTTCTCAGTCGCTCAATTTTCAACCTATCCACATAAATTATACATCAAAACGTAGGAATTTTTGTCTGGATTCAGGAAATGTAACCCTCATTGCTGTAGCATTTATAGATTTTTCGCAAATCACCTCAGAGCGACACAAACCCGAAACCTCCCCCATTCATTTCCTATGGAGCGGTTTTGAAAAATGACGCCTGAAAATTGAAAACATCACACGTTTTCGCATCGTCGCTACTCCTAAACCGTTTCATGTACAAGCATGAGACTTTCACACATGAATGTCCCGACCCTTCTGGCACTCATAAAAAAGGAATTGTTTGAATAACTGTTACGGTTTTACCGCAGGAACAATTTGTTCGGGAGTAGCGAATGTGCAAATTCCTGAAAACGCTTTTCAGCTGCATTTTCCCACATCATCCACTTTTTTACATCGTCGCTGTGCCTACACCGATTTTTGTACAAACATGAAAATAGGCACCATAGTCCTCAAAAGCCTGCTGATACTCATAGTGAAAGAATTATTTTGATATCTCTTATACTTTTTCAGCTACAGCGATTTGTTCGGGACCGGTTTTAGAGGATTTCTGAAAATCCATAAAAATCACCTTTATATCATAATTTTTCACGCCTTTATTAAACTTTTTCCAGCAAAAACCGATAGCCTGTCTTCTTCCCCTATCCGTTACGAAATAAACGCAGAAAAAATTACGTCTCTACCATTTACGGATCAGGAGATATGGAGCGTTGTTCGGGGCAAAGTTCTCCATTATAATCCAATGGGACTTATTGTGAGCAAAGTCTCTGCACTTCGGTAGACTGGCCTGCAGCAGAGGTGTGAGTGAGTTTCCATGACGACGGAACTCTGAGGGCCAGAGGGAGAAGCTCCATTGGGATACAATGGCAACTTTCGACGCCCGCTGCAGCGGCTGTGATTAATGTAGGAATCTGAAATTCGCACAGTCACTTCCTCTTAACATTTTTAAATTTTCAAGTGACTTTCAGCCATGTGTCACTTTTCTGTCCCATTTTGGATTTCACATGCTTTCCTATTGGGCCTTTGCTTCCAACAGGATCTGGCATGATGCCCAGACACGACATAATTGGCCAATACAGCACCACCCACATGTGGGAAAATGGCGCTACTGACCATTTTGGTCAAATGTTGAGTTCTGGGCCCAGATGTGGTGAGGCTGAGTTGCTAAAGGAGGCCAATCTGACTCATGACCTTTGGTGACCTTTGGTGACATTAAGTATTGGCACCCTTTTTGAGGCACTTCCCAGTACAGGATTTGGACCAAACTGACAGAGTACACTCACCTGGTGATACTGAACACAACCCTGTTAGCGGCTAACTGTTAGCATGTTGCTAACCGGAAGTAGCTCTAGGAAGCTCGGACAAACTTCTGCTTTACAGAGTCTTTACCTCCTTTATACAGAATGCTCCACTATAAATTTGGGCCACGTCACGTAAAGCATCTCCAAGCTAGGAGGTGTCAAACATCCAATGCTTTTCAATGGGGGCGAAACCCCTTATACTCCCTAGAAATGCAGGCCCACATATGGCTACAGTATATTCAAGTTTGAAATTCTACTTCTGCTTTGTTAAATGATTCAGTGTTTAGAATGAGTTAGGAAATGTTTGGTGCCTTACCCTCAGTTTTTTCTTCTTCTAATCATTCAGCTATTGTTCTTTCATGTTCAAATTCTTCAACTCTTTCAAATTCTTCAACTTTTTCAACTTCTTCAATGCTTTTCAGCTATTTTTTCTCTTCTTCAAAGATCTTCTGCATCTTTTGCTCAATCATTCAGCTATCTGCATTCACAGTGCATTTTCGCAGGAAATGCAAATTTTTCTAGTTATAGGATATTCTTCCAAATGCGTTTTTACTGTTTAAAGTTTGATTCGCTTCTCCTCCTACAATTTTTCTCCGATTTCAACCATTCAACTTTTAAACTATTCAGCTTCTTCTGGAATCGATGGCTATATCTTTTTGTACTTTTAACTCTTCAACTTTTTAAAATATTCAGCTTTTTCTGCAAATTTTCAGCTTTTTTTCTCCCATAGGAAATGAATGTAATTCACTAAAATTCCGCTCATTTCAGCTGCTTTTTGACAGCTTACTGCTTCAGCCTACTTTCAGCTAGAAACGCCATTCAACTTTTAAAATGTAGTGATATCTTTCAGCTATTATGGTCTATTTCAGCTTTTTCATATCTTTTACCATTTTCATATAGTACCTCCTTAAAATAATTTTGGCTTTTCAAGAAATTCAGCAAATAACATGCGTTGCTATGGTCGTCAAGGAGGCAGTTATAGAGTGCGCACTCTAGAAATTCAACAAATTCTTCTTCTCCGAACAACTTCTTCTCAGTCGCTCAATTTTCAACCTATCCACATAAATTATACATCAAAACGTAGGAATTTTTGTCTGGATTCAGGAAATGTAACCCTCATTGCTGTAGCATTTATAGATTTTTCGCAAATCACCTCAGAGCGACACAAACCCGAAACCTCCCCCATTCATTTCCTATGGAGCGGTTTTGAAAAATGACGCCTGAAAATTGAAAACATCACACGTTTTCGCATCGTCGCTACTCCGAAACCGTTTCATGTACAAGCATGATACTTTCACACATGAATGTCCCGACCCTTCTGGCACTCATAAAAAAGGAATTGTTTGGATAACTGTTACGGTTTTACCGCAGGAACAATTTGTTCGGGAGTAGCGAATGTGCAAATTCCTGAAAACGCTTTTCAGCTGCATTTTCCCACATCATCCACTTTTTTACATCGTCGCTGTGCCTACACCGATTTTTGTACAAACATGAAAATGGGCACCATAGTCCTCAAAAGCCTGCTGATACTCATAGTGAAAGAATTATTTTGATATCTCTTATACTTTTTCAGCTACAGCGATTTGTTCGGGACCGTTTTTAGAGGATTTCTGAAAGTCCATAAAAATTCCCTTTATATCATAATTTTTCACGCCTTTATTAAACTTTTTCCAGCAAAAACCGATAGCCTGTCTTCTTCCCCTATCCGTTACAAAATAAACGCAGAAAAAATTACGTCTCTACCATTTACGGATCAGGAGATATGGAGCGTTGTTCGGGGCAAAGTTCTCCATTATAATCCAATGGGACTTATTGTGAGCAAAGTCTCTGCACTTCGGTAGACTGGCCTGCAGCAGAGGTGTGAGTGAGTTTCCATGACGACGGAACTCTGAGGGCCAGAGGGAGAAGCTCCATTGGGATACAATGGCAACTTTCGACGCCCGCTGCAGCGGCTGTGATTAATGTAGGAATCTGAAATTCGCACAGTCACTTCCTCTTAACATTTTTTAATTTTCAAGTGACTTTCAGCCATGTGTCACTTTTCTGTCCCATTTTGGATTTCACATGCTTTCCTATTGGGCCTTTGCTTCCAACAGGATCTGGCATGATACCCAGACACGACATAATTGGCCAATACAGCACCACCCACATGTGGGAAATGGCGCTACTGACCATTTTGGTCAAATGTTGAGTTCTGGGCCCAGATGTGGTGAGGCTGAGTTGCTAAAGGAGGCCAATCTGACTCATGACCTTTGGTGACCTTTGGTGACATTAAGTATTGGCACCCTTTTTGAGGCACTTCCCAGTACAGGATTTGGACCAAACTGACAGAGTACACTCACCTGGTGATACTGAACACAGCCCTGTTAGCGGCTAACTGTTAGCATGTTGCTAACCGGAAGTAGCTCTAGGAAGGTCCTACAAACTTTTGCTTTACAGAGTCTTTACCTCCTTTATACAGAATGCTCCACTATAAATTTGGGCCACTTCACGTAAAGCATCTCCAAGCTAGGAGGTGTCAAACATCCAATACTTTTCAATGGGGGCGAAACCCCTTATACTCCCTAGAAATGCAGGCCCACATATGGCTACAGTATATTCAAGTTTGAAATTCTACTTCTGCTTTGTTAAATGATTCAGTGTTTAGAATGAGTTAGGAAATGTTTGGTGCCTTACCCTCAGTTTTTTCTTCTTCTAATCATTCAGCTATTGTTCTTTCATGTTCAAATTCTTCAACTCTTTCAAATTCTTCAACTTTTTCAACTTCTTCAATGCTTTTCAGCTATTTTTTCTCTTCTTCAAAGATCTTCTGCATCTTTTGCTCAACTTCTTCAATGCTTTTCAGCTATTTTTTCTCTTCTTCAAAGATCTTCTGCACCTTTTGCTCAATCATTCAGCTATCTGCATTCACAGTGCATTTTCGCAGGAAATGCAAATTTTTCTAGTTATTATTACTGTGAATGCAGTAGGCATTCACAGTTATTGAGATCCTCTTTCGCGTTTTTACTGTTTAAAGTTTGATTCGCTTCTCCTCCTACAATTTTTCTCCGATTTCAACCATTCAACTTTTAAACTATTCAGCTTCTTCTGGAATCGATGGCTATATCTTTTTGTACTTTTAACTCTTCAACTTTTTAAAATATTCAGCTTTTTCTGCAAATTTTCAGCTTTTTTTCTCCCATAGGAAATGCATTGAAATCACTAAAATTCCGCTCATTTCAGCTGCTTTTTGACAACTTACTGCTTCAGCTTACTTTCAGCTAGAAACGCCATTCAACTTTTAAAATGTAGTGATATCTTTCAGCTATTATGGTATATTTCAGCTTTTTCATGTCTTTTACCATTTTCATAAAGTACCTCCTTAAAATAACTTTGGCTTTTCAAGAAATTCAGCAAATAACATGCGTTGCTATGGTCGTCAAGTGGCAGTTGGTAGAGTGCGCACTCTAGAAATTCAACAAATTCTTCTTCTCCGAACAACTTCTTCTCACTCGCTCAATTTTCAACCTATCCACATAAATTATACATCAAAACGTAGGAATTTTTGTCTGGATTCAGGAAATGTAACCCTCATTGGTGTAGCATTTATAGATTTTCCGCAAATCACCTCAGAGCGACACAAACCCGAAACCTCCCCCATTCATTTCCTATGGAGCGGTTTTGAAAAATGTCATCTGAAAATCCAAAACATCACATGTTTTCGCATCGTCCCTACTCCTAAACCGTTTAATGTACAGGCATGAGACTTTCACACATTCAAGTCCAGACACGTCTGGCACTCACAAAAGAGGAATTTTTCGGATAACTGTTACGGTTTTGCCGCAGAAACAATTTGTTCGGGAGTAGCGAATGTGCAAAATCCGTAAAATGCTTTAGAGCTGCATTTTTCCACATGATCCACTTTTTTACATCGTCGGTGTGCCTACACCGATTTTTGTACAAACATAAAAATGAGCAACATAGTCCTCAAAAGCCTGCTGATATTCACAGTGAAAGAATTATTTTGATATCTCCTATACTTTTTCAGCTAGAGCGATTTGTTCGGGACCGTTTTTAGAGGATTTTTTTTAATTCCTCAAAAATCCCCTTTATATCCTAATTTTTTACGCCTTTATTAAAATATTTCCCGTAAAACCGATAGCAAGTCTTCTTCCCCTATCCGTTAAGAAATAAACGCAGAAAAAATTACGTCTCTACCATTTACGGATCAGGAGATATGGAGCGCTGTGCGAGGCAAAGTTCTCCATTATAACCCAATGGGACATATTTTGAGCAAAGTGTCTGCACTTCGGTAGACTGGCTGCTGCAGGTGTGTGAGTGAGTTTCCATGACGACGGAACTCTGAGGGCCAGAGGGAGAGGCTCCATTGAGATAGAATGGCAACTTTCGACGCTCACCGCAGTTGCTGTGATTAATGTAGGAATCTGAAATTCGCACAGTCACTTCCTCTTGACATTTTAAAATTTTCAAGTGACTTTCAGCTATGTGTCATTTTTCTATCCCATTTTGGATTTCACATGCTTTCCTATTGGGCCTTTGCTTCCAACAGGACCTGGCATGATGCCCAGACACGACCCAATTGGCCAATACAGCACCACCCACCTGTGGGAAATGGCGCTACTGACCATTTTGGTCAAATATTGAGTTCTGGGCCCAGATGTGGTGAGGCTGAGTTGCTAAAGGAGGCCAATCTGACCCATGAACTTTGGTGATGTTTGGCGACATTAAGTATTGGCACCCCTATTTGAGGCACTTCCCAGTACAGGATTTGGACCAAACTGACAGAGTACAATCACCCGGTGATCCTGAGCACAACCATGTTAGCGGCTAACAGTTAGCATGTTGCTAATCGGAAGTAGCTCTAGGAAGCTCGGACAAACTTCTGCTTTACAGAGTCTGTACCTCCTTTATACAAAATGCTCCACAATAAGTTTGGGCCTTGTCACGTAAAGCATCTCCAAGTTAGGAGGTGTTAAACATCCAATGCTTTTCAATGGGGGCGAAACCCCTTATACTCCCTAGAAATGCAGGCCCACATATGGCAGCAGTATATTCAAGTTTGAAATTCTACTTATGCTTTGTTAAACGATTCAGTGTTTAGAATGAGTTAGTAAATGTTTGGTGCCATTCCCTCAGTTTTTTTCTTCTTCTAATCATTCAGCTATTGTTCTTTCATGTTCAACTTCTTCAACTTTTTCAACTTCTTCAATGCTTTTCAGCTATTTTTTCTCTTCTTCAAAGATCTTCTGCATCTTTTGCTCAATCATTCAGCTATCTGCATTCACAGTGCATTTTCGCAGGAAATGCAAATTTTTCTAGTTATAGGATATTCTTCCAAATGCGTTTTTACTGTTTAAAGTTTGATTCGCTTCTCCTCCTACAATTTTTCTCCGATTTCAACCATTCAACTTTTAAACTATTCAGCTTCTTCTGGAATCGATGGCTATATCTTTTTGTACTTTTAACTCTTCAACTTTTTAAAATATTCAGCTTTTTCTGCAAATTTTCAGCTTTTTTTCTCCCATAGGAAATGAATGTAATTCACTAAAATTCCGCTCATTTCAGCTGCTTTTTGACAGCTTACTGCTTCAGCCTACTTTCAGCTAGAAACGCCATTCAACTTTTAAAATGTAGTGATATCTTTCAGCTATTATGGTCTATTTCAGCTTTTTCATATCTTTTACCATTTTCATATAGTACCTCCTTAAAATAATTTTGGCTTTTCAAGAAATTCAGCAAATAACATGCGTTGCTATGGTCGTCAAGGAGGCAGTTATAGAGTGCGCACTCTAGAAATTCAACAAATTCTTCTTCTCCGAACAACTTCTTCTCAGTCGCTCAATTTTCAACCTATCCACATAAATTATACATCAAAACGTAGGAATTTTTGTCTGGATTCAGGAAATGTAACCCTCATTGCTGTAGCATTTATAGATTTTTCGCAAATCACCTCAGAGCGACACAAACCCGAAACCTCCCCCATTCATTTCCTATGGAGCGGTTTTGAAAAATGACGCCTGAAAATTGAAAACATCACACGTTTTCGCATCGTCGCTACTCCGAAACCGTTTCATGTACAAGCATGATACTTTCACACATGAATGTCCCGACCCTTCTGGCACTCATAAAAAAGGAATTGTTTGGATAACTGTTACGGTTTTACCGCAGGAACAATTTGTTCGGGAGTAGCGAATGTGCAAATTCCTGAAAACGCTTTTCAGCTGCATTTTCCCACATCATCCACTTTTTTACATCGTCGCTGTGCCTACACCGATTTTTGTACAAACATGAAAATGGGCACCATAGTCCTCAAAAGCCTGCTGATACTCATAGTGAAAGAATTATTTTGATATCTCTTATACTTTTTCAGCTACAGCGATTTGTTCGGGACCGTTTTTAGAGGATTTCTGAAAGTCCATAAAAATTACCTTTATATCATAATTTTTCACGCCTTTATTAAACTTTTTCCAGCAAAAACCGATAGCCTGTCTTCTTCCCCTATCCGTTACGAAATAAACGCAGAAAAAATTACGTCTCTACCATTTACGGATCAGGAGATATGGAGCGTTGTTCGGGGCAAAGTTCTCCATTATAATCCAATGGGACTTATTATGAGCAAAGTCTCTGCACTTCGGTAGACTGGCTGCTGCAGGTGTGTGAGTGAGTTTCCATGACGACGGAACTCTGAGGGCCAGAGGGAGAAGCTCCATTGAGATAGAATGGCAACTTTCGACGCCCGCTGCAGCGGCTGTGATTAATGTAGGAATCTGAAATTCGCACAGTCACTTCCTCTTAACATTTTTAAATTTTCAAGTGACTTTCAGCCATGTGTCACTTTTCTGTCCCATTTTGGATTTCACATGCTTTCCTATTGGGCCTTTGCTTCCAACAGGATCTGGCATGATGCCCAGACACGACATAATTGGCCAATACAGCACCACCCACATGTGGGAAATGGCGCTACTGACCATTTTGGTCAAATGTTGAGTTCTGGGCCCAGATGTGGTGAGGCTGAGTTGCTAAAGGAGGCCAATCTGACTCATGACCTTTGGTGACCTTTGGTGACATTAAGTATTGGCACCCTTTTTGAGGCACTTCCCAGTACAGGATTTGGACCAAACTGACAGAGTACACTCACCTGGTGATACTGAACACAACCCTGTTAGCGGCTAACTGTTAGCATGTTGCTAACCGGAAGTAGCTCTAGGAAGGTCCTACAAACTTCTGCTTTACAGAGTCTTTACCTCCTTTATACAGAATGCTCCACTATAAATTTGGGCCACGTCACGTAAAGCATCTCCAAGCTAGGAGGTGTCAAACATCCAATGCTTTTCAATGGGGGCGAAACCCCTTATACTCCCTAGAAATGCAGGCCCACATATGGCTACAGTATATTCAAGTTTGAAATTCTACTTCTGCTTTGTTAAATGATTCAGTGTTTAGAATGAGTTAGGAAATGTTTGGTGCCTTACCCTCAGTTTTTTCTACTTTTAATCATTCAGCTATTGTTCTTTCATGTTCAAATTCTTCAACTCTTTCAAATTCTTCAACTTTTTCAACTTCTTCAACTTTTTCAACTTCTTCAATGCTTTTCAGCTATTTTTTCTCTTCTTCAAAGATCTTCTGCATCTTTTGCTCAATCATTCAGCTATCTGCATTCACAGTGCATTTTCGCAGGAAATGCAAATTTTTCTAGTTACTGTGAATGCAGTAGGCATTCACAGTTATTGAGATCCTCTTTCGCCTTTTTACTGTTTAAAGTTTGATTCGCTTCTCCTCCTACAATTTTTGTCCGATTTCAACCATTCAACTTTTAAACTATTCAGCTTCTTCTGGAATCGATGGCTATATCTTTTTGTACTTATACCTTTTCAACTTTTTAAAATATTCAGCTTTTTCTACAAATTTTCAGCTTTTTTTTCTCCCATAGGAAATGAATGTAATTCACTAAAATTCCGCTCATTTCAGCTGCTTTTTGACAGCTTACTGCTTCAGCCTACTTTCAGCTAGAAACGTCATTCAACTTTTAAAATGTAGTAATATCTTTTGGCTATTATGGTATGTTTCAGCTTTTTCATATCTTTTACCATTTTCATATAGTACCTCCTTAAAATAATTTTGGCTTTTCAAGAAATTCAGCAAATAACATGCGTTGCTATGGTCGTCAAGGAGGCAGTTATAGAGTGCACACTCTAGAAATTCAACAAATTATTCTTCTCCGAACAACTTCTTCTCAGTCGCTCAATTTTCAACCTATCCACATAAATTATACATCAAAACGTAGGAATTTTTGTCTGGATTCAGGAAATGTAACCCTCATTGCTGTAGCATTTATAGATTTTTCGCAAATCACCTCAGAGCGACACAAACCCGAAACCTCCCCCATTCATTTCCTATGGAGCGGTTTTGAAAAATGACGCCTGAAAATTGAAAACATCACACGTTTTCGCATCGTCGCTACTCCGAAACCGTTTCATGTACAAGCATGATACTTTCACACATGAATGTCCCGACCCTTCTGGCACTCATAAAAAAGGAATTGTTTGGATAACTGTTACGGTTTTACCGCAGGAACAATTTGTTCGGGAGTAGCGAATGTGCAAATTCCTGAAAACGCTTTTCAGCTGCATTTTCCCACATCATCCACTTTTTTACATCGTCGCTGTGCCTACACCGATTTTTGTACAAACATGAAAATGGGCACCATAGTCCTCAAAAGCCTGCTGATACTCATAGTGAAAGAATTATTTTGATATCTCTTATACTTTTTCAGCTACAGCGATTTGTTCGGGACCGTTTTTAGAGGATTTCTGAAAGTCCATAAAAATTACCTTTATATCATAATTTTTCACGCCTTTATTAAACTTTTTCCAGCAAAAACCGATAGCCTGTCTTCTTCCCCTATCCGTTACGAAATAAACGCAGAAAAAATTACGTCTCTACCATTTACGGATCAGGAGATATGGAGCGTTGTTCGGGGCAAAGTTCTCCATTATAATCCAATGGGACTTATTATGAGCAAAGTCTCTGCACTTCGGTAGACTGGCTGCTGCAGGTGTGTGAGTGAGTTTCCATGACGACGGAACTCTGAGGGCCAGAGGGAGAAGCTCCATTGAGATAGAATGGCAACTTTCGACGCCCGCTGCAGCGGCTGTGATTAATGTAGGAATCTGAAATTCGCACAGTCACTTCCTCTTAACATTTTTAAATTTTCAAGTGACTTTCAGCCATGTGTCACTTTTCTGTCCCATTTTGGATTTCACATGCTTTCCTATTGGGCCTTTGCTTCCAACAGGATCTGGCATGATGCCCAGACACGACATAATTGGCCAATACAGCACCACCCACATGTGGGAAATGGCGCTACTGACCATTTTGGTCAAATGTTGAGTTCTGGGCCCAGATGTGGTGAGGCTGAGTTGCTAAAGGAGGCCAATCTGACTCATGACCTTTGGTGACCTTTGGTGACATTAAGTATTGGCACCCTTTTTGAGGCACTTCCCAGTACAGGATTTGGACCAAACTGACAGAGTACACTCACCTGGTGATACTGAACACAACCCTGTTAGCGGCTAACTGTTAGCATGTTGCTAACCGGAAGTAGCTCTAGGAAGGTCCTACAAACTTCTGCTTTACAGAGTCTTTACCTCCTTTATACAGAATGCTCCACTATAAATTTGGGCCACGTCACGTAAAGCATCTCCAAGCTAGGAGGTGTCAAACATCCAATGCTTTTCAATGGGGGCGAAACCCCTTATACTCCCTAGAAATGCAGGCCCACATATGGCTACAGTATATTCAAGTTTGAAATTCTACTTCTGCTTTGTTAAATGATTCAGTGTTTAGAATGAGTTAGGAAATGTTTGGTGCCTTACCCTCAGTTTTTTCTACTTTTAATCATTCAGCTATTGTTCTTTCATGTTCAAATTCTTCAACTCTTTCAAATTCTTCAACTTTTTCAACTTCTTCAACTTTTTCAACTTCTTCAATGCTTTTCAGCTATTTTTTCTCTTCTTCAAAGATCTTCTGCATCTTTTGCTCAATCATTCAGCTATCTGCATTCACAGTGCATTTTCGCAGGAAATGCAAATTTTTCTAGTTATTATTATTACTGTGAATGCAGTAGGCATTCACAGTTCTTGAGATCCTCTTTCGCCTGTTTACTGTTTAAAGTTTGATTCGCTTCTCCTCCTACAGTTTTTCTCCGATTTCAACCATTCAACTTTTAAACTATTCAGCTTCTTCTGGAATCGATGGCTATATCTTTTTGTACTTATACCTTTTCAACTTTTTAAAATATTCAGCTTTTTCTGCAAATTTTCAGCTTTTTTTTCTCCCATAGGAAATGAATGTAATTCACTAAAATTCCGCTCATTTCAGCTGCTTTTTGACAGCTTACTGCTTCAGCCTACTTTCAGCTAGAAACGCCATTCAACTTTTAAAATGTAGTGATATCTTTCAGCTATTATGGTATATTTCAGCTTTTTCATATCTTTTACCATTTTCATATAGTACCTCCTTAAAATAATTTTGGCTTTTCAAGAAATTCAGCAAATAACATGCGTTGCTATGGTCGTCAAGGAGGCAGTTATAGAATGCGCACTCTAGAAATTCAACATATTCTTCTTCTCCGAACAACTTCTTCTCACTCGCTCAATTTTCAACCTATCCACATAAATTATACATCAAAACGTAGGTATTTTTGTCTGAATTCAGGAAATGTAACCCTCATTGGTGTAGCATTTATAGATTTTTCGCAAATCACCTCAGAGCGACACAAACCCGAAATCCTCCCCATTCATTTCCTATGGAGCGCTTTTGAAAAATGACGTCTGAAAATCCAAAACATCACATGTTTTCGCATCGTCGCTACTCCTAAACCGTTTCATGTACAAGCATGAGATTTTCACACATGAATGTCCCGACCCTTCTGGCACTCATAAAAAAGGAATTGTTTGGATAACTGTTATGGTTTTACCGCAGGAACAATTTGTTCGGGAGTAGCGAATGTGCAAATTCCTGAAAACGCTTTTCAGCTGCATTTTCCCACATCATCCACTTTTTTACATCGTCGCTGTGCCTACACCGATTTTTGTACAAACATGAAAATGGGCACCATAGTCCTCAAAAGCCTGCTGATACTCATAGTGAAAGAATTATTTTGATATCTCTTATACTTTTTCAGCTACAGCGATTTGTTCGGGACCGGTTTTAGAGGATTTCTGAAAATCCATAAAAATCACCTTTATATCATAATTTTTCACGCCTTTATTAAACTTTTTCCAGCAAAAACCGATAGCCTGTCTTCTTCCCCTATCCGTTATGAAATATACGCAGAAAAAATTACGTCTCTACCATTTACGGATCAGGAGATATGGAGCGTTGTTCGGGGCAAAGTTCTCCATTATAATCCAATGGGACTTATTGTGAGCAAAGTCTCTGCACTTCGGTAGACTGGCCTGCAGCAGAGGTGTGAGTGAGTTTCCATGACGACGGAACTCTGAGGGCCAGAGGGAGAAGCTCCATTGGGATACAATGGCAACTTTCGACGCCCGCTGCAGCGGCTGTGACTAATGTAGGAATCTGAAATTCGCACAGTCACTTCCTCTTAACATTTTAAAATTTTCAAGTGACTTTCAGCCATGTGTCACTTTTCTGTCCCATTTTGGATTTCACATGCTTTCCTATTGGGCCTTTGTTTCCAACAGGACCTTGCTTGATAACCGACACGACCCAATTGGCCAATACAGCACCACCCACCTGTGGGAAATGGCGCTACTGACCATTTTGGTCAAATGTTGAGTTCTGGGCCCAGATGTGGTGAGGCTGAGTTGCTAAAGGAGGCCAATCTGACTCATGACCTTTGGTGACCTTTGGTGACATTAAGTATTGGCACCCTTTTTGAGGCACTTCCCAGTACAGGATTTGGACCAAACTGACAGAGTACACTCACTTGGTGATACTGAACACAACCCTGTTAGCGGCTAACTGTTAGCATGTTGCTAACCAGAAGTAGCTCTAGGAAGGTCTCACCAACTTCTGCTTCACAGAGTCTGTTCTTACTCTAGAGAGAAAGCTCCACAAGAAATTTGGGCTACGTCGCATAAAGCATCTCCAAGCTATGAGGTGTCAAACATCCAATGCTTTTCAATGGGGGATCAAACCCCTTATGGTCCCAATACTGCATGCCCATATATGGCGCTACAGTATAGCTCAGATGGAAAGTGCAGACTTTGCATGCAAGAGGTCATGGAATCGAATCCCGGTGTGGGACACTTAGAGTTTTATATTATAATCCCCACAGTATGTATAACAAAACATGTGTGCTGATCCTATGAAGTATTTTTTTGTACCACCCGCCATTTTGAGTTACCATGGCAATGTTATAAAAAACGTATTTTCTCCCTATTTGAAGCACATCCCAGTACAGGATTTGGACCAAACTGACAGAGTACAATCCCCCGGTGATACTGAACACAACCATGTTAGCGGCTAATGGTTAGCATGTTGCTAACAGGAAGTAGCTCTAGGAAGGTCTCACTAACTTCTGCTTCACAGAGTCTGTTCTTACTGTAGAGAGAAAGCTCCACAACAAATTTTGGCCATGTCGGATAAAGCATCTCCATGTTAGGAGGTGTCAAATATTCAATGCTTTTCAATGGGCCAAGACCACCCGCCATTTTGAGTTACCATGGCGACGTAATAAACTACGTATTTTCTCCCTCTTTGAGGCACTTCCCAGCACAGGTTATGGACCAAACTAACAGAGTACCATCACCTGGTCATCCTGAACACAACCTTGTTAGCGGCTAACGGTTAGCATGTTGCTAACCGGAAGTAGCTCTAGGAAGCTCGAACAAACTTTTGCTTCACAGAGTCTGTACTTCCTTTACAGAGAAGGCTCTACAACAAATTTGGGCCATGTCAGATAAAGCATGTCTATTTTATGAGGTGTCAAACATCCATTTTTGACCCCTCTTTGCCTCTGTTACATGCTGCAGAAATGCTCCAAAGACACTGAAATCACACATTCACCTCAGTACCTCACATGATAAAGGTAATGATAATTAAGACAGAGGGCTACAGCTGTGAGGGAGTCTCCATGACAACGCTGCTAGCCAGAGGCTCCTAGGAGGTCCATTGACTTAACATGGCACCTTTGGACGGCCGTTGCGGGGGCTGTGAAGATCGTAGGAAAATGAAATTCGCAGTGTTACTTCCCATTAGTATTTTCAATGGTACGGTACGCACCACGAGGCAGGCGCCTTGCTAAATTTCTTCAGAAATTTTCTAGTTCTTCTTCTTCTTCTTCTTCTTAGTGTTTATTCTTCCTAATGCGTTTTTACTGTTTAAAGTTTGATTCGCTTCTCCTCCTACAATTTTTCTCCGATTTCAACCATTCAACTTTTAAACTATTCAGCTTCTTCTGGAATCGATGGCTATATCTTTTTGTACTTTGTTGTAATATCTTTTGGCTATTATGGTATGTTTCAGCTTTTTCATATCTTTCACCATTTTCGTATAGTACGTCTTTAAAATAATTTTGGCTTTTCAAGAAATTCAGCAAATAACATGCGTTGCTATGGTCGTCAAGGAGGCAGTTATAGAGTGCACACTCTAGAAATTCAACAAATTCTTCTTCTCCGAACAACTTCTTCTCACTCGCTCAATTTTCAACCTATCCACATAAATTATACATCAAAACGTAGGAATTTTTGTCTGGATTCAGGAAATGTAACCCTCATTGGTGTAGCATTTATAGATTTTTCACAAATCACCTCAGAGCGACACAAACCCAAAACCTCCCCCATTCATTTCCTATGGAGCGTTTTTGAAAAATGACGTCTGAAAATCCAATACATCACACGTTTTCTCATCGTCGCTACTCCTAAACCGTTTAATGTACAGAAATGAGACTTTCACACATGAATGTCCCAACCCTTCTGGCACTCACAAAAAATAAATTTTTTGGATAACTGTTACGGTTTGGCCGCAGGAACAATTTGTTCGGCAGTAGCGAATGTGCAAAATCCTGAAAATGCTTTAGAGCTGCATTTTTCCACATGATCCACTTTTTTACATCGTCGCTGTGCCTACACCGATTTTTGTACAAACATAAAAATGAGCAACATAGTCCTCAAAAGCCTGCTGATACTCACAGTGAAAGAATTATTTTGATATCTCCTATACTTTTTCAGCTAGAGCGATTTGTTCGGGACCGTTTTTAGAGGATTTTTAAAATTCCTTAAAAATCCCCTTTATATCATAATTTTTTACGCCTTTATTAAAATATTTCCAGCAAAAACCAATAGCAAGTCTTCTTCCCCTATCCGTTAAGAAATAAACGCAGAAAAAATTACGTCTCTACCATTTACGGATCAGGAGATATGGAGCGTTGTGCGAGGCAAAGTTCTCCATTATAACCCAATGGGACATATGCTGAGCATAGTGTCTGCACTTTGGTAGACTGGCCAGCTGCAGGTGTGTCAGTGAGTTTCCATGACGACGGAACTCTGAGGGCCAGAGGGAGAGGCTCCATTGAGATAGAATGGCAACTTTCAACGCTCACCGCAGTTGCTGTGATTAATGTAGGAATCTGAAATTCGCACAGTCACTTCCTCTTGACATTTTAAAATTTTCAAGTGACTTTCAGCCATGTGTCACTTTTCTGTCCCATTTTGGATTTCACATGCTTTCCTATTGGGCCTTTGCTTCCAACAGGATCTGGCATGATGCCCAGAGACGACCCAATTGGCCAATACAGCACCACCCACCTGTGGGAAATGGCGCTACACGCCATTTTGGTCAAATGTTGAGTTCTGGGCCCAGATGTGGTGAGGCTGAGTTGCTAAAGGAGGCCAATCTGACCAATGACCTTTGGTGACCTTTGGTGACAAGTATTGGCACCCTTTTTGAGGCACTTCCCAGTACAGGATTTGGACCAAACTGACAGAGTACAATCACCCGGTGATACTGAACACAACCCTGTTAGCGGCTAACGGTTAGCATGTTGCTAACCGGAAGTAGCTCTAGGAAGCTCGGACAAACTTCTGCTTTACAGAGTCTGTACCTCCTTTATACAGAATGCTCCACAATAAGTTTGGGCCTCGTCACGTAAAGCATCTCCAAGTTAGGAGGTGTCAAACATCCAATGCTTTTCAATGGGGGCGAAACCCCTTATACTCCCTAGAAATGCAGGCCCACATATGGCTACAGTATATTCAAGTTTGAAATTCTACTTCTGCTTTGTTAAATGATTCAGTGTTTAGAATGAGTTAGGAAATGTTTGGTGCCTTTCCCTCAGTTTTTTCTTCTTCTAATCATTCAGCTATTGTTTTTCATGTTCAAATTCTTCAACTCTTTCAAATTCTTCAACTTTTTCAACTTCTTCAACTTTTTCAACTTCTTCAATGCTTTTCAGCTATTTTTTCTCTTCTTCAAAGATCTTCTGCATCTTTTGCTCAATCATTCAGCTATCTGCATTCACAGTGCATTTTCGCAGGAAATGCTAATTTTTCTAGTTATAGGATATTCTTCCAAATGCGTTTTTACTGTTTAAAGTTTGATTCGCTTCTCCTCCTACAATTTTTCTCCGATTTCAACCATTCAACTTTTAAACTATTCAGCTTCTTCTGGAATCGATGGCTATATCTTTTTGTACTTATATCTTTTCAACTTTTTAAAATATTCAGCTTTTTCTGCAAATTTTCAGCTTTTTTACTCCCATAGGAAATGAATGTAAATCACTAAAATTCCGCTCATTTCAGCTGCTTTTTGACAGCTTACTGCTTCAGCCTACTTTCAGCTAGAAACGCCATTCAACTTTTAAAATGTAGTGATATCTTTCAGCTATTATGGTCTATTTCAGCTTTTTCATATCTTTTACCATTTTCATATAGTACCTCCTTAAAATAATTTTGGCTGTTCAAGAAATTCAGCAAATAACATGCGTTGCTATGGTCGTCAAGGAGGCAGTTATAGAGTGCGCACTCTAGAAATTCAACTAATTCTTCTTCTCCGAACAACTTCTTCTCAGTCGCTCAATTTTCAACCTATCCACATAAATTATACATCAAAACGTAGGAATTTTTGTCTGGATTCAGGAAATGTAACCCTCATTGCTGTAGCATTTATAGATTTTTCGCAAATCACCTCAGAGCGACACAAACCCGAAACCTCCCCCATTCATTTCCTATGGAGCGGTTTTGAAAAATGACGCCTGAAAATTGAAAACATCACACGTTTTCGCATCGTCGCTACTCCGAAACCGTTTCATGTACAAGCATGAGACTTTCACACATGAATGTCCCAACCCTTCTGGCACTCATAAAAAAGGAATTGTTTGAATAACTGTTACGGTTTTACCGCAGGAACAATTTGTTCGGGAGTAGCGAATGTGCAAATTCCTGAAAACGCTTTTCAGCTGCATTTTCCCACATCATCCACTTTTTTACATCGTCGCTGTGCCTACACCGATTTTTGTACAAACATGAAAATGGGCACCATAGTCCTCAAAAGGCTGCTGATACTCATAGTGAAAGAATTATTTTGATATCTCTTATACTTTTTCAGCTACAGCGATTTGTTCGGGACCGTTTTTAGAGGATTTCTGAAAGTCCATAAAAATCAACTTTATATCATAATTTTTCACGCCTTTCTTAAACTTTTTCCAGCAAAAACCGATAGCCTGTCTTCTTCCCCTATCCGTTACGAAATAAACGCAGAAAAAATTACGTCTCTACCATTTACGGATCAGGAGATATGGAGCGTTGTTCCGGGCAAAGTTCTCCATTATAATCCAATGGGACTTATTGTGAGCAAAGTCTCTGCACTTCGGTAGACTGGCCTGCAGCAGAGGTGTGAGTGAGTTTCCATGACGACGGAACTCTGAGGGCCAGAGGGAGAAGCTCCATTGGGATACAATGGCAACTTTCGACGCCCGCTGCAGCGGCTGTGATTAATGTAGGAATCTGAAATTCGCACAGTCACTTCCTCTTAACATTTTTAAATTTTCAAGTGACTTTCAGCCATGTGTCACTTTTCTGTCCCATTTTGGATTTCACATGCTTTCCTATTGGGCCTTTGCTTCCAACAGGATCTGGCATGATGCCCAGACACGACATAATTGGCCAATACAGCACCACCCACATGTGGGAAATGGCGCTACTGACCATTTTGGTCAAATGTTGAGTTCTGGGCCCAGATGTGGTGAGGCTGAGTTGCTAAAGGAGGCCAATCTGACTCATGACCTTTGGTGACCTTTGGTGACATTAAGTATTGGCACCCTTTTTGAGGCACTTCCCAGTACAGGATTTGGACCAAACTGACAGAGTACACTCACCTGGTGATACTGAACACAACCCTGTTAGCGGCTAACTGTTAGCATGTTGCTAACCGGAAGTAGCTCTAGGAAGGTCCTACAAACTTCTGCTTTACAGAGTCTTTACCTCCTTTATACAGAATGCTCCACTATAAATTTGGGCCACGTCACGTAAAGCATCTCCAAGCTAGGAGGTGTCAAACATCCAATGCTTTTCAATGGGGGCAAAACCCCTTATACTCCCTAGAAATGCAGGCCCACATATGGCTACAGTATATTCAAGTTTGAAATTCTACTTCTGCTTTGTTAAATGATTCAGTGTTTAGAATGAGTTAGGAAATGTTTGGTGCCTTACCCTCAGTTTTTTCTTCTTCTAATCATTCAGCTATTGTTCTTTCATGTTCAAATTCTTCAACTCTTTCAAATTCTTCAACTTTTTCAACTTCTTCAACTTTTTCAACTTCTTCAATGCTTTTCAGCTATTTTTTCTCTTCTTCAAAGATCTTCTGCATCTTTTGCTCAATCATTCAGCTATCTGCATTCACAGTGCATTTTCGCAGGAAATGCAAATTTTTCTAGTTACTGTGAATGCAGTAGGCATTCACAGTTCTTGAGATCCTGTTTCTCTTTATTCTTTATTCTTCTTATTATTACTGTGAATGCAGTAGGCATTCACAGTTCTTGAGATCCTGTTTCTCTTTATTCTTTATTCTTCTTATTATTACTGTGAATGCAGTAGGCATTCACAGTTCTTGAGATCCTGTTTCTCTTTATTCTTTATTCTTCTTCTTCTTCTTCTTCTTCTTCTTCTTAGTGTTTATTCTTCCTAATGCGTTTTTACTGTTTAAAGTTTGATTCGCTTCTCCTCCTACAATTTTTCTCCGATTTCAACCATTCAACTTTTAAACTATTCAGCTTCTTCTGGAATCGATGGCTATATCTTTTTGTAGTTTTAACTCTTCAACTTTTTAAAATATTCAGCTTTTTCTGCAAATTTTCAGCTTTTTTTCTCCCATAGGAAATGAATGTAATTCACTGAAATTCTGCTCATTTCAGCTGCTTTTTGACAGCTTACTGCTTCAGCCTACTTTCAGCTAGAAACGCCATTCAACTTTTAAAATGTAGTGATATCTTTCAGCTATTATGGTATATTTCAGCTTTTTCATATCTTTTACCATTTTCATATAGTACCTCCTTAAAATAATTTTGGCTTTTCAAGAAATTCAGCAAATAACATGCGTTGCTATGGTCGTCAAGGAGGCAGTTATAGAGTGCGCACTCTAGAAATTCAACAAATTCTTCTTCTCCGAACAACTTCTTCTCAGTCACTCAATTTTCAACCTATCCACATAAATTATACATCAAAACGTAGGAATTTTTGTCTGGATTCAGGAAATGTAACCCTCATTGCTGTAGCATTTATAGATTTTTCGCAAATCACCTCAGAGCGACACAAACCCGAAACCTCCCCCATTCATTTCCTATGGAGCGGTTTTGAAAAATGACGCCTGAAAATTGAAAACATCACACGTTTTCGCATCGTCGCTACTCTGAAACCGTTTCATGTACAAGCATGAGACTTTCACACATGAATGTCCCGACCCTTCTGGCACTCATAAAAAAGGAATTGTTTGGATAACTGTTACGGTTTTACCGCAGGAACAATTTGTTCGGGAGTAGCGAATGTGCAAATTCCTGAAAACGCTTTTCAGCTGCATTTTCCCACATCATCCACTTTTTTACATCGTCGCTGTGCCTACACCGATTTTTGTACAAACATGAAAATGGGCACCATAGTCCTCAAAAGCCTGCTGATACTCATAGTGAAAGAATTATTTTGATATCTCTTATACTTTTTCAGCTACAGCGATTTGTTCGGGACCGTTTTTAGAGGATTTCTGAAAGTCCATAAAAATTACCTTTTATATCATAATTTTTCACGCCTTTATTAAACTTTTTCCAGCAAAAACCGATAGCCTGTCTTCTTCCCCTATCCGTTACGAAATAAACGCAGAAAAAATTACGTCTCTACCATTTACGGATCAGGAGATATGGAGCGTTGTTCGGGGCAAAGTTCTCCATTATAATCCAATGGGACTTATTGTGAGCAAAGTCTCTGCACTTCGGTAGACTGGCCCGCTGCAGGTGTGAGTGAGTTTCCATGACGACGGAACTCTGAGGGCCAGAGGGAGAAGCTCCATTGGGATACAATGGCAACTTTCGACGCCCGCTGCAGCGGCTGTGATTAATGTAGGAATCTGAAATTCGCACAGTCACTTCCTCTTAACATTTTTAAATTTTCAAGTGACTTTCAGCCATGTGTCACTTTTCTGTCCCATTTTGGATTTCACATGCTTTCCTATTGGGCCTTTGCTTCCAACAGGATCTGGCATGATGCCCAGACACGACATAATTGGCCAATACAGCACCACCCACATGTGGGAAATGGCGCTACTGACCATTTTGGTCAAATGTTGAGTTCTGGGCCCAGATGTGGTGAGGCTGAGTTGCTAAAGGAGGCCAATCTGACTTATGACCTTTGGTGACCTTTGGTGACATTAAGTATTGGCACCCTTTTTGAGGCACTTCCCAGTACAGGATTTGGACCAAACTGACAGAGTACACTCACCTGGTGATACTGAACACAACCCTGTTAGCGGCTAACGGTTAGCATGTTGCTAATTGGAAGTAGCTCTAGGAAGCTCGGACAAACTTCTGCTTTACAGAGTCTTTACCTCCTTTATACAGAATGCTCCACTATAAATTTGGGCCACGTCACGTAAAGCATCTCCAAGCTAGGAGGTGTCAAACATCCAATGCTTTTCAATGGGGGCGAAACCCCTTATACTCCCTAGAAATGCAGGCCCACATATGGCTACAGTATATTCAAGTTTGAAATTCTACTTCTGCTTTGTTAAATGATTCAGTGTTTAGAATGAGTTAGGAAATGTTTGGTGCCTTACCCTCAGTTTTTTCTTCTTCTAATCATTCAGCTATGGTTCTTTCATGTTCAAATTCTTCAACTCTTTCAAATTCTTCAACTTTTTCAACTTCTTCAACTTTTTCAACTTCTTCAATGCTTTTCAGCTATTTTTTCTCTTCTTCAAAGATCTTCTGCATCTTTTGCTCAATCATTCAGCTATCTGCATTCACAGTGCATTTTCGCAGGAAATGCAAATTTTTCTAGTTATTATTACTGTGAATGCAGTAGGCATTCACAGTTCTTGAGATCCTGTTTCTCTTTATTCTTTATTCTTCTTATTATTATTATAGGATATTCTTCCAAATGCGTTTTTACTGTTTAAAGTTTGATTCGCTTCTCCTCCTACAATTTTTCTCCGATTTCAACCATTCAACTTTTAAACTATTCAGCTTCTTCTGGAATCGATGGCTATATCTTTTTGTACTTATATCTTTTCAACTTTTTAAAATATTCAGCTTTTTCTGCAAATTTTCAGCTTTTTTTCTCCCATAGGAAATGAATGTAAATCACTAAAATTCCGCTCATTTCAGCTGCTTTTTGACAGCTTACTGCTTCAGCCTACTTTCAGCTAGAAACGCCATTCAACTTTTAAAATGTAGTGATATCTTTCAGCTATTATGGTCTATTTCAGCTTTTTCATATCTTTTACCATTTTCATATAGTACCTCCTTAAAATAATTTTGGCTTTTCAAGAAATTCAGCAAATAACATGCGTTGCTATGGTCGTCAAGGAGGCAGTTATAGAGTGCGCACTCTAGAAATTCAACTAATTCTTCTTCTCCGAACAACTTCTTCTCAGTCGCTCAATTTTCAACCTATCCACATAAATTATACATCAAAACGTAGGAATTTTTGTCTGGATTCAGGAAATGTAACCCTCATTGCTGTAGCATTTATAGATTTTTCGCAAATCACCTCAGAGCGACACAAACCCGAAACCTCCCCCATTCATTTCCTATGGAGCGGTTTTGAAAAATGACGCCTGAAAATTGAAAACATCACACGTTTTCGCATCGTCGTTACTCCGAAACCGTTTCATGTACAAGCATGAGACTTTCACACATGAATGTCCCGACCCTTCTGGCACTCATAAAAAAGGAATTGTTTGAATAACTGTTACGGTTTTACCGCAGGAACAATTTGTTCGGGAGTAGCGAATGTGCAAATTCCTGAAAACGCTTTTCAGCTGCATTTTCCCACATCATCCACTTTTTTACATCGTCGCTGTGCCTACACCGATTTTTGTACAAACATGAAAATGGGCACCATAGTCCTCAAAAGCCTGCTGATACTCATAGTGAAAGAATTATTTTGATATCTCTTATACTTTTTCAGCTACAGCGATTTGTTCGGGACCGTTTTTAGAGGATTTCTGAAAGTCCATAAAAATCAACTTTATATCATAATTTTTCACGCCTTTATTAAACTTTTTCCAGCAAAAACCGATAGCCTGTCTTCTTCCCCTATCCGTTACGAAATAAACGCAGAAAAAATTACGTCTCTACCATTTACGGATCAGGAGATATGGAGCGTTGTTCGGGGCACAGTTCTCCATTATAATCCAATGGGACTTATTGTGAGCAAAGTCTCTGCACTTCGGTAGACTGGCCTGCAGCAGAGGTGTGAGTGAGTTTCCATGACGACGGAACTCTGAGGGCCAGAGGGAGAAGCTCCATTGGGATACAATGGCAACTTTCGACGCCCGCTGCAGCGGCTGTGATTAATGTAGGAATCTGAAATTCGCACAGTCACTTCCTCTTAACATTTTGAAATTTTCAAGTGACTTTCAGCCATGTGTCACTTTTCTGTCCCATTTTGGATTTCACATGCTTTCCTATTGGGCCTTTGCTTCCAACAGGATCTGGCATGATGCCCAGACACGACATAATTGGCCAATACAGCACCACCCACATGTGGGAAATGGCGCTACTGACCATTTTGGTCAAATGTTGAGTTCTGGGCCCAGATGTGGTGAGGCTGAGTTGCTAAAGGAGGCCAATCTGACTCATGACCTTTGGTGACCTTTGGTGACATTAAGTATTGGCACCCTTTTTGAGGCACTTCCCAGTACAGGATTTGGACCAAACTGACAGAGTACACTCACCTGGTGATACTGAACACAACCCTGTTAGCGGCTAACTGTTAGCATGTTGCTAACCGGAAGTAGCTCTAGGAAGGTCCTACAAACTTCTGCTTTACAGAGTCTTTACCTTCTTTATACAGAATGCTCCACTATAAATTTGGGCCACGTCACGTAAAGCATCTCCAAGCTAGGAGGTGTCAAACATCCAATGCTTTTCAATGGGGGCGAAACCCCTTATACTCCCTAGAAATGCAGGCCCACATATGGCTACAGTATATTCAAGTTTGAAATTCTACTTCTGCTTTGTTAAATGATTCAGTGTTTAGAATGAGTTAGGAAATGTTTGGTGCCTTACCCTCAGTTTTTTCTTCTTCTAATCATTCAGCTATTGTTCTTTCATGTTCAAATTCTTCAACTCTTTCAAATTCTTCAACTTTTTCAACTTCTTCAATGCTTTTCAGCTATTTTTTCTCTTCTTCAAAGATCTTCTGCATCTTTTGCTCAATCATTCAGCTATCTGCATTCACAGTGCATTTTCGCAGGAAATGCAAATTTTTCTAGTTATTATAGGATATTCTTCCAAATGCGTTTTTACTGTTTAAAGTTTGATTCGCTTCTCCTCCTACAATTTTTCTCCGATTTCAACCATTCAACTTTTAAACTATTCAGCTTCTTCTGGAATCGATGGCTATATCTTTTTGTACTTTTAACTCTTCAACTTTTTAAAATATTCAGCTTTTTCTGCAAATTTTCAGCTTTTTTTCTCCCATAGGAAATGAATGTAATTCACTAAAATTCCGCTCATTTCAGCTGCTTTTTGACAGCTTACTGCTTCAGCCTACTTTCAGCTAGAAACGCCATTCAACTTTTAAAATGTAGTGATATCTTTCAGCTATTATGGTCTATTTCAGCTTTTTCATATCTTTTACCATTTTCATATAGTACCTCCTTAAAATAATTTTGGCTTTTCAAGAAATTCAGCAAATAACATGCGTTGCTATGGTCGTCAAGGAGGCAGTTATAGAGTGCGCACTCTAGAAATTCAACAAATTCTTCTTCTCCGAACAACTTCTTCTCAGTCGCTCAATTTTCAACCTATCCACATAAATTATACATCAAAACGTAGGAATTTTTGTCTGGATTCAGGAAATGTAACCCTCATTGCTGTAGCATTTATAGATTTTTCGCAAATCACCTCAGAGCGACACAAACCCGAAACCTCCCCCATTCATTTCCTATGGAGCGGTTTTGAAAAATGACGCCTGAAAATTGAAAACATCACACGTTTTCGCATCGTCGCTACTCCGAAACCGTTTCATGTACAAGCATGATACTTTCACACATGAATGTCCCGACCCTTCTGGCACTCATAAAAAAGGAATTGTTTGGATAACTGTTACGGTTTTACCGCAGGAACAATTTGTTCGGGAGTAGCGAATGTGCAAATTCCTGAAAACGCTTTTCAGCTGCATTTTCCCACATCATCCACTTTTTTACATCGTCGCTGTGCCTACACCGATTTTTGTACAAACATGAAAATGGGCACCATAGTCCTCAAAAGCCTGCTGATACTCATAGTGAAAGAATTATTTTGATATCTCTTATACTTTTTCAGCTACAGCGATTTGTTCGGGACCGTTTTTAGAGGATTTCTGAAAGTCCATAAAAATTACCTTTATATCATAATTTTTCACGCCTTTATTAAACTTTTTCCAGCAAAAACCGATAGCCTGTCTTCTTCCCCTATCCGTTACGAAATAAACGCAGAAAAAATTACGTCTCTACCATTTACGGATCAGGAGATATGGAGCGTTGTTCGGGGCAAAGTTCTCCATTATAATCCAATGGGACTTATTATGAGCAAAGTCTCTGCACTTCGGTAGACTGGCTGCTGCAGGTGTGTGAGTGAGTTTCCATGACGACGGAACTCTGAGGGCCAGAGGGAGAAGCTCCATTGAGATAGAATGGCAACTTTCGACGCCCGCTGCAGCGGCTGTGATTAATGTAGGAATCTGAAATTCGCACAGTCACTTCCTCTTAACATTTTTAAATTTTCAAGTGACTTTCAGCCATGTGTCACTTTTCTGTCCCATTTTGGATTTCACATGCTTTCCTATTGGGCCTTTGCTTCCAACAGGATCTGGCATGATGCCCAGACACGACATAATTGGCCAATACAGCACCACCCACATGTGGGAAATGGCGCTACTGACCATTTTGGTCAAATGTTGAGTTCTGGGCCCAGATGTGGTGAGGCTGAGTTGCTAAAGGAGGCCAATCTGACTCATGACCTTTGGTGACCTTTGGTGACATTAAGTATTGGCACCCTTTTTGAGGCACTTCCCAGTACAGGATTTGGACCAAACTGACAGAGTACACTCACCTGGTGATACTGAACACAACCCTGTTAGCGGCTAACTGTTAGCATGTTGCTAACCGGAAGTAGCTCTAGGAAGGTCCTACAAACTTCTGCTTTACAGAGTCTTTACCTCCTTTATACAGAATGCTCCACTATAAATTTGGGCCACGTCACGTAAAGCATCTCCAAGCTAGGAGGTGTCAAACATCCAATGCTTTTCAATGGGGGCGAAACCCCTTATACTCCCTAGAAATGCAGGCCCACATATGGCTACAGTATATTCAAGTTTGAAATTCTACTTCTGCTTTGTTAAATGATTCAGTGTTTAGAATGAGTTAGGAAATGTTTGGTGCCTTACCCTCAGTTTTTTCTACTTTTAATCATTCAGCTATTGTTCTTTCATGTTCAAATTCTTCAACTCTTTCAAATTCTTCAACTTTTTCAACTTCTTCAACTTTTTCAACTTCTTCAATGCTTTTCAGCTATTTTTTCTCTTCTTCAAAGATCTTCTGCATCTTTTGCTCAATCATTCAGCTATCTGCATTCACAGTGCATTTTCGCAGGAAATGCAAATTTTTCTAGTTTGTCTAGTTTCGCTACCTGCTTTGCACGTCTAAAGACTGACAATTCTGATTTATCCTACATAACAGCTTGAGCTCAATCAGACTGGACATCAATTTACAACCCTTACCACAGATTCCCTTTGGATTTAGGTGTGGATGATTTTACGTGTTCAATTCCCAACATGAATATGATTTGATCCAAACCAACATATCTTTAAATCCAACATGTTAAAACAGATAACTTTGAAACTTTGAAATTTCATCTCCCTTTCTGGAAGCTTTGTACACTTTTTGTAATTCCTTTTACTTGATTTTAAACCCCCTCACTAGCTATGTTTACATGCACAAAATTTCGTGATCGGATTAAAATGTCCGTCCGTCCGTCCGTCTTCTTCCGCTTATCCGGGGTCGGGTTGCGGGGGCAGCAGCTTCAGTAGGGAGGCCCAGACGTCCCTCTCCCCGGCCACTTGGGCCAACTCCTCAGGAGGAATCCCAAGGCGTTCCCAAGCCAGCCGGGAGACATAGTCCCTCCAGCGTGTCCTGGGTCTTCCCCTGGGCCTCCTCCCGGTGGGACGTGCCCGGAACACCTCACCAGGGAGGCGTCCAGGAGGCATCCTGACCAGATGCCCGAGCCACCTCAACTGGCTCCTCTCGACGTGGAGGAGCAGCGGCTCTACTCTGAGTCCTCCCCGGATGACTGACCTTAAAATGACTGAGATTAAAATGTATTCGGATTAAATAATCGGATTATACCGTTTATATGGGAATACAAACAATTAAATCGATCATAATGTGTGTGTATATGCTCCTGGCTTTATTCAGAATATAACCGCTCGACGGTGGTTATATTCTGACGGTGGCGCAGAGGTTAGGGAGTTTGTCCTGCAATTGGCGGCTTGCCGGTTTGATCCCCCTGCTCTGACTGTCTCTGTCATTGTGTCCTTGGGCAAGACCGCATTGCCTGCTGGCTGTGGTCAGAGGGCCCGGTGGCGCCGGTGCATGGCAGCCTCGCCTCTGTCGGTCTGCCCCAGGGCAGCTGTAGCTACTAACATAGCTCACCATCGCAGGGGTGTGAATGGGTGAATGACTATGTACCCATTCACACCCCTGTCGGCTATGCCCACAAGGTCTAGGGGTTCAGGGGCAGCAACATAAAAATGTGTCCAGAGAAATTAGTGTAATAAAAAAAAGGTGATTTATTAGCCTCGAAGGGCTCCCAAACGTCTTTTATACTGGTGCAAGTGGGTCTCATGAGCGGTCTGGTTTGCGTGGCAGTCCTCTGCTGGTCCAATGAGGTCGCAGCTCCTCTGCAGCCAATCAGGTAGGTGTTCTGTCACAGCTGAATTTGCATAACAAATTCAGAGGCCTCTGGTCTCCAGAGGCCAGGGGCCGTAACAGACTAACTGTAGTGTGAAGCGCTTTGGAGGTTGTCAAGACTAGTTAAAGCGCTATACAAGTACAAACCATTTACTCTGACATGCGCAGTTATCAAATTCCCCTAAAACAAAAAAATGAGAAGAAGAAGTAGTTCTGTCTTTGCTAAACTACAAAAATAGTAAAAAAAAACAGTATTATAAGAGTTTGTTTGTGTTCCAAGCGCCCAGGCTAGATTTGCACAATGTTCTAATTATGGTTGAAACGTTACTGAGTAAGCAACAAATTTGAGCTCTTTCATTTTTTCAAACAGAAAGGTAGTATCGCGAGCCCCGACAGATTTGCTTCCAGAAAAATTTCTGCCGCTCACCAATGCGGAAATACATAATGTTTATGTCGGGCGCACATGCACACTCGGGTCAGTTTGCCACATTCAAAATAACCTGAGCCTGACAAGCGTTTATACGTACCTTGATCGGATTATCAATCGGCATAAAACACCCCTCTTATACGGATTGCAATTTCATTCTGATTGAGCTTAATCCAATCATCATATTACGATTGGCTTGTTTACCTGATGCTTTTTTTATTTTGATCGGCTGTTTATTCCGATTACTTTTGTCCATGTAAACGTAACTAATGATACCAGTATTAGCTAAGCAAGTCTTAGTAGCAGCTTTAACACTAAAGCATGTTGTCGACTCAATCTGTTGACGTTTAGCTATGGGTATAGCAATAGGGGGTTTTCAGGTGACGTCACGCTCACGTGACTACTCAGCGCGTCCGCCATATTGGGTGTCAGTCGTTTCGCACCGTTGACCTGCATTGTATGACGCCTTAGGCAGTATTGGAAGTGAACAATGGGGAAAACGTGTTTAATGGTTGGTTGCACGGCCCGTGGAGGTGGAGAACAACGCTCTTTCTATCGCCTACCAGCCGTAATCGTGAATCAGTGTGAAAAAACAAAACAGCTCTCTGAACAACAACGTCACCTATGGCTGACACGGATATCCAGGTCCGATTTGGACGGTGTTAAGCTGGAATACGCCAGAGTCTGCGGTGCTCACTTTGTCACAGGTAATTAACTGTTAAGTATTTAAAACATGTAAGAATATATTAATAATAGGGCTTGGGCGTCATGACGTATTACTTTCCGCGGCTGCCATGTTGACTGCCTCCGCCGCCGCTACTCAGACTACTGCCTATGACTACCGCGTACTGTACTCCCTCTCAGCCGTGTTTTAATTTGATTAATTTCACCTTAACTTGATTTCAACCATGGTAAACCGTTGCTGTATTGTGGGCTGTAACAACGCAACACATGATCGCCATGGGAAAAACATAGAAACGGGTTAATTTTCCACCGCTTTCCTGCCTGGAGGCGCAACCACGGAGAACAAGTGTCAGCGATAACGAAGAGTCGTCGGCTCGCTTGGATCGCGGCTGTAAGACGACCGAACATAACTTTCCACAGTATCCCGATGTCAATGAGAGTGTGTTCTAAACGTTTGAAACACATAGCAGTTAGTTAAAAGTACATTACATGCGTGAGTGGTTGTTAGCACTAACGGTTAGCAGGTGCCAGAGCCCATCTGAGGACAGCTTACCTTTGAACGAGTTACTGTGTTCCCAATGTTTGCTGGCTTTATGGTCTGCAGCTCCTACCGGCGCCTACCGGCGTAAATACGGTAAATACAACTTAATTTTGCACTGGTCATTGTTCTGCTTAAATAATTAAAGCCGCGAGCGGCGTCGATCAGCCCTGCAGCCAAGCGCCTTCGCGCACCGCCGGCAGTCAGCCACCGCAGAAGCATGCGACGCATTTGCGTCGGATTGTTTACATTTTTACCATCTTATTAAAACTCACCCGTCCACGTATGATGGCGATTTCCTTGATGTACATAACTTCGACATCTCGTACCCAACCAGATGTGAACTGGTTGTGAGCCTCTAGACCCTTGTAAGCTCTCATTTCCTCAAGAGTGTGCAGAGGGTTTTCACTGAACACCAGGTAATGCACGATGTCGCCGTGCTCTACATTTGGCCAATCATCTGGATTACGGCTAAACAAGGCACCGTGGAGGGCATAGGGGTCCATATGGTCGATCACCGAACATTTCCTCAGATATACGTCCTTATCTGGTCGCTCTAGCGTGCTGGCGTACTTATCCATTCGCGATACGATAATACGTGTACGACAACTAAAGATAAGGAAGTGTGCCACCCAATATGGCGGACCGGAAGTTGGCCAGTGACGTCAGTGAAAACCCCCTATTTAAAAGATACGATATTTGAAATTTATAACCAGCAGGTCAATGGTCAGGGCTGATCAAACTAGAAATTCCAGCCACCAGGGCATTTTATGCATTTCCATCCACTGGACCTTTAAATACTTAATATGAAAAACATTATGATGAGAAGTATCCAGGCATTTACATGCTAACCATGTGCCAACTTTTAGTTTTATAGAGTAGACAATAATGTTAAGCTGAAGGCTAATGCTAGAATAACAGAGAAAAATCCTCAATGTGCGTTACCTGGCTTCTTTCAATTATCAAAACTTCAGCGGCTGCAGTAAGGCAATTTTTTTTTAAAATCCAAATCTGTAAATTGAGTTGCATAGAGACAGAATTGCAGAACATGCCTGTCAGTCACTGATGAATAACTCAATCAGCCTCTACGAGTTATTTATAGTCCCAGTTGTTGCTGGTGGGGCAGTGAAAAATGCATTTGCCTTTTAAATATTCAGTTCATGCTGTGCTGAATGTTTTGACATCCAACTCTTAGTTGTTTAGCCTTCAAGACACATTAGAGAGACAGTTATTTGAAAGCATTCCCTGTGACCTTAGTATCTTAGTTTAATAAGTTAATTTAATGAAATAAAAAGCTCTCTGGTTTTAGGGATGCCCCTAAAAATACTTTCCGTTGCGCAGCCCCCTCTTTATTTTCACTGCTACAAATATTTTCATTTAATTAAAGTGAAATCTTACATGCATTTTCTTTACTTGTTGTACAATGATTCTCTACTCAAATTGTGCCTGAGGGCAACATGGTGGCCTGTTAATTTGCAGCATAGCTTAACAACAAGGAGATTCTGGGTTTACATCCTTGCCATGGCCTTTTTAGGTGGAGTTTGGGTGTTCTTCCATATGCATAGGCTTTCTCTGAATTCTCCCATAACCTAGTTGTTAGGTTAACTGTAAATGTATATTAAAGACTATTTAATAGTATCTGTGAGTGAATACTGACCTTAATGTATACTGTCTACTGTCCATGGACAAGCTTTAAAAAAAAGGTCTAACATGACCAGGACAAGTTTCTCATTCATTTAATTGGACTTTTGGAGTAATCGCACAACCGTTTGGGTGAACAATGTAAATTTGTTAACAACCTGGCTGCTTGGATGTTTCTCAAGGTAAAAGAACCTGTTTGATTTGGCCAAAGGTAGCAGTACATTAACAGAATGTTGAATCATTAAACTAGAGACTCCAACCAGTTTAGTAGGTTACACAGCCTACTGCTTTTTTGATGCTGTTGTCAGCCCTTTCACATTGAAAGAACTGGTGTAAGGCAGAACTGTTTGGGTGGAACCCACACCTGCTCCTCACAATGCGCCGTTGAGTCTGCCACACTGCAGAACCCTCTGCCAAGGTTAAGGTCCTGTTTTCTGGGTACTGAAACGAGTCCCATTATTCTCATAAACGAAGCAGCTCAGTCGCAACTGATGCAACACAAGTCGTAACCGGTTTGCAACGTGGAAAACCTGCCTCTAGCTGCCGCTTTCCTCACTCCTTTGACAACTCTAAATCAGGATTTTCTAGGTGACAGTTTAAATAATGCATCTGGACATCTCAGTACTAGTATTTCTATAATTCAGCAGCAGGTGTACTTTTAGCTAGACGCAAGAAATTGCTTCTAAAACCCTTTATGAAGAATGAAAAATTATTGAAAAGACAGTTTTCAGTTTAACAAGCCCCGTATGAAAGAGAAAAGGGTTTACAAGATTATTTTGTAAATGAGAAAAGAAAAGCAGCAACATGAGTGTTGCTGTAAAAATCAATAGGAAAACAAAGTGACTCAAGATTGAAGATTTTAAAAAACAAACATAAAAGAAAAACCCCAACAACTACTGATCCGCCTGAAATGATTTAAAATACCCAACCCTAAATATCACCAGTAACATACTCACACACTTACCGGTTAGGTCAAAAACCTGATGATTAAAAATGACAGACATGTCACTAAATGGGCAGTCGTTTGGGAGCCCTTCGAGGTTAATGCTGAGCTGCAAGAGGAAAAAGAGCCAGAATCCCCATCACACTGACAACTGGAGGAGGACAGCTGGGGGCTGGCAGTGCAGACCCAACAAGACCCTGCAATTCAGGGAATAATTAGGGAGGTGGCACTGACAGGTGTCCACTAAGACACCCCGCCTGACAGCGGAGCCCCTCCAGGCACATCAGTTTCTGAAGCCCCCCCCCCCCCGACACAGACAGTCAGCCCATACCAGGAGCGTGGGGGGCTGAAGCCCCCATCAGTAACCCAGGCACAGACACACCAGTTGATGAGAGGACATTTAGCGTGCTGATAATGGAGACCATCAATGGAGTGAATCATATATATGCATTTTCTACCTGTGGAGTTTGATTGGCCCGTATTCTGATATTTAAGAAGATATGATGAAAAAAAAGTAATCTTATTCATGTGTTATTTGATTTCATTAATTCAATTCAAAGGTTGAAGCTCATGTATTTTATAGATTCATGTTTACATTTCTGGTGATGGTGGGCTACGAAAAATAAAATAAAAGCAATCATTTCTGTATTTAAAAATTCAAAATTAGATAATAATATAGCTGAGACAGTAATGGTGTTGATCATTAACAAAAACTTAACTATATAGTAATGAAATCATTTTATATGAAATTAATAGATTAAAGGTTGAAATCACTATATGTTGTAACCATATGTTGATATTCATTCATCTATTTCATTGTTCCTGAGCTGTTGTGCCCATTAAAATAATTTAAACTCTCACTGCAGCTTGTGTTATACTCTCTAACATCTGACTGTTTAAACTGCACAGCTTACCAATTTATCAGCGGTAGCCCTGCCCACTACCTCTGATAAAGTTATTAAACCAAGAGGGAAATAATTAGATTTGCATTTTTGCATTTTGTGAATTAAACACAGTATAATGAGGATATTCTGTATTATTTGTTTAACATTTGATGACGCATTTTACTGGGATTTTAATTAATTGCTTGTTGAATTCGGGCACATTTGGACATCCTGGGAGTGGTCTGGTAGACTCTTTTTAAAGACGAGTCATCAAAGTAATTAGCAAGAGTCAATCTCACAACCTGTGGTCTGTTTGTCAGGTAGGCATTGATCCAGGCGATTGTTGAAGCCTCCCGTGTCCTCTGACGTTACTGACAAAGTAATTCAGGCTAAATTGTGTCAAACTCACCGGGGAACTCAAAGAACATGATCTTCGCAGTGCTGCCTGCTTTGCTCAGGTGACAGTAAGTTGGTTGACGCAGGTGTATGATGGCGTCTTCAACTACAACTCCACAGTGATAAGCAGGGTCTCCTGGAGCGTGCTTACTTGCTTACTCAGGTGGGCCAACAGGAGTCTTTCCACGACCTCAACAAACTAATAAAAACAAGGCAGGATGTCTTCTCCAACACTGGAACCTTCTCCTGGGTCAGGCTAAGGTTGATGAGGTGCTGCAGAATCCCACAGTGCTGCTCTGTACAGGCCTGCAGGACTCTGGAGCTGACACCATCTGGACCTGAAAACCTTGTTTTGGTTTACTTCCCCTAGATGCCTCTTCACCTGATATCTAGAGCAGGGGTTAAAGCAAAAATAATCAATTTGAAATTTCTTTCTAGTCAGCCCATATATTCCCGGGGCCGTGGACATCACGCCACCTTAGTAACCTGATTTGCTTATTGTGCAAAGTACACTTTAACCAAATCTGGTAGTTCCATTGACAATTCCTGTATCTCTCCCACCTTCCAGCTTCAGAGCCTTGGCGCCATCCTGGACAGCCCTCTCCATAATCTCCTTCACTTTCCACATCCATAACATCACCTGGTTAACTTTCATATTTGCAGCATCAAGCAAGTTCTTCCTTTGCACTTTTGCCAAACTGGTCCACAGTCCACTGACCTTTCCACTTTACAATTTCAAAATCCTCCATAAACTGCAGCTAATTCAAAAGACAGCAGCTTGCATCATTACATCATCTTCTTCACACCTGTACATTAACTCCACTGTCACATTCAATATAAATCAATCCTATGATCATACAAGGCCAACAACAGCCATGGACAAAGAGGGACACATAACCAACACTATCATGAGATCATACATTTTAATTTGACACAGATCGCACATTACAATAATCAGTCTCTGCTTTGCCTGTTATTGCACACCAATTAATTATCACAACTCATGGGTTTATAAAAAGGCATTAACTTTTTTGATAAAAACGGTTATATTTTAGCCCAGTGACATGTCCACGATGGACTCTGTGTCCCCACCTCTCGCTCATTGACAGCTGGAGATGGTCAACAGCTCCACCACGACACTGTGTTACGTCAAGCCACGTTTTCCAATCAGATACGGCATGACGTAACACCTGTACGGAAAAACAGGTATAGAAAATCCATGGATGGGAGGTTAAATTTTTAAAAAGTTTAGTAAAATTGCTTAAAGTTTATCAGAAAAAAACGTAACTTGATTTTAAAGATGAACATTTTTCATTAGAAAAATGTTATTAAACTTCTGCGTTAAGTTAAATATTGTTTAAGGTAATTTTGGCTGGTTTAGCTTGTCTGTCTGGCAGGTGTTTTTGGGTTGGAGTAAAATGAGTCCATAGTTCCACAGGAGGCTTTTTCACGTTTCTGGTGCGACTCGCTTCTACAGTGTCGCTTCACATCGCGCTCCACTCCGTGTAAAAATAAAAAATAACTACAAAAACTCTCTGAGAATCACCTTTCTCTGGTCTCACACAGTTAAAACACGTTCTCCAGTACATGTTGTAGCTACAGTTTATTTGTTTTATTTTTTATGTAGTTTCCTTAATAATCTGTATGCATCAAAATCCTTGTGATTTTATTTAACGAGTGTCCTGGTTCAGCTGCTCATGAGGTGGACACTGCTGCATATTGACTGACAGCCGCTCTGACTGCAGCTCTGCCTTCTTTGTTACAGAAAAGTGCAGGTGGAATATTCTTTATGATTTTTTTTTACTTTTTCCAAATCAAACCCAGTCAAACCGGAACACCGTTTCACATTCCGACCTTCTTCTTCTTCTTCTTCTTCTTCTTCTTCTTCTTCTTCTTCTTCTTCTTCTTCTTCTTCTTCTTCTTCTTCTTCATCAAAAAAAAAGCGCGTCATGCTAAATTAGCTGAGCTAGAGCGTTACTCTTTCAGTTTTAAATAAAACATAACAGTGCATCATGGGGAGATTGCTGGTTAGTCGCCGCGTTTATCAGCTAAATTACTGGAAGCGAGGGAATAAACGCTGACAGGCGACATGGCCACAGGTGGAAATAACTCATCAATTAACTGCAAGAGCAGCAACAGACACACTTACCGAGGGAAGTTGTTGTCAACTGTTCTATCCGCTGAACTTTCTGACCTGCTGGTTCACATAAATCCAAAGAAAACCTTTGACCACCGTTACTTTCATTCATACCATCTGTGGTCAGTTTGAGATGTTCTTCCAAAAGTTAAAATGATTGAACACCGATAAACCTCAGACTGGCAGATCTCCGCTTTGCAAAGACCCGCCCCACTCTTTTCTGATTGGCTAATGTCCTGGCTCTGCCAGGTTTCATTGGTTGAGCGCAGCTTCTGTTTCAAATCTTGAATAAAAAGTCTACACGGAACATTTTGCGCTCATTTTCCAAATGACGGAAATCTGTCGCAGCAACGGAGAACTTTAACCCCTGGTTTGGTATTTTATCTTGGCAAAAGAGCAGCAGCCTGCAAACACGGAAGCCAGTAAGAGAAGCGGATCAGAAGCAGAACAGAATACATCATATACACATCCTGTGGAAGTAAAAATTCAATGAAGTTTCATAGCAAATACGGACCATTGAGTAAATGGCAGGTCTCCGTGAAAGGCATTGTGTTGTTCCAAATTTAAACACTTGATGTCAATATTACTTATGGTTCCTTTAAAGGAGGTGGGATGTCTGGTTGTCTGTGGGCAGGAGATGAAGATGCTGAGTTCATTCCTGAGCTGAACCTGTTGAAGAATGGGTTCAGGTTATCTGTCCGATGCTCCATCTTCTTGAAGCCTGTGATCATCTTCATCCCTGACCACTCATCTCTGATGTCATTCTGCTGAAGGTTTCTCTCCAGCTTCTTCCTGTTTCTAATCTTAATTTTAAATTGCTTTTACTTACCCCCGTCTCCCCCAGTGACGACTCTATTTTATTGTTTAGCAGTTCCTTCAGATAACAGATGGTCCAGGGTTTGTTATTGGGGGAGCATCTCACACTTCTTGTGGGGATGGGTGTGGTCCACAAAATAGTTTATATAGTCAATTACACATTCCCTCATTGCACTGATGTCATTTTAATGTGCCTCATAGAGTGAAGTCTGTAGCTTCAAAACAAGCCCATGGAGCTTCTTTAACTTCCCGTGACCATCTTCGCTTCATTGTTCTTCATTACTGGTTGCGTCTGAATATGGGGTTAATACATTGAAGGCCAAAAAATAACAACATTTACCAAGAGGAAGTCTTGCAGCAGATATCCATGCATCCCTGACATTCGCATTAAAACTTTTGTTTTTGCTAGCAGAGCAGTTGACAAACTGTAGAAACGTGGAAGGATGGTTAAAATCTCCAGACATTGCTACTGGTTCATTGAGATTTTTGTCTGTTTAGCGGCAATTGAGCAGATGGCATCATAAGCAGAGTCAGCAACTGCTGGGGATGAAACGTACGGCTGCAAAGATACTCCTGGTAGACTCTCTTGTTAAATAATATTAACTAAAATTTACACCTAACAGTTCAATATCCAAGCTACAGAAATGACATTTCACACAAGCATTTCCTGGATTAGGGTGTGCACGGGGTGCAGTTGGTGGCGCTGTTGTCAACTGGAGTCTGCATGGACTTTGCACGTTATCCCCATGCATGCATGGGTTCTCTCTGGGTACTCCGGCTTCCTTCTACAATCCCAAAACAGGTCTCTCCAAACTGGTTTCTCCAAATCACCACTAGGTATGAGTGATTGTGTCCATGGTTGCTTGTGGCAATGCTATGCCCTTTGATGGACTGACGACTTGTCTGGGGTGTATTGCAGCTCATGCCTGATGAGCGCTGAAGACCCTGGATGGATGTATTGGCAATGGATGGATGGATGCCCTGGATTACATATACAGGTACTTCTCGACAAATTGGTATATCATGAAAATGTTCCATATTTTTGTGTCACTCATTTCAGAAAGTGAAACTTATATATAATAGATTCATTACACAGAGTGAGATATTGTACACATTTATTTATTGTTCTTTTAATATTTATGGCTTAGAAAAAAAATAAAACCCAATATTCGGAGTCTCAGAAAACTCCAATATTGTGAAAGAGTGAAATATTGGAAACTCATGGTGTCACACCCCAATAATCCAATTAACTACTGAAAAGATTTCCTGAGCCTTTAAATCACATGTGTCAAACTCAAGGCCCCGGGGCTGAATCTGGCCCGTCAAGGCAATTTATCCAGCCCTCAAGAGCCAAAAAAGGTACATCATGTCATAAAGTAGAGACATATATCCTTTTAAATTGTATAAAGTGGATAGAACTGTGCCTCCTGTAATGAATGTTGATTTTTGTAACTGTGTAGTAACAGCATCCTGCCACTAAATGTCAGTTTTCCCACAACACATCAAAACAACCCAGAAATGTCCAACAAGAGAAAAAGTGATGCAGAATGATGAGTTTAATGTGTAACTCACCAACAACAACTGTTTTTTGCAGATGAACTGTATAAACTGGGCCTAAGGGTGCTTCTGTATAATATGATTGAACTTGACTTTGTAAAGTGCCTTGAGATGACATGTTTCATGAATTGGCGCTATATAAATACAATTGAATTGAATTGAATTCTTTTATGTTACTGTGCATTTTTTTATATTTCTATGTGAACTGAAATGAAATTATGAAATCAAAAGTATCATTTACACACGTGCAACCGGCCCTTTTAATGACTTCAAGATGCCAAAGTGGCCCAACATAGGAATGAGTTTGACACCCCTGCTTTAAATGGTCTCTTGCTCTGGGTCAGTAGGTTACACAATCACTGCTGACTTGACAGATGTCCAGAAGACAGTTATGGCCCTCATTTACAAGGAGGGTAAGACACAAAAGGTAATTGCGGAAGAAGCTGGTTGTTCAAAGAGTTCTGTGTCAAAGCATATTCATCTAATGTTGAGTGGAAGGAAAAAAGTGTGGCAGGAAAAGGTGCAGCAGCAACAGGTGTAACTGCAACCTTTAGAGGATTGTGAAACAAAATCCAGTCAAGAATTTGGGGAGCTTCGCAAGGAGTGAACTGAGGCTAGAATCAGTGCATTAGAGGCCACTTTACATGGACATATTCTAAACATGCGCTACAAGTATCTTAGCCGGGCTTAGGAGAAAAAGACCAGGACTGTTGCTCCGTGGGGCAGATGAAAATAAAGTTTGCATTTCATTCAGAAATCAAGCTCCCAGAGTCTGGAGAAACAGAATCCATGATGCTTAAAGCACAGAGTGATGTTTCCACAGTCAGAGATTAGTGTCTTCCTTCTGCTGCACGGAGATGCTGATTTAATTTTCCAGCAGGACCTGCCCACACTGCCAAAGGTACCAAAAGCTGGTTCAGTGACCATGGTGTTGCTGTGGTTGATTGGCCATCAAACTGGCCTGAACTGAACCCCTTAGAGCACGGTTGTCCAAAGTGCGGCCCGGGGGATCATTTGCGGCCCCTGGACTGATTTTGTGCGGCCCCCCCAACTGCCTTTTGTCAAATGACCACCAGCACCGGTTTTTAATTAGGGAAATATCAAAGTATCTGTCTTTTAATCACTATACTTTTTACATTCTCTTTAATTTCATAGCAAATGGGACCACAACTAACCATTGACTTAAATGCAGACTTTCGTGCACAAACTCTGGTTTTATTTGTTTAATAAAATTGGTTGAATACAGTTAGCATTTTTGAAGAAAGACTGACCCAAATCCTGTTGTTATTGCTTAGAGTATGCAAAAAATTTATAAATAAAAAGTAAATAATGTGGCCCTCGCGTACTTTTGACTTTACTAATTTTGGCCCACGTGAAGGGAAGTTTGGACAGCCCTGCCTTAGAGAATCTATGGAGTATTGTCAATTGACAATGCAGATGACCCGAAGGCCGCTATCAAAGCAACCTGGGCTCTTATTACTGTAAACCCAAAATTTTTGACACACTGAATTTTGTGGGTTTTCATTATCTGTAATAAATATTACAGGAAAAAAATTGCTTGAAATTTACCTTACTCGATCTGTCGTGCATCCATAAGGTGTCTGAAATTAGTAAAACAAATGTTGCATTTTTGAATGAAATTTGATTTTTTTTTTAGATATACCTGCAAGGGTTAATCAGGACATTCAATTGTGAAATATCCATATATGTGCCATACGTTGCACATTATTTGTTTCACTGAAATGTGGCTGCAGAATCATAACACATTATCTGATGAATGTGTTATGTGTTTTTTTAAGCTGATAACAATAATAAATTTTTATTAATGAGATTTTAATTTTATTATATTTAAACACTTCAGATTAGACATTTCTCTACTTGCTGTTCCATTCAATTATGTGATCAGAGAAGATATTTACTTATTTTAGTGCATTTGCAAGTGTAGCTCCCAGAAGACTCTCCGTTTCTAAATGCTGGAGAGCCTTGACTTGTAGCCCTCCCCTATACACCATGGAAATAACTGGGATGCACCCCTAACGATAGAGGGTTTGGGGCTAGGAATGGGAGTCAGCATTAGGCTGCACTGAGGTTTGAGATGTTAAACAAAAGCAGAGTACCTCTTCTGAATATTTACAAGTCAAATACTCTAACAGGAAGACTTAGAAAAGCTGCCATGGACAAATGTCTGTGGATTTTATGAAATCGAAAGAAAAGCAAAACAAATTTTGAAGGTGCACAATCTAAAACGGCATGGAAAACCTACGGATGCATTTTCGCTTTTAAAAAAATCGCACACTTAGCAGGCGCATTCAGTCTCTATAAAGAGATCAAAGAGCAACAGAGCTTCAGATGAAACATAATGTGGAGCCAAGGATGCTTTCTAAGCTTTGCACACAAACAGGAGCCCAGTGTTGACACAGAATGTTACAGGGGGAACTTGCAGCAATTTACAGCACAGATAAGGAAGTCTGGTGGATTAGCACATGCACCCTTATATGCAGAGTTAATCATAATATGAACATTTATCAGGAGTAAATTAAAGTGGCTTCCAAAGATATTCATACTGCTTGAACTTTAGTTGGGAGTTTATTTAATGGCGCATCACCAAGTGGTGCATAATTGTGAGCTGGAAAGAAAAACAACCATGACTAGATATTAGAAAAGCACTATGCATTTTATTCACCCCCTCTGAGTTATAATTTTCCCCTTTTGTGTTGAATTGAATTTCGGGCCGAACATTAACTGGGACATTCTAACATGCATTTGCAATGATCTAACCCTTCCCCTTGTCGTTTTGGACGTGTGTTTAGGGTCGATGGTAAGGTGTGAAGAACCTCCTTTAGATTTAAAGAGACCTCACCAAAACGAGTTGCTCTCATAAGAACCTCAGAACTGGGGTAAAAATGGGCAGTGTGGGGGTAAATTAACGCGGTATTCAGACCAATGCATTGCAGTCCAACTTTATATGGACCAAAACTGCATATTTTAGATGTGAAAAGGAAGAACTGAAAAATATATGTCCTCTTTAAAGTTAAAAGCTGGATACTACTACATTATATTCTTAACATAGATAGGATATAACTGCTTTTGTGATCAGGTTAAGACTTTTATTTTAGGTGTCAGAGATTTTATGGATTGAAAGAATTACGGTAAGTAAAAAGCAGGGAAGCTCAGAATCTTCAGTTTTCAGTAGTCCAGTCAGAGCAAAAAGTTTTTTCACACACCCAGCATATCAGTTGAAATTATGCAGTTAATTCCTGACCATACGTACACCAACACCTCTGCCACTGAATCTAATGAACAGGAGGGTCCAATGAGCCAACACAGCTGCATCAGTATCCCGAGGTACACCACTGTTTGCGTGAGCAGCTCTGCGAGGCCTTCTGCTGCATCTTCAGACCGCTTTTGTGCGATGAGTTCCCGCTGCTTTCTGCGGAGAAGCTCGCTGATATTATGGAAAACGATAAACTTGTCGTGAGAAAGGAGAGAAAGGTGTATGAGAACATTTGAAGGCTAGTTTCTTACGCTCCTCAAGAGCAAAAGACACGCTTTCCAGCTTCCGAGACAGAATCTCTGGTTGCACACAAACTGTTGTAACCTGATGATGCAGATGCAGTTGTTTGTGCTATACTGCAGTAACTAAATTTAAATTAAGAAGAAATTAATATATAGTATTTTTCTTGGGGGGGGGGGCGTATCTTTTTCTGGCTGTGCTGTAAAGCCACGGTTATAAAATAGGAGTAAGTCTGCTGAGTTGAGGCTGCTTTAATGTCTGAAGTTTCAAGGTTGTGGTGCACTTTTCCCCATATAGAGCTATCTGTGCACTCTGGTATCATAAAGAGATAAGTGAAGCAACTTTACCTTATCTATCATGAACAGCAACAGCTACGGAAGCAAGAATAGAGTAGGATATTTGTATCAGATTCTTAGCAGTTTTTCCTTGAAAGCAGATAAAAGCATGATTTTTATACAGCAGTCTTAGATTGGCTCAGTGGTCTGACAGTTTACACCGGCCCAAAGGCAAACAGAACAAAATCAGAGCTTAGGCACCTTGCATCCAATACGCTATGGTGCAAAACAACACTGTTTGTATTGAAATGTGATTTTAATACAAGTTCAAATCTGATTAGGTTCCATCCAACTGGTTCCAGAGCTGAAAGCCCATCATCCTATCACCCAGTCTGTGCTGGACCTGAATTTCTAAGGTTTCTTACAATGCTAAACAACATTAGCAAGCAGCCTCTGTTGTCCTTACAGGCCAATGTAAATAAAAATAAAATTAATACCTTCTGATTGGACAGCTGGGAAACAGGTTGATGGGCGAGCTGGAAGCTTTGAACCAGATCCGGACCTCAGTGGCATGTTGTCCTCCTGAAAGAGGTGTCAACTAATTTCAGAGCAGCTTTTGGAGAGTTATTGTTGTTTAACAAAATTTCCTCTGACTGACGGACAAGAGAAACTCCTGCCAGCTCCAAAACAGTTAAACTATTAAAATAATTTAAAAAGGAAAACCTGAAAAATCTGTTTAGCCAGAACTTGTTTGCATTTAACAACCACAATACTATACTGAGCTGTTTTATTCTTAGAAATTATAGTTATGAATTCTAAATTAATGTGAGCTTGTTAAGTGTAAACAGAACATGAATCTGCTTTATTTTGCTGTCAGTTTTAGTTAGATTACATTTAATTTAAAACTAAGCCAGCAGGGCTACTGCAACCTAAAAACTGGAAACAAAAAAAAGCATTTTATTTTGAAATAGCATCAATGTAATTTAAATATGTTTACCAATTATAGTTTTCCCTTATCCAATTCAGTTCAATTCAATTCAAAAATGCTTTAAATAATCCATAAGGGAAATTAAAGGCATGTTGTCCAGATTGATTTATATTTTATAAATCAATCTGCTAGTCTATTTATTTATTTATTTTGCCTGCATTATTCACAATAATAAGTGGAATTGTGATGTTCGTTAGAGCCAATGTTCTACCTAATGCACTGGTGAAAATACAACGCTGATCCCTAATCTCTGAAGCCCTAAGGACCATCACTACAAGCCCCATGTGATAGGCAACCTCTTGGTTAGGAAAATCTGTCAACTCTTAGTCGTGGTTTATGCAATAAGTAAAGTCATAAGAAGTCCAGTTTGCATTTTGCCACAAACCATGAAGGGGAACTAAGTGTAAGAAGGTGCTCTGGCCAGATGAGACCAAAATTTAACCTTCTGACCGACACGCAGAATGTAGCAGAAAACTAACTTTGCATATCACCCAAAACAAAAGATCCAAATGGTCATGCTGTGGGCATGCTTTAATCAGCATGTAAAGGAAAGTTGATGCAAGCTGATAGTTAGCTTGATGGAGGTAAATATTTTACATACTCCTACTGACTATTAAAAGACCTGTGAAAATTATCAGATTAATGTATTAGTTTGTCATATGTCATATCACTAGAACCTCTTGTTTTGTTTCTCTCAAGGCATGCATGCAAGCAAATGTTTGTTCGTTTCCGCCTTTTGTGATTATGGATGGCTGGGTGTGTGGGACCACTGCAATTGGCTCCATTCTGATTTACACTTGTAACGCTTTAAAATGCAACGGATTGGCAGGAGTAAGGAGACACGATAAAAAGGCCTGTGGTGGTTTTGTAAAGACGTGTAACAACTGTAGACTGCAGGAGACAAAGGTTGAACTGTTGGTGTCAGTTTTAATGCAACATCAATCAGTTAATTACTATGTGCTTTTTGCCCTACCCAAAATAATCCTTTCCAATTAAAGTTTTCAAACACATAAAGGGCAAAAGGTCAACATCTAATTTTAACAAAATATCCCCTTAGACCTCCACACAGTTTAAAACAACCATGTTGGGTTTTAGCAACAGTAAAAATAATCCTTCTCTCTCTTTTTTTTCTTTAGGACTACATTTGTGAGGCGATTCAGTGGACAGGAGGGCCTGCAGACAGTTGATAATTACAGCCCAACCAGTGGACAGCCAGCACAGTGGAACAGGAGGCATCGTGTATGCAGGTCATGTTTGTGAGATAATTGCAGCAAACAGTGCTGACATGCAGGTTACATGTTTAAATCACATTTATCATGTGTGAGAGGTTCCATCACCGGGTGTTTTTTTTTTTTTTAACCTGATCAGACTCACAGAGGGATTTACAAAGCAATAAGCTTGTTGTTATTATCCAATCTTTGTCCTGTCCACATAGAACTGGTAATTTAATTGATTAGTGGTGTTGGTGCTACAGTTAGTTCCTTAAATGAGTTTTAAGGTCCACAAAGACAAATTATAGGGCATCATATTTATTTAATAGATGACTCCCCGACTCAGAGCTGTAAACAGTAATGTCACTCTCTTAACGGAGGAAAAACTTTTGGGATTTACTGCATGCATAAGGAGTGCATGCATTTTATTGTTCTTGATAAAATAATGCCCCAAAATGTGGATTAATCTCGAATAATGATTCTCATCTCATTATCGTCTAACCCAATGTGAAAGGGTTTAAAGTGCAAGCTGTGATTGCTCTCCACACCTAATAACTAGCTGCCCTTGGTAACTGACCATTAGTCTTTTATTACTGTGGAACAACTTTTGGCCCACTCTGTTATGCTGAATTGTTTTAATTTAATCACATTGGAAGGTTTTCCAAAACAAAAGCCCTACTTAAGGTCATGCCTAAACCAAATTTAAGTCCAGACTTTTACCTTGGCCACTCCAAAACCTTGATTAGGTTGCTGGTGTTGTTTGTGTGCATTTGGCCACCTTCCTCGCACCCCAACCCAAGTGAACCTGAGCTCGACGTCACAAAGTGATGGTCGGACATTCTCTCTCTGCGCTGCCTCCACAGACCAGAAATCATAGTTTCTTCAAATTATGGCAGGTCGTTCAGGCCCTGAAACACCAATGCAGTCCCAGACCATCACAGTATTACATTGTTTGATTGTCCTTATTGTGATGTTCTTTGCTGTTGTGTTAGTTTAATACTAGATGTAATGGGACGCACCTTCCAAAAAGTTCCCCATTTCTCTTATCAGTCCAGATGATGTTTTAAGGGAAGTAATTGTGGTAGGATGGCCCTACCTGGGAAGGTCTACCTTTGTTTTCTCTGTAACAGCTGTCACAGTGGGTCACTGGCTCACTGGTTCCCCTTCCAGGCTGATAGATGCCAGGAGCTGTGTTTCTTATATGTTCTTCAGATTCCATGTAAGGGATTTCTTGAAGGATAGCATGCAATAACCTATGGTACTGTTTATGAAATTTCTTTATCATTTATTATTTATTGATGATTTAACAGGTTGGTAATTACTGGTTCCCATTGGTTAGGTTTTTTTAATTAATAAATAAAATCATAGTCTGAAAATTGCTTTAATATTCACTCAGGTTATTCACTTGGCTTGCACAACTCATACAACTTTGTGGCAGAAGAATCTGTAAAAAGCCTAAAGAAATACACAATGACTCACAAGTCTGATGTCGAATCAGTTACAAAAGGTCAGATTACCAATCCCTACTCATGTATATTAATCTGTCAGGTCACATTATGCATTTTTAGGTGAAACTGTGCTGCTACAACAAAAGAAAAGTAATAAATAATCATCCTTGCAGATGAGTGGCATCCCCCATACAGATCTACTGGTTTTGTTCACAAAATGAAGTAGACATGAAAGACAGTTGGTCGAAACCTCCTTATAAATGTCCTCTAAGAGAATTTGCACAGGCGTGCTCTATGTTGCTGCAGTTTCTTGACTTTCCGGTTAATGTCAAGGTCTGGATGGTTCACAGTCTCCTTAAACTGCATTTAGACAAAACTTGGATCATTCAGGCAAAAGAAAAGCCTAAATGACATCAGTCTGTACTTTTCTTTTACGCTTGCTACATGCACTGCTTCTGTCTCACTCTCCTTCTCCTTGCCTGTCTCTTAATCTCTCTTTTCCTCCACTTTCATCCCTCCTTTTGTCCTTTATCTCTCAGACAAAGCAGTAGTTGTTGATTTTTTTTGAAAGACCTTGCAGCAAGCTTGCAGTCAAGCTCTTCCATGTATTATTCAACTTCATATATATATATATATATATATATATATATATATATATATATATATATATATATATATATATATATATATATATATATATATATATATATATATATCAGTGACGTGCAGTCAGGGGAGGCAAGTGAGGCCAGACCTCACCTGTCATCATGGAAAGAAAGAAAATATATAATGATGATAACCAGTGGCGTATTTAGGCCATTTTTAGGGGTGCTCAAGCACCCCTAAATCTTAGCTCAGCACCCCTGAAAAATTACTGATTCAGAGTATTCCTACGTGTCGGTTCGGCTCTGCCAGACGTTCATACATGCAAAGGTTCACCCGGAGCGCCTCCGTTTGAAGCGCTTGGCGTTCCCACGGTGTCATTTCAACGCTGCTGTGCGCCAGCGGGGTCGGGGCCTGGCGCTCCACGCAGCCAATCACTAACGCGTCTGGCCTTTGATTGACAAGGTAGACACCCCCCTTAACTCCACTCTCATTGGTTGTGCTGCCTTAAATTCCGCCTTCCCTCTTCCTATTGGATGTTTTCTATTGCGTGTGTGCGTGCATGTGCGCGTGTGCTTGGAGATTTAAGTGTTCATTCATACTGGGATACTGCGGTTACCACAATTAATACTAGGCTACGAAACTGGTCCCAGTAAAGAAACTAAAAATTTTCTGCACTAAAATAGGTGAAAACTGCTGAGTGCAGTTCTGTAAAGAAGCACGAGAGACTGTTTTGATTTGTTGAACTTGACAAATGTAAGTAACCAATATTAGCATCTCAAAATAGCATTTAATTCTGAAGTATAACACATTTTATCAACAAAAACAGTACATTTTAAAAGGTTTATTGAGACGTAGAATACTGGCAGACGAGGCAGGCAGGCAGGAATGGGAAGGAGACCCCAGAGGATGCAGACAGACCAGGAGTTGCAGGCAGTGATGAACTTGAGCCGATGCTGAAGGCAGGCGTTGACTTGAGCAGATGATGCAGGCCGGAGGCTCACCAGAGCGGGCAGAGCAAGCAGCAGGACTTCAGAGGAAACAGAGCAAACTAGCAGCCCGCAGACACTGGAAACCTTCTTCAGCGAGGGCTGAACACAGACAGTTTCCACGTCCAGCAGTTTGAGCACACAGGAATGGGAGCGTTATGACAGCAGAGCACACGAGAGAAGACAGTGAGTAGGTAAGTGAGGCAGGTATAAGAAGGCTGGGGAACAGGTGAGCAGAGTGGGGACTGATTAGTGGCAGCAGGTGGAGCTGGTCTGGACTGATGACTGGTGGCTGGTGACCGAGGAATGGACTGAGCTGATAGGATGGTGACAGATGGCAGATGGCTGAGGGGAGTGGAACTAATTAGTCCAAAATGTCCAAGACTATGACAGACATGGTCTTCCAGTGAGAACTCTACTACGTCAACGACAGGAAAATAGCAGTGCAGATGCTGGGCAGAAAAAAGGTTGGACTTTTCAACATAGCAGGAAAGGCAATCACCCATGGACAGACTATGATGCTGCAAAAAACTAAGTATTTTGTGAGGTTTGTACTGCAGCCAAAAGCATGGGCGCCTCTCTCCCCCATCCACAACAGATGACCAAGAGTCTTTGGAAGCTTCTGTACAGGATGGTTTTTCCAGCTGGGTTTCTGTGATAATGCTCTAGAATCTTTACAATACGTTCTGGCATTGTGGCTCCTTTAAAATTCCCCCAGTAGACGTATTAACAAGTTAACTCTAATAGTAATAGTAATATCATCTTTATTGTCATTGAAACATACATTACAACAAAACTTGTTCTCTGCTTTTAACCCATCACCCTTGGGGAGCAGTGGGCTACCATGTGCGGCGCCCGGGGAGCAATCAGGGGTTAAGGGTCTTGCTGCAGGTGCTGGGTATCAAACCGGGTACTTGCATCCTTCTCTGAGTGCAAGTGCGCTCCTCTAACCACTAGGCCACCACTCATCTGGGTTAAATATGCTTCTTTTTTTTTTTAAATCATCCTCCATGGTTCATTGTTGGCAATTCAAATCAGTAAAATTAGTTGATATCAGTTTGTGGGACAAGGTATAAACTTCTGTAATGTCTAGTTATCCAAATGCATATTCTTCCAAAAGGACCACATTATAAACTAATAAAAATTCTGAACTTTGCCAATAAAAATAAGTTTTGTAAATGTAATGGTTGAAACTGACCTTTTTGACAGTCTGGTTCTTGATTGTTTGCAAAAACAGTCTTCACTTCAGTTTCTATTCCTGTTTGCAGCCGCTTCCGGGCAGAGGAGAGAGGAAAATGCAGCAGCATTTCCAGTCACTACACCCCTCTTGTTCTGAAGGTTATTAATTTCTGAACAGCAGTGCAGGAGGATATCCTACAGAAATTCAGGAGTACGGCATCTCCTTTAATTTAACGTGTGGAGTCGGACCATAGGTGGAATAAAAATCAGTTTAATTTGTACTACACTTTACTGGGACAACTGGAAGTTTTTCTGATGGGGGCAATGAAAACTGCATAGAAGCCTCTTCCTTCAGCTAAGTGCATACTTGTCACTTATAATATACCAACATAGTTTAAAAAAAACGTCACAAGGAATTATCCGACTTACAAGTTGCCGAGTGATAGAATGGCAACGTGTCCAGAGTGTATCTCGCCTCTTGGGCTATGGCTTCTGGAGATAGGCACCAGCCTACCCGCGACCGTGCAAGGATAAGCGGTTATAGATAATGGATGAATGGATGGATAGATGGATAACTCAGATTGTATGTGAGTTAATAAATGCTGAGTAACATTGATTTCTACAACCATGGAGAAAGAAATTGGAGAAGAGAAAACTAACTGAAACCACAAACTGATACTCACAACTATGAAGACCCCCTTTTAGTGGCAACATTTTACTTGCCACTAAAATGTGGTCCCATATCAGATAACAGATAAGGTTATACTATGCTGTTGTTTATTTACAAAAAAGCATACAATAAATACTGAACAGTAGTAGTTAAAAATCAAATAACAGCTTACAATGTGAGATGTTGCTTCCACTGTTTGGCTCTACACCAGATTCCTGAAGCAAATTGCACTAAATATATCCTGGAGATAACCCACCTGTCACAAACAGCAGATGGGAGTAATTTACAACTATTTTTGCATCAGATCAGAATTGTCCTTCTTCCACGAGCTAGAAAAGTGATTAAGAAGATAGAATTTTTTTATTATTATTATTGCTTTGAAGTTCTGGGCTTATGAGGCACAATTCAAAGCAAGATCTTACTGGAGGAATCTGGTCAAAAAGGTGTTTCTACTGTACAAAGATTATGCTGCAGATTGCACAAAAAGAACTAGAATGGTGCATTCCTTTATGTTATTTTGAAATACAAGCATTAGGATCATGAGATTTTAAAATTATAGTTTAAACAATTTACTCTAATCAGATCTAATTATCAGAATAGGAAGAGAGATTTAAGGAGAGCCACATCTTGCTGGTGTATGCTCCCCTGGCACTCACTCTTGAGTGCCCTTCTTGCACTATAAAAACATCTTCTTTACAGGGTGAATTTATTTTCAGCCGATTTATGCACCTCTGCATGTGAAGCAGCAAATTACATCTGGAGCTGTTGTATTCTCCATACAGTAGAAAGTACTTCAAGCAAAACAAGTTGCTTCATTAAACAAGGAATTTGACTTTGGTTCTTTCTCTAGGATAACATTTTATGTGCAAAGTAACATACATAAAAAGGTAGGAATATTTTTTCTTGAAAATATCAATGTATGCATTTTCAACAAAAGAGGAAAACATGGTTAGATTGGTACAAATAAGCATAGGATTGATATGGGTACTCTGAATGTTAAGTTTTCATCAGGTTGACAGCCTGGGGGAAGAAACTGTCTCTGTAGCGTCGAGCTGAAGGTACAAGTCCAAACAGTTTGTATCCAGGATGTGTGGGGTTTGCAGAGATGTTCGCTGCCATTTTCCTGACCTTAGACCTGTATAAGTCCTGACTGGAGGGACGATCCTCTCTGCAGCCCTAATTGTTTGTTGCAGTTTGGACCTGTTTAGTTGATGAGCCAAACCACACAGTCATGGATGAACACAGGACAGACTGAATGATGGCAATGTAGAAGTAGGTTAAAATGCTAAATTCGCCTTAATGACCGGGATGAGGGGTTGATGCTTAAATTCTGTTTGTTACTCTGAATAATGACCAAACATCTCCACTTTAGTCCAATCTGCCCAAGACAATTTTTGCAGAATGATCGCAGATTCATTGAGATGGAGCTCTGAAAACCGTAGGCATTGAGCCTTTTGTTCTTTTTATGAAAGAAAAGATATTTCTCCCAGAAATCTTTCCAATCAAGTCATTCTTGTTCGGTATCTTTCCATTTATACTTCCATAGCCTTTATTGTTGGTGTCATAGTCAAGACTTCAAGACTGAGACACGGTTAGAAGTAGGCAACTAAAAGGAGACTGTGGTTGAAATTAATAAAAAAGCTTTAAAAGCTTCTGAACAACCTCACATTCTTTTGAGTGAATGTGTAGGTGGAATAATTCTATGGTGGGAGAAGAGGGAGCCACTACACAGCCCTCTTAGTTGTATAATGCCTTTTAAAACTTTTAATGCATCTGCTTAGACAAAGCCTTTGTCTAAGCAGTTAATGACCAAATAGCATAAAATACTCATAGTTATGTCTGCGGAATATCTTTTGCGGCCTAAATTGAACTCTGATATGGAGGAAGACAAAGCACACACAAAAAATCACCTTGACTGATTTCTAAAAGTACTCAAAGCTTATTTGACCAACCCCTTCTGGTCAGAGACTTACCTAATTAGTATGACAGATACAGAACTACTTTAATCAGCCGCTTGAACTTAATGAGAAAAACAATGCATGAAAACACAATGCTTCGAAAATTAAAACCTTAATCAAGTGTTGGTATAGTGGAAAGTAGAGAAAATTACAGTTTAATCAGATCTTATTATGTAAATTGAACTCTTGCATTTTCTAATTTTGCCCTTACTCTTATTTGCAGGGAGACTTATTAATTGAGAATGTTTGTGCTGTAATGGACAGAAGGTCCAAGAAAAAAGAAACAAAACAAAAACTGCCACAATATTCTTTCATGATGTGACATGAACATGTAAAAAAATTAGGGCCTGTAGCCTCAAATGGCTTTTGCATTATCGCATGTGCTTCAAAGAGAGATTTTATCATACAAATAGAGGCTGACAATCCCCAACCATCTCCACACACAACACACACTGGGAAGCCCCCATGTGCACAAAGCACTGAGGTTTTAAAAAAATTATTAGCTGAAGTTACTTGGCTGATGGTCGATGCTCTAAAAGCCCTGTGCAATACAACTTTAATAGCATTGGCAACAGGGTATACACACACTCGCTCACTCACTCTGAGCCATTTTCTCTTCCCTTATTTGCAACGTCTGGTTTCTCTGTCTCTTCCACTTTATGTCTGTGCTGCTGCTTTGTCTGCATGCCTGCGCTGTAGCCGAGGGCTAACAGGAAGATATAGCTTCCTGCTCATAAAACCAGTTTAAAACACTCAACCAGTTATTGTTTTGTGTGAGCGACTGTTAGCGAAGTGACGAACGACGCAGAGTTAGTTGTTCTCTGACAGCTAAATCATGATCTTATCCTCGTTTGCCTTGTTCACGCTTGTGCTCGATAGTAGGTGTATGTTTAGGAGCGTGTATATACATATTGTTTGATCTCTTAAGATTAAGTCAGACATACTGCACTGTGCCACGTTTCTGTAATTTCTATGGGCTTTTTTTCTGTGTGTGTATGATTGTAGCAAAAAAGAGAATAGTGTTTGTGTGTAAGCATCGCCTGGGGGCTTTGTTCTGTACTGGTGCAATAAAAGACACATTAAAGAAAGAGAGAGATTACAGAAAAAAACATTATCACACATAAATGTGTTTTTTTCCACTCGCTGATGGAAAAAATATATAAATCTGTGTGGGAGTAAGATGCAACAGAGCAAGGTTTCACATGATGCATTTGCCTGGAAGTCCAGCAAATGCAATGCAGAGGAATTTGACATTTATTGTAATGCCGTTAAAGAAAACAAATGTCTTATAAGGGGGTAAAAAGGAGTGCCCTAAAAGAGTTGTGATACTATCTGCCAGACGGGTTAAAAACAGAAGAAAATGTTTGAATGGAGCAAACCTGTCAAAACTGAACCTTCATGTGAAATAAACCCAAGTCAAAGTTTAAACTCTAACTTTAGAGTTTTAACTCATCCCTCTTTAATGAGTGCAACAATACAACTTACTTAATGAGAAAGCACGTGATATTAGCTTCACAAGACACAGTACTGCTACTCAAGTAAGAGTAGCAATACTTGAGTAATAATATTACTCAAGTAAAAGTAAAAGGTGCAGTGCAAGAAATCTACTCCTAAAAGCACATTTTGCTCATAAAGTTTATAAAGTATTTGTAACTGAGTAAATACTAGTTACTACCCACCTCTGGTATTCAAATTACATTTTTATTTGGTTTAAGTGTCTGGGGATTCTGACAAGGATGCAGAATATGCAAAGTGTAGGAATCTCTACCCGGAGACTGCACACAAGAGTCTGATTTTGGACAGCTCTTCAACAGAAACACATTCAATCGAGCTTATTTTACATTATTGACAAATAACTCATAGTTTATTTTTCATTTATTTTATAAGAATGATTTTTTGGGATCTTAAAGTCTCTAATAATTTGCTTTAGGTAATGAGGAGTCAGGAGGAAGAGAGACAGATAAGACTGAAAGGAGAACGATAGTGGGTTAAAGATGTATGAGCAAAAAAGGAAGAGAGGGTTTGTGTTGTGTACTGAGGAGAGAGGTGGAATCAATCTACCTGTCATGCTTAATACCCATCTTAACCTCACAGTGTGAGCGAGGCGGAAGTGTGCTTTAGATGTGATGAGCAGACAATAGTCACCACTTTGGAAAGAGATTAAATCTATTCTCAGTGCATTCTCTTCTTCTCTTTTACATGCACTGAAGTCCAATACTCCCTCTTGTGTGAACTTTGCCTCCTCTTACTGAGCATGTCAGTTCTACAGCACCAGACTGACACTTGTGCTCTGCTTCTGGGCTTGCCAACATCGTATTCCATTGCAGGAGGAAAGTTTTATTACTGACCAAGTTAAGATCATTACTGAGAGCTATCCCAATAAAATCTACATGCAGTGTGAAGATGACACCTAACTAAAAAGAACTGAGAACATCATCGTAGCGGTGAAGTATGGGGGTGGCAGCATCGTGTTGTGGGAGAGTTTTGCTACTCGTGCACTTCACAGACAGTTTCATGTGCAGAGAATTACATTTTGTTGAAATATTGAAGCAACATCTCAAGACACAAGCTAGGAAGTTAAAGTATATTATATTCATACTATAACATACCAACAATTTAGTTAAAATGCAAGGTCAGCAAATTCAATTTTACATAAAGAAACACATTACGCGGCAAAATGTGAGCGTACTATTGTGAGACGCTTGTTAAAGGATGCCTAAAATCTTTGACATGAATCATACAGTGAAAGGTAATTGCTCCAAATACTAAGGACATGTGAGTAAACCTTTGAATTAGAAGAAAAGTAAAAGAGAATTGTGAACGACAGCATCCAAACTAACCTAAAGTAGGAAGAGGACAGCTACAAACAAGTGATCATTGGATTTAAGGGATCTAGAGGGTGCATACGACTACAGGACATCAGACAGATACAAAGGAGCTCATCCATTGGGTGACTTATAAGACAACAATAAAATTTTAAAATCACTTTCTAAAATGAACAGGGAGCCAGTGACGCAAGACATGTACCGGGGAAATATGTTCACACCTTTTAATTCGTGTCAGAAGACGAGCTGCAGCATTTCCAGCTGCAGTCTTGCAAGGTAAGGCCTGACCATCACCGCCGAATGAAGAGTTACAATGATCCAGTTGGTATGCAATAAAATCACCAGTTCAAAATTTTTAAAAGATTAAAATTTTTTTACTATAATAAAAGCCTCAGTTTTCACTTTGCAACAGAACAAATCTGTTTGTCTAAGGTACAATATAGTCAAATGTAACCCCCACATTTTTACGGTGTAATTCAGAAAATTGAGAAGCACTGTGATCACTAGTGATGTAGTCAAAACGTTGTTTTCCAAGAACAAGACCAAGACTGGGCCCTCCAAGGCCAAGGTCAAGACCAATGCCGAATCTTTAGAATTAGATGTATATTTAGGGACACTGTTTTTTTTCCTTATAAGAGAAACAACAAAAAATCTATTTTAATCACATAAAACAGAATTTAAAAAGATTAATTCTTCAGCAAAAACTGCTTTTGGGTATTAAATAATTATCATAATAAACTAATAAGGGTATTTGTAAACTGGTGCAACATTTGTAATGAGGGCCAGGGGGTAGTTTTCCAGTGTTTTTATTGTTTGAATGCCTGGTTGCATAAACCTCTGTAATTTATGCATCTACAATGTCTAGGATACAGTAAAACTCTTCTCTATAAAAACCCAGAGCTGATTCATTTGTAAACTTGGTGTCTTCAATCCTTTTGTACTCGTTGGTTTTTAATGCAGCATGCAAGTTAAGTTAGGATTTTGTTTAGCCTTGTAATTTTTTTATGTTTTTTACTTAGAATTATTGTTGTAATGTGTCATTTGTGTTTGCAGCACTTTAGCCAACAGCTGTTGATTTGAAAGAGCTGTTAATAAATTAAATTCGATTACAAAACGATTATCTTCCACATCTGGGAAAGTCAACAGGTATAGTCTACTTAGGGGTCGTTTACAAATTTCAGTAATGTAATGCATCAAACCCTCCCCGCTATGCAGAAAACATACCTTAAAAATAAAAAGAATATATGGATAGCGTACATCACTCACAATTGCATGCGGTGTTTGTGACATAGTGTGGACTAGTTGTATAACGTCCCATTGCATTAAACGCACCATGCATGCGCTGTGTTTCGGAAGTCGACGCTCATGCACACTCCGTACATGAGAAGCAGACAGCATGAATCTACATTGGACTGGTGAGATAAATCCAACTTTCTGAGTTGTAGAGACAAGAGTCAGTTCTGACTGCATTCGGGTGTCGAGCCAAAGTTATCCCCGACAATATTTGTATCCACTGCATCGGGAGCTCAGGAAGAGAGGATCCAGTTGACTGCATTTACATGCACGCTGCAATGTAATTTAGTCTAACGGAGCATTAATCATTAGTTTTGTGGATGATGTTGATTCTTGCCTTATGAAGACACAGTGTGGGGGAAGCATCAGGGTTGCTATGAATCTTGGGGGGGAATTACGTACATTCAGTTTGTTTGCTTCTTTTTCTTGTGATGTGCATTTGTGGCGAAGATCAAAGGGAGAGAGTATCTGAAAAATTTAAAGGGTCTCAAACCGGCCTCAACCAAATATTTTGAGGCGCAGCAATACGGGGCCAAGACCAGGACCAGTCTTGAGACTGGTTTTGAGGCCAAGACCGATCTCGAGACCTCCATCCCTGGTGATCAACTCCTGATCCAAACATAATTACTCCAGTCTTGTTCTCATTTAAATTGAGGAATTTTGAGGCTATCCAGGCTTTGACTTAAAAGAGACTCCAAAATAATGGTTTTAATAATGAAGCAGAACAGTTACCCTTCAGATGAAGGTAGATTTGAGTGTTGTCAGCATATAATTGAAAATAATTATGTTTTCTGAGAATTAAACCTAAAGGGAGGATATAAATAGAAAGTACAGTTTACACTAGAATAGATCCCTGAGGAACTCCACAAGTAAAAGTGACTGAAGGAGATTATCCTAGGTTCACCAAGAATCTCCTGTCAGACAGAAAAGACCTAAGGGACCGTAGTGAAATGCCTTTGATGCCAATAGATTAGCATCATGTGGTCAACTGTGTCAAATGTAGCTGAGTCAACAAGGCAACATGACAGCAGAGTCTCCTGAATAACCAATAAAAGATAAATAAAAACTTGTAAAACTGCAATTTATATGAAGAGCTTTAAAACCGGACTGAAACTTTTCAAGAATGCTGTTTGCATTTAGAAAGACTCCAGTTGCACAAATACTGTCCATTTCAGAATTTTGATAGAAAATATGGGTTGAGGAAAAAGGGAAATTTTGATATTGGCTTAAAATCTGAACGTACAGCCTAGTCTGTCAGGATTCTGTGGTTCCGTGCTCTACTAATTCTGCTCCACAGGTGGCTGTAGTTGACGGGTGGGCGTGGCCCGCACCTGCGGTTCATTAGGACTGTCTTCTCTGGCTTAAAAGGAGTGTGCAGACAGCTGGAAGACGCCAGAGTGTTACCTCATTGTGGTATGCCTAGGCCAAAGACCTGTCACCCGAACTTCGTACCTGTGAGTTTTTGAAATCCCCGTTTTGGATCTAACTTTGTCTCCTGTCTTCTCCAGTTCGTCGTGTTATTGGATTTGCTCACCTGTGTTGGTTCCGTGCGTTGAAGACTAGCTCCCTGAATCCCTGCCTGCTCAGATTTTACACTACCCTTGTTAAACCGACCCATGCCGAGCTCGGTCCGAGCTTGGATCAGTTAACCAAGCCGAGCTTGGTTCTGACGGCCGTTTACACATCACGCTATCTCGGTTCCTTGGTTTCCTCGCCTCCTAGTGACAATCTACGGTACTACTGCTCTCTAGGATGGAAGGAGGAAATCAAGCAAATAAAAATGGTGGCGCCCGTAACATTCAGGAAGTTATGTTTGGTTATATTTTGTTGTTTGCGGAGAGTCAGGCGAAGACGGCAACTTTTGGTAAATTTACTTGACAGAGTCGGCTTTTGGGAAGTGGATAAGACAAACAAACGTCTAATAAGGATTTACAGACACAGGAAACAATGACAGACGATGAGGTTCATCCACTGCTAAGCAGAATCATCACTGGAAATCGTGTGTCACGGTAGGGAAGCTAGTGTTTTTATGAATGTCTGAAATGTCAGCTGACTGTAAGGAGATGATGCGGTCTGCTCATGTGCTCTTTGTTATTAGAGAACCGGGCTACTGAAAAACCGGGCCGAGCCCACACATCGAACTGGTCTAGATTTAGCGCGGTCCGGTTGTGTCTGGCTCGGTTCAGTTCAGTTTGCGTTCCATTTACACTCGATAGTTATCTCTGTTACCGAGCTCGGACTGGTCTCGGCATGGTTAAAAAGGGGTAGTGTAAACGGGGTAATAGACATTGGTCCACGTTTCCGTCACAAACATAAAATCGAAATCATGGTTAGTGAAGAAGTAATTAAGAATAAAAGTTTTGTTGTCCAGTGATCCAGCTTATATGACACTTATCCTTAATAGTATTGCTTCAGCTGCTGACATGGGTGCCCAATCCAGCCGTCATGAGCTCCAAAAGACCAAACCCAAACAGAGATGTGATGGAGGCTTGCAATGGAGGATTATAGACAATCGAACAAAAGATATCAAAAGATATTTTCCAGTTATGATTGGTAATACATTGGGAACTTTCTGTCTAAATAAGGTCTCACTGTTGATATTGCACATCAGAGCAGAAGCCAAGCAGTGAATTGATAGGAATAGTCAATAAGCCTCTGAAACCTGATAGGACCAAGAGATATATGCAAGAACACACAAAAAACTCAGCAGCACTGAACTGAAAATCCCTCTGTTCTCAGTTGTTGTGAAATAAAAGGCACAAGTACCAGAGGTTGGTAGAGTATCTAAAAATTTACTCTAGGAAGAATAGCTTTACTTCAATATATTTACACTCAAGAAGAAGTAAAAAGTAGTCATCCAAAAAGTTTCTTTAGTGAGAGTAAAAAAGTTTGTGAAAAGGCTATTCAAGTACTTAGTAACTGATCGGAAACTTTCATTTAATTTGTGAAAATGTGGCACAATCCTGGTGTGTCAGAGATCGTTTCTTTCTCTTTTTTCCCCCAGTGTCCTGTCTGGCAATGTGGCAATAAGAATTGTTGTCTTAATGCCAAATAGAGCTCGACAGATTTTACTTTCACAGGTGGAGCAGTCAGCTTTCGCCATAGTGCTCCGCTTGATTTATGCATGTAAATAGTTTTATTGTGATTCATGCGGGGAGTATTTCAAATTATGTGGACAATACAAAGGGAAAGTAGGAGAGTAAAGGAAGAACAAGAAGAGAAAGAAGAAAGAGAAGAGGTGAAAGAAAGAGGAGATAAAAGGGAGAGAATGATAAAACGTCTTGAGTCTGCTTCATCACCTGCAAAGAGAGATGTAAAAAGAACAGCACAACCAATGGATATAGTATAACAGATACAATAAAATATCACCTTGATACCATTGCTGAATTATATGTATTATTATTTAATCTGACATGTATAATGTGATAACTGAAAAAAAAAGTAAATAAATAAATAAATAAATAAATTATGGGCTTTCTGTATAGAAGTGAACACTGAGTACCTGGAACCCAGCAGAGATCGTTTCTGAACAGAAGATCTTTGCTGGAACATGTGGCCATCAGTTGCAGAATGCACACCTGGCCGGGATCCTCTCATCAACCTGCTGGAGATATAAGGAGCTGAGACGACCTGTCTTTGCCTGATGCTCAGCATACCAAGGAGAATCAAGTGTAAAAAAAAACTTCCTCAGTGGTCAACGATTCTAGAGAATGGTAAATGGCTTGTACTTGTATAGCGCTTTAAGTAATCTGACGAGTCTTTACACTACAATCAGACATTCACCCCTTCACACACACATTCACACCCTGACAGTGGTGAGCTATGATAGTAGCCACAGCTGCTCTGGGGCAGACTGACAGAGGCGAAGTGTACAAGTCTAGTTCTCGCTTCTGTGCCTTAACTTTTGAGCTCAATCACTGTGTCTTTGTGCCTGCGCAGTCTCCATGACAATTACTTTCCTGAAACCCGTCCACAGTCAGTCCCTGAAGCTGCTCCATCTCCAGAAGTTCCCTGCCTGCTCTCAAACTCCCGCTGTTAAGTTTTTACCTGGATCCCAATCTGCATGGGGGTCAGAAAACTTCCTGAAATCATGACAAAAGGACGCTACCAGACAGACAAAATATAAGATATAAGTGTTTCAAGGTGTTTCGAGTAATAAGAGGAAATTTGTAAACAAAAACTAAAAAATAATTAATAATAATAATGTATATAACATCATGACAAAACAACTAATTTATGCAAATTTCCAAATCAAATTTTTCACAAATTAACACTTACCGGGGATGATGTTTAACCTCTTGTAACAGTGAAAAGTATTACCAGTGATGATATATGCACTTTACTGTATAGTTACGTGACCTCCAAATTCGACCACTGGCTCAGCAGATAACATTAGAACTGGGAGAGTTTGTCTTTGTCTGGTGCATTTTTTGTTAAAACACGTTTGTTCTTCATTAAGTAAAGTGACTATAGGTGGGTAGAATACCCGGAAATTGTACCCAAGTAAGAGTGGTGATACATAAAAAGAATTAGATTAGATTAGATAAGATTAAATTCAATTTAATTGTGAAAATATTACTCAAGTACAGTGCAGTAACATCGCTCCTACATTCTTTTCAAAAAGGTAATCGAGTTAGTGTCACTAGTTACTACCCACCTCTGGAAACAAGCAGAGCCCTGGTTAGATCTGAATGCTTGAACAAACTGAGAAATCACTCTGACTTTGTCGGAGAACCACACAAGAGCCAAATGATCCCTAAGGCTGAGCTCTAGTGTAAACTTCCAGGGCTAAGGCCATTTCTGCTATGAAGCACACTGGTGGCTGCATCATGCTGTGGGGATATTATTCTGCTGCAGGAACCGCATAGACGATAAGATCAAAGCGGCCAAACACAGAGATTTGTTTCAGGAAAACCTCCAGAATACTCTGGAACCCGGGGTGATTTTTAATTTCTTGACTCAAAACACAGCGAATAAATCAATCAAGGGCCTTCAGGAGCAGCCGTTAAATGTCCTTAATAGGTTCGACCAGAACCTGGCTTTAAATTCAACTGAACATCTCTGAAAAGACCTAGAAATAATAGAATAGAAAGACCTTTTTACTGACTCCCCCCACCTAACCTGTCTGAGCTTGAAAGAAGCTGCAGGAGAGAAAATTTGAAAACTCTGTAAAAAAAAAGGTGGAACAAAACCTAATGTGGAAATAGCGAAGCACTGTGAATACTTTCTCGGTGCACAGCACCTCAACTCAGTAGCTCTTGAACTTCCTGCTTTTCCGTCCCTCGGCCCTCTTGTACCCAGGAAAACGGGTTCCCATTCTGGCCGCCTGTGCAACAGTCTCCCCTGACTAGCCAGGAGGTCAAACCACTGTCACTCACACTGATGTGGAGAGAAAGATGGACAGAGGGAGGGAGAAAGGAGAGTGAGTATACACTAGGAGGTAAGCAGAGGAAGAGTGAAAAGAAAGGGCACACGCAGACGGGAAGAGATGAGAATCCAAATGAATCTTCTTCACCCAACGGACAGCCTGTCAGGCTCTGCGTGCATGTATGTATGTGTGTGAGTGAGGGTGTGTGTCTCACCTTCTAATTGAAATGCGATGAGGTGTGAAACACCCCTTTAAAAGACCTATCACTATGTGTGAAGCTAAATGTGTGTTCAGAGCCTATGCATTCATGTGTGTGAGCGCGCACGCGAAGAATACCAACTCCTTCTGACTGCAGGAGAAATACATAGTGTGTATGTGTTAAATGCAAGCGGGTGAGCGTGCGGGAGGGGGGGGGGGGGTCATGTCTGAAGGGAACATGTTTGTAGTAATTAAATTCATGCATGAGAGTAAAGTGAGCACACGTATTCTGAGCCATAAATATGAGAGTTTACATGTTTGTACACACAGCTGTAAAGATGGTAGTAGGTGTTTCCAGTGCGCAGCTCTAAGTGCATGTGTGTGTGGAGGGGTTATAATTTCATTTTGCTGTCTCAGCCTCTTGTTAGGGAGCCATTTAGAGCTCAGGTTGAGTTTCCTCTGCGTTTCCTGACACTTCTTTCCTCCTCCATGCCCCTCTGACTCCCACCATCTTTTCTTCATCTCTGTCTCATTATCTCTGTCTCTTCTTCTCTCCGTCTTTTCTCATTGTCTCCTCTTTGACCTTCTGCTCCGTTCGGTCTCGGCACAACACAATCTTGTACCAGCTAATCATCTGGTTGTCTTACAGCTCGGAGTCCTTTCATCTTGAAAGCAGCCTGGATGCACATGTGAACAGGTTGCTGCTGCTCTCTGAGCACTGCCAGTGGAGATTGAATATAACAAGTAATACAACTGTCAGAGCAGTTTCCACTCAAAGAACAAACACGTTGGATTATTACAGAGGTTGTTTCCCAGTAGAAACTAATGTACTAGTACTTGGTTTCCTTTCAGCATGGATCTTTACAACTCTATAGTTTAAAAAAAAAATATACAGTCACAGCAGAGCAGTACACGGGACATTTGGAATAGTGTTTTAAAAGAAATTAGATAATATTTTAAATAATATGAGTGCGAATATTAACCTGAACATTAACAGAACATTGTACAAGTGATGTCTCCATCTTTTCAGCATGACAATCATTTTCCATTAAGGACTCTGGACTATTCTTATATTAAATAATGAATGTGAAAAATTAGGAAAACTTGTGTTAAGAAAACATGCAAATGCATGTGTGTTTTTCATGTATTCTTCCTCGCTTAGTTAATCTGGTATCTGAGGCACATGGACTACCTTTTCATTTTATTTGAGGCATAAATTTATAATGATTATAACAATAACTGTTACTCTTATTTGTGTTATTGTTGGTATGTATTTCTGGAATATTTAGACTGTTGGTATGCATTTCTGGAATATTTAGATTTTTCAATACCTTGTGTAATTAATGTGTCTTGGTCACAAACTCAATTCTTAAATCCAGAACCTTGAAATTATAAGAGTAACAATTTTCTAAAGGAATTTTAGCTCAATCCTCCATGAAGACTTCCAGTAATATCCAGCAAGGTGAGTTTATTTATACAATATATTTTGAGGGGAGCTAAAAGATGCTTTTTTTGCATTTGCCTGACCCAAAATTACTAAATGCATCTTTCCAATGTGTAAAGGTGACTTCAGTGCTTGAAACATGATTGAATGTGCATGTTTTCTAAGTGTGGCCATGCACATCTAAGTACTTTAATGCTGCAGATGTTTGCATATAGGTGCTCATATGACTGAGTGTATAGGTGCTTATTAAAAGCACTCCATATACTGTGTTCGCTATCAGATTGGTGAACCGTGATATTACACTCCAAGCTGATATACATATTCATCCATTTGTACTTGCACATACAACACTGAAAGTCACTTGCCCTCGAATGTCCTATTAAAGCGACACTTTGACATCACCAAGCATACATATCCATATTTTTACAAAGGGAGAGGTACATTTATATTTTGTCTGTGAGGTAAACATAAGGCAGTAGTACCATGCACAAATGACACAAGCTCCACTAAAATATTTTACATTAGTGACTCTTAATGTCTATTGTTCAAAGTTAAAGGATAATTGGTGGCTTTGGTCGAAAATCCTGTTATTGTAATGCAGTAAAGTGATGCACTTTTATAATTAATCATTTAGTATGTTTTGATACACAGATGATGTTCATTTCAGAAACCATTGCACTTTATCATTTAGCCATAATTTATCCCATAATCCCACAGTATGAGTCTTTCATAAAGATTTAGGTGCTTTATGTGGAACAATATTTTTTGCTTTCCTTTGTTGCTTTGACTAACAGGATGGATTTTATGATTTAGATCCAGCTTTCTGAACAGCAAGGACTGATGAGGCTGCATCTCCCAGCATTTATAGTAGTGCCAGAGACTACACTGATGTCACAGAATCTATAAATGGGCCAAGGACCACTGCAAACTGGGCTTATTCCCTTTCATTTTGTCGGGTTATCGTGTTAGGGAGCACTCTGTCACAAGTCAATGTCTTTCAACCTGCTGGTCCTGTTGGAGACTTTTGGACCTTTGAAGAAGAAGCTTAGAGAAGCTTTAAGATGGCTGTTCCTGTATCCAGTGATTGTTACACCCAAAACGTAGACTCGCTGCTTGTGGTTCCAGTCCTGTAAAATTTGAACATGGATTCTCAGAGAAGGCATAAGTCTGTCTTTGACTGCATTGACGAAGGTGTCCTCTATTGCCCGTGTCCCTTTTGTCTGGTCTTAAATGCTGGTTGCAACCATTGTTCCAATTTAGTGCCATTTAGGTACCACGTGATATCAACTCCAATCCAATGTGCCCTTCCCATTGCTCAGCCACTAAGTTGCTTGCCAGTAAGCTAACTAGCTTAGCTTCATACATCACTTACATGCACGCACGCACACACACACCTACTTATGTCAGCACACACAAGTGGGCCTGATAAGATTGTCCCCGCTTCAACTGGTCTTTCCTGCTGTCAGCAGTCACTGCCTTTGTATAAATGTGCTGCAGTCTGGTGTGTCCTCCATGCTCTTGGCCTGCTAGCATGCTTGCTAGTTAGCATAGTTACACACACACATTCATATACATTGGGGTTTCTTAGTTTGGGTCTGGGAGAAGGTCCTCGCTTTCACTCCTCCATAAATATTTGGGTTCTGAGACATACATACCCGCGCTGAACTGTGACATGGCTGCATGGTTACTTTTCTATCATTTTACTGTTATTAGTTAGTCACTTAGATCGCTCAAATTCTATGGAAAGTTCACATGAGATTATGTACAGTTTCGGAGCAGTTGAATTATTTTGTTAGTGAATGACTGTGTATTGGAGACAAGTTGTTTGTGTTTTTTCTCTGTATGTGCTTCTGGTTTGAGAGTGTTTGTGGACGAATTCACTCCTTCACCCATTGTTGTATAATACCACCTCCTTCGGTTATAATTCATAGGACAATACTCAACAGAGACTAAAGTTGTTTGGCAAAGTATTCCCGATAATCAGGTGGCGCCCAGATTCTTTCAGTTTAACTAAAAGATTCTAACTTTATCCATCCATCCCTCCATTTTCTAACACGTCTATCCTTTATGGGGTTGCGAGGGCTGTTGGTGCCTATCTCCAGCTATCAATGGGCGAGAGGCGGGGTACACCCCGGACAGGTCGCCAGTCTATCGCAGGGCGATTCTAACTCTATAAATTATGTTAATAATAATTGCCAATCTTAATTGCAATAAGATGGAATTAGAAAATTTGATTCTGCAGGCAATATAAGAACAACTCTCCCAGCAGTTGGGAGATCATTTGTTTAATGAGTATATATATATATATATATATATATATATATATATATATATAGAGAGAGAGAGAGAGAGAGAGAGAGAGAGAGAGAGAGAGAGAGAGAGAGAGAGAGAGAGAGAGAGAGAGATGTATAAAATGCAACACTATGTCTGGTTTGAATATCGGTTCTCTGTTTGCTCTGGCATTGCAGTTGACAAAATGTGTGTAAAGAAAGTAAAAAAAAAACATATTGCTTATTGTTGTAGCATTTCGCAAGTAGAGATAGTTTTTATATAATCCTGATTGACCTAAGCCGAGAAAGGTTCAGTCTGACTTACGCATTTGTCAAACAGTGTCGTTTCATACAGTGTGTGAGAACATCTGGATTCAACAGAATGTCAAAAAAATGCAGAAAATTCCAGCTGAAGAGTGATGATATGTACAAAACACTGTCAGGCATCAAGATGAATGTAGTCAAGGCAGCCTACAGCTTCAATGTGGGTTCATAAACCTAAGATTTATCTGGCAATTTATTGACTAAGAAGGAGGAAGTCAGGAGAAATGCTGTTGGAAATCTTTGACTCATCTACAATCAGTTTTCTCACATGCTGTTTGGCTCTTAAAAAATCACTTTAAGATAAAACTACAGATATGGTGGATAGGAGAAGTAAACTTACCGATACAGAACATGTAATTAATTTGGCTCAGACACTAAGCCAATAAATTTTTTTGTTACTTCCAGATGATGTGTATGCATTTGAAAGTAGCAGTTCTTGATTTAATTTAGTAAAGTGGATGTAAACAGACCTTTTGTTTGTCCTGAAGACCTAAATAGGAAATGAATGCATTTTTTACATGAGAAACTTTATGCTCACAACAGTCACCTTGATGGCCTCGGTCTGGCTTATAAGATATTGTATCCGTATACCTCAGCCTTAGGTTGATCTTTCCCATGAAGCCCAGCTTTTGTTTTTGTTTTTATCATGATTTCAGTCTTGACAATCTTGGGGGGAAAAGAGAATAACAAACAGAGTGACGCCTAACGGCGAATAAGGATAAATGACTCCTAATCACGTTCCTTTCACAAATCCGCTGCATGTTTGAGAAAAGTAAAAGTGCTCACTCCAACCTTTCCTGTGTTACCAACAAGCAGCCACAAACATATTAGAAATATTTTAACATTTTCATTGTAAAGGCATTTTCCCTTAAGAAAACAATTGGTTTACAAGAACTGACCGTAAAGCTGTGTTCCAGATCACACCATATGTTAGTGTCTTTTCATTTTAGTGAGGTGGAGCTCTAAAGACTCTCATCACACCAGAAAGTGTGTATTAAATTACTTATCAGCTTTAAACATCAAGTAAAGTGTGAAAAGCTCATGAATCATAATCTCAAGATTTTTTTGGATTGTCAGTATGTAAAATATGATGGATATTGAAAGAGTATGACCCTATTTTTTAAACTGATCGATCTCTATTACTTCAGAAGCTAATAAACAAAACCTAATAACACAATTAACCTTTAAGCATAAAAATGTTATCAATATTGATTTTGTCACTCGTGAAACTGAGCGACACATAATTTTGTGTGAAATACTGTACACTCTTAAAAGTGGTGTAAATAACAAGCTGGCAGGAGTTTTCTGTCATGTTTGGAAAAAAAACAAGAACACTGGTTCTGAAAGAAAGATGATTGCCTTGTTCAATGCATAGCAAAGTTCCAGGGTCCCTCTTAATCATGAATGATTTAGGTTGCGAGGTATGCAGGGACCGTATATGAACTATTTAAGCCCCCACCTACTTAGGGCTGCAGGTCAGTCACCTCAGGAAATAGGAATTAACATATCAAAATACTTTTGGGCAATAAATTAAATATTTGCTGTGAGAGGTGTGTTCTTCCTCTTTGCCTCCTTTTCAGTCTTTTGTCCTCCAACCATGTTAGATAACAAATTAAGTCCAACATGTTAAATTGATATTTTTGGCCATCATACAAATCAGCACAGTAGGCAATATTTTGGGAGAAAGAACAAGAATGTATTTTAAAGTTGTTCCTTTGGAATTTTAAACCTTGTTAACAAGACCAGGTATCATCTTTAAACAGCTCTATGTTTCAACAAAATCATTGTAAATTGTTGTTAAAAAGGGTTTTTTGACAACATTTACAGACTGTTACAGGAAAGATTTCTTGTGACATTGCATAACTGGCTATAAGCAAAGAAAATCATCATGCGGCTCGCTGAGAGGAAACAGCTTTAAAAGACAAATCATGTTATAGTCTATAACATTAGGGTAGGAAAGGGAGGTGTTAATAACAATCCAGTCACTTTAGTCCATTGCATTTAATTTATCTCTTCTGTGCTAAATACATAGATGTCTTATTAAGGTGTCAAACAAGGGAGGGTTTTGTTGTCACTTGTAAATTTATTTACATGAATGATAAATTCAGGACACAAAGTTGAAAACAATTTTGTAGCACACACAAGCACATTGGATCCAGAGGTGGGTAATCAGAGTTCAGAAAGTAAAACGCTTGCACAGTTCCACTCATTTGCAATTCCAGCTCCACAGCAAAGACAGCTACTAATGTTTAAAATCACCTGGTTAAGTGTACAGGATGAAGGAAAACTAGGCATGGTTTTTACTTACTGAAGCCTGATTTACCCACCTGTGTGATGTGACTTTTTACGTCTTAGCTCTTACTCAAAAAATGACAATATATATTCTTGCCAGACCTTTTTGCCATGACGTCTTGCCTCGTATCTGTCCAGCTCAGATTCAGAAAATTAATGGTCTACGACCTCAAAGTCTTGAAATTCAGCTTCAGTTCCCGACAATACATACGTTTTCATATGTGAACAATCTTATGTTGTTAATTAGGAATTCAGAAAGCTTTGGAAAAAACAATAAATGTTCTTAACTTAAGTATTGATTAATGTGTCTAACTCTGAAATGTCTTTTATTCCACAAAATAACGTTTACACCAGTGAATGTCAAAATAACTCTAATCATGATGAAGTATTCTACCTTGATTAATATTTTTGGTCACTCTCCTATTTAAAGAATGTTGTTTAGTAGAAATTATTGTCTGCACATTATCCAATGTCCACCTCTAATTGTCTGCTCTGTCTTGTGACGACTCCTGTGCTGAAAGCACCCACTGAGAAGTGTTACATCCAGCAATATTGAGTAGCTTATATCCAGAGAGCGAATCTAACCCCTTGCCTTATTTAGTCAGAGCCCAGACTGATCTTTGGATTCAGTTGCAATAAATTATTTTGTTTGCATTTTACAATTTGCTAAATTTGTTGGTGTCTGTGAACCTCCAGCAAAGTTTTTTGTTTGGTTTTCACACAATATTTTTTTTTGCAAATAATGACAATCTACATGCTCTTACAAAGGAAAATGTTAATTGTTTGAAAGTTCTTGCAGTTGCGTTCAATCTTCTCCACTTTAACCAACCTCAGTAACTGATGCAGTTGACCTACACAGAATCAGACTGCCATGTGATATGAATGAAATCTAAACACTAAACACATTTGGTTTTCATGCATTCTTACACACACACACACACACACACACACACACACACACACACACACACACACACACACACACACACACACACACACACACACACACACACACACACACACACACACACACACACACACAAACTTTCATTGACAGTAGCTTTTATTCCTGGAAAGCCTTTTTCAGGTCCACTGAATATTAGAATTAGTATCATTAAAGGACCAGGGCAGAACATCAAAAATCAATACTTTTAGCAGCAATAGGAGAAAATCAATCACCTTTTAATAGAAGACCATTTGTCTTTCGAGTTAAAGTACTGGCAGATGGTGGCCATTAAGTATAAGGAATCGTCTATGGCTGAGAGTGAGCCAAGTGTTATGGAACCGCTGGAATTGAGAGAAGATATGTAAGGTTGGAAAGTTTATTCCAGTGTCAACAACAAGGATAAGATCAACGCATTTTAAGAAAGCTCAGATGAAACCGACAGAGGTTTCATCTGAGGATGGCATTTCTATACACATAAAAATAGAAAATACTACTACTATTGCTGCTGCTGTTAAATAACGTCACCTTTTGATTCTTATTATCAGTTATGTTGGTAAAAAAAATGTAGTATACATTTATATTTACTTCTATTTATACTACTATGCACAGATGCCCATAAAGTGAGTGAGAGAACAATTGTGTTTTTAGTGACTCTTTTTTAACCTTAACCTAGTGTGAAATATAAGAATTTTATAGATCAAAGTTAAAATCTTAACTATTCTACAGTCTTGTGACCCCAATTAACAGTTGTTTAATTTAAAAAAAGAAGCAAAAACAAACAAACGGATGTTGAAAGTGGTGAAGTAAGATATGATTTTTCTCCACACAATGATTAGTTAGAGGGGTTAGTTGCACTAGCAGCTGCTGTATGCTGTTTATTTTACCCACAGGCATGCTAATGTTATTATTTTTTAATTTTTTTGTACTGTTTTAAATGTTTGGGGGATTTAGCCATCATATACAGCTGACTGGCAGTTTGTGGCAACAGAAGGAGGGACAAACTCAACTATTTCTGCATGTGGCCAGAGGAAACCACACACTGTCTCTGGCTTCTCATTAGAAAGACAGAACCGCATCACCCAAAATTACAGCAATATTGAAAGCTTTGGATTACTAACAGAACCCTAGATGTCATCCTTTGAATGCAGGTTCTGCAAAAAATATTTTCTTTGTTTTTACAACAAAATCTACAAAATGTTTTTTGCATTATGACTGTGATTAATTTACAGCATATACAAAGCTACATTTCTGCATTTCTGATTTGTGCTCACCCAGAAATATTTATTTAATCACAAATTACCTCTATTTCTGTCCTAAATAAGATATTGATCAGGTTTTAAATTTATTTACCAGAGACATGCATGCACATTACACTACACACACTCCCACAGATTAAAAAAACAGCTTCTTCAGTGGAGTCGTCTGTATACAATCCTCCAACACAGACCCACATAAAACTGAGATTTTGATCTTAGTAAAGCTGCCCGAAGGTACCATCAGGAAAAGAGCTTCATACATACATTTATTTTAATGTAGGTCTGATTCTCCTAGTTAATGCTTCATGAAACATTGAATTAATATTTACTTAGTTATGAAAGCATAATGACTAAAACCAATGTTTAAATACAAAACCTGTTTTTACTTCTTACTTAGGAATGATTAATTCATAGTTGCATTTTTCTACCAAAATATTGTTTGTGAAGCGTCTGAACACCCAAACTCAAACCTGTTCAGAAAACCTGAAGAAGCCTCTGCCTGAAAACACTGTTCTTGTATGACAGTCTCCTGAAGAGGATGTTCAGCGTTGTCTGTGCTGTGCTTTATCCTATGAAGAGTCCTTCTTTGCACAATCATCTCCAGAGGTTCTACAGCAATCCCCAGAACAGAACCAGCCGTCTTTATTAGCCTGTTGAGCTTTTTTAAGTCACTGGCTCTGATGCTGCTACCCCAACAGATGACAGCAGCAGAGACTGCACTCTCCACAACTGAATGATTGAAGACCTGCAGCATCTTGCTGCACACACTGAAGGACCAAAGCTTCCTAAAGAAGTACAGTCTGCTCTGTCCCTTCTAGTAGACGGCTTCACGGTTGCCTCTGCAGTGCAAGCTGTTGTCCAGCTGAACATTGAGGTATTGCTACTCCTCCACCACCTCCACTTCTTCTCCCATGATGGAAAGAGGGATTGCTCTTTTCGATTTTCTCTTGAACTGTACAATCGTCTCCCTTGTTTTGTTGATTGTTTCCAGCTCATGCCACAAATTGGTCCACCAGATCTCTGCACTTGTTTTGTTGTCCATCTCCGACACACCCGGCAGCTGCAGAGTCATGCGAGTATTTCTGCAGATGACAGGAGTCTGTCATGTACTGGAAGTCTGAGGTGCACAGAGTAAAAAGGAAGGGTGAGAGTACAGTCCCCTGTGGTGCTCCTGTGCTGCTGACTACCTGGTTAGACACAAAACCCTCCAGTCTCAAACACTGTGGTCTGTTTGTCAGCTGTGACCAAAATCACCAACAAAACGTGTAAATGACGCTTCTGAAAAGAGCCTACGAGGGTCAAATTTTAGTTTTTCAAACACCGCTGATTTTCCAGAGCCGTAGTTCTTATCTTTAATTCTACACAATTATTGGCACCACTGGTAAAAATGCGTAAAAAGCCTTAAAATAAGTTTGTTAGTGCATTTATTCAGATGGGGAAAAAATCACAGACTAGGAAAATAGATATATTTTAAGAAAACTGCTGTCAACTCTAACAACAATTATAAAATAACTCAAGCTCTTTTTAAAATCATGCTTTTGTGTCCAGGAAGGTTGACGTCCTGATGTTCCCTGGTATAAATACAGTGTTGCACAGAGGCCCACTTCTAGTCACTCTTCAAAATTGGAAAGACAGGAGAACATGTCACGAAAATAACGTAGATGTGTATTAGTCTTTTTTTAAATCACGATATCACTACAAGAAAATCGTTATCCATCCAATCTTGGCAATTTTTACAGTCAGAGTAATAATTTAAAGAATTTTAAGACTAGAAAAAAGGCTATATGAATATCCAAGGTTATCTTAGAGCGAGTAAAAAATAAAATAAATAAGTAAAAATTAAAAAAACATGTCCATCCTTAGAAAAACCCCAGCAAACATTGATGGCTTGATGTCTGAAATTCTCCATTAGAAACGTCTCGATTTGGCTTATATTGCAGCAGCTGGTTTGAGACACATGTCAGGAAAGGCCATTGTTATTTTAAAATGTAAACATAAAGAGCTTGTCAGAAGTGAGACACCGGTCAGATGAAACTAAAGGTGAGCTTTTCGGTAGCTAACCTTCCTGGTGGGTCTAGCATGAAACGAAGGATGTGTCACAGTTTAGCATGGTGGAGGATATATGATTGTATGGGCCTGTTTCCCATGCTCTTAACACAGTAGCATAGTATGATAAACTGTTGATATACTGGGACATGTTAAATAGAAATCTGGTGCCTTTTGCCAGAAAACACACAATGGGTAATCATTGGACTATTCAGCAGAACACATAGTCAACTTTCCTTCCTGATCATCTAAGCTCCCAGATCAACATCCTATAGAAACCTGTGAGGTGAGCTGTAGAGATGAGGGAATTAGGAAGGACACACGACTCTGTATGAAAACAACTCACACCACAGTTATTTGAAGTAGCCTTTATTTAGGAAGTGAAACCAATTTTGAGTGTTTTTCATTGTGCTTTACATCGTCATCAACTCAACTGGAGGTCCAAACAAACCTCCGAGGAAGAACTCATAACAGGAAGCTTCAGTAAAAATAATCATCATCATCTTCATCGTCATCCTAACTGTACAGATCTGTAGAAATAGTCCGACTCCAAAGTCACATCAGTTCATATGTACAAGGCCTTTAGCTGCAAAATAGATGCATTCTGGTTTGCTCTTAAAAAAAAGGTGTTGTGTCGATGCTTTCAGAAATATTTCCAAAAGAAATGGCACAGCATTCCGCGTACTGGAAGTGTCACTTTTTTTTGTTGAATATTTACTGGTGTTACGGGAACACAGTACAGCCTGCGTGTTGTCAGCATTTTTGTTGCGTTTACATTTTCTTCATCACAATAGAAAAGGGAGAAAGAGGTTGATATTTCTACATACAAGGATTTTTCTACCTGAATCTAAACTCTTTCAATTTGCTACTATTTCTGACTGAAAAAGAGTTGTGAGATATAATTTGTAAGAGGAAGTGCTTTTATATAAGATTAGTTTAACTACCTTGTGGCTATAGTAGGCTACAGTAACTCGTGGTAGAGTCTAAGTGTTCAGAGATGCTCTCTGGTGCTGAAATATTGACCACGTGTGCCCTTTCTGTTGTCATATTCATACAGAGAGTCACTTTAGCAAAACTGACAACAGCATATTGCTCTCTACAGAGTCACAGACCTTAACTTTCACATTTGGAAGAAAAATAAAATTTGCAAAGTCCAATCTTGAATCTGTTCAAAGGTTAAAACAGATCCTTTTCCAGCATTCAGTCTATTGCAAAACAGTGACTTTGAACCTCCTGAAAGTTTTTACATTTTTGTCATGTTACAGCCACAGACATTAATGCACTATATTAGGATTTTATGTGATAAACAAACATTGAGTTGTGCCTAATTTGAAGGTAATTGAAGTGGAAGGAAGTATGGGATGCATTTGTATTCAGTCTTCTTAATTCTTATACCACTAAATAAAAAAACAGCACAACCAAGAGCAGTTGTCTGATTAGTAAACAGAATTCACTTGTGTTTAATTTAACCTAAATATAAATGCTACTGTTCTGTGAAGGTCTCAGAGATGGTCAGAGAACATTAATGAACAAACACCGTCATGAGGACGGAAAGAACACAGCACACAGGTCTGGTTATAAAAACAATATCTTACAGACCTTTGAATCCATTGTGAAAAACAACCTTAAAGATACAGCAGTGGAGCAGTTTAAATCAAGGCTTGTTAAAGCCTTGTTAAAACGGCCAAGTCAAAGTCCAGCCAAAATGAATCAAGAATCTGTGGCTTAAAAACGGCTGTTCATATATTCTCTCTGTCCAGTCTGAGTGAACTTCAGCTGTTTATGCAAAGAAAATCGGGTCAAACTTTCAGTCTCTAGATGTGCAAAGGTGCGGCAGACATGTGCCAAAATGCTGTTGTTGTTTTTCTTTTACCAAAAGGTGGTTCTACAAAACATTGACCCCTGTGGTTTTAAGTACAAATGCATGTATATATTGAGCTCCTTCCCAACTAAGCACTCATTTTTCTTGGTCTATGACATACATTTTTCCATAAGATGAAATTAAATTTGTGGTTGCAACGTGATACAATGTGGAAAGGTTCAAGTTCATCCATGTTTCAGCACCAGAGATCTACCTTCTACTTTCTACAATATTTTAGAATAATAATACGAGGCAGGCAGTGCATAAACCATGTACAAAAAGACCCGGCCCAACTCTACCCGACCCAGAGCTCTCCAAATAAAGGACCGGATTTGTGTAAATCCCAGAAGCCCCAGCAGCACCTAATAACTTGTAATAACATAAATGTCATCAATGAGCTAATGATCCTATGATCTCCTTGTGACGTGCAGACATTGTAACAGAGATTAAATGTTTTAAAAAAGGGGGTCTCTGCTTAGGTCTCACTGTAAATATTAAACAGCTCCCAATCAGAATAAGTCCCAAAAAAAAAGCTCCCAGGAATCACAACAGAAGCACTGTTCCTGTAAATTTAGAGCTCTGATCCCAACCCAACACTTTGTTTGCTAAGTCCCTGAAATATAATTTCTTGCAACTATGCAGAATACAAGTAGTTTAACTTAAAAAAAAAAGTACAAGCAGTTATGACTAACGCTTCTTTGAACATATCATGCATTATTGCTCTGTTGGATGTGAACGGAATATTGCCCATGACAAATAATGTGCTTAACTTGCCTGTTATCTAAGAAGTTTGGCAAAATATAAAAGAAGAATTCATAAAATTGGCATAGTTTCTGTTCTTTAGACAGTTGTTTTTTTGTTTTTGTTTTTTTGCATGCAAAGGTTTTGAATACTTCAAGTGGCAAAAATAAAAAAGGTACTCGGAGTTTAGAAAGTGTCAAATGCTTTGGCATATTTGTAACAAAGGCAAAATACCGCATAAAGTGCAAAATAATACAAAATAATAAATATATAAATAAATAAATAATACAATAAACATACGCAAAAAAAACAAAGATAAAACTTAGCTACTCCAACTTGAATATTTTATAACACTGGGTAAGGGAGCAGTATTTCTTTTAAACAATGACAAAAAAATTAACATAATTTAGGCGATAAGAAACTTTGTTTTGGAGTGGCCTGATGGCTTAGTTGGTGTTTTGAGCCGATTAATATTCATATAGAAGGTCAGTTTCAAAGATAAAAACACAAACTTTTTCTGCAATTTCTGTATTTTCAAGGCATTTTAAGGAAAAGTTGGTGCAACTTGTACAACTAGTTCATTGTGGTTCGATGATTTACCGCGTATACAGGCGTAGGATGGTGTATGTGTAGATTAGCATTGGATACAGGTGTATCTCAATAGATTGGAATATTATAGATGTTATCATTTCATAAATATTTGTTTCTGGCAATTCAATTTGGAAGGTGAAACTCATATTTCATATAGATTCATCACACAAAGCGCAATATACACTATTTTGTTATACGTTTTGCTCATCTGCCTTCACACATGTTCACTCATTCCAGGTCCGTAGCGTTTAATTTGATGTCAACCGACCCTTCGCAACTGTTATAGCTTTAAAACAACTTCAACTCTTCTAGGAAGGGTTTTCACAAGGTTTAGGAATGTGTTTCTGGGAACTGGGAAGAAGGAATTCATTCAAAAACCTTTACCACAAACAATAGGATGTAAAATTGTCAAAAATGTCTTGTAATGCTAAAGCATTAACTAAGGGGCCGAGCCCAATAATCCCTCTTGTATCAAACTTTACACTTGAAACAATGCAGTCAGCCAATTGCTTTTTTGGCAACTGCCAAACCCAAACTCATCCATTGGATTGACATACAGAGACAAGATTCATCACTCCAGAAAACGTGTCTCCACTGTTCTATAGTCCTTTAGTGGTGTGCTCTACATCTTGGATGAAGCTGCTCAGGAATGGAAATCCACTCCATTAAGCTTTCTACACACTGTTATGTTGTTAATCCGAAAGTTTGGAAGTCTACAGCTATTGACTGTGAAAGTGTTTTACGTATACACAAAGCCTCTCAGCGAGCTATACCTTGTGAATTTTCTCTCTTAGATGACTTTGCTTACAATCGTTAACAGGCTGCCCTGTTGCATGTGTTCTATTTTTTTACTAAATTTTTTCTTTCCACTCAATTTTCTGCAAAGATGCTTTGATACAAGATTCTGTGAAAAGCCAGCTTCTTTAACAATAAAGCTTTGCGGCTTATTCTCTATGTGGAGGAAGCCAGTGATTGTCTGCAGGGCAATTATGAAGCCAGGAGTATTCCCCAGGATTGTGAAGGCCTTAACCTGGATTTCTGATTTTAAAAACTAATCTTTAATTATCTGATGTAATTTTCTGTGAAATTTGGGTTTTCTTTACCTTTAAGTTGTAATCATCAAAATTAACAAAAATAAACGGTTTAAAAACTATTACTTCATGCGTAATGGATTTATATGACAAATGAGTTTCACTTCTAACTTATTGAGATGTGCCCTGTTTATATTTTTATCTAAAAAAAAGCTGAATGTTGATTCCTTTTCTGATTCCTTTGTATTTTCTTGTAAGTTCAACTCAGAGTCAGGTTCAATGAAAACAAGACACCAGAAGTATCCTCCGATCATGAATCGTTGTGTCTGAAAAAGCTGAAAATAATTTGTTGTGATGAAACTCTCCAAGAGAGTGGATTCTGTGCTTGATCATATAAACTCCGAAGAAAGACAGAGACATGGAGGAGCAATTGTGCTTTTGTGTTGGTAGAAAAAACATTTGACGTGGATTGATATGGACATAAACAGACCTAGGTTTCTTCAAAATACGATGCACTATATGTGCTGTGCTTTATTTAACTTCACAGGGACCTCATTGGGGAATAAATCCTATCAAGTTCTTTCAAACTTTTCAATTAACCATCAAAAAAGAATAACTAACCGGTTTGTAAAAAGAGGGGAAAAAAACTCCTCCTTTGTTGCCCTCAGATTCATCTTTTGGGGTAAAGCAGAAAAAAAATATCAGATGTAAGTAAACCCCAGATGTGCTTCCTAAGTTTATTATTCACTCAGTGTGCTCAGTGGGGAAAAAGCCCCCTTAAAGCACGCAGACTCATAGTGCTTGTTCAGGTAACTTTTCAGTGCGAACGTCTTGTTGCACCGCTTGCACTTGTAATGCTTGAAGGCTGAGTGAGTCTGCATGTGGGCGCGCAGGTTTGAGCGGTCAGCAAAGGCTTTCCCACAGTGTGCGCATCCGAACGGCTTCTCTCCGGTGTGCGAGCGCATGTGGCCCTGCAGCAGCCACGGCCGGCTGAACGCCTTCCCGCACACGTCGCACTTGTGCTTGAGGTCGTGGGTGAGGAGGTGCATGGCCATGGCGGGCATGGAGACGTACACCTTCCCACACGTGGGGCACTTCTTGGCCATCTTGCTGTCAATGCTTCTGTGCGTCTGCTTGTGCCGGCTCAGGTTCGAGGACGTGGCGTAGGTTTTGCCACACTCACTGCATGTGTGCCTCTGGGCGGCCCCTCGTGGGTTTGCCGCGGCCTTTCTTCGCGACCGTCCGTCCATGATGAAAAACGCATCTACTGTGTATCCTTCGCTCACGGCTGCATCTCCGTTAATGTACCCGCCTGCTGAGGACGAGACCTCAGACCTCGGGCTGTCCGGCTGGTCTGAATCCCCATGGAGGTCTCCATGGATTCCTGAATAGGTGTTGTTAATGTGGCCATAGATGATTGATGAGTGGCTCGGAGAGGGCACTTTAGAGATGACTGATGAATCACTTCCCACAACGTCATCATAGGGATTTGGACTTAGATAATCACCGACGTAACCTGAGGAAACAACAGAAGAGATTGGTCATCGTGGAGGAAGGAATGATCAAAGGTCAAAACTTGTCGTAAAAAATTTGGGCAGAAGAAAACAAAGACGAAACTATGATGGATTACTCCCTTAAATTCTATACTCTGTTTAAGAAATTGAGTCAACCACCACCAGCAAGTTTTAGCTTTTCTTAAATGCAGCGTACAATACAGAATCTGTGTTTGAAACCAGAGCTTGGAAAGACACCAACTTTATGGTTTTTGTGTGTTAGAATTTGCTTTAGATCACTTGTGAGGCAAAAAGAAAGGGAAAAAAAACTACAAAGCACCAAAAGAAGATGTACTTAATCAGTAGAAGTGAAATGATCTGTGGCTATTAATTTTCAAAGTTGCATATAATGCTACCAACTTGTTGAAAAGGCAAAACACTTGTTGCAAAGTATCATTGCATGTAGACATGCATTGGAAACTGCATAATTATATACATTCTTTAAAACTGAACTAAACTTTTTGTATTCAAAAGTGTAGTACATGGATTTGCTTTGGATTCAATAGGAACTTTTAGACAGAATCACTTGCATCAAACATTTTAGTTATTCGTCAACAAGCTTCTATAGCTTGCTAGCCAATTCCTCCTGATCTTCATGACTACCCCCAAACACTGACTTTTGTTTTTCCTAAACCTAAACCTGTATTTTTCAGAATGACTTAATTTGGAAGAACCACCCGTGCACAAGCTTTAACTACCTGGCTGAAACCTTAAGATGTTGCTCCAATGTTTTCAGATAATTTCCATGATGCTGTATTTTTTGAGGTGCACACATTGCTCTTGGTTATTATGACAAAGCATTTCAATTTAACTTAATCAGACCACAGTACATACCTCCAAATATTAAGGTTTTGTCACTTCATGCATTTGCAAACTGTAATCTGGATTTTTTTAATATTGTTTTGACTTTTTCTCACTCTCAAGCTATACAAGTAGGACTTGTTCTCCGTGCATAAGGATACCTTAGCTAACATCTTCTCAAGTCGTCTTTTACTTTTGTCTGTGGGTCAATATGCACATTTTGCACCAGAACATCTTAATTTCTGGGACACATGACATGATGGCTGAGCATTGCCATGCTGTTTATAACTTTGTGTAATTCTTTTAAATGATGAATTTGGCACCTTCTGGCATCATGAAATTGGATCCAAGGATGAACCAGGTTTATGGAGGTCCACAATTCCCTTCTGGATGTGTTGCGTTATTTCCTTTGGTTTTTCCATAATGTCCCACAAGGAAGAGGTGTGTTAAGGTGTCACCTTTAACTTTGATCAATGACTTTAGGTCAAAAAGAATCAGTTGTGGGAGGCATCATTTCACAGATTTAGAAATGCAAGTCCAACATATTTCCTCCAGTCAGATATTCTTTGAAGAAAGCCTCACCAGAGGCAAAAATAACGTTAACGGAGCGTAAGAAGGATGGTCTCCCTTGTTGTAAACTAAATACAAAGTAATGAGAATGAAAGAGTAAAGAAATGCAATATAAGAGTTAACCGCAAGCAATTGCCTTTCAAGTATCCAATGCTAGCAACTGATTTTGCATAATCACAACAACACAGCTTCAAATCACACTCAAATCATTTCATTTATTATTAACAAAAGAGTATATTGCAGCTGGACATCTGTGCTATCTGAATTTAAACTGGGATCAGATTAAGAACATCCAAGTTGTGCTTCAAGACCATCTTTTGCCTTCCCTTGTGCCTTTTCCTTGGGTAGGAACCAGGAGAAGGAAAGCCATGTGGTATTTATAGAGGAAGTAAACTGCTTTTATGCCTTTGGCAGCACTGAGTAGACACTTTCCGCCCTCTGTAGGAAATCTTTATTTTTCATAGAAGGGTTCAGTGAGCACACTTGCTCCTCATCAGCTGCACCTTTCCTGACAGGTCCACCGCCACACACCGTCACACCCTGGGGCTGTCAGAGCTTGGGCTGTTGTAACATAGACCATCTCTATTACAGCAGATGGGAGGTCTGATGCTCAGTGGGCATGCTGACACTGGCAGTCTCCCTCTTGAGCTAAACTGTAAGTACATCTGCCTCGAGATTCACAGATTCCTCGGGCCTTGCCCTGCATCTTTTTTCTGCGCAGCTCCTGACAAATCGGATCAATTATTTCTTAGTGAGTTTTGATGTCTGCTGCTTCATTATTTCTATTATTGGCTTCTGCTCAACAGGCTGAACTCCAGCAGACGCAAGAGAGAGACTGGTAGCTAATAACCCACAGCCACAACTCCTGTGGATCTACCGATCAATAGCTCTCCATTTCAATTAGCACTCTGTGGGCATTAAGACACAGACAGCAGAGGAGATACTGTTGCTGGTAATATAATTTCATGATGCAGTTCTGAGAAAAGCTCAGATGTTGATCGATAGCAAAATGAGCAGAAGAAAGAAAGAAAGAAAGAAAGAAAGAAAGAAAGAAAGAAAGAAAGAAAGAAAGAAAGAAAGAAAGAAAGATAATTTCACACTGGTGGTGGTGGCTGGGTGTTTTGTCAGAGCTGCACTCTGCTCTCATTCTAATTTAACATTTTAAATTTAATTAAGACAGTGTAAAAGAGAAATAAAAATAGAGAGAACAGGGAGATGGAGGAAAGAGTGGTGAGGTGTGGTGGAAAGACTGAAAATCGTGAATCATAAATATTCTATCACTGCACTCTCGCAACATTTATGTGTGTGTGTGTTTCCTGTTTTATAGAGCATGATTAAAGTTTTTGAGACATGATCGTGTTTCTTTTTGAGCTTTATTTAATCAGGTATCTCGTCTAAGAAAAGCTCCTGGCGCAAAATGGATGTTTTATGGCACAACCACAGCCCTGAACCTGCATCCTTTCAGCAGCTCATCTGAAGGAGATTGGCCTCATGCCTGTCCAAACCTATTTTCCTTGTCATTGCAGTTTAGGTAAACAGTACAGAGGGTCTGCTGTTGAACCTTATAAAATAATTAAAAGCTTCATAATTTCAGCAAATGTGTGTAGTAGCTAAATTTTAGCTCAATGGCTATCATAATTGTAGATTATAATGAGTCAGATATTTTGTAGTGTTACTTTTCAGCGATTGTAAAAATGCGTTATGTTGTACTGGAAAAGTAATGTATAGAAAGCTGACACTAAATCTGTAAAAATACAGCTATTATTTGTATACCTGTTGTGGCTGATGGAGTTTGCTAAAGCTGAAATTGGCAAGCTAATGCTAATAGCTAGTTATTTTACATTTCTGACTGTTGGCTATGCTAGCAAGCTCTTTCTAAAACCAATAGCTATTCACCCAGTTGGGATATTCAGATCTGCTCAGTTTGCTAAATCTAACATGCTAGCATTAGCGTTGTCAGCTTGCTAATGCTAACATTATCTAACTGACAAAATTAGTTTATGCTACACTAATGTTACCAGGCTAACGCTAATGTAAACAGCTATCTGGCTTACAAATAATTCTGTCTTGTTAAAGTGTAACTCACCCTAACGTAAAGGCATAACCCCACCCCCAGACACATTTAGAAAAATGCCACCAAAGTGGGCGGTTCCAAGAGACCCGGCTAAGCGTGGGGATGAATGGTGGAGGTTAAGCGGCGCTCGGGCTGCTATTAGGATGAGGGAAAGTGACATGTTGAAACATGGAGTGACAGAGGCAATATCTGGTGGTTTTGCGACGGATCTGTCTTTTGAGGTGGATGATTTTTAACCCCCCTTGTCACCAGAGGTTGTGGGAGAACAGCAGGGCTGAGCCTAATCAGTTCTACTGCCTAGACAGTGGACAGGATGGGAGCAATTTCTGAGTGGTAAAGTGATGTTAGCGGCATCATTGCTAACACGTTCAAAGCAGTGATGAATGCTAAACATTATTCAATGCTCTCAACGCTCGCAATCCCAACTACTGAGTCTGACTCGCTGCTGGATGGGGGTGTATATCTGACTGAGATGCTTTTGTACCCGAACGCGTGGCTATAGTGATGACAGGATACACCAGTGACAAAAGCGTGTACTGTTTGAGCCAATAGGAAAATTTGACTGCAATGACCAACCCTTAGAGGGCAGCACTAAGATGGTTTTAAGACAAATATGGCAGAAATAAAGACGTTCCCATGAAAATTAAAAAGAAAATGCACAGTAACATTAAAGTAGCACCTTTAAGCCCAGTTCATACTGTATTTCTCCAAAAAAGGTTTATTTTGGTGTGAGTTACACTTTAAGTATATTATTTCTTATATTAGTATGCTAATACTTCGGTCCACCACAAATTTGTTTGATTTCTCTAAAATTTATCAGAATAGACTCTGATGACATCGAACTGCTCTTTCCTCTAATGGAGCAAGATCTGTTTTCTGTTTTAGGGGATACTATTTAATGCAGATTACAGTTTTTCAATTGCCCTACTGACAGGTTATTAAACATGTTAACTAAAAAGAAGAAGTTCACAGAGATATGTTTGATCTTCATGCATTCTCGTATAGATGTAGATCAGCAATGAGCATAAAAGTCATTCATGTTGGAAGCTGCTGGCACACCCAGGATATAAATGATGACAGTCTGTGAAAACTGTACATCAATATCATCAAATACAGAGAATGCCCTGAAGATGCCTTAGACAGTATTAACAGTGTTTGACAGAGTTTGTTAGATGTAACATTTTAGGTTTGCATGAGACTGGGTGTTACTGTTGTGCAGTTGTCCTGAATGTGAGAGGGAAACCCTTTGCAACACATCCTGGTTCTTCGTGTGTGCTAATTTGCATCCAAATGCTAGAACCTGACCTGGTTAACATGCTTTTATAATCCGACAATTTGTGTGATTAAACTTTTTATATGATGTAACTGGTGCTTTTGTTTCCTCAGCATCAGGGCTCTGTCTCTTATTGTTTGTCTTTATCTTCTGCTCTTGTCCCCTTTGTATTCATTTCAAAGTACCTTTGCAGCATTAGAGCTGAAAGCAGTTTTAAATGCTTATTAAAGATTAAATACCCAGCCAAAGATGGGCATTTCCTCTCATATGTGTCTTTGAAATGCAACGAATTAGAATGGGAGAGAAAAACTGGTGAAAGGGAATAAAAGGATGAGATGGAAAAAGAGAAAAAGCTGCAAGCAACAATTTAATTTTTGATCTAAACCAACAGCGACTGATGCACACTTGTGTGCTTTGGACACTTGTAGGTCACTGTGTGTGTGTGTGTGTGTGTGTGTGTGTGCGTGTGTGTGCTGGCACATGTGTGTGAGTGTGATGCTGTGCACTCAGCTGTGCAAGCTGGCTGGGAAATGTGCCGAGTTGACAGAAACACAGTGATGCGAGTGTGTGCTTGTGTGCGCGCAACAAGCTGCAGTTGCTTCACTCTAACTGTTGTTATATTTATAACAGTGGATAATTTCTGCAGTCTTTACATGTTCGTCACAAAGCTTCTGTTGTCGCTGCTGCTACTGCTGCAAGTTTCTGTTCTCCGGTTCACCATCTGACCGCATGAGAGCTCTTCATCTTACATTTGACCTTGCTACAATGTGAACCTAACCAGGCTGCACGAACACAATTACATGCTGGTGCTGGAACAAAACCCAGTCAGCCCTTTCAAACTGCAGTTATTTGCCCACTAGAGGGCAGAAAAGAGCTGACAGAGACAAAACCAAAGCATAATATTACCCTATAAAGGGATTTAACAAACGATTGGCTGTTATTTCCATCCCAGTGAAGACTCATTTGTTCACTCACTTGTGCTTGCTTCCTATCTGCCCTATTCTTTCTCAGTTTGACATATGGTGCTGCTTATCAGACCTTGTGTGCTGAAAACAGCTGCCTGCTCACTGGCATAATAAATCAGCAGAGAGCCCCAACACAAAAGATGGTCCAAGTAATTTCTGTGTATCACAATGCCTCATAACATTCTTCTAACTACTTCTGCTTCCGTGTGGTGTTTGCTAAGCAATTATACACTTGTCCATAATTACAATTTTACCAGCATAGACAAACCTTAAAGATTTTTTTCTGCATCTGTGAACTGGACTATAAATTAAACATCAAGAAAATAATGAATTAAATATTTTTGTGTATGTGTGAAGCCCTTTTTTCTTACTTAAGCATTATCAATTCAGAATTAACAACTTGGTGACAAAGTTTTTTACTTTCAGTATACTGTGCTCATGTACACACAGCTGGCATAAATGTGATTTCACTGGGCAGGTTTGACTCCAAATCCTCCTCATTCTTCATATGTTTTGGGTTTTCCCTGATATTTTTGCACAGTATTGAAGAGCTCTGCCAGCCTTACTTACAGCATTGTATTTAGCCTGCAGAGTATCCGGGATTATGCAGCGTGTGGGAACCATTTGCACTCAATATGGATGGGGGAAAATAAAACAGAAATCTTGGGAAAACACTTCCAGGTGCTGAATGGTGTTGATTTGAGGAAGATAATTAGTAACAGCACAACAGGGAATTCCAATGTCCGTGCACTGGTGAAATAATATATTAATATAATCATTTAATATAGTTTGCTTCAAATATCTCTGTTTTGTTGCTCCTCTATGATTATGTTTTATTTCTGCTTGACTTTGCTAAACTGAATATATCCTTTATAGTGTGCTCAATTTGATGTTGCAGGATGTGAATATGAACCAGATGATCAAAGCAGGTCCATGATTACAAAGGGCCCCCCCAAAAAAACTTCCACAGCTTAACTGAGCTTCCAGTTAAGCTGCCATTGTACCACTACTGTCCCTTTTATATGGACCATGTCTAATATTTGCAGTCTATGTTTACCACAACCCGCATAAAACCTAACTAATGAGTCAACGATCTCACATCCTGTTAACAAACATTCTTGACTTTTAAATTTTGTATAAAGATTAGATTTTCCAATTTTTCATCAACTACAATCTTGAATATGTCATATAGGATTTTTAAAAGTGTGATTTTATGAAGAGGAAAAAAGCTGACATGTTGGCATTGTGTCTTCACAACTAGCGTATTTTTCTACTTGTTATGTAAAGTTGTAAGAACTTAAGTCAGCTTATGCCTTTGGCTGACTCTGCAGACAATGATCCACTTTTTTCAAGATCAATATGTGAATGTACCAAAGTGTAAAATCTGTGAATTTCCCAGTTAAAAGGGCATTGTTCCTTTCCACTGTTGCGACATTGCTCAGGAGGAGGCATTGCTGCAAAGTCAATAACTAAAAGCAATTGGGTGAGTTTGGCTAGATAGTTCAATTCACAGCAACTTTCATCTCAACGCACTTTACAAGAAAAATAGACCCAATTTATTTCTAATCATACAGTAATACTTAATAAATCAAATGAATACCAATACAATCCAATTATATAGATTGGGTTGATAGAATGGGGCACAGTCCAATCTGATCCTGGATGTCATACAAGATGCAGTAGTCTAATACAGATTATAATGCCAAGTGGTCAATAGCTCTCTTTGTAAAGAATCTTAGTTAATTGCATCAAGTCATTTCCAAAAGATCTTTCTTATCAGCTGGCATTATAAATTGAGTTTAATGTCATTGGGTTGTAATGTCATTAAGACCAAACTTGAATGCAAAATTGAATTTGAATCTGTATGTGCTAATATAGATTAAATATTTCTGGACATGAATTGGACCTGAACCTGTGCCTTGAGATGACATATGTGAATTGCATTGAACTGAGCTTGAATGTTACAGATAAATTGATGTGATGCTGGCGCAGCAGTGACCCAGAAAATTATCCAAAGCAAAGACTAACCACCTGGAATACCCTTAGTTTTGCTTGCATACAACTTTTTTTTTCATTTGCTGATTTTAGGTGTGCATTTCTTTGTGCACATCTAAAAATATATCCAAGGAATGCACTGTGTAAGAAATCTTTATGGGACGTATGTGGGTGGGAGTATTTTTTAAACTGTTATTATCCTGAGGACAAACCTTTGAGAATTTTGACCTCAACAAGGTCAACTTCCCTTCATCAAACAGACTTCAAATGCATCCCTTTATCTTTTACTGCCAACAATGATCTTTAATTCTACATAAAAAGTTAAAATCTCATTGACTAGAATGTTGTTCAGCATGTATATTTTAGTGCTTTGACCCCTGTAATTCCCTTTTTCCCTCCTTCCTCTGAATCAGTCATGACTAATGATTTAAATCTTGAGTTGAAAACACAAAATTACCGCAGGTGATGTATGGCTGATGTGTTTGTATATATGCGGGTGTGTGACTAACCTTTGTCATGATGATGGAATCGTAGACTAAGCTCCTCTCTCCGGTTGTGACTGTAAGAGCTTTCCAGTTCAGCAGCCGAGAAGTCGTCCAGTTTGACTTTCTTCACTAAGAAAGATCGAGGCATGGTGGGACGGTCACTGCTCCTTCATATGATTAGCACAGGCTTTTCTTCTCTTTCCTAATCCTCTTAGGTCTGAACCCAGTGATGAAAATCAGCTGTTATTTTGCATATAATTCAATTGTTTGGCTACCTATAAAGTCAAATTACAAAGTAGAGACATGACTTTTAAAGATCAAACCGAGCTTTTCTCCTCTGCTTCTTTGCGTTCAGAAACAAATATATGTTTAATCATTAGAAGTTGAATCTGGAAGACCTGTGGGGTTCTGATAGATCTAGAATAAAAATATAAACCATGTCCTGGGTGTTTGTCCCACTAAATCGTCACTCTTTTCCTGCTTGTTTGCTTTGTGTTGTGGATTTCTAACGTCTTACTCAGCAAACAGTTCCTGTGCAGTTTCCTGCAGGTTTCAGCACCGGACAGCTCCTCTTGCGCAGCCAGCAGCCGCTGTCCGATCCGCTCCAGGAGAGTCACGCCGAGCAGTTTGGCGTTTACAAAGTCGACGCGGCAGTAATAAAAACAAGCTGAAAATCCAAAAATGCGTGCAAACCAAACACCTTTCTGTCTCTCAGTATGAAATGAATGTAGAATGCGAACTGCGAGTTGTGACTGTTTGTAGAGTGGAAGAAAAAAAAAGGGGATTTGAAAGGCTTCAAGAAGAAAATCGTCGACTCCAGAAAATCGTCACAAAACCTTTGCAGGATTTTAAATTCTCAGAAAGCATCGCATCTCCTTGTGAAATATTGCTTTTTTTATTGCTGGAAGACCATAACAGAGCATCGGGTCGCTCCTCTCTCACTGCCTTCCTTTCTCCTTCCGTTTGTCTCCTCTGTGGAGCTGCAGCTCTCTCTCTGATGCCCGAGATCAGCTGTTGCAGCTTTATAGGACGAGGGAGAGAGAGGGAGGGGAGAGAAAAAAAGAGAGGGAGCTCCCTTCTCTCCATCAAAGAGAAAAAAGAGCATCTTGTCTTTTGGGACTAGCAGCAGTGAGAGGCAGGGAGGGGTTTAATTAGACACCTTTAGGTCCTCACTCACGCAGATTTTTTTTTTTTTTTATGAAATGCGAAATTTAGAGGTGGAGTTACACCTTTTGTTCTTTTGTTCACAAAAGAAATGGAATTAAATATATAACAGTGCAGGTTAACTTGACCAGCTGGATGCATTAACCTATCTGGATGCTTTAAGGGTATGCTAATACTCAGACTGATCATGGAGCAAGTGTATTGTGACCACAGTGCCAACCTTTAGTTTGTAGTCTGTAATTGATAAACACTGTGCTTCCTAAACACTAGAGGTCGCCACTAATAATAGAATACAGCAGGGATTATACAGGAAAAAGTTGGAAAGGCAATATCTATACGTGGTTCAGCTTTTTCTCAATGGAAGTAGATTGCGCTTTTTAATAAACTTAGTGTTTGGATAAAAGTGGGCAACATTGCTCCTAAAAAATTGCTTATTTTGATATAATGTCATTTTGCACACTTAAACTGAAGCTTATCAGTGTTTCTGAAATGAAGATCCAAATACAAAGTTATAACTTGTTTTTTATACTCTCACAACATACTAGCAGTAGAACCTAACGAGCCTTTTAAGTTATAAAGACCTAGAATAAGCTCTCTGTTTTGTCTTTATTATATATTATATATAAGAGGGTTGATATTATTGGCAGAAACAAACATGTATAATAATGTACTTTTCCTGCATAAATAGTAGGATATGCTGTGCTGTGTGATTAATAAAGCAGAGTAGGAGATTAGATGAGTTAACCAGAAAACAATCAGAAGTTGATCCTTGTGGGACTCTTATGAGTAGCCTATGTGTACATGTACACATAGTTAATATGTGTACATGTACACATATTACCTATGTGTACATGTTTGACACAATTAATTTGGACCAAAAAGGCCACCATATTATCTTTATTTATAAAGCTTTTGTGCTGTACATATACAACTGACAAACAATAACATTTAAATAAATAAAGAAGTGAAACACGGACAAGCTAAAACAGAAAATAAGTTAATAGTTAAAACAGAGTCAATCATTCAGCATGTAGTTTATGGTCTGATAAATTGATAAGCTAAATTATGAAGACCACAAGCAGGGGTGGGGGGGGGGGGGGGGGGGTGATGTGGGGTGGGTGGGTGGAGGTCCACAGTGGGACAATAAAGGATGTTTCTTTTTCCTCAACACTCTAAAAAGGGAAAACAAATTGCTTTAATTGGTAACAAGTAATTGAATTAAGTTTAACCAACTTATTTTATTTACTTTATAAGTTGTCAAGTTACACCTATGTAATGAAGTTATGTAAACTTAATTCAATTACTTGTTACCAATTGAAGCAATTCATTTAAGCTGTTTCAATATTCTCTTTTTAGAGTGTAATACTATGTTTGTGGTTAGCAAAGGCATAATTAATAATGAAACTTCAGTCTATTTTCTTTTCAGACCAGACTTTGTAATTTTCACCAAAGCAATGTTAAATCATATTGAGAATATTTTGCAATTGCCATGTCCTGCGGTTGTTGGGTGGGAGGCATGTACACCATGGGTGTGTCATTGGTCCATCACACAGAGACACACTGGATGAAGAGCCAGGCAATCACACGCTTACCCACAGGCAGTTCAGAGTACCCAATTAACCAGACAGTCATGTTTTTGGAGTGTGGGGGAAAAGTGAAGTACCAGGAGAGATCCCATACAGTTCTAAAACACCCCAGGTTGGGATTCAAAACCAAGACCCTCTTGATGTAGGGCAACACTGCTAACAACTGCGCTATCATGCAGTCCACCATCTGAAATTGAACTTCTCGTGGGACAAAACATGGGTCAACTAATAAATTACCCTTTACATAAATCAATGCTCCTTCTTCACCCGTCAAATTCCCTGCAACTCTACAATGAGAGCAATCCAATATGTGGGTACTGTTACTGGGACAAAAGTGTTTTGAAAAAATTGTCTTTTTCAGATACAAACAAACAATGGACAGAACTCGGCAGGGTACTATGTTCATTTGTGACTATGCTGTGGGGAAGGAAAGCAGTGCAGTGACGAAGCACTAATTTGTGTTTACACTCACACACACACATACAGTACACACAGTCACACAAAGCTAGCAGGACAGACGATGAAGTGTGATGTAATCCAGTGACGTCTGTATTTATGTAAGTCTTATTCTGCGAGGTCCTTATACTATGAGTTAATTGATAGATGCTTGGGAATCTGTCTATTTTGTAACATACAAGTGTAACTTCATTTCTATGTTAATGGTCTGTATTAAAGATGCTTCCCATTAGCTCTCTGGTGGCTCGAGTTTGATTTAATTCATACTCACAGCACAGCGAGTGTCTGAACATGTAGTCTGATGTTGTAAAAGGCTTCAAACGTGAACAGAATTTGATAAGTGGTATCCCATTTTTCCAGGGCACAGATGTAGGTTTGTATCAAAGTGAAGATTCACATTGCTCATCTGGGTGCCCTAAACCCTGGTGTCCAAATATTTTGCCTAAACTGAAGAGTTGTGGATATTACTGTAGATCCAAAAAAAATCATGTTTTCCTTTTAAAAGAAAGGCATTAAGTTTGCAAATACTTTTCAGCTTTTAAAAATTAGAACAGGATTTAGGTCACTTGTTTTTTAAAATGCTGGCTGTATTTAGTTAGGTTTATTCAATAGAATGCAAAATGCGTAGTTATTAAAAGACTAAAACTATGTGATGAAAAGGTCTCCATCCGCACCAACCTCCTTTGGTGGTGTCTACAATTTGTGTTATTCTTGAATTGATGTTGATGGTCTCACAAAATCAACTTGGTCGTGCTGCAGCAAACTCTTTGAATTCTGTGTCATATTTAGTCTTTAAATGCTTTAGCTAATTTTTGTGTTAAAAGACACATTTCTGCCCCTCTTCACAGCTTAGCTGAGCAGAGCACACAGTGTAATAATCAGCACCTCTGCTGTTGTTTTGTATGTGAAGTTTCTGCTTTGCACGGCGACGTCATCGCCAGTCTGCTCTGCACAGCACCTGTAGTCAGCCTGGATAAGCAACACCTGCGGTTGTCCTAATTACGAGAGTCTTTGCACCTGATCTGCTGACTACATATTCCTGCCTCAGTCTTTGTGTCTCTGCCAGATTCTTGAGTAGACCATCCAGCGTTCTCTGATTGCCTGCCTGTTACTTATCTGTCTTGCCTTGTGGATTACTGCCTGTTTTTCACTTGCCCCTGTTGGAGTCCTCCATTGGCCTCAGATTTCTGGACATCAATTATCGGACCTGTCTTGTGACCTACCTTGCGTGCCTGCTCCCTCTGGAACTTTGTGCCTGCCTTCTGTCCACTGTGTATGAACCAAGACCGGATTACGGATTTCCCTTTTGTCTCAGCCCCCACAGTCTGTCAACTACAAACGGACCCTTTTGGTACAATCGGAGTGGCTTACCTGGGCCAGTGTTTCTTGGCAGATTCCCTGGAGTGGATCCCGTGTACGTTCCAGTCTGCTGCGTCTCCAGTTGTGCCAACCTTTGAATAAAAGTTTTAAATCTTTCGTGGTGTCCGACTGAATTACCTGAATTACCAGTTTTCTACCTGTTACACAGAGTCTGCTTTTTTAGTATCCTCCGTGTTCACCTTGAAATATCTCCAACATTTTTACCCCCTCCCGCTAACTTATGTCTTTTTTTGGAGTGTCAGCAAACAACCTTGGTGTATTAGCAACACCACCTGTTATGGAGAGGCACCTAGCCTTTGAGTTGCAGTGTAGCACAGCCCAAGAGGAACCCGACTCTCGCCAGATGGATGTAGTTTCGTCGCACTCCACACGGCTCCACGCATCCATCTGGACTCGCTGCCATTGGAAGGGATTTCAATACCACATAAAATGGACGAGCCAATCAGGATCACCGGGCGGGATTTTTGTAGATGTGACGTATCAGAGAAGCGACTGTTTTGATTCAGACAACAATGCCGGCTCACAGCGAGGAAGCAAGCGGTAACGTTGATGCTGCTGTTTCTACCAAATGTTAAACTTTAAAAGAACACCAGAGAACGGCTTTGAAGATTTTTGTTGTGGGTAATAATGTTTTCACCCTTCTTCTGATCGGATTTGGTAAGAGCTTGAAGTAGCAAAATAGTACACCAGTAAAGATGACAGACAAGTGGTTATCCAACCATATGCAAGGATTTTTGATAAGGCCCCTCCTTCTGAAAGACATCTCCAATGGAGCAATCCCAGATGTGTGGAGCTCAGCAGAAGGAAATCCATCTGGCGAGAGTCAGGTTAGCCCAGGAGGAAAATCAAGCACAAAATTGGTATCGGTTCAGAGTATCGGGTTGCTTTTACAAGTACAAGAATGAGCACTTGACGCTGGTATCGGGCCCAATACTGTATCGGGAGACCATTAGTTTTTACTTCCCTTATGTTCAAAACCAGATTTGTCAAAACTTAGAGTCTTTGCTACAAAAAGGAAACTAAAAGTAATTAAAATGTTCTTGAAATAATTGAATTTGTCCTTGACATGAGCAGGCAAGTTTAAATGATCTGCCAATGGAGTAAGATTTTTAGGAACAACTCATCTCTGTCATTTTATTTCAAGTGCAGCATATCTAATAATCTTATTTTAGTGGTCAAAATACTAATTCCATTGGTAGATAATCTTATTTACCTGCTTAAATATGCTCATTTCAAAAACATTTTACTGATGTTTAGTTCCCTTTTTGCAGTGCAATTCTGTTTTTTGTGCACCATATTGTATGTTTCACGTTCAAGGAAGGATGTCAAATCAAGGACAAAAATACTATAAGATACCTCTAATGGTGTTTCTCTGTGTATTTCTGTCTTTCAATGACACTCTGACCATTCTCTTTGAAAGCTGCTGAAATTCCTGATTATTTTCCATGCTAGCCACGAACGCGGCCACACTGCTGAGCTCAGCGAAAAAGATGCTCGTGCATGGGAGTGCACATGCAGACTGTGGGGACATGTGGAGACTGGAGACTCATTAGCATAATAATAGACTTGGATGCATGTAGAAAGGCAGGCGGTGTGCGAGCATGTGTTGGTGTGTGTGTGAGTCCTGTCAAGAAAACACAATTGGAGGGTTCTTGTTGACTTTTCATTGCTCCGTCATCTAAAGAGCTATTTAAATGACAGGGTTTTAAATAAAACCCCTTTCAAATAGACGGGTTTTACATATAAAGCAATATCCAGATTAAGGGGTTTGTAAACAAAAAGTGACAAAGAGAGAGATATGGGGCAGGAGGAAGGAGAGAAAACAGAATGAGGGAACAAAGCAGAAAAGAGGAAATGTACAGAAAAGCCTCTCATGGAGGACAAATGGAAGGTCAGATGGGGTTTAGGTGCACAAAGAGATGGAGAGAGGCAGCTAATGTAAATAGTTAAACGCTGTGATGATTTGCCCTCACTGTGACTTTAACCAGTTCAGAAATGTGTCAGTATTGTAAACTGGAGCAACAGATTTGCCGGTCTTTGTTACAAAAGTCAGTGGCAGTGTATAAAAAAGCTAACAAATCAGTTTGTGGCAACAAATCCTATTGTAACTGCTTATTTGCAATTCCCTTCTATTTATCCAGTGTCCACAAATCTTTTCTGAAAACCGAGCAGCTGTTGTCTTGTAGGAGAAGCTTCTGGGTTCAAATCCCAGCCAGTACCAGGTTTGCATGATGTCCCGTAAATGTTTGGGTTCTCCCTGTGACCCTACAAGGAAAAGTGGGTATAAAGAATGATGGCTCAATGTCAAGTTTTATGACAATGACAACAAACTGAAAGAGCCTTCCCCATAGTAACACAACTTCCAGCAATGGAGCCAAGTTATGACACAAATTTAGAAAAAATAATGTGGCTATGTGGCATCCATTTGGTAAATAATTGTTGTAATAAGTGGGTCTGTAGTTTTCAGTATTACTTTACCGGAGGATGTTGTTTTAACCTGTCACATTTTCAAGTATCTGCCAAGCATTTCAATGGGGTACAAAGATAAGTGGTTTTAAGTCAATAAACCTCCAGCATCACATCCAAACCAGGGTTTCACTGAGTCTTTGCATACGGTGAAAAATGTTGTGACATTGGTGTCCTTACGTGGAGACATCATACATACTGTACAAAGACCTGAATAAAAGCTACAAAAATATGGCAATAACATGATTTGATTTCATGCTAAACTATGCAGACATTGTGTTGCACTGCTGAAGACTCATTGACCTCACCATGTCAAATGCTTGAAGCAGCTGACATATGGCTTTAGTTTCCGACTAATTCAGATGATAATTAACTTACCACTTGGGGGCATTAATAAATTATGTACAGAGCACTGAACCTTCAGCCCAATATGGTCAGGATTTTAAGTGTAGAAAGAAAATTGCAAAAGGGGACTTACTGACGAAGCACGACATTGAATTTAAGACCCTATAACCGGATATGCAGCCACTGAACAAAATGGAGGTGCTGCAAAAACTTTCTCCTAAACCCAGGCCAAAAGAGAATCTGAGATTTGAGCCAGACAACAGTGTCACAATTTAAATGTTTTATTAATAAAACAGAACTGGGTGTAGACAGTAAAAAACAGAAATTAGCAGAAACCTGACAGAGCTGATGCAGGCTGCTCACAACATGAGCTGACAGGCAGATAAACGGCTGAGAATGGAGACAGGTCCGTGAGCCAGGCTTGGGTCATATACTGTGAGGCAGATAAAATGCAGACAGATCCATGCGCAAGGCAAGGTTCGTGGTCGTGAGACAATCCAGGTCTTGTTACAGAAAACAGAAAGTCAAGGAGGTGTCCGACAGAGGCAAGGCAAGGCAGGAAAATCTAGAAAACAGAACTTATTGACTGGTTTCCAGGGTTTCCTTTTTTCACCTCGGGACCAAAATTAAAAATATTCTGTCCAGGAGTGATGCTGAAAAACTAGTCCAAGCATTTGTTACTTCAAACCTGGACTATTGTAATTCTTTACTATTAAGAAGTCCACAAAATACAGTTCAAAGCCTTCAGCTGATCCAAAATGCTGCAGGAAGAGTTCTGATGAAAATCAACAAGAGGGATCATATTTCTCCGATTTTAGCTTCCCTTCATTGGCTTCCTGTTAAATCAAGAATAGAATTTAAAATTCTTCTTCTAACGTATAAAGCCCTTAATAATCAAGCTCCATCATATATCAGAGCTCTGATTACCCCGTATGTTCCTAACAGAGCACTTCGCTCTCTGACTGTAGGTCTGCTGGTGGTTCCTAGAGTCTCTAAAAGTAGAATGGTATGCAGATCTTTTAGTTATAAAACTTTCCTGTTTGATAAAGCTGATGTAGTGGCTTAGGTTCTCCTGAGCTATGTTTTTAGTTATGCTGCTATAGACTTGGGCTGCTGGAGGACATATAGATCTATTTTTTGAGTTCTTGTACTGTTCCCCAATTTTGCATTGCTTTTTGTTATTTACGTTTAACTTTTTGTCTTTTTCTCTTCATAGTAGGTACACCTGGTCTGGCATTCTGTTAACTGTGATACAATCCAGGGGGAGGCAGATCATCTGCCATTACCATATAACATAGAAAGGGTTCCTGGATCAATGTGTGCTTATGTACTTTTTTGTGTCTCTGTTCTGTCTTCTCAAACCCCCAGTTGGTCACGGCAGATCTGCAGGAGGTTTTCCTTCCTGTTAAAGGGGAGTTTTCTTCTCCACTGTCGCCTCATGAATGCTCAGTATGAGGGATTGCTGCAAAGCCCTCGACAATGCAGACAACTGTCCCTGTGGCTCTACACTCTTCCAGGAGGAGTGAATGCTGCTTGTCAAGACTCGATCTGCTTGCTTTCCTTAGAACATTTTTTGACCAATCTGTGTCATTTGATTGAATTTGACTTGAAAGTGCCTTGAGATTACATTCGATGTGAATTGGCGCCATATATACAAAATTGAATTCAATTGAACTTGATCACGAACAGGCAAAGCAAGCAAGACACACTGGGCACCTACTTATGCTTTGCTTTCAATAATCTGGCAGCAGTAGACTGTGGAAGCCAACTATATAAAGACAGAGAAACAGGTGAACTGATATAGACTGATTACGCTACGGCAGGGGAGTGCAGGTACAGCTAGAAATCCTGACTACTGAGCCAGACCAGAACATGACAGCACACATGCTTTACAGATATGAAATTACTTAATATTTTATAAAATATGGTTTAGTTATTCCTATTACATTTCAAGAAACACAAACATAAGAAAAGAAACAGTGAGAATCAAGCTCCAATATTGATGATATATAGCTATTTTGTTAAAATTCATACAGAAATGTATCATCGTAGTGTTTGTAATATGACAATCCAGAAATAGAACGAAAGGCATCCTAGAGACTCAGAATCAGCTTTATGTGCCCATGATGGTGTTCACAATCAAAGGAATTTGAATTTGGTTACAGCTCTCATAGCATACAGACATTAGGTATGAATACATAAATAGCATGTTTTTCTGGTCATTTTTAAAGAACAAGAGCTGTGTTATAGTGTATATATGCATATATAACTATTTTTATACAAAGTGTTGCTTACTCAGGGTATCAGGTGTTCATTGTGTTCATCAAAGAGAAACATGAAAGGGAAGAAACTGTCTCTGTGGCAGCTGGTTTTTGGCATGAGCACTCTATAGTGCCGACCTAAAGGTTTAAGTCCAAAGAGTTTATGTGCACTATGTGTGGGGTCTGCAGAGATGTTAGCTGTCCGTCTTCTGGCCTTAGATATGTACAAGGCCTGGATGGAGGAAAGGTCAGTCCAGATGATCCTATTTGCAGACCTAATTGCTCATTGCAGTTTGAGCGCATCCTGTTTTCTGGATGAGCCAAACCACAAAATAATGGCAAACATGCGACAGACTGAATAATGGCAGTGTAGAAGTTAACCAGCAGCTCCCGTGAAAGGTTGTAGTACTTGAGTTGGCACAGGAAGTACAGTCTCTGGTGGACCTACTTCCGAACAGCATCTACATGTGAGGACCAGCTCAGGTAACTGGAAAGTGTGTTTTCAAGGAACACTAAGTGATGTAGACCAGACAAAGGCTCCATCTGAATACCCTTTTTGAGTAACGACTCTTTAGCCAATGCGGAAGTGTGTCAGTGGCCGCAATTATAAGCGCTTGTGGGTGAGTTTTCCAGAAATCCATCATCATCTCCAGTCTTGAGCTGGTTAAGCTCCAGGTGGTTCTGACCATACCAGTGAACCAACCACTTCCTGTCTATATATAGACACGTCACTTTCCTGAATCAGACCGATGACAGTGATATCATGTGCAAACTTAGAGTTTCACAGGTAGGTTTCTGAAGCACAGTCATTTGTGTACAGTGAGGAGGAGTGTGTAGAGAACAGACCTCTGGGCAGTGTCGGTGCTGATGGCTCTTGAAAAAGAGAAGATCCTCCTCAGCCTCACCTGCTGCTGGCCTGTCAGGAAGCTGGTGATCTGCTGACAGGTGGAGGTCGGCACTGTGAACTGGGCAAGCTTCTGGCTGAGGGTGTCTGACTTGATGGCCAAGAGACACCAGTGTATAAGTCCAAACTTTGTCTGTTGTCATCCCTTAAACAGGCCCATTTCCTGACGGAAGTAAATGAAAACTACCTTCGTTTTTAGGATAGTTGTAGTTTTTCTTGGGGGATTAGTGTTTGCACAGCTTGTTATTGACATATTTAACAAGTTTTCAGCCCATCAACTAAATGTTAAATTTAACCTTCCCATTTCCTGTTAATATGAAGTTTATGGAAATGATTATGATTAAAATGTTTGCATCTGTGTTTTTATCCAAACCAATACACTCTTTATACACACTATAGTCTAAATATATCAGCTTTTTTTAAGTTTTAGACAGTACAAGAAAGAAGTGTTTCTTTGGCACTCCAGTTAGTTACAACTGCCTTTCTTGATGCAACCACAGAGATGTTCCCTTTAATCTTCAGGGAACACTCCCAAAGGCCCAAAAGAAGCATCTTCAGGGCGCTGGATAAAAAGGGGAACAACAAACAGAAAGAAACTTGTTTTGTCTATGTTTCTTTTTTCTTCTTAAAAAGATGTTTCAAGATTTCAAAAATTACCAAATTCAGAAAAATGTGAAGGAAGAATAATTCTTTGATCAAACGGCTCACTACTCCTACTCAAAGTAAAGATTTTTAATGTAACCTCTGTGTAACTGAATGCAATACTATTACAGTTTACTGTTGTTACATTGATGTGCTGTTGTGGATGATACGCCTCTTTAGTGTCACATGAACGACTGGGACGTTTGTGGAGTGGCAGATCTAGGAAGTGGAAGGGGTTTTGAGGAAGGGGACCAGATAGTGTATTTTAATTATCAGGGATAGCTCTTCTCAACCTCCAAAGAAACTTTACTAGAGGTTGTGTGGCTTTCATCCTGGCCTTGGAGCAATTGACCAGATCTTTGAACTTTGCTGAATTTCTTAGGGCCATTTGGGAGTTGGTTGCCTCCTCCACATGTTTGATTGATCTGACGAAGCCCCACAACTGTTACTTTAAATGTCTTTTGTGTAGGATGCTTTTGGAATATGGAGTATCTGGGTTGGGCTAATCAGGCCTTGTACACTCACAGCAAGAGCAGTGTCACTTTTCACAGCAAGACTCCATCAGAGCTGCTCCTGGTCACTGATCTTGTGTGTGGTATTTACTGATAGCATCTCAAGGTGTAGTGATGGAGAGGAAGGTGCCTTTGGGAACCTTAAGACTTCATTATGGCTTTTTGTGTCTTCAAGCCATGGTATTCAGGGTGCAGGGGAGCAGTTCTCAGCTTAATGTGTAATGGGTACAGATGAGAAACAACTCTTGTAATACTAAGGCAATTGTCCTTACCCAGAAAAAACGTGGATTCATTACATACTTTAAAAAGAGACTGAAAACCAGCAGAATCCTGCAGCTCCAAGATTTAGTTAAAGTAAAAAAGACAGCAACACTAAAACTAAACAGTGTCTTTAGGGCAAATCAGAAAAAAAAATTAAACAGGGTTGTAAGAAGATGATTGCGAAGGTGTTACCTACATTAGAATTATGAGGTTTTTAAGTAACATATCTAACATCCAGTCAAGAAATCTCTTATTGTGCTGTTCATCCTGATTTTTTTTTTTCCAAATGTAAAGTCTTAAAGTTCAGGTCGATACAAAGTCAGTCCATCATACCATGGTCCACAGGACATTCTGGCTGAAATTAATATACTTGGCCAAGTGGTACTTTCCAAAATAAGAAAAAAATAATACACATCAGTGTTATAGCAGCTCATGTAAGGAAGCTCACATGATCCCACAAAGCCTCCTGGGTGCCTCCCTCTACATCAGTCAGAGGAGAATCCAGGGCAGAACCTGTTGGAGGGATTATATTTTCCTTCATGGCCTGGGATTGCCTTTGGATCACCCAGAAAGAGATGTCTGGATTTCTTTATTGGATATGTTTAAACCCACAACCAGATCTCAGATACACATAGGACAATGGATGCATTTTTGTGCAAAAGGTTTAGATCTACCCTGACCTCTTGGAATTTTTCCCAAAGTTTTTTCTTTGAAGAAATTCTTAAAGAAATACTCAATGGCAGGATGATGCATGAGGTCAGGTTTTTGCTAAATTTATTTAAAACATTACTTCAAAATTATAGTCCGATGTGGAACATTTTAAGTCTTTAGGACCTTTTTTTTTCTTTTGTTGGGCAATTCTCCACTTTGCTCCTCTTAAGGTACAAGGATTGAAACTTTAAAAAAAGCAACCAAAGTTGAAAAACAGTCTTCACCATCAAAAGTTCTCCTCAGATAATATTGCAAACTATTGATGACTGCCAGTTTCAAGGATTACAGCGACATTTTACATATTTTGCACAGCGCAAAAAGCCCAAGGCTGTAAAACGTATGAGGCTTAACAAATACTGTTAAACGGACCTGCATGTGGCCAGACATAATGAGACCAAAACACAGATGAAAGGACCTGAACACCTCTGGTAAAGCCATCATGTCCGTGTCATCAAGACACATATATGGCTCTGCATGTGCGCTATGAATATGTATGTTGTATGTATAAGATGTGACCCTGGACATTAATATGTATTGGGTGGTAATGAAGCGAATTGACAGATCAGATGGTCCCTTTTTTAACTGGTCACATGTGGCTCATTAGGGCAGGGCCACAAAGAGCACCTGATACCCCCAAGATGACTGCTCCACCCCGAGAATTATTATTACGTGATTTATGTTTTTAGGCAACAGAACAAAGAGATGAGGAGTGAGATGGAAACAAGAAAAATTAAGATTAAAGTGGAAACATTTGGAATATAATGCACATGGCAGGTGTGTGGAAACTTGTAGTTGGTGGCTGCGTTTCAGACTAAAAGTGCACCGCCAACAAGGTAACAGAAAATAGAAGAACAGACATTAGATCAATGTAGAAACTACTCACGTCTCATTAGGTGATGGAAAACAGCTGAGATGAGGCTCTCCTACAAAATGAAAGGGTATCTCTGTATCATAGTTGTAAGACAGTAAATACAGTTATTGGTACACAAGCCTATGCGTTTGTACATCGAAATTAGTTTAATATTGAATGTTAATTAATTTAGGCTGGCAGACAATTAGGTTTATCGATCATAAAATAGAAAAACCACCAAATAGCCAAACTCTAAAAAAAACCAAGAGGAAAAAAGGTTAGGATCGACACTCTGAGCACAAGAGTTAGAGACAAATTACACCTGTGTTTCCTGAGCAATCTAAATATAGAGCCATCTCCAAGTCATAACATACAGAAAAATTAAATTACCTTTTTTTAAAAGAATGCGATAGAGTTGCAGATACAACACATCCAATAAAACTGCAATTTTGCAATCTGTGACGATAAAACACCAATGCAATCCAAATCCCAGAAATATTCCTCTGCTTTGATTACACTAGGACTGATATTAAACTGGAAATTGCATTAGTCACAATGAATCTCTAAGTTTGATTTGAAAACTTTCCAGTAGAGCAGAGTTCCCTGGTGCTATAGTCTTTGTTAAAGGAATATTTTATTTTATGTTGAAGATTTTAAAAGATACACAAATGTACTCCCACTACGGTCGAAAATGTAAAAAAATCCCTTCAGAAAAAGACACCGTAATCACAGAAAGAGGTTATGTTTTGTTAATTATTTGCAAAAGGCATCCCATCTAAAATACAATCTAAATTAGGAAAAAACCCTATAATAAAGTAATTATAAAGTGCCTTGAAAAATGTTCACGCCCTTTGACTTTTTAAAAAGTCAAGGTTACAACCAATGGCGTCTCTGGCAAGTTAAGTGGGGCACACTGAAACAGATAAATTAGCATGAACCAACGTATTAGAAAGGCCATTTTATATAAGCTAAATGTAATTTCATTTTTATACATAAATTTACAAATAAATGCTCTCATCACATCAATCCTTCAATGAGCTAGCAAGGCCAACCAACACTAGATGGTCACACGCTATCCATCAGAATGTAAATGTAATGTGTGCATTTCCAGTATTTTGATTGGATGATCCGATCTTGGGGCCAAAGGATTTGTGCCCCACAGAGGTCTACTGAGAGCATGTTGAGCATGCGCACTGCGATTTCAGATGTTTGTTATTTAAACAAACGGTGGGCCGGCCCCAATATCAAGGCACCTCAAGGGGATTCAGCCTACTGACCTGGTCAGTATTCTGGCAGACTTAGATATATAGACACAAATGTTTATAACAGAATTGTAGTGGAAAATAATCTGTCTTTTTTACAATATTGCTCTATGAAGAACGAGCCTGTCCCACCGATTATTGTAAATATAGAGCTCCACAGCGAAATCTGGTGGGGCCAGGCCCCAACGGCCCCAGATGGGGAGACGCCACAGCTTACAACCATAAGCTTCAATGTCTTTTATTGGGATTTTTTGTGACAGACCAACACAAAGTAGTGCATAAAGACCGGTTTAAACTTGACGCACGTACGCGCCGTGCTTAAATCAGACATATGAACACGTCTGCAGCATTTATGCTCTGTGCGACATTTCCTTCAAAGTAGCACTATTCTCCTAGACTCTAGAGGGCACCGATGTGCTCCCACGTCAAGCGCACTACATCCCACTACATGTGGAAGTAGAAAACATAGTTGTGTCCAACATTTTGAATCCCCTTACATTCTTCCAAGAGTGACGGTGATTTCTATCCAGAAATAGTTAACAATTCGTTGATCACGATGATTTTTATGGGCCGGATCATGAAGATGTCTATATTTACGAACCTCCGCGAGAAGGAGTGGTTGCTCATTCGTCATGTTTTCCCAGACGGGACTCAGTGGCAGAGCCAGGCTTTTTAATTTGGGTGGGGGTTACCAGGGGGCTAGGCTATCTCGTGTATGTGTGTGTGTGTGTGTGTGGGGAGGGGGGAGAGCAGAAGGAAAACACCCAACCTCGCCATCCCAACTACCCCTTCAAAACAAAGTACTACGTCAGCTAAAATGATTTCTTAACTGTACCCCTCATTCCCTTTACGAGAGCGAAAAGAAATAAAGACAATTCCCTTACCCTAGCCCATTTAGTCACTTTTACTGCACAGAAAAAGAGGAAAACATAACTTAACATCCTTTAATAAATGGCTCTCTGCTTAAACTGCGGCGAGCCAACATGCACACAGTTCCACCCAGTCAAGTTTAGTATTCACAAGACTTCGAAGAGGGGGGCAAAAAACATAAATAAATTGCAGGTCTGTTTAGAAAATATTTTTTTCCATCTTCAGTCCAATTTTCATCTATTATATATTCCAAATCAATAGGCCTACGTTTAAATACCTGTCCAAACTTATGCTGGTTTATGATTAATTTTCAAACTTTCATTCTTTTTTTCAACCCTCTTCACTGCCTCTGGATAGCTTATCTTACTGTAAAGTGCTTCCTCTAGTTGGTTGGATTGCAATCATTTGTGTTAGATAGCGCCAATTACTGTACAGGAGTGACCCGGTATTGTGACATGTCAATCATCTGGGGGGGGGGGGCACCTATAGAGGGGTACCTCACGGATGCGTCAAGCATAAACCAGGCCTTATTGTGAAGAGGAATCACAATAACATATCGTTTTCGAGCATTTTGTACAAATAAAATCTGAAAAGTGTTACATTTACCTTATTACTTTGTAGATCCACGTTTAACAGCCATTAGGCAATAGATTCACATCTATTAGGGTATTTGTTCACCACCCTTACACATCTAGAAACTTTTTTTTTTCAAAATGTCTCAAACTCCATCAGATTGGATGGACAGCATCTATGAACATAAATAATAAAATTTCACCACAAATTCACACTCACATTTAGGACTTTGACTTAGCCATTGATATTTGATCTAAAGCATTCAACTGCGTCACACCACAGAAGAAGTTTCCAAACAAGAAGACCTGGTCTTGTATAAGCAGACTAGAAACGAGCTGACAGACGAAATCAAGCTGGCAAAAACGCATTTCAGTGAGAAAATAAAAAATAGTTTCCCCACAATTGACACTTCTTCAGTGTGGAGAAGCATGAAATCCAATAGGTCGCCTCCTCCACATGCTGTCATTACCCCCCGCCTACCCGAGGATCTGAACCACTTCTTTTGTAGGTTTGATCATCAGACTATCAGACCACACTCTAACACAAAGGCCCCACCAAACCTCCCACCAACAACTCTTCAACTCCCTTCTCTCCACCTCTGCCTGCATCTAAGATCAAAGAGGAAGATGTCAACAGGGCGACAAGCGTCTGAGTGGGAAGAAAGCACCGGGTCCTGATGGTGTCTCCCCCCTTCTTAAAAACATGCACTGAACAACCGTTCTCCATCTTCACCAACATATTCAACAAGTCTCTAGACCAGTATGAAGTTCCCACCTGCTTAAAACTCTCCACCATCATCCCTGTCCCCAAGAAACAGACCATCACAGGATGAAATGACTATAGATCTATTGGCCTGACGTCTGTGGTCATGAAATCCTCTGAGCGCCTGTTGCTGAAAGACCTGAAAGACATCACAAGTCCTCTGTTGGACCACCTGCATTATGACAGAGGATGCCATCAACCTGGGTCTACACTTTATCCTGCGCCACCTCGATCATCCAGGGACAGACGCCAGGATCCTGTTTGTAGACTTTAGCTTGGACTTTAACGCAATCAACCCAGACATCCTCCACGAGAAGCTCACCCAGCTCACATGGCCGCCCTCTACCAGTCAGTGGATAACCAACCACCTGACCAATCACCAGCAGCAGATGAAGCTGGGGAGCATCTTCTCCCGCCATAGAAATATTACCACCGGCGCCCTCAAGGGGTGTGTCCTCTCTTCTCTCCTCTTCTCTATACACCAATGACCATCTATGAAACTCCTGCAGTTTGCAGATGACACCACTGTCATTGGTCTGATCCAGGACAGAGAAAACTGCACATACTGACAGGAGGTGGATCAGCTGGTCCACTTGTGCACCCAGGACCAACTGGAGTTAAACCTGCTAACACCCCCAGCCCCCAAAGAATAAATCGCCACACCAGAGACAATAAAACGTGGGACATGTTTTGTAACTTTTTTAAATCACCCTAGTCAGTCTCTCAATTCTTTATACCTGAGTATGCCATATTTATTAAATGTGCAGTGTTATTTTCTTATGTTATAAATATATCTAATTATTTATGTTGTCTTTTACATATATTTTTTTACCTTTGTGTGTATCTAAATGCTTCTATCTGCCTTTCGGTTTGCTGCAGGTACACCTGAATTTCCTCACAGAGTGACAATAAAATATATTTTTATTTTTGTCTATTCATCTGAGATAGCTCTAGACTCTACTTGGACCTTAAAGGGAGGTCCATATTTGTCAGTGACAGTTAAACATAAAGACATATTTTGATTTTAAAACACTATTTTTTACAAACACTTCACATGGATTCTAAAGAAAAAGCTACCAAAAATTCCTTTTAACAGTTACCCTACTATCTGCTTTTATTTTTATTCAATATGCCCTTGTATTTGAAAAGCCAAGACTTTGCCAACACATGTACAATGTAGGCAGACATGTATTCAGGCAGGTTTATGAGTCATTAATTCAAACACAGAGGGCTTATTAACCCGTCTGCGTTCACAGCTGTAGCACACCTGATACCCTCAATGGCCCCCTGACACCTTTTACTGCTCGTTTAATCTCGTGCATGACTGTTTATACTCCCAATGTGTGATAAAATGCTTAAGAAATACTTTTACATCTTTCTAATATTTCTCATATATATTTTAATGTGTAAAAGGTATGTTAAATTCCTTATTAGCAATATTTTAAATGAGAGTATGCGCTCTAAACACACTGACTGCCGTTTTTTTATATAGTGCTTCAACATAAGCAGCATCCGCTCAATAGAAAAAAAGTTTTCTACAGCGGGAAGCATTTAATTACCAACCATTACTTACAGAGACCCTAAAAACTGTACATCTAGAAAGCAATCTTGCTGTATGTAAACACAAAATTAGCTTAATCTCATCTTTCATTCAGATCTCAGTGAGAATCAAGGCTTTTTCCACTGTATTGAGTTAGTTTCCAACTGATTGATGCCAATTTCTTGCTAGTATTGATACATAAATTTAATGCAGTTTCAAATTGTGTTTGTTTATTCGCTAATTGGATCTAACACAATCAGCAGGAGCACCAGTGATCCATTTACCCTCCCTACTGTGCAAATTATAACATCTTCAAAGTGAGTCTGTCAGGTTTAGCCTGCTTCTCTACTTCAGATTTCAAAGGGAATAGGATGAGTAGGTGAAAATGAGTTCAAATTAAAGTTGATCAGAAAGGCAATGGTTATTTCTGATGGGGGGTTTTTCCCCATGAAAATATGCCTAACCTTGATAATGAAAACCAATAAATTTGTAATAATAAGCAACATGACTTTTCACAATTAGGATTTTTCTGTTTTTTATTTATTATTGAAGGGACAAAGCACATTAATCAACATGAGCAGTTCAGTCCACCATGTAAATATGCTACATTTAGCCATAGAGGCCAATTTCCATCTTCAGGAAACTGGACCGAGTGGGAATACTTATTCAACCAGGTTGAATAAGTATTCCCAGCATCAAACACAGAGGAGAGAACAGAGAGATGCAAGAACATTGTCATTCCATGTGTCTCAGGAGTTTCTGAGAAACTCAGGATAAATTTATCCAAACACAACATACCAGTAAATTTCAAACCTAATAACACTCAGACAAAAACTGGTTCATCCCAAAGACAGAACACCCAAAACACAGCTGAGCAGCGTTGTGTCTGCGGTCCAATACAGCGATGACTACTCAGACTCCTACATTGGAGAAACTAAACAACAGCTACATAAACACATGGAGCAGTACAAGAGCGCCAGCAGCTTGAGGCGAGACTCAGCAGTCCACTTGCACCTCAAGAACAAATGGCACTCTTTTGACGACAATGATGTCCACATTTTGGACAGGAAGAACAGATGAAAAGAGGGGTGAAAGAAGCCATCTTGGTCAAAAGACAAAAAAACATCACAAAACAGAGGAGGAGGATTGCATTTCCAACTCCCCAGTGTTTACAGCTCGGTGCTCCAAGACATTCCAAATAGATTACATCAACAGTCACATCATGATTCAGGTGACCAAGCAACACTCACACCAAGCAACAAAAAGTTTAAATAACAACAAACAATGCAAAATTGGAGAACAATAGAAGAACTGAACAGAGTGAGAAAATTAGATTGTGATGTCCTCTAGCAGCCTAAGCCTGTAGCAGCATAACTAAAAAGATTGCTCAACATAACCTAAGGCACTCTAACTATAAGCTTTGTCAAAAAGGAAAGTTTCAAGCCTAGTTTTAAAAGTAGACAGGGTGTCTGCCTCACGAACCAAAACTGGGAGTTGGTTCCACAGGAGAGGAGCCTGATAGCTAAAGGATCTGCCTCCCATTCTACTTTTAGAGACTCTAGGAACCACCAGCAGACCTGCAGTCTGAGAGCGAAGTGCTCTGTTAGGAACAGAAAATGCCTTATTGGTGACTGTTAGGAAGGAGAATTTTAAATTCTATTCTTGATTTAACAGGAATCCAATGAAGGGAAGCTAAAATTGGAGAAATACAATCTCTCTTGTTGATTTTCATCCGAAGTTTTGCTGCAGCATTTTGGATCAGCTGAAGGCCTCGAACTGCATTTTGTGGACTTCCTGATAGTAAAGAATTACAATAGTCCAGCCTGGAAGTAACAAATGCATGGACTAGTTTTTCAGCATCACTCCTGGACAAACTATTTCTAATTTTGGCAATATTCCAGAGGTGAAAAAAGGAAATCCTGGAAACCTGTTTAATATGATATTTAAATGACATGTCTTGGTCAAAAATAACACCAAGGTTTTTTACTTTTGTACTAGAGGCCAGTTTAATGCCATCCAGATTAAGTGATTGATTAAGAAGTTTATTTTTTGAGGACTCTACGACTACACGTTGATCGAAGCATTGCAGGTTTTACACATCACAGGTGATTAAAATCTGCTGGCCACAAGCTAACACTGCTGGTGCATTCACCTCCGTCACCATGCTCCAAACATACTAGGCTTTTTCCTTGCCGAACTATGAGCACATGTCTCTGCTGATAGCCTGCTGTCATCTCTGCTGAAAGAGGTGAGACTTACCACAGATTACATCCTCCATGTGTTCCTCTGTACAGCACACTCTCTCTGGAAAGGGGAATGGCATCAATATTTCCATTCCCTTGTTCTTCTAGTGCTTCCCTCATTCCATTCTGCCTCAGTTGCACCACAAAATCCCCTGATTAACTCAACTGCATTCAATGTCATTCTCCACTCTTCTCTCAGCATATAAACTCACTGGTTCCCATATACATTGCTGGATTCTACAGTTACCCCATGACTCTGTCTGTTTTTCTGTCCTTGTCCTGTTCTCCTAGTGGCTTGTTGTAAGTTTTATCTTTTGTTATTATTAAAATCCTTAAATTCACTATATCCAAATACCTATCTGAAATTTGGACTTGTTACAACCTAATAAACTCCTGACACCCTGTGTTTCTAATTTTCTCTTATGCAACTTTCTTATTCATTATTTTGTTTTTTTTTAAATCATGTAATTTCTTCTTTAAATATTGTTTTACCCCTTTACCAGTCCTTGCTCCTAAAGATGTGTTGGGTTTGCACCTTACATACAATGATCCTTGGTGGCCAAGGAAGTTTAACTTTAGTCTCATTATAGCACCTTCCTCCATAAATTTGAGGAGTCGCCCACATGCCTTTTGGCAAATCTTAACATGCCTTCTAATTTTTAACACTAAATAATGGCTTTTTCTGGCCCCACTTCCATAAAGTCCAGCTCTATGGTGTGTACGGCTTATTGTGGCCCTATAGACTGATCCTCCAGTCTCTGCTGTGGAGCTCTGCAACTCCTTCAGAGTTATCTTTGGTCTCTGTGCTGCCTGATTAATGTCCTCCTTGCCCAGTCTGTGGGTTTTTGTTGGCCAGCCCTCTCTTGGCAGAGTTGTTGTGGTACCATGTGCTTTCCCTTTCCATATAATGGATTTTATGGTGGTCTGGGGGAACATGAAAGAGTTTGACATATTTTTATAATCCCACCCTGACTTGTACTTCTCAACAACTTTGTCCCTGACTTGCTTGAAGAGCTCTTTGGTCTTCATGGTATGATACCTCCTGCTTAGTGGTGCTGCAGCCTCTGTGGCCTTTCAGAAAAGGTGTGTTTATAATGACAGAAGATTGCACACAGTGTGAACTTCATTTAGATAATAATGTGACTTTTGAATTAAATGGTTGTCCCAGAACTTTTTAGTGGCTTCATAGCAAAGAAGATGGATACACATGAACATGCCAATTTTCTGTTGTTTTTTTTATCATTTCACTACACAAACCTAAGATATTTTGTACAACTCAATCACATGGTATGATTTAAAAAGAATTGAAGATTGTTAGTCGCTGTAGGCACTGGTTCATGAGTACTTTCTGGATTAAAAAAATAAGAGTTAATGGCAGCAGCAGCTCCTTTAATTGTTTTATCTACAAGAGACACTCAGATAAACAGGTCAGCTCTGAGCCAGTTGAAAAATCTATATGATGTTAAACAGTACATGCAGTTAATTGCTGTAATAGCTAATTTGATTGATTTATGTAGGAGAGAGGAAGGGCTAAACACAAAGACGGGACCAAGAGTATCGTCTATAGAAAAGGAACATGAAGGTATTGGCAGCAATAGTTCAGCCGATGGACCCCGTCCAAGAAGGCATCTCAACTAAACAACATACGTATATTATAACTTCTAATAACAGCAGATAATGGATATTTGAGAAGTAGTAGGAAAATGTAGCAAAGTGGAAGCACAGAGGTAAAGGTCATTTTGTCCTCCAGCAGCCTAAGCCTATAGCAGCAAAACTAGAGAGACAGCTCAGGATAACCTAAGCCACTTGAACTACAAACTGTATCAAAAATTAACATTTTAAGCCTGGTCTTAAAAGTAGACACGGTGTCTGCCTCACAGACTAAAACGTGAAGGTGGCACTGCAGGACAGGAGTCTGATCACTAAAAGATTTGCCTCACGTTGTACTTTTGGAAACTTCAGGAACCATCAGTAAATCTGCAGTCTGGGAGTGAACATCGTAGGTAACCTATGCTGCTGCTATTGTTCAATGTTGATGGGTCATTTGAATTGTGGCCTCGGTTTTCTGTGTTTAGCAGTAAAGTTGTCCACTGCTGTTGTCCATCTGCTGCAAGGTATGACATATTTCAGAGTATGTTGGGTGGCACACAAGAGTTGAGTACTTCTGTCACTAATAAGCCATTTTCATTCAACCACCTCCTGATAACAGGATGCCTTCTCTTTCTTCAGTCATTCTGAATAAATCTGAGATGTGGTTATGCATGAGTACCCTAGTCAATCAGCAGCAACCATGCCACATTCAAAGTCACTTAAAATCTCTTTCTTCCCAATTCTGATGCTCTGTATGAGCTTTAGCAATTCATCTTCACCACACCAGGATACCTAAACGTATTGAGTTAGTGGCATTTAATTTGATGATTTGGTGTTTTGTTAACGTACAATTAAATAGATGTACTCAATAAAGTGGCTGGTGAGTGCAAAAACAAAGAAAAGGGACCTAATATAAACCCTTTAAGTACGCAAAAATTGCTTTGAAATATTTGTAAATTTATAATCTATGTGAACAGATTGTTTTCTATTGCTTAGATATTATTTATCTTATAATTTTCAGTCCATGTCTATGAGGACTTCCAAAATCCATATCCAAGCAGTTAGAGCTGCTTGATTGGGTTTTAAAAACTTTTATATCCATGAAAAAGCAAAAACTAAAAAGCGAACAACTCAGTGTTGAATCCTGTGGTACAACACTGTAAGTAAACACTTCAGAAACTTTATTATCTATGCAAATACACCGTTTTGTGTTACTTAGATATCATTTTACTGCATTAGTAAAGGAGCTTTGCCACTGCTGTATAATTTAACCCTCATGCTTTTGTAGAAAAATTTAAAACAATTATCAATTTAAGTAAAACAGTCATTCCGAAACCCAATTAGCAAGGAATGTAACAAAAAGACAAAATGTTCATGGGTTCATTTCATTTTCCTTTATTTAATCAGATGAAAACCCCATTGAGATCATGATCTCATTTGCAAACTGGACCTGGGCAGAAAGTCTGCAGGGTAGAAGTTTTTGTTCAGAAGTGCATTTTTCCAAAACTTCTGATTGTACTGGAAGAATACTGATTGGTCCATAATTGCTAAAACAACACGTTCACAGTAATAACTGCAATTTTCTAAGCACTTGGACCTCTCTAATTAACCAGCTGATAATTTGGGAAACAGATTGATCAAGTGCATCCTTTTGGGAAGTGTTGTAACTGTGCCATAAATGTTTTGGAATCTGTTACAGCTCTAAAATGCTAAAGAGGAGCAATTCTCTTTAGTGTTTGTAATAACCTAAATTGAAGTCACACGCAGCTCTCTTTTAGAACAGGTCTCAGCTGTGTTTGTGTGATGAAGAGCAGAAATCCGACACAGTTCTGGTCATCTTTTACAATTTGGCCACCCCTTTGCAAGGATGAACACATCGCAAGCAAAGCTGTTATTAAGAACATCTCCCATTTTGTGCAACAACTCAGCTGAGAGAAGAGATTCATGGGGGTTAATTGGGTCTGGGGACACACACACATTTGTGCAACCACACACATAGAGAGACAGCACCAAATCCTCTTAGCTTTATAATGAAGGAAGTGGAGATGGGTAGAGAAGAAGAGATGAAGAGGGAAGACATGCTGAAAGAAGAGACCGGGAACGAGGAGAAAAACAAAACAAAAAACAAAACAAATGAAGGTCAAGATAACAGGATAAACACAGGGACAGAAAAAAGGCAATGCAATGATCGAAGGAACAGAGAAATCAGAGACAGAGGAAAAGTTGAAGGGGGTGACAGTTAGGAGTGGACTGTAAAATAACAATGCCTTGTTGCCACACAAAGATTTTTTTTTTTTTTGCAAGGAAGCAACCTGCTTGTTAAACCTCCTGCGGTATCTTGTTAAGCTGTTGTTGTGTTTGCGTGAGCAACAAAACATTTGCAGTTGTGGCGTTCCCTTAATGAAACACTTCAGGCATATGCCTCACTTTGTGCCATTTGAGGCTCTTCCCTTCAGATTTTTATACTAATTATTGTTTCCACTCCCAGATACAAGATGCAGTCAATGTTCTCTAGAATTAATTAAAAGGCGGTTCAGCTATGCAACAGATTAAACATGGATTTTTCAAACATTTAAAAGATGTTAGAATTTAAATGTGGTGGAAGTATTTTCTGAACTCATAAAAAGGATTCTGAGGCATCTTTATTGCCTGGTATCAAACAAATCTACTGTCACTCTCAATACAAAAGTTTACTTTTGCGCTTTTGAAGATGTTCTGCTTTCTTACTTTCATTCTGGATGGGTTTGCTTTTTTCTCTTAAACAATAACTGCTCAGATTTTCTACAAACACAACCTTCAAACCACTATCACAGAAAGCTATGTGTTTTAGTTGGGAGGAATTCCAACCAAAAATAAAATGCACTTGATTGGAACTCATATTGTAATTCACATTTTTTGGACATTTTTCTTTATTACATGACAACATTTGTTTTGAAAAACAGAATAAGGATACATTCACCTTGTAGCAAAGGTGAATAGACAAGGATACAAACACTGAATAGCATCTGAAGGTTTAACTTCTCAGAAATTAGACGGAATCCCCTCTAACTTTGGAGAACAAACTTTCTGAAATGAGAAAGAAGTATTTTTGTTTTTACAGTATTCACCTATGTGGTGTAAGCTCATTATTCTAATGCACTTCTGTCACACAAATATTTTGTGTTCATTGGGATGCAGGCGGTAAAAGGTACAATGTGCTTTTATTTTACTAAACCTAATGATCTTCATTGGTACAGACAGAGAATGTGCATGGCACAGCACAAGGTTAATGTTATTACAGGGTCATTGGAAAGACATCCTCGTAAAATCAATTTAAATTACCAATCAAAAAAAATAAGAAAAAATTGAGTAGTTTTCTGGACATGTTATTCTTTTTGAAACATTTTATCTCTTCTCCAAGAGACTTCTTCAGTCTGTAGAGTTGTAGGTAAACTCATTCGCATAGTCAATCAACAAGTTTAATGTTGACAATCAAAACTGTTTTTTCACGTACAAAAGAGGACCATCAGTCTCGTAAACCAACATTCTTCTCTATCCAGGAGAAGAACATCGTCCCTGAATGTGTGGCTGCTGGCCTGCAGATAAGTGTGAACCACCAAATCCTGGTTTGATGATGTTGCTCTTCTATGCAGGGTTATGTCTTTGGCCGGTAGCTGCTTTGTTTCCCCAAGGTTTAACTGGTCACAGTCCTCCTGGCACCTAACAGTAAACACAACATTGCTCTGTTTGTGCTAGTAGGACTGGATCTTTGGGGTGAAGCGGTCTTTGCTGTAATCTGTTTTGGAGTTTGAAAGCCACTGGGACGTGGCAGTTCCTTTGAAGCTCCCGCAACATAAGGATGATGACAGGTCTGGGTCTGGGTTTGGGGTCCTCCTTTTTACCTGATGGCTGGCTGGCAGGAAAACCAAGTCAGGATAACCTCACTGCTCTTAGGCCTGTCTTGTGTGTGATTTCTCCTTCCCCCTGGCTCCTGAGTTTGTAGGCGCATTGTCTGTGCTGTGAAAAACAGTCCTGATGACCCCTAGTGCTTCAGTGGATGAAAGGAGTCAAATCACAAGCCTGTGTGGATGGGGTTCCAGTACATGTCAGTTTCTAAATGTCCTTTATCCACCACAGATGCCACAGTCAAGGAAAGCAAGCCTACCGTTTTTTACGTCCACTTTTGTGAATGTTACATATTTAGCTACAGAGTTGATGTGATCAGTGAAATGTTGGACTTCCTGAGATTTAGTTTTAAGGTGTCATCGACATATCTGAACCAATGGCTTGGTGGTGCCCCTGAAAAGGACCCTAAAGCTCTCTTTTCTACCTCCTCCATGTGCATGCTTTCAACAATAGGAGAAACTGGGGATTTCATAGACCACCCATGTTTCTGCCTATAATATTGCTCCCCATATGTCAAGTAAGTTGATTGTAGACACATTTCCAGGAATTGACATAGTTGCTCTGTAGAACGAATAGTTCTGCTGCTAAGGACGGTGTCTGATTTTAATCTTGCACAGACCAAGTCCACGGCTTCAACAGGAACACACATAGAGACGGCTGTGACATCAAAGGAGACCATAGTTTCACCCTTCTCCAGGATGACATCCCTCACCTTGTCCACAAAGCCCATATGGGGTGTTCTAAGCTGCCAACTAAAGGACCAAGTGCAGACGACAGATATTTGGAAACATTGTAAGTGACAGAGCTAGTCATGCTAACAATGGGTCTTACTTGTCAGGACTCAGCCAGCAGGGCCATGCAGCTTGCTGCCGGTTCTGCTGCCTCTGACTCTTTCCACAGGTGTTCTGGGTTGACTGGTGGGCGGAGCCCACACACCTGCGGGCGGTTGAGCGGCATCAGGAGGCACTACTTAAACACCACGCAGACAGCGAGAGGATGCCAGAGTGTTACCGTCGTGGTACCTCCTCGTGTCAGCTCTCTTCCTCTCGTGACCCTGTGAAGTCTCTCGTGGCAGGAGCTCCAAGCATCGTCATCTTCCGTCTGGTGTTGGTCTCTCCTGCAAACCCCCTGGTTCCTCCTGAGTCGGTTCCCCTCCCCTGGAACCCTGCCATCTCCGGAAAGTCACCTGGTTCCTCTCGCTGTCCTGGACATTTGGATTCCCCGGTGCTGCTCGGACCCGACCCCACCTTCGACCCACTGGTCTCCCGGACACCTGTGGCCACCATCGCACTGCTAGCGCTGAGTCCCCACTGCTTCCTCCCCGGTCGGCCTTCTGTCCATCAAGTGTGATCGACCCGGTTTCCTGCTCCCTGACCGTTACCTGACGCTGCCTCCGCTGAGGCAGAATCCTCCCGTTACCTGGTTCTTAAATAAAACCTTTAAACTTCACCTGTTTCTCCCGAGCGTGCTTCTGCATGTGGGAAAAATACATAAAGCCAACCATGACATTACTGGTATGTCTTGTTTGTGGATTTTGGGTAAAACATACAGACTAAGAACAGCCTCACCTGGGTACAGTCTTTAGTACAGAACATGGTCAATAGCCTGCCTCGTCCTGCTCAAAATTTTTAGGGCACTCGATCAACTTCTTGTAACCAAGTTTAGTTTAAATAACATAACGGTGTGCAGTTTTTATTGTGAGTTCTCTGAAATGGAATGCTCGTTCCACAGAATTTATTTACAAAAAAACATTGGCTGAATATTAAGATTACAAATTGTATGCTAAAAGAATCAGATGTGGGAAAAGGCCATGCTTGAGACTCACATTTAAAGCCCCATGTGTTGATTAATCATTGAAACAAGTCAGATACCCTGAAATGTGAAGCTACAATAGATATATCCTAAATACTGGGGAATAGTGACTGCAAATTATACATTTGTCTAGAAACCAGATATTGGCAAGCTTGTTTCTGTTTCACAGTTTGAACCTAAAAAAATACCTTTTGTGTACTTGCTGGGTTCCTTTAATAGAGTTTTTAAAAATATGTAGCGTTGGTAGAGATTCTATCACAAATCCTATCTGTTATTATAAAAATATGTGCCTCTGTGGCCTCAGGGGAGCTCAGACAAAATGCTTAAATCAGGTCAGGTCATATCATCATCTCATGCATATACTGTCATGCATGTTAATTTAGATTTTTTTTTTTTTTTTTGCTGAACCGCTTGTCAACAAAAGGATCCAATCTAAGCTTTACACCAGATGTGAGAATATGATTTAAAAGCCACCAAACCACAACTGTTTATACAGCCAGCTATTTTCATGCTGCTAGTGAATGATTTCTATAAGGATGAACAGCAACTATATTTTTAACACGTCTGTTTTCAAGCAACGCTAAGAGCTTATCTAACAACTCATGGTTATATTTAACTCATTGGTTTTAATACTTGATAGCCTTTACTATGGCGCTGAATTTCCAGAAATACTATCAGTGCTATTATTTTGCTTTTACTTGTGATAAGGATGTTATTGTTTTTTTATCATGTTACACTTATATTACTCATGTAATTTCTAACTTATATTTATATTTGATACTTTCTTTATTTCAATGTGTTCTGTATCTATTTGTTTTTATGCTGTAAAGCACTTGGTGAAATGCAATGCCTTGTTGGAATCTATATAAATAAAGTTTGATTTTATTTATTCTTTTCCAAAAAAAAATATAAAGTTATGCTGTAGCCTAAACTGAAGAAAAAATGGGAAAACTTCCATTAACTTAAGTACAGCTTGTTCACAACTTCTTAGATTTAAAGAATACTACTGCTAACCAAATCTTAAACTAGGATTTAAGTTTGAATGCACACCTTATATAGAGATGTATAGTAAATCAAATATTTTTAAACCTGCAAATCAAGAAACCCTGGGGTCAACTTTTTTTGTTGTTGTTAATTTGGTAAAACATTAAATTGGGAAAATCTCAGTTGCATTTAGAGATATTTAGATTACATTTATATTCCAAAACAGAAGCATGATTTACCCAATGGGGTAATCTCATAACACTAGGGGGTGCTAAAATGTGGAGAAGTTTGTTTTGCAAATACAACTGAAAGTACTTGCATGGTGCTTTGTGAATACAGGGTAATGCTATGAGGTATAATTACCCTTTACAACAAAAAAGTCTTATAAATGACCCGTTTATCTTAATAAGGTCAGAGATTCAGGCTATATGCCTTGACTTGATCTGAACATCTGTTATGGCCTACCTAAGGCTTTGTCTGAAAGTTTGTTACTATTCTTTTAAATGTTATTAATTAAAGCTAACACTCACGTTTCCAAGTCTCCCAGAACACAGCTTGTCTTTTTATTATTTCTTCTTTCAAGATCGTTTTTGATCAAGAGGCACGTACCAAACCCACAAACCACAGTGATATGAGAATATTTTGAGACCTAATGATTATTTCTGTATCTTTTAGTAGATTTTTGGGGTTAATGCTGTCATTACAGTTTTAGTGTTGCTTTCCTCCTTTGTGCAGATTCTAATTACCTTTAAAAAATACATATTTCTTTAAACAGAAAAGTCAAAAGCTATTTAGAAAGATCAGTGTAGGTCAAAGAATAGGGAGCACTGACAGTAATCAAACTCCATGTAGAAAAACCCTAGATTTGGATTTGAACCCTGGACCATTTGGCTGCAGGGCAACAGTGCTAGCCACTCCACCATAAAACCAAAGTTAACACTGTGAAGTTGTTCATTTGTAGCTATTAAACTGATATTTTCAGAATGCTGCACCTTATAGCCTAGGAAAACTTTCCCTATGAGGATAAATACAAAAAAAGTATATTTGATTTAATCTAAACTATGTAGGTCACAGAAAAATCATAATGTGTCATTTTTCAAACTTACTGGTTGTTTAATGTCATTAAAGCTCATCTCAAAAATGTTTTGCACGGCAGCATTTTTGATGCAAATGCTTGGAAAGTAACTAATTTGCTGCCTACAGAGAGAGATACAGCGGTGTAGATGATAGAGCTGTGTTATATTCTGTCGTTGTCAATGTCAATTTCTTTATAGAGAGTTTTAATCTGATTCGAAACACACTGGGAGGGTTATTGCACAGGAATTTCTTGGTCAGCTAAGACACTAAACGAATCAGAGGAGAATATTATATATAGAAGTTCGGCACTCGCGCGGGCTATTCCCACTCGCTCACTGCTTCCCTCGTGTCCTACAAGCCTCTCTCGGCCTCGGAGTAATACTGCTTATTTCTTCGTCGCAGAGTTGCAGAGTCACGCAGTTATTCTATTGAGTTACGCCGTTTCCACCTTCAGCAGAGGGGAGAGCTGCAACACATTTCTGTTTGCAGTGGAAGTTCTGCTCGCAGAGACGGGGAAAATCAAAGCGTACTGATAAGAGATTGAAAAAGTTTTCATCTTTAATTTTTATCATCTTTTAACATCAGTGTATTTAATTTGGTTTCATAATGAAAATAAAAGAGCAGATTACGATTATTTCTTCTAAAAAAAAGTGTATCATTAACCTCATGTCAAACTGTAATCATGTTAGTGATGTGTTTTTTTCCACCCAGATATGATATGTTTTTTGCTCATTTCTCCTGTTTCAATTTATGAAACAATTACTCAAAAAAGGCAATCACTGTTTGATAGAGGAATAGACTCCCTAAGTAGACCGCCTCACTCCATCTGTGTTCATGTGCCTGAGTTATAGGGCGCTGGGGGAACAAAGGATTTCCATGACACAAGGGGCCCAGGATGGCACTAAAGACGTGGGGAGGCGGGGTGGGGGGGGGTGGGGGGTTGAGGGAAGAAGAGGATAAATTAGGAAAATGTTGGCCCAGCGGAGCCGTGGACAGCTAGGGAGGAGTCGAAAACAACGGGAAAGAGGGGTTTAGGGGATAAATGAGGAAGAAACGAGAGAGAAGTTTCAGAAAGACATGCTTTAATGGTTTTAGGGTTGAGTACTTTTTTTGGATTTAGTTTCGGTTCTTTTTTAGCCCCACACTCATCCGACTTCGTCTGAAAGCTCAGAGGGAGTCTGGTTCAGTCAGCTTAGCTGTCCTCAGTTAATGGGAGGCTTTGCTGCAGTCAGTGAGGACCAGTTAACTGAATTTTGGGCTTAAAAAGTCAATGCAAGGCAACCAAAGTCATTCTGACCTTTTGATCCATGACAATTCTCAACTCTTGCCTCATTGTGTGACGCATGGATGGTTTGAATACAGCAGCTATGAACTGACATAACAGGTTAGCACAGTGTGAGTGTCTCTGAAATATTTCAAGTTTTGGTCTTCAGAAATGGGTTCATTTTCATGTGAAACTGAACTGCTTTAGAAAAACCAAGCAGGAAGGAGCTTCACGTTATTAGTAGTGAATGAAAAATGTTGTTTTTACGGCTTGACTCTATATTTAGTTGAAGGTTTGTTGCTGTCAGCTGTGAGGATAATGTGAGGAGCATTTCCATGCTGTCACGCTTTTCTAGAAAATGCTTTATAAAATCTGGTTTGATGGCTGATTATCAGTGCACACCCAGACGTCTGTTGTTCCTCCAACAATAGACTACCACCACCAGCCCGTCTCATTGTGTGTGTGTGTGTGTGTGTGTGTGTGTGTGTGTGTGTGTGTGTGTGTGTGTGTGTGTGTGTGTGTGTGTGTGTGTGTGTTAATCTTGCCTCTCTTATCAGCGACCGTCAGACCTAGAGAGACGCTGATGTGCTCCCTGCTGATAGCTGCGCACACAGAGGTCTCCCTCCCCTTTGGGGTTATTCAATAGAGAACTAATAGACCTCATCCCAGGAAATAAAAGCAGAAGATCATTACCAGGCAAGAACGACTGCTCAGTGAAACAATAACTAGCAAACATCTGAAGAGACATCGGACGGACAGTTGCTAGGAGAGAAGGAATCAAAATGAACATGGCCCCTTGCACAATACTTAGCCATTTGAGATAAATTCAAAAACATATGCTGCACTGAAACTCTTTAACAGAAAAATAATCTCAACTCTGGTATAACTGCATGCGAAAAATGAAATAGATCTGAACAGGATTTTTTTAAACCAACATTTGTGATCATCAAACACAAAATATTATCAAGAAGGCTTTGTTCGTCTGTTTTTTGTCAAACTTTCTAATAACCTTTTAATCTTGCAGGAGTAGATTTTCTGAAGGTCAGCTGCTTGTTCCTCTTATTTACTTCTAATTTCTTCCATCTGAGCACAACAGAATATAGCGCAGCCTATTCCAAATAAAGGAATCAAACGGACAAAAACAAGTGTCAGACCTAAGATCCAGCGTCTATCCCTTGAACCCTTCCACACTTTTTTTGTGCAAACTTAAAGTGGTGTATAATTGTAAAGTGGAATAATAATGATACATGGTTTTCCCAAATTTACCCACCGTGGGACAATAAAAGAATGTCTTATCTTTCCACACGTTCTTTCAAAATAACAATCTGAAAATATATATACAGCCACTAAATCAATACTTGCACACCTAATGTTGCAAGTCTTTGGTGAAATTTTCTACCATCCTTGTACATTTATAAATTTTAATTATTGCTCATTCTATCTTGCAAAGAGCCTCAGATCATACTAACTCTTGAATATGCTGTTATCTAAACCATCCCTGTGTTGTCCTGGCTCTGTGCTTATGGCCGCCGTCCTGCTTAAACATTTACCCCCACGTCACTCACCTTTTTTGCAACCTTTAAAACGGTTTCTTTGAGGACTGCCTGTTTTTTTTTTTTTAGCTCCAATCTTATTCTCATCAGCCGAATGCTTCCCTGTCCTTGCTAAAGTGGAGCATCCCCACAGCATGATGCTGCCACCACCATGCTTCACAGTGGGGAAGGCGTGGTCATGGTGATGTGCAGTGGCAGTTTTCTACCCTAAGTAGAGTTTGGAGGAAATGCTATGTGGTCTCATCTGACCAAAGCACCATTTTTTAGATATTTAATATGTATCCTGTGTAACCTGTAGCAAAATTTCACTTCTCACAACATTCTTTTAGCAATTTTGCCACTCTTCCAGAAAAGTCAGATTTGTGACCAGATCTGCTCACCTGAGCTGTGGATCTCTGCAGCTTCTCCAGAGTTAGGCTAGTAAGCATCTTCTCTAATTATTCGGCTCCTGATCCAGCCCGAGAGTTTAGATGGATGGCAGCTTTGTGTGTAGATCAGCGAACTTTCCATTTTTCAGATGATGGATTGAATTGTTCAGTCTGGCTGATTTGAATGAGGGATGACTCAAGACTTTTGCACAGTTTCCGTCCAAATTATTTAAAAAAGATCTATAGCATCATATAATTTCTTTTCCCCCAACCTAAGCCAATAGAGGTCAGACATCGGCCCCATCTCATGTGTGAAACATGTCACCGTGTGGCGTTGACTCTGATTTCAGCTTTGACGTTGAGAGGAAGACACACAGAGATGAGGTGAAAGGATAAAATCAATCATTAGAGACCATTCAGACAGTCTCTGCGGTTGCAATGGAAAGGCTCTTAACCTGCTGACACACATACACTCTAACACTCATGGAAAAGAGAAAAGGAGCTGTAATGAACAGTCAAGGGAGTCCATAGCCCCTTCTGCTCACATTTTGACTCTTGATTGGGCAAGACCTTTGACCACGGAGGTCAAAAGGTCCAAACTATGACCCCAAGACAGCCCAGCGCCTGTGTGTGTGTGTTTATGTGGGACAACGAACTCGCATGAAGAGGTCATTCCAGAAGCCGTCTTAAATATTTTGACTGATAACATTAATAGCCACACACTGATGGGGAGTTCACAATAAATTTTTATGAATGAAGATCTTTTAGAATCGCAGGTCAGCAGTAGATGAAATCAGCGTGTGTTTGAATGTGTGGGAACTCCAGTCTGCAGATGACAGCTCATTAACAGGGGGAGATTTGACCGCCAACACCAATCACTCTCTCTCTCTCTCTCTCTCTCTCCCATCCCCCCGTCAAGCTCTGCAGCAACAAGGTCAAACACAGAGGCGGAGTAGGAAGGTGTGACAGAGAACATATATTACACATGCACAAAGACAGAGCTGGGTCAGAAAGTATGGCTTCTTTCAGTTCTGGACATAATAAAAATGTTTTGGTATTGTCAAGGTCATAAAATTATTTAAATCTAGCACTGAGTGTATAAAAACTCCCGACACAATGTTATCATTTTAAAAACAGAAGTCAAAATAGAGAGGAAAATCATAGTACATGGGATCTGTGAGGATTAGAGGCCCAAAACTAGGTGATCATCAGGTGTGACTATCTCTAGAAAAGCAGGAGGTCTGTAGTCTGTAACATACAGTATGATTGTATACTAACACAATGCCAAGGCTAAAAGATAACAGCAATGGCTTTAGTGAAGGAGTTGTTACAGTCCATAAATCCAGGAAGGGTTATAAGGTCATTTTCAGACAATTTTAAGTCCATCGTTCTACAAAGACAAAGAGTATATCCACCCGAGGAAAACATTTATGAGGACAGACAATCTTCCCAGAAATGGCTGTCCCAGCAAATTCACCCCAAGGTCAGATTGAGCAATACACAGTTAAACTGCAAAGAAACCAAAGAGCTCCACTTTAAAATCCATAATGCTCAGTTAGCATGTTAAAAGGTAAAGTTCATGACAGTACAACTAGAAAAAAGCTAAACAAGTGTGCCTTGTTGGGTATGGTTTCCAGCACAAAGACAGTCCTCTCCAAAAGTAATGTAGTAGCAAGAACAAGTTGGTTTTGCAATTGCATCTGAATAAAGCCGGTGACTTCTAAATAGGTGAGATGTATCTGGCCATAATGCAGAGTAAAGATAAAACAGCACAAACACCTCATTCCAGCAGTTAGGCACAGTGGTGGTGGGTGATGATTAGGGCCTCACTTTAAGTCATTAAGCTGACTGATTTTTTATTTTGTTGTATTTAAAAGAGTGCTAGAGTCAAAAGTGAGTTCAATTGTTTGACTAATGAAGCTTCAGACAAACTGGGCCATCAGCTGGAACAATGTTCCAACAATGGAAAAGTGAGTCAAAACCTTGTTAAACATATACAATATAAATCATAAAGAAAAATAATATTTGTGCTAAAGTTGGTTGTAGAAGGTGCTGAAGACACATCCTTTCTGTTTAAGGTCTGATGTTATTTAATAACAGAATAACACTGTGGAAATTTTGAAAAAACGCACAACTGACGTTTAATTAAAAGTTATTTGAGAAGTTGCCATAGATCAGATCATCCTAATTGTGTCCTGATACATAAAACCCTTGGAAGAAGAAAAAGGAGGATTTCTATTTTTACAGCGCCCGGATGCTGTAAAGACCTATCCCTCCAGAGGATAGAGAGCCTGTAAATTGTTATAGTTTTGGTTGACATAGTTAGATTTAAACCCCAAAGCTGAAAAACTTTATACAGAATTTTGTTGACTGTCTTTTGTTTTTTTCAAGCCTCATCTCAGCAGTTTTTGGGACCCTGCAGAGATAAGTGCAGTACAGAAAAAATATTTTTTTTTTAAATTACAAAACAAAGAGCAAGAATAATACCAGAGCTGATTATTGCTCTGTTAATTCTTTTTTTCTTTTTTTACATATCAGTGTTTAGAAAACTGAGGCTAACCATGAGGATAGCTTTAATTGCTTTTCTAGACATTATCAACAGAGTCAAGTGGTGCCAAAAAAGCAAGTTTTAAAGTCTAAGAGCAAATCCATTAACGGCAAAGATTGGTTATAGTTTTTACAGGCCTGCAGATTCCGCAGAGAACAATTTTTTTACCTCCTTTTTGTGAATACATAAAATATTAACTAAATTCAGGATGGTGGGACGATTTTACCTACTAAAACAAAAAGTGTTTCTGAACAGGATTACCAACTATAGCTTTAAATAGAACTAAACCTTTTTTCTTTTATTTGTTTGTTTGTTTTGTTTTTACCTAAACATTGATTTATGTCGTCTTTTTTTCAAGAACATATTTGCCGGTGACATTTGGTATTACTTTTCTGACCCACATGCACAATCACAACCGGGACTCAAGAGAAGGCAATGTGTGCTTCTGTGCTTTTTTTGTCTCTCTTGTTGTGTCTCTGCTCTGTCTTCTGTAACCCCAGTCGGTCGAGGCAGATGACCGTTCATACTGAGCCCGGTTCTGCCGGAGGTTTTTTTTTTCCCGTTAATGGGTGGTTTTTCTTCCCACTGTCGCTTCATGCTTGCTCAGTATGAGGGATTGCAGCAAAGCCATGTACAATGCAGACGACTCTCCCTGTGGCTCTATGGTTCCCCAGGAGTGAATGCTGCTTGTCGGGACTTTGATGCAATCAACTGGTTTCCTTATATAGGACATTTTGACCAATCTGTATAATCTGACCCAATCTGTATAATATGATTGAACTTGATTTTGTAAAGTGCCTTGAGATGACATGTTTCATGATTTGGCGCTATATAAATAAAATTGAATTGAATTGAATTGAATTGTAATTCATTATATTTATACTCAAGAATGAATAAATGCATTTAGACTAGACCCTGGGTTATGAGACGAGATGTCGTCAGAGGAAGAGTAATTAGAGGGAGTCAGATTTTATTTGAGTTAATTGCAGTTGAATGGCTTACTTCTCAGAAGCTTGATGCTGAACCCCGAGGAGAGAGTCTCTTTGGCAGACTCCATTTGTTTCAGATTTATTTCTCCGAGATGGAGGTTCCACAGGGAGGAGAGCTTGTGGGTTCACAAATGTTGGAGAGCAGGAGGAAAGTGAGTTCCAGAGGTAAAGCAGACAGAGGGAGGTTTAGCAAAAAGCTGTCCAGGAATCGAGGAAAGGCGTCAACCTGGGGTTCCAAAATAATGGCAGGTTTAAGCTGAGTCAAACGGCGAACACTTCAGTCATTTCTGAGTCCCAAAAATGTTAGGAGAACTAGAAATCTAGAGCAACTGGCCAAAATATGACACATTATGTGGACTATCAGGTGAATTATGCTTTTCTGGCAGCTCCTTATAAGTGACAGCTGATGAGGACATAGCACTCAGGTGTGTTACCTGTATTATTGCTGAAGGCATGCCCTCCTGCAGAAGCTCCCAGAGGAATGAAGTACCCACACAAATTCAGACGCCAGCCACAAAAACTCACACCAGGACCGTAACAGGCGGGTGGCTAGAATCAATGTTCTTCTGCTGTTTATGGTGGCAGGTGGACAGGGAACTAATTTAGCACTGATAAAAAAAGATGATCTATAGCAAAAATAATGAAGTCAAAGATCTGGAAAAAAAAATCCCCTAGTGAGACTGTTGCTCCAACACGAGTCTTATTATTGTCCTCTTTTTTTATAAAACCCATGAGCATTTCCACATCTGTCCGGTCTCCGCCTCTCCCTCTTTTTATCATCTTAATTTAATGATATGAGCATTAATGCCAGAGCTCGCTTTCACTCCTTGTTGATCAGATCTGTTCAACAAGGACAGAGGTAAGGTGCTCTGCAGAGACGAGAAATGAGTAATGCACTAAAGCCTGTGAGGAGCAACAGTCGAGTACTTAAATGAGAGAAAAGAAGTGAACCGAAAATGCTGAGGTAAACAAACTGAAAAATGAAGAATGGAAGGTGGCCCAAAGTTATAGCACAGGAATAAAACATTTTAAGACAAGTAATAAAAACAAAAATTGAAAAGTCAGACTTCTACCTCTGATATCTACAGATACAACTGCAGTTCAAAGTCACCATACACTCTTCAGGGGCATGGATGTCATGTTCATTTTGGGCTTTTAATGATTTATATGACATGTTCTTTTACCAGGGTTAGATGATTATACTTTATTGTAATCATTACCTTCCCCTCTCCCCATTATTTACTAACCATGGAGTTAAAATCGACGCCCACCTCACCTTTGACTCTTATGTAAACCAACTCTGCAAGATCTGCTTCCGTCACCTTTGTAAAATTGCTTAAAACATCGCTCCAGTCTCACCCCGCCACATGCAGAAAAACCGATCCACGCCTTTGTCTCCTCCAGACTGGACCATTGTAATGCATTGCTCCTTGGGATCTCTAGCAAGAGTCTTTAAAAACTCCAGTATGTCCAAAACTCTGCAGCTACGTCACTGATGAGAGTGTGAAAATATCTACACATTACACCTATTCTTCACTCCCTTCACTGGCTTCCCATCTCCACCAGGATCAAATGCAAAATGTCTTTTCTCACTGATCACTGGAAATGCCCCTACTTACCTCAAATAACTACTCAAACATCCAACAACCGAACATTTTGCCTAATCCACTTATAGCTTCAGCATCCTTGAGCTTGGACTACAAAATAGCTGCAAAAACTAAAAATGTCGGCTTCGCAAAATTGGTTTGCTGTTCAATGTTGAAAAGAAATGTTGCCCTTTGAGGCAAAATTAAAAAGAAATTGGAGGTAGTCCTTGATTTTCTTTACTCTACTCATTTTTGTACAATTTATTAATGTCACGATTTGGGTTTTGTCTTGGTTTATGTTATCAGATTTATTAGTTAAGTTTCTGCTTTTGGGGTCTTGTTTGGTTTTGATTTAGACATGTTGTTCTGTTTAGGTTACCTGTTTTCCACCTGTCACTTTATCAGCTCTGTTTGGTCTCCCCTCAGCAATCTGTCAGCTTTCTTGCCTTGATTAGATCCACCTGCTCACTTATAATTAGTCTTCACTCCTGTTCACCTGCTCACTCCCCTATATAGTCCTGCCACAAACCTCTGCAATCTGCCAGATCATTAACGAGCCACGGTGAGTTTTGTTCCAGCGTTCCTTTCTTGTGTAACCTGTTGATGCAAACCCGATTGCCTTTGATTCTGAGCCAGCCTGTTCCCTGATCTGTTTTTCCTGCCCTGTCTGACTGATTTACCGGTTTACCGACTTAATTCTGTCCCATGGTTATCCGAGCTTGCTTTTGCCCTGTCTGTACCTCTGCCTAGTTTGGACTGCTTTTTGTGTACCGGATTTTGGACTGCCCTTTTGACTATTGAGCCCGCCTGTCCCTGTTTTCATTATTAAAATCCTGTTTTTTGCCTTCACCTCACTTGTTTGGTTTGAATACTGGGTTTGCCTGATTCACGTTCGTAACAGAATGATCTGGCCCCCCTAAAACCTATCGCCAAACAAGTTCTTAGAGGTTTTTTTTTTTTCTCTCCCCTCCACACGTTATGGCTTGGGAGGGTTCCAGATTGGCGTTCTGTCCCCCTGGTATCGGTCCCAGACGCCATCTCTCCAGCAGCCGCAGCAGCAGTAACCCGGTGCCTGCTCCGAGTTTACGATTGGGAGGGCTCTTTGTCACAAATTCAGATTCTGCTCAGAACAGAAGGGATCACTCACCCAGCGACACCGCTGTCGGCTCTGCCCATGGGTTTTGTCCGGACCCGGCTTTGTTTGTGGAGGTCGAAGCGGAGGTGGTGCGGGATCTTCGCCCGGATCTTTTTCTCTCTCTCCCTCCAGAGGAGGAGATGCAGGGAACGCTGTGGGCTCCGCCGATCCCGGCTCTACCGACAGAATCAAACCTCCAGCAAGTCCTGCCGTCCCGCCGTCGGAGGAGGGGACGGAAACCTGTGGGTCGCTCCCTCACCCGTTCTGTTCGGCCGACAGGCGAGTCAGTACCGCGCCCGTCCGTTGCCACTTCCTGCCCAGTGGATCGGAGTCCGGTGCTCCCCAGAGCTGAGCAGCCCACAGCGCCTCCTGGTGGCGTCCGTGATGCTGAGGATCTGGCTCTGGAGGACCAGTTAAGAGCTTTTGCCCCTATTATTAAAGACCTTAGGGAGGATCTTTTCAGCCAGTATTCAGAGGAGCTGGAGGCTAAATTAAAGGAGGTCGAGGGGCACTATAGAGCGGCTCTCCAGGGTTTCTATAGTGGACTCAATCCTGTCCCCAAGGGTCCAGCCGACGCCTCGGCACCTGCACCTGTCCCAGAGGACCCGCCCCCTACCTCAGCTCCAGTGCCGACCTCCGGCAGCTATAAAGCAGCACTGTCTGCGCAGCCGGCCCAAGACGCTGCAACCCCGGAGGCTTCGCAGCCGGTCCAAGACGCTGCAACCCCGGAGGCTCCGCAGCCGGCCCAAGACGCTGCAACCCCGGAGGCTCCGCAGCCGGCCCAAGACGCTGCGACCCAGGTGGGTCCGCAGCCGGCCCAAGACGCTGCAACCCAGGTGGGTCCGCAGCCGGCCCGAGACGCTGCAACCCAGGAGGGTCCGCAGCCGGCCCGAGACGCTGCAACCCAGGAGGGTCCGCAGCCGGCCCGAGACGCTGCAACCCAGGAGGGTCCGCAGTCGGCCCGCGACGTGGGAACCCAGGAGGGTCCGCCGCCAGTCTGCGACGTGGGAACCCAGGAGGGTCCGCCGCCAGTCTGCGACGTGGGAACCCAGGAGGGTCCGCCGCCAGTCTGCGACGTGGGAACCCAGGAGGGTCTACCACTGGTCCACGATGAGGGGGTTCAGACGAGCCCTTTTTCAGGCCGCAACTCGGGGGCTCATCGGAACACTGGGCGCCGTGGCCCTCGCCCAGACGACAAGCGGCGTCGCGGCCCTCATCCAAACGACAAGCTCCGTCGGGGGTCTCGCCGAGAAGACAAGCACCCAGAGCCCCATGGAGGCTTAGAGGTCCCTGGACCTTTTCTGAAGCTCTTACCCCCTCATCTTTGGCTTGACAGCCAATTTCCCAAGTGGCTGACCAAGCTCTCTTTGTCGGAGGTTCTGGAAGGGTTACTGCTGAGGTTCTGGGTGTTAAAGGGTCTGGGAGCATCTGAAGTCTGTAGCCCGGGGCCTCCTGAACCTGAAGTCTGTAGTCCGGGGCCTCCTGAACTTGAAGCCTGTAGCCCGGGGCCTCCTGAACCGGAAGCCTGTAGCAAGGCCCCGTCTGAACCTGAAGCCTGTAGCCAGGCCCCGTCTGAACCTGAAGCCTGTAGCCAGGCCCCGTCTGAACCTGAAGCCTGTAGCCAGGTCCCGTCTGAACCTGAAGCCTGTAGCCAGGTCCCGTCTGAACCTGAAGCCTGTAGCCAGGGGCCGTCTGAACCTGAAGCCTGTAGCCAGGGGCCGTCTGAACCTGAAGCCAGTAGCCAGGGGCCGTCTGAACCTGAAGCCTGTAGCCAGGGGCCGTCTGAACCTAAAGCCAGTAGCCAGGGGCCGTCTGAACCTGAAGCCAGTAGCCAGGGGCCGTCTGAACCTGAAGCCAGTAGCCAGGGGCCGTCTGAACCTGAAGCCTGTAGCCAGGCTCCTCCTGAACTCTGTAGCCAGGCTCCTCCTGAACTCTATAGCCAGGCTCCTCCTGAACTCTATAGCCAGGCTCCTCCTGAACTCTGTAGCCAGGCTCCTCCTGAACTCTGTAGCCAGGCTCCTCCTGAACTCTGTAGCCAGGCTCCTCCTGAACTCTGTAGCCAGGCTCCTCCTGAACTCTGTAGCCAGGCTCCTCCTGAACTCTGTAGCCAGGCTCCTCCTGAACTCTGTAGCCAGGCTCCTCCTGAACTCTGTAGCCAGGCTCCTCCTGAACTCGGTAGCCAGACGCCTCCTGAACTCGGTAGCCAGACGCCTCCTGAACTCTTTAGCAAGGCGTCTCTTCTAGCTCTTAGTCCGGCGCTGTCTCCAGCCTTTAGTCCGGCGCCAGGTTCTGTTCTCTCTCTCTCCAGGCGTCGGTTCCTGAGGGTCCTGTTCTGCCGACGGTCCCCGAGGTTGCTGCTCTGCCGCCGGTCTCCGAGAGACCTGCTCCGCCGCCGGCCTATGAGAGACCTGCTCCGCCGCCGGCCTATGAGAGACCTGCTCCGCTGCCGGCCTATGAGAGACCTGCTCCGCCGCCGGCCTATGAGAGACCTGCTCCGCCACCGGCCGCCGGACATCTTTGCTAACCGGGGCCGTCCTACAGGACACCCGCCGGATTACCTGTCTCACAGGGGTCGTCCGCCGGGACGTCCGCCGGAGAACCTGACACGCCTAGGACGTCCGCCGGAGAACCTGACATGCCTAGGACGTCCGCCGAAGAACCTGACACGCCGAGGACGTCCGCCGAAGAACCTGACACGCCGAGGACGTCCGCCGGAGAACCTGACACGCCGAGGCCGTCCTTCGGGACGTCCGCCGGAGAACCTGACACGCCGAGGCCGTCCTTCGGGACGTCCGCCGGAGAACCTGACTCGTCGAGGCCGTCCTCCTGGACGCCCGCCGGAGAACCTGACTCGTCGAGGCCGTCCTCCTGGACGCCCGCCGGAGAACCCGACTCGTCGAGGCCGTCCTCCTGGACGCCCGCCGGAGAACCCGACTCGTCGAGGCCGTCCTCCTGGACGCCCGCCGGAGAACCCGACTCGTCGAGGCCGTCCTCCTGGACGCCCGCCGGAGAACCCGACTCGTCGAGGCCGTCCTCCTGGACGCCCGCCGGAGAACCCGACTCGTCGAGGCCGTCCTTCTGGACGCCCGCCGGAGATCTTGACTTGTCAGGATCATCCTCCGGGATACCCGTCAGACTTTATTTATGTTATTTTAGTTCGCCCTGTCGGGTTGTTTTTGGTTTGGATTGTGTTTCTTTTTCCTGTTTCTGGCCCTCCATCCTGTACCTCCCTCCACCCACCCGGGCTAGTCTGTTTTGTTTCTGAGGCCGTCTGGAATCCGGCCTTGAGGAGGGGGTTCTGTCACGATTTGGGTTTTGTCTTGGTTTATGTTATCAGATTTATTAGTTAAGTTTCTGCTTTTGGGGTCTTGTTTGGTTTTGATTTAGACATGTTGTTCTGTTTAGGTTACCTGTTTTCCACCTGTCACTTTATCAGCTCTGTTTGGTCTCCCCTCAGCAATCTGTCAGCTTTCTTGCCTTGATTAGATCCACCTGCTCACTTATAATTAGTCTTCACTCCTGTTCACCTGCTCACTCCCCTATATAGTCCTGCCACAAACCTCTGCAATCTGCCAGATCATTAACGAGCCACGGTGAGTTTTGTTCCAGCGTTCCTTTCTTGTGTAACCTGTTGATGCAAACCCGATTGCCTTTGATTCTGAGCCAGCCTGTTCCCTGATCTGTTTTTCCTGCCCTGTCTGACTGATTTACCGGTTTACCGACTTAATTCTGTCCCATGGTTATCCGAGCTTGCTTTTGCCCTGTCTGTACCTCTGCCTAGTTTGGACTGCTTTTTGTGTACCGGATTTTGGACTGCCCTTTTGACTATTGAGCCCGCCTGTCCCTGTTTTCATTATTAAAATCCTGTTTTTTGCCTTCACCTCACTTGTTTGGTTTGAATACTGGGTTTGCCTGATTCACGTTCGTAACAATTAATCCTGAAACAAAATCATGAATCAGTTTGATCCATTTGTGCTCCACATTTAAACCACATCTCTTCCCCAGATTGACTTAGTTTTGGATCATCATTATCTTACAATATCCATGAGCATTTGGTTTTGTTGGAAGTTGGAAGTTTAGATATTGCAGCCTTGGGGTGGATGGGACTGAACCAACACAGGACTGAAGCAAGGTGTGACTAAATTTTGCAAAAATTTTTACTTGCTAGTTTAAAAAAATGCATAAAGAGACTTTAAAAACTTGTCAGACTGCAGAGAATGATCAGATTTTCTTTGGGTCAAGTTGAGGAGCTGAAACATCTTTTTTTTCTCCCCTTCACTTTTAAACTGCTTCTCTGACTTCACTGTTCAGTGAGGACGTCCAGTGGTTTCCCACTTTCGATCATCTAATAAATGATTATGTTGAAGATGTATCATTTCCCCAATTTCATATGGCTTCTTATTATCTCATGAGTTTTATGCCATAAACTAGTGCACTAGCAGCAAAGCAGCTCCACAGCATGATGCTGCCACCATCATGTACTGTATCAACTGGTACAGTATTATTAGATTTGAAAGTCTCAGCTTGACTCCTTCAAACAATTTGCTTGTCTCTGCAGCCAAATGGCTAAATATTTGTCTTGTCGGATCATACTTTATTTCTCCAACATCTTCCATTCCCCTGAGGTTTGTTCTTTTAATCAAAGCATCTTCCTTTTCTTCTAAGAGTGAGAGTAAGGATCTGATGGTTGAAACTTGGACACAGTTTGGTGTCCAAACAGGACCCCAAACACACATCATAACTGGTTATGGGATGGATAAAGTAGGCAAACATTAATGTTCCCTTCAAAGCCCTTATATAAAATGTGTGGAATATGCCTAAAAGTCAGTCGGCACCAGAAAGCTAAACACATTTAGACAAACTCTACCAATTCTGCCGAGAGGAGCAAACAGATACACTGCCATCACTATGCTGAAGCCTCCATCATATAAAGCCTAAAATGAAATAAACATGTTTGCGATGCGTGTATGTAAAACCTCTGACTAAAACTGTAGAAATTAAAGTTAAATACAAATTATAGCTTCAACTGACAATGTCTTTGACTAAATATGTGTCTAGTTGTTAAAAACTGTAAATTAAGAATTAACTTTTTTATGAACTCAGTGATTTTGGTACTGTTGGCTTAGCTTTTCATGCTTTCCAGAGCTGTGTATTTGATGATAAAAACGTACACAATGTACTGTATTTGTCCCTCTAAATATTGCGCTTCGACGTTACAAGATGTTTCTGATTAATACATGCCATGTTTTGCAATTACAGCAAAAAACCTTAATGGCTTTGATAATTTTTTTACATGTTACAAAGAAATATATGGCTGTTGTAGAAGGTTGTTGAGCTTTTTAACCAGATTTAAAAAATGTTTCTTACACTGCAACATCTCCTAAATGATTACTCCTCAGCAAGCAGGATCCTGGTGGAGTTATTGTCCGAAACGTCACGGAAATTGGTGCAAATGACCAATTTCTACCCCAAAAAATAGCATAGTTTGCCTCAGTTGTAGATAATGCATGTAATTGGGCTTGCTGCTTGTTTAGGTTTTCATGGCTTGAGTTTGTTTAAAAACCATACACCGAAAATGCCTTTAAATCCACTGTATAGTAGTTCTCCATAGAGCAAACTGAGGTCAGATGCTGCTCTGATAATAATCACGCCCGTTGGTAAGGATTTTATTATCTGACACACACCTGAGACAATGCGGGGTGAAAAAAATTCAAAGCACTCAGATAAAAACAGCTTATCATCTTACCCTTCCTTCCATTACTTTTTGCAAACGTGACAGTAATTGTGGGGTGCAGAGGCACATGTCACCGCTGGGATCTCTACCTGCCGAGAGAATAAAAAAAGATGACAAAGGAGAGAGATAAAGCATGAAAAATTACAGACAAAACAGCAAACTGCATTAATGTACCGAATAAAATCTTTAAGATCTAGACGTCGGGTAAAAACTAAATCAACTGAGGTAAAATGGTTGATTAATTGAAAGAATAAACGGATGGGACGATGATAGGAAGGCAGAGTGATGGAAAGAGGTAAAGAATTGGGCCAAGCATGGATCAACCTCACACTGAGATCACAGACATGCAGCGCTGTCATCCAATCTCTTATTTCCTACATCCGTCTGTTTACCTTCATCTCTATATCTTTACCCCAATTTCTGTCTGATTTTTTTTTTCCAATCTGCATCTCTCTGTCTCAGCTTTCATTTGAGGCAGATAAGAAAGGTAAAATGGACAGATGGGGTTACAAAAGTCAGACAGTTGGAGCAGGGAGAAGGGAGGAGAAATCTAAGCAAACATGTTTTGGGCCAGGTCAGCATTGAGTCCTTTTTGCTTATTTTGGTGCGATTTTTTGCGACATTTAGACAAAGTCCTACAATGTCCTGCTTACATAAATAATGTAACTATAGTGCAGACACTCAATTTGGATTTGACCTTTCACATACAAGAGATCTCTTTTTCCAGATCACTTAGTAAACCACAATGGTTGAGACAATTATTTCAAAACAATGAGTGTTTCAGGCGCCATGCTTGTTGTTATGGTTCTGTCTGTTTATATAAAGGCTGCAGTGACCTTTCAACAAGAATCTGAGATTTTGCTACAGTTAGTAGTCTGACTTTATTTAATGAGGAAATCCAGAGTGCTTAAAAACAATCTATAATTAGCAATAAATTTCAGTACTGATTGTTAATGTGTTAAACTTTAAATGTGAGCTTCTATTCAGCAATAAAGTCGAATCAGTCAAAAAATGCGTCATAAGGAGGGAAAAAAAACATATGTAAGTTGTACCGGACTATAAGTCGCATTTATTTAGACATTCATTTCACACAATCCAAGACTAAAAACTGACATTTAATCTGGTAAAACAACTTATTCCATTACACAACTGCATCCACACCCGGTTGAATAATATGGAACATACCTGTGAGGGTGAATCGGGTAAATTAGCAGAAGCCAGCAACTCCAACCGGGAAAGTTCTTGCCAGCGCATTTCAGCGAACGGGCCGTTACACTGAAAGTTGTCAAAATTACGCTGGAATTAGACAGTGTGCATAACGGTGTTATGTGCTAAGCTAACAGAAGACTTAGACTTAGACTTTCTTTATTGTCATTTTGTATACACAGAGTGCATACAGAACGAAATTTCGTTTTCACACAGCTCAGAAAGATTGCAGTAACTCTACAGGATACCTTGCAGTGAATTACAGTACAGGATAAAGTGCAGTGATAAATCGCAGTCACTTACAGGATAAGTTTCAATTGACTTCCGGATAAAGTGCAGCAGTGAACAGTAGGCAGTTGAAATGTAAACAATGTAAAACAAATGTAAACAAATATGCAGTAAGGTGCAGCAGTGATTTAAAGTAGACAGTTGCATTGTACACAGTTTTGCAGTACGTTTCCGGGTAAGGTGCAGCAGCAATTTTGCAGGATACGATACAATGTGCAAATGTGCAAATCAGCGAGTCGAGTGTGGTACACAGTCCGTTTTTTATACTTCAGCAGTTCAGCAGTTCAACAGTCTGATGGCAACAGGGAAAAAGCTTTTGCAGAACCTAGTGGACCTGCAGCGGATGCTGCGGAACCTCTTTCCAGAGGGCAGCAGGGAGAATAGTCTGTGGTGGGGGTGTGAGGGGTCCCTGATGCGATGAAATGTCTTTAATGGAGGGAAGAGGAGCCCCGATGATCCCTTCTGCTGTCCTCACCACTCTCCTCACGTTCTTCCAGTCGGAGGCACTGCAGCCTCCACACCACACAGAGAGACAGCTGGTCAGAATACTCTCTATGGTGCTTCTGTAGAAGGTCGTGAGGATGGGCGGGGGCAGGCGGGCTCTCCTCATCCTCCGCAGAAAGTACAGTCGCTTCTGTGCCCTCTTCACCAGTGACGTGGTGTTCACAGTCCAGGTGAGGTTGTCCGTGATGTGCATCCCCAGGAACTTGGTGCTGCTGACCACCTCCACCGCTGAGTTGTTGATGAGCAGTGGAGCGTGGTGAGGCCGGTTTTTCCTGAAGTCGACGATGATCTCCTTCGTCTTCTCCACGTTCAGGATCAGGCTGTTGTCTCTGCACCAGCCCACCAGCTGCTCCACCTCCTCTCTGTAGTCCTGGTCGTTGTCGTCTCTGATCAGGCCCACCACCGTTGTGTCGTCTGCAAACTTCACGATGTGATTGGTGGTGAACCTGGGGACGCAGTCGTGTGTCATCAGGGTGAACAGCAGGGGGCTCAGGACGCAGCCCTGAGGGGAGCCCGTGCTGAGGGTGATGACATCAGAGGTGTTCTGTCCGACCCGGACTGACTGAGGTCTGTTGGTGAGGAAGTCTAGCAGCCAGTTTCGTAGGGGTGTGTTGAAGCCCAGATGCTCCAGTTTTCCCACCAGATGTTGTGGGATGATGGTGTTGAACGCTGAACTGAAGTCCAGGAACAGCATCCGCACGTGCGTGTTCTTCTCCTCCAGGTGTGCCAGGCTCAGGTGAAGAGCAGAGGAGATGGCATCCTCAGTGGAGCGGTTCCGTCGGTAGGCAAACTGGAACGGGTCGAGTGTAGATGGGAGACTGGAGACGATGTGTTCCTTTACCAGCCTTTCAAAGCACTTCATCATGATGGGAGTCAGTGCAACAGGCCGGTAGTCGTTGAAACAGGTGACTTGAGGTTTCTTTGGCACCGGAATGATGGAGGCAGACTTGAAGCATGCTGGCACTATGGCTTGGTCCAGCGAGGTGTTAAAAATGTCTGTGAGGACACCAGCCAGCTGACCTGCACACTCCTTGAGCACCCGCCCAGGTATGTTGTCGGGGCCTGGGGCCTTCCGCGGGTTGACTCTCCTCAGAGTCTTCCACACGTCGGCGGTGTCAAGGCAGAGGACCTCCTCTTCCTGATGGGGAACAGCTTTCACTGCTGAAGGACACGGATGTTTGAGAAGAACATAAAGCTCACGTTCCACAGTGAAGTTTTAAACTGCCCAGACATCAGACCTGTAAGCTAGCACTAGCTGGTATTAGCTTCACGAACCGGGTTCTGTTGCAGTCAGGGCCCTTCGAGCGGCACCACACAACGCTCCGCTACGTGAATGCAGATTAAAACAGTGAAACAACAGTCAAACAGTCTTTGTTGTCTATAAATTAAAGTTTCAATGAATTTTTAAGGGGTACGAGAGCAGCATATAGTTTTCACAAGCCTAGAGCACCCTCTTGCAGCCATACAAGGTAATGTTTACTATTTGGTTCAGGTGAGCTTGAGTTATCATTTAAAATTTATATATAAGTCACACCTGACTATAAGTCGGAGGATCGGCCAGACTATGGAAAAAAGTGTGATTTATAGTCAGAAAAATACTGTACATGCTATTGAAATGGCAAATGTCAAACCAGTCTCAGAAATGTGACAGACACCACTAATTAGTGTTTCTCTGTGGTCTACATAATGTGTTTTGGAAAAGAAACTGACTAAATAAATTATGATTGATTGTAAATCTTCTCATCTCTCTGATGCTGCAGAAGTCCCCTTCTGATTGGTCGATCAGTCCCTAATGATGGCTCCTACCCCAACAGTGCTAATACTGATAAATTGAGATTAAAGATTAAAGATTAAAGACTCAGACAGAACTTTAGTTCACCAGTAAGGGGTCTTACGCAACAGAGCCAGAGACCATCAAACTGGTTTATTAACGTTAAAATAATTTAACATAGCTTGAAATTGCTACATAATGCACGTAAATGATCCTAATGGAAGTGCAACAAATATCTAAAAATGTTTAAAACAAAATAAAATGCTGAATTAAAATTTTCCATATACAAAAAAATACAATATGCATTCTGATGAGGCTCATTTAAAAGGTTAAAGGTATCTTTTTAAACACAGCCCACAGGCAGGTATTAAGCATACTTCAAGTCCTCTCATGAAGCCCATTTTTATGTTTGATCTTAAATGTTGTGATTTCATCAGTGTGTGCGCAATTATTCTATATTGTGTATTTTATTTTGTAAATTTAGTTGCAAAAGTAAATGAACTGTAATTTATTGAGATTGCATCTGTAATCTGTCAAATTCTCAGACCCAGAATAGGAGGAGGAAAGCTGCCAAACAATATACAAGAAAAAAGCAGAAAATTTAAACAGTGTTAATGAAAAACGACTCACTTCTCCCTTTCAGATAGACGGGTATTAAACTGGTGCATTATCGCCATCTATCAGAACACAAATCGAACATTTTTGTACAGCTGACTTAAAAAAAGAATACAAATTAGCTTCGGCAAGATACCAACAGCTTGCACCTGTGAACATAGAAATTAATTTCAGGGCCCTATTACAGCAGTTTTAAGCTTCAGTCCAACAGATGGCTTTAATAGCCAGGTTTGCCAACTGTCTACTTGAAAGGAATCAAAAGGAGCTAATCGAATTTCTCTCCAGGAATTAAACACTATTTTCCATTCTTGTGGTCCCCTGAGTGATAAATTGTCCAAAGTTGGATTACAGCAAATCTCCTCACATAGGACCTCCTCAAAACAAGCATTGCTGTTTTCTTCTGCCTGTGGTTTTGCCTTGGCTTGGGCTTCTTCTCCCTTTTCTCCTGCATCACCTTTCGAATGGGACTATTTCCATCACACTTGAACCGGTAGCTGGCAGAGATCAAAATACAGTACATGGTCAACAATTTTTGTTGAACTGTGGTGGAGTTGTAGATGATGATCCTGTCAACAGTCAATTAGATGGATTGCTAAATGGTTCTGCTTCTTAAACAGAGAGATTTCCAGAAAAACATGACCTCTAAACATCCACATGGGGATGGGATGGGTAATCTGTGGGCTCAGTTTTATTCTGATGAGCATAGTTTAGTCCGCTTGCAAACTTTGTAGCAAATGGCACCACAAATCAGTAGAAAATCGCTCTGCCTTGTGATCACTTTTCTTGTGTGATGAAACATTTCTGTCGGGATACAATTGGTCGTCTACAGAATCCCAATGGCTTAATCAGCAGGATACAAAAGGTCATTTGTTGGTTTGGAGATTAGGAAAATTGTGTACATCATGCTTCATTGGCAAAACTGGTACTACAAATGTTGGTCCTTATGTAACACTCGGAAATATTTATTGGTCATCAAGAACTGGATGTAAAGATAAACTGGATAAATATAAGGGACTAATACCATTATGTGTGACACTAACACACCTTCTAGCTGATGTCAGCTCACTGCGATAATGTTCAATTGCAGCAAAAAAAATTTTTACATCTGCAATGAAACTTATTACGTACTTGCTAGCTGTTTTCACTAGTCTGTAGCTCTTAATTCTTTATGTTAAGTTTATTTAGCCTCTACTGTCATACTTCTATTCATGTTAACTTTTTATTTCTTACAAACCCGTTTTTGCTTTTTAACTTTATATCATGTAACATACACCATATTTTTAAGTTATCTGTATATGTTGCATATTCTGCACCATCACAACACTTAGTCACATTCTTTGTATGTTAAAATACTTGGTCAATAAAATGAATTCTGATTCTGATTAAAGACTCAAAAAGTCATAAACTATACAGGTGGCCAACACATGCCATAATCTTTGGGATTTAGGTTTTGTTCTTTTGTTTGTTTTGCAAGTTAAATATTTGATGTACTGTTTAGAGCAGGGGTCACCAACATGGTGCCCACAGCACCAATGAGCTGCATCTAAAATGTTATTTTAATTAGTTGCTCTTCCTTTTTAATCATACTTGTATTAACATAGATTTAAAATGATAAATGCATTAAGACATGTTTATATTACAAAAAGTTAAGGTGAGCTCTGAATCTTCTAGTTCAAAAGTCAGTACAGGTAGCCCTTCGTATGACACGGTACCAATAAAGTCGCTATCAACCTCTAAAAGGTTGGTGATCCCTTGTTTAGAGTTTTAGTCGAAGTAAATGTTTTTTTTTTCTTATTTTGTCTTCCTTAGGTATGTGAGCTCTCTTTATGGTCTTTGTCAGCATTCGTGCATCAGCATAGCATTGCAGTAATGTACTGTGCAACTGCCAAAAGCATTCATAAATCTCTACATGGATTGAGAGAGAGGCGTTTTAATCTCGCAATGTTCTTCAGATGTTAAAATTCGATTACTAACATAAAGTAAAAAAAACACTAAACTAGAATCAATTGTGACCCCAACATTTTTGATTTAATATGAAAACCTTGTGTTTGGGGGTTCAATATAAAAAAAATTGTTCTAAAAGGCATTGCAGAATAATTAAACGAAGGTTTCGTCCCGACTGAGCTGAAGAAGATTGTGTGCATTCCATGACTTAATGTGCAAAATGCTATTTGAAAAGTGCATCCACTCTTATTGGATCATCATTGTACAGCTGTGTGTCGTCAGCATAATGTCTTGTCTTCTGATGTTTCCCACTAGAACCATGTCTACGCTAATAGGTGTAGGACCTAAAATAAAGCTTTGTGAAACTCCATATATCAGTTTATAATGTTAGACACCAAGTTAAAAAATAATAATATTCTGTTAAGAATAATGCTGTGATGCATGAAGCCTAAAGGCTGCACTTAGCTTCAATTATATCAGTATTAGTAGTTTTTTCACAGACATATTTAAGCAGAGGACATTAGCAATCCCAAATAATGCTGTATCTGTACCACATTTCTCATTATATTTACATAGGAAATTATCATGGTAAAACCACAAATATGTTAGAGTTAATATAAGGAAGCAAAAAGAGTCCATATGCTTCAATTAATGTCACTTATAAGAGCTGTTTTAAGGTTATGGTGCAATAAAGAGTTAACAGATAATATATATATATTACATCAGTAAGTCTCTTGTATATTGATGTCAATCAGTGACATCTCATCTGACATGAAGAAAACTGCTTCTTTAAGTGTGATTGAGCCAATTCTGAGGGGCAGAAAAGACAGCTAAAAAGAAAGAACAAATACACACTCAGACATATACATAAGGAGAGAAGGAATGAGAAGTATAATCATCTCCAATCAAATGTTTTTGATTTACTGCTTGATTTGTCTCTCCCATCAGCACCTGGCTCTTGTCACAGCGGGACACTGAGGCGCAGTGGCAGCAGAGACAGACGTTGATGCTTCATTATCTTTTCATCACACACACACACACACACACACACACACACACACACACACACACACACACACACACACACACACACACACACACACACACACACATGCATGCACACACACACACATGCACACACACTTACACACACACTTTGTCTTTTAAAGGATAGTACTGGCACACAGACACAAGGTTTCTGTAAATGTGTCCTGGTCACTGGTACTAGAATATATATATTTAAAAGAAACAGTTTCAGTTTTGTTCTTCAGTCTGTTTGTTAATTCTGCAATCACAACAGAGAAATAGAAAAAGCATTAATTTTCAGTGATGTACGCTCCTAACTCAAAATCTTAAAATAAACTCATCCATGCATTGATTGTCTTCTGCTTATCAAAGATCTGGATACAAGACTAACAGGTCTTTGATGGAAATCCAGAGTTCCCTCTCCGCAGTGACAAGTTTTGATCATTCTGGCATCCAAAGGCATTCCTGGGCCACATGGGACACAAAGTGACTCCTCCCAGTGGCGTGTGCCCAGACGTCCTCCAAAGGGAAGCGTCGAGAAAGGTGTCCTGATCAGATGCCAAACCACATCCACTGGCTCCTTTTGATGAAGAGGAGCAGCAGCTCTATTTGGAGCTCTGCAGCAAACTTGGCCACCAAACATAAAAACTTACTTCAGCTACTTCTGTCTGGCTTCTTTTGGGCATTATTCATATCTGATAATTATAAAGACTGAATTAACGCAGACTGGTAATATAAGAACTTTGCTCTTTGGCACAGCTCTTTCTCCACCATGACAGATAATTATCTCTCAATTTACTGAAGACAAGGCACCAATCTGTCAATACACCTCCCACTCCATTCTACCGTCCACCATTAACAAAACACTGAAACAAGTGGAGGGATCAATCCAAACATTTCTAGTTGAGAATCACAAACTCAAATTTTAGATGCATTTTACTGCAGGAAACTTTTCTCCAAACTCCAAAAATCACCATTGTTGTTGTTTGTGTTAGCACGTGCATGCTAGGTGAGAGGCAAGGTCTACTTTGAGTCACAGTTATGGGGGTGGCTTCAAACTTTTCCACTCTGGGATCAGGTTTCAAATGTTGTCGGTTTCATGGCAGCTTCATCTGGACGGCGCCCCCTATCCGACTAAAATATTTGTTGGATACAACTAAATCTGTCTTTGAGTGAACGAGGTCTTAATCCGAGTAAAAGGGTAGAAATATACCGTCAAAATAGCTCAGGTAGGAAGGTAGGACTTTTTGAATGGACCCAGAAATAAAGGTGAAGCTTGTTAGTGGGAAAATGCTAAGCAATTCCTATTTGTTTATTATTCCCCAGCATTCATCTCCCAGTTTACCTTCTCCAATTTCTATATTATGTTAATGCTAAACCACACAACAGGAGATCTGTACAAACAAAGCATTTAAACCCTGCCACCTTTGCATTTAAATAAATGAAGATAAAAACTGCAAAGCATCTATTTATCTATCTCTAATCAAAGCTTATTTAAGAACTTTTAACCGGCAAAGGTAGACATACTTTGCAGTCTTTATGTTCTGAGATGCAAGCTGAAGCAATAACAACTCTGAGGCTTTAATTAGTAAAGATCTGGTGGGTTTTATACGTGGAACGTCTGCAGAGCTTAAACTAATTTTAATTCAGTTTCAGAGCTAAAACGCTATAAAATTGCCATCAATTATGTCTTTAAATAGCAGGGTGTAATCCCAATCAGAGCTCTCCTTTGCCTTTCTTCCACAGTCGGGATGGGCGTAGTTAATTTAAAATCCACTCTACCTGCATTTTCTCACAGTTTGGTGTGGCAGTCTGTGGCTTTCATAGCTATAACGGCTATGTAGCAGTCTGAGATTAATGCTGTTTCTGATTTCACTGCTTTTGATCGCATTCTAGACCGCTGTTTCGGTGAGCAGAGATCTGTGATCCCAGGTTTCAGCAGCACTCCTGCAGGAGGAGAACCCGTTGGGTGTCGAGGGACAGATCTACGTAAGCGACCTGGTTTTACATCCTAAAATGAAAAACGTATGCAAGAGTTATTTATCTCGCAAACATATTAAACACTTTATGTTCTATTTTATTACAGCCACAAATATGTGATAGAGCAACTCACGGTTGTTCAGAAGAATGTTTGAGACATTTTTTTTCCTCATTATCCTTTGCAAAATAACTTATGTTCAGTAAGACTGGATGGAGAAGTTCGGTCAAAGATTGAGTTTAGTTCTGGACTCTGAGCAGAATATTCGGATGCATCAACATTATTTGATCTAAATCATTGCACAAAACATTTTGAACCATTTAAGAACAATTCCAGAGATGATTAAAATCTTGAGTCTGTTGAGATTGATTTCGTGATGAAAAACGGCCCAGTTCTTTGCATGTGAGCGCAAGTTTTGATTGTAGCAATCCACTCTTTGAGCCACTATGCAAAGGTACTGCTTAAAAGGCTTGAGATTAATGGTAACTCCTCAGGCTGAAGAAGTCTCTTGGAGAAGAGACAAAACATTTCAATAAAGAACTTGTCCAAAGAAACTACGAAATTTTTTTACTTTTATTTTCTGACCTGGATTATTGAGATGCATCAGGACAACCCAGTTCTTGTTTTCACAACATCAAGGCACAAATCAGTTTTCCAAAACAAAGAGAATGTAAAAAAAAGAATATTTGATGACCTTTTTTTTGTTATTATTTTATTTGTATGTTAGGTGACATTTTTTTGAAAATACATGCTATTACATTGTTTTTTTCTTGTTGTTTTATGTTTTCTTATATAAATCAATAAATCTTCCATATTGCTTTAATGAAATGTCTTTATCAAATTTGGCTGCAAAATGTTGACCATATAGTGTTGGTTTAAAAGCAGCCGACTGACAAACCCTGGTGACAGAAACCGGCTAAAGGCATCAGAAGGGATTCCCCCAATATGTGTGTTATCGTGTCTGCAGCCTTATGTTAATCAATGCCGTTAATGTAGCAATGAATTAGTAGTTTAGATGTCACGGGATGCTTAACACAGCTGATCCTTACCAGACATCCGCACACACACACACTCACTCCACAGGACCCCTGGGGACCACAGGCAGACATTGTATAGGAGGCTAATTATCCCAAATTGCTAAAGTAGTGGAGAGGGTGTGTGCGTGCGCATGAAGTCACAGATGCTCCCGGTGTCAAGCTATTGATAGATGAGAGATAGAGAGAGTGTTCATTTACTGCTCCGGGACACACACACCCACACACCTGACTGCTCATTTATTGGTCTAACAGATTGGTCTTTTGTTGCACGGTCGCCGGCTCACGCTGGCGGCTCTGCTGAAGTTCAGGATACAACGCTCAGGGGAAAACGCACCCTGTTGTCAAGCGTAAATGCGGTAAACGCAACCGCCAGGACTTCTATGAAATTTGTGGTCATAATTAGGAAATAACAGTCATAATAAGACGGTGGCGTGACAATGAACAGACGCAGGGCAGAGTGCGGGGAAGTTTGATGGATGGGACGATGTGATTGCCTTCAGCTCTGACAGCAAGGACTCCCGTTGCAGTCACAGCAGCTCTGTGTTTATGGGGACGTGTTCACGTTGTGCAAAAGTTTCTTTGAGTTGCATTAGCCAAACTTTTGCTCCCTCTGTAGTGTTTGAAGACTGAATATAAACTTTCCCTATTGTTGTCCTTTAAAGACTTTGTCCTTAGAGGGCATGCAGGGAATATTTCCCATTTCCTTGTTGCTGGTTGCAAAGTGAAAGTCCGAATGAATATAGGGTTTGCATTTACCGCAAATAATAGATCTGTCATATTCACAAATTAATCCCTAATTCATAAGGGATCAGAGTTAGTTCTACCCATCAGTTTTGGTATTTGTTGGACAAATAGAAAGACACGAATTAAAAACCACCTGGATTGTGTGAATTAAAATTAATTTATTTTGATGCTTGTGGACTTCTTTCATGCAAATATCTACATAGCATAGATGTATATTTTTGCATCTTAAGATTCAGACTTTAAGCTAAGGAGACAACCAGCTTCTGTGTAGCTGGTACATGATTCTTGTTTATCCAGTTAATGTACAACTACATAGACCCGATAAGCTATACAAGTTACAGCCGGGCACAACAGCTCTTAGTCCTACTCCTAGATTGCTGTGTACGCTCTGTGATGACACTTCTTGTACAGTTAAAATAAACTACGGAGATTTTAGACGACCGGACAGACATACAGTATCTTGTCCTTCATTGGCACAATGAAATTCACCCGTCCATCCATCCTCCTCATTCCAGCGTCCCTCCATCTTTTGATATTGATGAAGTGACAGGGCCACAGCCTGAAAGGCACCAGCTCATCTGGTTTAAATTACCTCTGAACCACACACACACCTGCACCAGCTCCACGGCAGCTGTTTATGTGGGCGGAAGCCGAAGTAGGGGTGAGGGCCTCTGGGATAGGTGTCGGGGGAACGCCCCTGACCCCGGCCATACAGATAAACACCACATACACACACACATAGCAGGGTGAGAGCAACAGAGCGGTTAGGGTGTGAAATGAGCTGTAAGGCTGAGGGGGATATTAAGCTGCCACATGTGTTCTGTTTACCATTCTCTAATTAACCCCCAGGCTGTCTTATAGACTCCACACTCACACATTGATATTATCTTACCAGGAATAAACTGACAGTGGTGCCATACAGCCTGAACACCATCAACGCTGATATTGTTGCACTATATATATATATATATATATATATATATATATATATATATATATATATATATATATATATATATATATATATATATAGATTTTATTGCATTAATTTTTTTTCTACACTACTTGGTGTTTCTTTAGAGCCAATTTTAGATTAGACTAGTTTGTTCTTTTTTTTCTTCTTTTTCCATTGATAATAATTGTGTGTAACTGTATGTGTGTATGCCACTGACTGTCACACCTGAATTTCCCCATTGCGGGACAATATAGGAATTCTTATATAAAAAAACAGAGGGAACCATGAGTGCATCAAGAATGGATTTGAAACTCCAGGTTTGAGTTCTTGGCGCTCAAGTGGATTGCTTCACATGGATTACCACTTCCTGGATCAGAATCAGGCTGTGATTCAGGAAGTGGTAATCCATTTAAAGCATTTCTTTGTCTTTCGATGCCCACATCCAAAATTTTCCTGGTGACCAGGACCAAGACTAATGGCTTTTCTATTTTAGCGCAATCAACAATATACCTGATAAAGATGTGTGAAAAGTCTTGAAATAACTGTATTTTTCATTACTGCAGAATAGTCTAATACTATAAAATATATTCAAGGAGGAAAAACTGCTACACTATAAGGTGTACAATTTTTGGAAGTTGAAATCAAAAGTGCCTCTCTTATTGGCACCCATCAATTCCCTCAAAAACGTTTGGTTGAGCATTTCTTTTATATTTCATGTTTTATTGTTGATCACAATATAAAGGAACTTTTCATTAATGATCCATGATTTCCAGAGGTATAAATATGATGTGACACAGAGAGCTCTCTTCAAAACAGAAAGCATTGTCACTACCTGATCTGTACCAGAAGCACGATCCGTACCGTCGACTCTTTTGTGCATGTGCAAACAGAATAACTTCCGGGAAGGCATTTTTTTTTCGTTTTTCTTGCTTTTTTTCTTTTTATCTTATTTTGGGTGGGATGTTTCTTGTTGTATTTGATTGTAATTGAGTGAATATAGCATGATTTAAAGGGAATAACAAAAATACAGAAAAAATTGTTAAATCGCATTTCAATGGACGCTTTGACTATTCTGAGCATGCGCGATGATTACTTCACAGAGAGCTAAGATTTTAATTAATTCAAATCTTTTTTTTTCTCTGTACTTAGCCGTGCACTCCAACTGCGTTGATCAAAGAATTGATCCGTTTGCAGTATTTGATCACCTGCAGTTATGTTTTTACAAGAAATAAACGATGTGGCTGCCATAACAATGTCTTCTCTTGTCTGTGATGCGTCCACCAGAGGGCGCCCTGACAGCCTAAATACGTTGCAGCTCACTTAACCAGTTTAACAAACAATTTTCTAATACAATATATTCTTTGTACAAAATAATGTCCATCCATCCATCCATCGTCTTCCGCTTATCCACGTTAACCAATACAGCCCCACAACATCCAGAGCCTTAAGGTACTCAGGGCGAGTCTCATCCACCCCCGGAGCCTTGCCACATAGGAGCTTTTTAACAACCTCGGTGACCTCAGCACCAGAGATGGGAGAACCCGACCCAGAGTCCTCAGGCTCTGCTTCCACAATGGAAGACGTGTTGGTGGGATTAAGGAGGTCTTCGAAGTATTCCGCCCACGACGTCCCAAGTTGAGGTCAGCAGCACACCACCCCCACTATAAACAGTGTTGGTACTGCACTGCTTCCCCCTCCCGAGACGCCGGATAGTGGACCAGAATCGCTTCGAAGCCGTACGGAAGTCTTTCTCCATGGCCTCTCCGAACTCTTCCCAAGCCCGAGTTTTTGCCTCGGCGACCAGCCGAGCCACCTGCCGCTTTGACTGACGGTACACACCAGCTGTTTCCGGAGTTCCACAGGCCAATAAAGCCCGATAGGACTCCTTCTTCAGCTTGACGGCTTCCCTCACCACTGGTGTCCACCAGCGTGTTCGAGGGTTGCCGCCGCGACATGCACCGACAACCTTGCGGCCGCAGCTCCGACTAGCCGCCTCAACAATAGAGGCGTGGAACATGGTCCCCCGCCTCCCTCGGGACGTGTTGAAAGCTCTCCCGGAGGTGGGACTTAAAGCTCTGTCTAATAGGCGACTCCGCCAGACGTTCCCAGCAAACCCTCACAATACGTTTGGGCCTGCCAGGTCTGACCGGCTTCCTCCCCCACCATCGGAGCCAGCTCACCACCAGGTAGTGGTCGGTGGAGAGCTCCGCCCCTCTCTTCAACCGAGTGTCCAAGACATGCAGCCGCAGGTCAGATGAAACGACAACAAAGTCGATCATTGAACTACGGCTTAGGGTCTCCTGGTGCCAAGAGCACATGTGGACACCCTTATGCTTGATCATGGTGTTTGTGATGGACAATCCATGACGAGCACAGAAGTCCAACAACAGAACACCACTCGAGTTCAGATCAGGTGGGCCGTTCCTCCCAACCACGCCTCTCCAGGTCTCACTGTCATTGCCCACGTGAGCGTTGAAGTCCCCCAGAAGAACGAGGGAGTCCCTAGGAGGGGCACTCTCCAGTACCCCCTCCAAGGACTCCAAAAAGGGTGGGTAATCCGAGCTGCTGTTTGGTGCATATGCCCAAACAACAGTCAGAGTCCGTCCCCCCACACGTATGTGGAAGGAGGCCACCCTCTCGTTCACTGGGGTAAACCCAAGTGAACAAAATAATGTCAGTTGTTATAAAGTGAACCATAGCATTTTGTAGGAAAGGATGGAAATACTTTTTTCTCCAGTCCTTTTTAAACTAATAAGGCACATTCAATGGCAACACAGAACTTTCTCTGTTTGCGCATGCACAAAGGAGCTGATGGTACAGATCGTTTTACCGGTACAGATCGGGTAGTGACAAGCACACCATGCCATACCACCTTTAGTTGTAATGCACTAATGGAAACATCACCAACCCTTAAAATGAAGAGCATTACAGCAAGCATTGACGTCACAAATGCACTGATTACTGTTACAAAAAGCTGCCTTAATAGAATGGGTTTCATTTTGGTTGTGTCAAATGAAAAAAGCTAGATCCTTAAAGTACTTCTTGATTCTGAGATCATACAAGTTGCTATATATTAGAAAGTTCATATATTATTATGACCCGAGGAAAAAAAATAAAGAAATCTCGCCGCCATCACAGCAGCCTGCTGTGAAGCGACGTGTTATCCACACTACCTCTCAGCACGGCCCTGCTACCCCGCAGAACCCTGAGGTTTTTAAAGCCGTGGTGGGGATAGATCCACAGCCGTTTCCGTTCGGAACCCCCCCCCCCAGAGAATATGAGCGCCATGGCGCAACAGATAAATGCGTATCCGCTCTCAGAGCGCTCACGTCCAGATTATTAAGTAAAATTCCGGGAACACATAATGCTGAGACATTGTGGTTTGTGCTGAATGTACATCTTTTTCTATTATGTGCTGTTTTGGCGAATTTCAGCCGTCATAAACGATGCCAGGCAATCGGGCTTCGACGAGTTGTTTCCGTGTTTACATCCGAACTGTCAGCCAGAACCGCGATTATAAGCCCCGATTCCAATTATACACCAGCAACCCATTTTGTTTATTCTCCTAAAATGTATTTCTCAGACTTACCCGAGTCGTAACAGACGCTTGCGCTGTGTTTCGTGTTAAAATCATCACTTTGTGAATCGCCATCTGAACTTGTCGTTGTGTTCTCCATTGTACTCTCTGTAGCGTAGCCTGGGCTACATCTACGAACTACGTACATCATACCACGTGACCCAAATTGTGGATTTTCAGCCTAGCGGTCGCCGAGGGACAATTTTTAGTCCTTAAAAAAACCTTTAACGATCTTAATGCCACATTTTTTGAAAATATGGTCACTAATGCATGTATTTCCGAGTTGGTCGATCTCAGAATCAAGAAGTACTTTAAACAGCCATAATCTGGCGGTCAAGTTTAGGATCTGCATCCATTTCAACTCCCACATGAGGATCCGGCCTAATATACTGCACCAGAGAACCAAGCTTTATGGTGGAGGTCTTAGAAGTGTCACCAAAAACCATCACTTTTTGCTTGTTAAAGTGTAAAAAGAGTGAAGTCATCCAGGCCCTTGTGTCACTAACACATTTGAACAGTGGGTCTCCGGAGAAACCCTTTGCCTTTTTAAGAGGGCAATAAATCTGAGAGTCATCCGCATAACAGTGCAAAGAAACCTCATGTTTCCTGAAGACAGAGCCAAGATGGGGGCCTAAAACTAGACCCCTTGGGACCACACATGGAAGAGAAGCAGCAGAGAATATGAAATTACAAAGTTTGACAGAGCAAATTCACTCTGCCAAATAAGATTTTAACCACTGCAATGCAGCAGTCCTGACATCCACCCACTGCTCTAAATGAGAAAAACAAAAGCAGCAGGGACAGGGACAATTGGCAAGCCATAATAATCCTCAACAGATATCAACACTGTCATGTAAAAAAAATGTTTTGCCATGAGCTTCAGTTTCCACCTATAGATGTTAGAACCAAGCACACTGCACCTGATGTGCCTTCGGGATTTAAGGAGCTCTTTGTCAGTCATTTGACGTCTGAGTGTCAACCATATGAGAGCCTCTGAGAGATTCTTGTGAAGTCATTCAACGGTTGAGATTATGTGGCTTTCTGTTTTTTTCTGTGCTTCTTCCAGTGGAGGATTTCTGGAGAACCTGTCAAGCAACAAGCTTCAGCCGGAGGATACCTTCCTGGAACTTGCATGGTTGCGCGATGGCTCCTCGGCAGCTCTTACTATCCTCTCAACCATTGATTCTCTATATCCCCCCTCCAATGGCTCAGCTCTGGACCTTAGTTCCTGGATTCTGATCCACCCACACCACACTCACAATCTCATTCTCCCCAAGTCAGCAACTCATCTCTTCTCAATTAGTTTTCCTCTTCTTTGTTTAATACCACCTCTGGCCCTTAGATATAGAGACCATTTCGCTCTTTCGGCGGGGGAAAAACTGGGCAGACGAGCAAGCGCTCCTTCTGGCGGTGGTTCGTAAACAGAAACATCTTTATGAAATGGCCCAAAAAGATTACCATGATCAACAAATTGATAACATTTCCTGGACAAAAATCGCCATCACTCTTAGAAGAAAGTAAGACGCTTAAATGTTGGAAAAAACTGTGTTCTCTTCTTCTATGTGCAGTGGGGTGTAGCACGCTTGGCCTAGGAGCACAACGCTGCCCTCTAGAGTCAAGGAGAACAGTGCTACTTCGGATAAAAAGGTTAGGGTCAGGGTTAGGCCATAGAAAGGGCTGAAAATAAATGGAAGTCAGTGGAAGTCAAGTTACGGTCCTCGTTTTGTATTTCAAACAAGGATGTGCGTGCGTGCGTGCGTGCGTGCGTGCGTGCGTGCGTGCGTGCGTGCGTGCGTGCGTGCGTGCGTGCGTGTGTGTGTGTGTGTGTGTGCGTGCGTGCATGTGTGTGTGTCATGATACAATCAACTGCCAATCCTAAAGCTGACCTTCTAAGAGTGAGTAAACGAAGAGAAAAGAAGATGCTTACTGTGTTTTGTTTGGAAAATCCTTGTTAATAGCATTCACCATGTTGTGAATGACTAAAGTGTCACACACAAAACAGCACACACAGAGAGGCCTGGAAGAGAGCAAGTCTAATTAAAAAGAACCAAGCAGAGAGGAATCTGATAGCTTCAGTTTTGGCCTGAAGGAGGGGAATAGAGAACAATAGAGGTAGGGGAAAAAAAAACAAGAGACCATTCAGTGAGAACAGAGGTGAAATAGGCAGAGAATCTAAAAAAAGTAAAAGAAAAGAGGGGAAAGAGAAGACAGCCCAGAAGAACTTGAATCACAGAGGCAGATATCAGGAGTTGACAGCTGAAGTTTAAGCTACCATCTTGTAGTCATTCTGCAGAAATGTTACAACCCCAGATGAGTTTAAAAGCTTGGTAATATCAGATTTTTTTTACTTAAGCCGGGCATACACTGTTCCAGTTTTTGCCCTTTTCGGGCCGATTCTTCAGTCGTGCGAGAATTTTTTGGATCGGGCCGAGTTTCAGCTCGATCGTGCGTCCTGCGTCGTGTAGTATACGGGGGGTAACGAGGGGCGATTCGCCTCTCACGACCACCTCCCGATCAGGAATCTGACGGTTGGTTGAAAATCAAACATGTTTGAAATTCAGTCGGCCCTCGTGAGGTGATCATGAGTGATCGTGAGTGATCGTGAGCGCGCCCTGCTGTTGAAGCGGAGCTATGAGACGATTTCCCCCGACCTCGCGCACCGCGCATGCGCAACCAAGGAAATACTTGTTCGTCTTCTCAAACGAAAGCATAAGAGCAGAGAGAAGCATGACGGTGGTACGTGTGACATTGAGTCAAACTATTCAATTCAATTCAATTTTATTTATATAGCGCCAAATCATGAAACATGTCATCTCAAGGCACTTTACAAAATCAAGTTCAATCATATTATACAGATTGGGTCAGATTATACAGATTGGTCAAAATGTCCTATATAAGGAAACCAGTTGATTGCATCAAAGTCCCGACAAGCAGCATTCACTCCTGGGGAACCGTAGAGCCACAGGGAGAGTCGTCTGCATTGTCCATGGCTTTGCTGCAATCCCTCATACTGAGCAAGCATGAAGCGACAGTGGGAAGAAAAACCACCCATTAACGGGAAAAAAAAACCTCCGGCAGAACCGGGCTCAGTATGAACGGTCATCTGCCTCGACCGACTGGGGTTACAGAAGACAGAGCAGAGACACAACAAGAGAGACAAAAAGCACAGAAGCACACATTGATCTAGTAATCTGTTCTACATTAGATGGTAGTAACGGGTGAGCCGTCTTCTCTGGATGATGTCAAAGTTAACAGAACGCCAGACCAGGTGTACCTACTATGAAGAAAAAGAGAGAGAGCAAAAAGTTAAAAGCCGAAATGACGACAGTCATTTCAATGTAATACAATGCAAAACTGGAGAACCGTAGAATGAAGAACAGTAGAAATCAGTAGAGTGAGAAAATTAGACCCTGATGTCCTCCAGCAGCCTAGGCCTATCACAGCACAACTATAGAGATAGCTCAGGGTAACATGAGCCACTCTAACTATAAGCTTTGTCAAAAAGGAAAGTTTTAAGATTAGTCTTAAAAATAGATAGGGTGTCTGCCTCACGGACCAAAACTGGGAGTTGGTTCCACAGGAGAGGAGCCTGATAGCTAAAGGATCTGCCTCCCATTCTACTTTTAGAGACTCTAGGAACCACCAGCAGACCTGCAGTCTGAGAGCGAAGTGCTCTGTTAGGAACATACGGGGTAATCAGAGCTCTGATATATGATGGAGCTTGGTTATTAAGGGCTTTATACGTTAGAAGAAGAATTTTAAATTCTATTCTTGATTTAACAGGAAGCCAATGAAGGGAAGCTAAAATTGGAGAAATATGATCCCTCTTGTTGATTTTCATCAGGACTCTTGCCGCAGCATTTTGGATCAGCTGAAGACTTCGAACTGCATTTTGTGGACTTCCTGATAGTAAAGAATTACAATAGTCCAGCCTTGAAGTAACAAATGCATGGACTAGTTTTTCAGCATCACCCCTGGACAGAATGTTTCTAATTTTGGCGATATTCCGGAGGTGAAAAAAGGAAACTCTGGAAACCTGTTTAATATGGGATTTAAATGACATGTCTTGGTCGAAAACAACACCAAGGTTTTTAACTTTATTACCAGAGGCCAAGTTAATGCCATCCAGATTAAGTGATTGATTAAGAAGTTTATTTTTTGAGGACTCTGGCCCAAAGATTACAACTTCTGTCTTGTCAGAATTTAAATGCAGGAAATTTAAAGTCATCCAGCTTTTGATGTCATCAAGACATGACTGCAGTCGAAGTAACTGATTGGATTCATCAGGATTTATGGATAAATATAGCTGAGTGTCATCAGCATAACAGTGGAAATTAATCCCATGCTGTCTGATAATTTTGCCAACCGGAAGCATATATATAGTAAATAGAATTGGTCCAAGGACTGAACCCTGTGGTACTCCACAGGTGACCCTAGAGTTTGAAGAAGATTTATTATTAACATGAAGAAACTGGAATCTGTCCGACAGATAAGATTTAAACCAGCCTAATGCTTTTCCCTTAATCCCTACAGTATGCTCAAGTCTTTGTAGGAGAATATTGTGATCAACTGTATCAAATGCAGCACTGAGATCTAACAGGACAAGTATAGACACAAGTCCATTATCTGAGGCCATGAGAATATCATTGGTGACCTTCACCAGAGCTGTTTCAGTGCTATGATGAGCTCTAAAGCCTGACTGAAACTCCTCAAGTAGGTCATTACTTTGTAAATGTTCACAAAGTTGATTAGCAACTACTTTCTCAAGAATTTTAGATAAGAAAAGAAGATTAGATATAGGTCTGTAGTTTACTAGCTCATCTTGATCAAGAGAAGGTTTCTTAAGTAAAGGTTTAATAACAGCTACTTTAAAAGCCTGTGGTACATATCCATTTACTAAGGATAGATTAATCATGTCTAAAATAGGACCACTGATCAGAGGGAATACCTCCTTAAACAACTTGGTTGGGATTGGGTCTAACATACAGGTAGAAGGTTTAGATGAAGCTAATATTCTAGATAGCTCAGAAAGCTCTACTGCTTCTAAACAGTTCAAACACTGTGCAGCTTCTAAAGATTCCTCCAATGCTGCCTCACTTACTGAGGACGAGGTAATCATGTTTGGGAGGATGCCAATTATTTTATTTTTAATGGAATCAATTTTATTTATGAAGAATCCCATAAAATCATTACTGCTAAGAGCTAAGGGGATGGCTGGATCAACAGAGCTGTGGCTCTGGGTAAGTTTGGCAACTGTATTGAAGAGAAATCTAGGATTATTCTTATTCTCCTCAATTAATGATGAAAAATATGCTGCTCTAACTCTGCGAATGGTCTTGTTATACAACAATAGACTGTCCCTCCAGATTAGGTAGGATTCCTCTTGGTGTGTAGAGCGCCATTTTCTCTCCAATTTCCTAACATTGTGCTTCAAGGAATGCAGCTCTGAATTAAACCAAGGAGCCAGCTTCCTGTGAATAATCACCTTCTTTTTCAAGGGAGCTACATTGTCTAATGCAGAACGCAATGACAAAGTCATACCGTTTACAAAGACATCTATTTGTGAATTGGAAGAAACAACATTGCTGCCATCTACTGGGCATTTCTGCAATACGGAGGATATTAAAAAGGGGACAGACTCTTTAAGTTTTGATACAGCATTATCCGATAAAGATCTACTATAATGGAACCCTCTTTTGGGAGTGGAGAACTCAGTTAGATTAAACTCAAATGTTATTAAAAAATGATCAGATAGGACAGGGTTGTGAGGAAATACTGTTAATTCTTCACAATCAATGCCATATGTCAGCACAAGGTCTAAAGTATGGAGCCAAGAGTGCGTCGGTTTATGCACATTTTGAGCAAAACCAATTGAATCTAGGATAGTTTTAAAGGCTACACTAAGGTTATCACATTTTGTGTCAACATGGATGTTAAAATCACCCACTATAATAACCTTAACAGTATTTAACACCAAATCAGATAAGAAATCTGACAACTCATCCAAAAACTGAGTATAAGGGCCTGGTGGACGATACAAAACAACAAACAGAAGAGGTTTTATTGCTTTGCAGTTTGGATGAGGGAAACTGAGGGTTAAATGTTCAAAAGAACTGTAGTTATTAATTGGCCTGGGACTAATTAATAAATCAGACTGAAAGATGGCTGCCACTCCTCCTCCTCTTCCCACAGATCTGGGAATGTGGAAATTTGAATAATTGGAGGGAGTTGACTCATTTATACTAACGTAGTCCTCTTGTAGCCAGGTTTCTGTGAGACAAAACAAATCAATCTGTTTATCAGAAATCAATTCGTTAACTAACAAAGTCTTTGGAGGGAGAGACCTTATATTTAATAGACCACATTTAATTGTTTTATTTTTAGGTTCAAAGTGATCCGTATGGATTTTTATTAGATTTTTATGATTTGTTCCCTTTAGATCAGTTTTTGATCTGTTAAGTTTTGGCCGTGGGAAAGACACCGTCTCAATAGGATAATGGGTGGGTAACAGTACAGAAGCTGCAGAGAGGTGTGTTAAACTACGGCTCTGCTTCCTGGTCTGGACCCTGGGTTGTCAGCATTTAGGAGAACTAATAAATCCGGCCAGATTTCTAGAAAGAAGAGCTGCACCATCCAAAGTGGGATGGATGCCGTCTCTCCGGATCAGACCAGGTTTTCCCCAGAAAGTTCGCCAGTTATCAATGTAGCCCACGTCGTTTTCAGGACACCACCTAGACAACCAGCGGTTGAATGATGACATGCGGCTAAACATGTCATCACTGGTCAGATCAGGCAGGGGACCAGAGAAAATTACGGAGTCCGACATTGTTTTAGCAAACTCACACACCGAAGCAACACCAACTTTAGTGACCTCCGATCGGCGTGACCGGGTGTCATTACCGCCAGCGTGAATAAAAATCTTACTGTATTTACGCTTATCCTTAGCCAGCAGTTTTAGGTAAGATTCTATGTCGCCCGTTCTGGCCCCTGGCAGGCATTTAACTATGGTCCCTGGTGTCTCTAGTGCCACGTTTCTGACTATTGAGCTCCCAATTATCAGGGTCGGCTTCTCAGCGGGTGTGTCGCTGAGTGGGGAAAATTTGTTAGAAACGCAGACGGGTTGGTGGTGAACTGGGGGCTGAAATCTAGAGCTATGCTTCCTACGAACTGTCACCCAGCCGGCCTGCTTACCCGGCTGCTCGGGTGCTTCTGGAGGACCACTAAGTGAAGTAACGCTAGGTCTATGTGGCTCCGCGCTAGCAAAGGGGCGGCTATCAGCTGGTCTTTCCATAGCACAGAGCCGGGTCTCTAATTCTGACACCCTCGCCTCCAAAGCTACAAAAACACTACATTTATTACAAGTACCATTATCACTAAAGGAGGCAGAGTAATAGCTAAACATCTGACACAGAGAGCAGGAGATAAGGGGAGACTTAGTAAGAGACGGAGAAGCTGAAGTAATAGTAGGAGAGGAAGCCATTGTGGAGCTAAAGCTAGGCTAGGCTAAAGCTAGGCTAGCGCCCTTCTACCACGCCAAGAGAGCAAACCGTGAAACACGAGGAGTTCCCAAGCGTGATGTGCAGCAACAGAAAATGTTTTAAAAGTGCTTATGTGTTAGAAACAGATGTTACAGCAAAGAGATTAAAGATAAAAGCGAGAGAATCTGGAGCAACAAACCGTTGCTCACGCAGTGAAAACAGGAATTCGCCTTACCGCAAACAGGAAGTGACGTCCAGAAACTACAGAGGAGCAACTCGTAGAATTGCCAAGGCAGCGCGTTTCGTTCTAGTGAGCCTCATATTTAACAGTGAGCACATCGACACTTCCGCCTTTTTCTTCTTCTACTGTTGACATTTGGCTTCCGGGTAGATGAGTCTGAGTAGCGGCATCTCTCTACGGGGCTGAGTTCGACGTGTGGTTTTTGGACGTACAGTGTGAGCAGTCAGGTCTCATCAGAGCGTCGGGCCGCACAGTACAAGAACAGATATGGTGAGCAGTGAACTTTTAAACCCTGCGGTTTCCTTGTACAGTTTGAGCTGTATATGAGTACCGCGATTGAAAATATCGTACAGTGTATGTCCGGCTTTACAGTATTTTTGGATTGCTTACACACTAAAGTTAAAAGTAGTACACTATTAGCAAAACCTTACACTCAAGAAGCAAAACATCAGCCCATATTTGCACAACTATAAGCACATTGTCAACCTCACACTTGTTGCAAAACTCTACACACAGTGATTTGCAAAACACTAAACACACTTAACATACATTACACACAAAAATCTATTATGAAGTCACTTCCTTGCAATACCAAAGCACTGACTGTCAAATTACCGCACCTTCCAACCAATTGATTCAACACAGTCATCAGGTGTGCAAACACTTGTTTGCTTAATTGTAGACACACCAATCAGGTGTATAAGCACTATAAAAAGCAGCAGGTGAGTTCATCGGTCTTCAAGCACAATGGAAAGACGAGGTGGAGGACGAGGTGGAGGAGAAGGAGGAGGACAAGGAGGAGGACGACAAGGAGGAGGAGAAGGACAAGGAGGAAGAGGAGGAAGGGGAGGAAGAGGAATCAACAGAGGAGGAATCAACGGAAGAGGAAGAGATGGAGACCATGCTGGAGGTAGAGGAAGAGGAAGAGGAAGACAAGAACGTGCTCAAAGAGGACCGAATCTGACAAATGAGATCCGCGCAACACTGGTTGACCACGTTGTCAACCACGGCCTGACGCTGAGGGAGGCTGGACTGCAAGTACAGCCAAATCTAAGCCGATACACAGTGGCAAGTGTGATAAGAACATTTCGACTGGAAAATAGGTATTGTAAAAATATCATCATATGAAAAACATCTGCACGGTTTCAGCAACTGCTTACAGTACTGTATTCTATGCACTATCAGCACTTCTGTTACTTTTTCCTGTGAAATTACTGTACTATTGTTTACTGGTTTTTTTTCTACATAGGATTGAGGGTCAGAAACGACGAGGGGGTAGGCCTCCTATGTTCACAGAACAGCAAGAGAGGGAGATAGTAAACATGGTTTTGGCCAACAATGCTATAACCCTCAATCAGCTCCAAGCTAACATTGTCAATAACCACGTCGGTTTCAACAATATCCATCAGGTCTCAACATCAACACTGGCAAGCATCCTAATAAAAAAACATACTCAAATGAAGAAAATTTATCGAGTGCCTTTCGAGCGCAATTCCGAAAGGGTGAAACGACTGCGGCATGATTATGCAGAGGTATGTATTCACCTAAGCATTGTGATCTTGCATACTGTCTCTTAATCTTTTACTGTACTGTAATATGTATACTAGATCTACACTGAACACAATTTTGCCTGACACAGTTCTTCAGATAGTTTTACAAATGGATGGAGAGGAGATCCAGCATGAGTTCATTTACGTAGATGAGGCTGGGTTCAACCTGACGAGAACACGAAGGAGGGGAAGAAACATCATTGGCCACAGGGCTATAGTCAATGTCCCAGTTCAACGTGGGGGTAATATAACACTCTGTGCAGCCATTACACAGAATGGGGTCCTCCACCGCCATGTCCATATGGGCCCTTACAACACAGCACTCATACTTACATTCTTGGACCAATTGCACAACATAACAGCAGCAAATCAAATCGATCATATGCAATACATTGTTGTCTGCGACAATGTGTCTTTCCACCGCTCTGCTCTGGTTCAGAACTGGTTTCAGCAACATCCGCATTTCACCGTCCTATATCTTCCACCATACTCTCCATTTCTCAACCCTATAGAAAAGTTTTTCTCGGCATGGCGGTGGAAGGTATATGATCTCCGTCTCCAGGCTGAGGTACCCCTCATCCAAGCCATGGAGGAGGCCTGTGACCAGATGGAGGTAGCAGCAATGCAAGGATGGATTCGTCATTCAAGACGTTTCTTTCCAAGGTGTCTTGCTAATGACAACATTGCCTGCGATGTTGATGAAATTCTCTGGCCAGATCCAGCTAGGCGAAGAGACAATGTCTAGTTTTTGTTTTGTTTTGTTTTTTACAGTAAACTTACAGTACAATACGTAAAGTGACATTTTGTTACAGTATTATGAATCTCCATGTCAACATTTTGGGCGTGTTGAGAAATAAATGAGTTTCTTCAGTCTGCAACATTGGTCTTGTGTAGTGTTTGGTGAATTTACATTATATTTGTAGTTTGTTGATGGTAGCCAACTCTAATCATAGGGAAGTAGAAGTGCTAAAAGTGTTTTAGGTTTATCACAGCGGAGTGTAACTCGTGCAAACAGAGTATAGTAATGTGAAACGTGTGTGTTTCATATGGTAACAAAGTGTGGTTTTTAAACAGAAGTGTATAGTTTTTACAAGAGCGTTTAATTATGCAAAGGATCTGTAGTGTTTTGCTAATTGGGTGTGTGGTTGTGCTAATTGTGTGCAGTGTTTTGAAAACACGGGCCCTGTTTTGACAATTGTGCTTAAGCAATCCAAAAAAACTGTAATGGAATAGATAAGTTAAGATGCTTTATTTGTCATTATACATACAAGGTACATACAACGAAATTTCGTAGATCAGATGGAGGGTTAGCCTGGACTGCTGCAACTGAGTGCGCCGCCATTAATGGCCGACCTGACCAGCATGTCTTTTAGCGGTATGGGATATCGGAGTGCCAGGAGGAAACCTACGCAGACACAGGGAGAACATGCAAACTCCACACAGAGAGGCCCCTGCCGAGCCCAGGACTTGAACCTTGAACCTTCTTGTTATGAGGCAGGAGTGCTAAATGTGCACATGTGCTAATATCCAGTGAAATAAAGACCAACAATTTGAGGAAGGGCCTTTTGTGATGTCCCCAGAAGCATGAAAGCATAGGACCCTGTTCTTACAAGGGTAGTTTATTTTTAATTAAATAGAAAAGTGTAACACAATATCCAAAAAAAAGACCAGCCATGACCTGAGGTTCTATTGATACAACTTTATCTAAGTGAGTTTCACTATTCAATTCAATTCAATTCAATTTTTATTTATATAGCGCCTATTCATGACACATGTCATCTCAAGGTACTTTCCAAAGTCAAATTCAATCAGATTATACAGATTGGTCAAAAAACAATCCTATATAAGGGAACCCAGTTGATTGCATCAAGTCTTGACAAGCAGCATTCACTCCTGAAGAAGCGTAGAGCCACAGGGAGAGTCGTCTGCATTGTCCATGGCTTTGCAGCAATCCCTCATACTGAGCAAGCATGAAGCGACAGTGGAAAGAAAAACCTCCAGCAGAACTGGGCTCAGTATGAACGGTCATCTGCCTCGACCAACTGGGGGTTAGAGAAGACAAAGCAGAGACACAACAAGACAGACAAACAAGCACAGAAGCACACATTGATCCAGTAATCTGTTCTACATTAGATGGTAATAGTCGGTGATCTGTCTTCTCTGGATGATGTCACAGTTAACAGAACGCCAGACCAGGTGTACCTACTATGAAGAAAAAAAGAGAGAGAACAAAAAGTTAAAAGCTGAAATGACGACAAGCAATGCAAATTGGAGAACAGTAGGAGAACTCAGTAGAGTGAGAGAAATAGACCCATATGTCCTCCAGTAGCCTAAGCTTATAGCAGCATAACTATAGAGATTACTCAGGGTAACATGAGCCACACTAACTATAAGCTTTGTCAAAAAGGAAAGTTTTAAGCTTAGTCTTTAAAGTAGACACGGTGTCTGCCTCACTACTTTTGTGGAAAAGTCTGGCTGGTTGTTTTAAAAGCTGCTTTCAGAAAGAGTGTTTGCAGGTTGATTCTCCCTTACTTTTGTCCATGTTTGTCAGGAATGAACTTGACCCCCATAGTCCAAACTCCAGACACTTTCTTGCTCTACTTTTTTACGTTAGGACAGCCCTTGCGGCACCTTTTTGTCAATAGTATTACAGTAAAATAAGAAGGAAAATTAGGAGATAGTCTGGAGTACCCCCCTTTGTTTTGACCAAATATAAGGACCATTAAATGGACTCTCAAAGTTTGGCCAACAACACAGAAAGCTGAGAGGGAAGAGTAATTTGTGTTACTGTGATAACCAACAGTAAAGGACACAAAGTGAATTATATTATAAGCCCAACAAAGACCAAGTACACGCGCTAACACACACACCAGCATTGCCTTTGTCTTGTTTCCACCGTCTTAACCCTCACATGTAATTAGCCCCACTTTCTCTGTCCGTCGCAGATACCGATAGCACACAGGAAGGGGTCAGTGTGTGTGTGTGTGTGTGTGTGTGTGTGTGTGTGTGTGTGTGTGTGTGTGTGTGTGTGTGTGTGTGTGTGTGTGTGTGTGTGGATACTGGTACGTGTGTCAGGGGTGGGGGGGTCCGAGTGTCTCAAGGGACAGGTTATGACAAATAAGATTAATGTGTCGCCTATTTCCAGACTGGTGCACCGGCCTTACACACACACACACACACACACACGCATGTCATATAAAACACATACACGCCTCCCTGATAGCTTTTTCTCTCAGGAGAGGGTCCATATGGGGACTGGAGCAGGGTGGGAGGGTGTACGTGTTAATGTCTGTGCACCACACCAGGATGTCACCTCAGTGTCCTTTTCTTTGTTGTCGTCTCAATACCTCGGCATTTTAGGACGTAGATCCGAATCGTGTTTCTTCAGTAATGTTGCTTTTTGTTTGCATCTTTAATCCACCAAATGTATAGACATAAACAGGCCAAGCGGGGGTCACATGTCACCATTTCATCAGTGACCTGGAATTATATTCAAATAACAACGTGTGAATCAGTAAAACGTTTTGGTCTCTGATCTACTTTTATATTCTGTAAGGATTTTTGATGTAACCGTTATTTCCTTTCAACTTTGTTCTGAAAAACAATAGTGTGATTTGTTTCTTATTCGTTGAAATTACAAAGTCCAAATCCAAAGACTGCAAACAAAGAACATAGAGGATGCAACAGAACGTAACAATCACGCAGGCCAGGTGAAGAAACCAATTGACTTTTCAGCCTAATGAGAATATGGATGATTGACAAATCAGGGGATTGCAGCTCAGCTGTGAAAGAACCAGAGCACGGAAACTGAGAGAAGGTCACCTATAAACACAGAAACAAACACAGACGGAATAAAATAGGACACAAATAGGACCAAAAGGCTAAAAACTAAGACTGAAACAAGAATCCAAACCAAAATACATTCACCGTACAGAAAACGAGACAGAACTAAGAAACTCAACACAAAGAAATTAACTGAGTACAGAACACCCTTTGAGACAATAAAAAACAAGTGAAAACTAATGCACAAAGAGACATGGATTGTGAAAAAAAAAAAGAAAAAAAAATGTCTTGAACTGGTACATACTTTGAAAGAAACATTCCAGCTAGAAAGTGACATGAACAAATGAAAAAGGCATTGCATGAAAACAGTATTTCTGGGTCAGTTCTCAAATCACACTCAAAGCGAGACCTGCTCCTCTCATAGTGCTAACGAGCAAACCGTGTCTGTCTGCGCTGATGCAATGTGTTCACATTTAGGTTACGCACCATACATTCATTTAGAAAATGTCCTTTCAAAATTATGTTTATTAAGGCAAATTAGAAAATGTTATCAATTCCCAAGGCTAGAGCTCTTTGTAACATACAGATTGTGTGAAATAAATACCATCTGGTGAAAGGAGGTGGTAATTGGGGGAGTAGGAGACATCAAGATGGAGGTTTACATATTTAACATAGAACTTACATATTTGTTTTTGTTAATACAGTCAATATACATCTAATCAAATAGTGTAACTCCAATTAAATAAATACATAACAGACAGAACAGGCCCATATTGTTCATGCTTTTGAATAATCAAACAATATAATAAATACTTGCATGAAAATAGCTCCTTGACTAAAGGCGAGTTTTCCTGTTTGTTTCTATTTTCAACTTTATTGACAGTTACTTGACATTTCCCAGCAAAATGTTAGTGCTCATGTTTTAGTTTTATATACATTGGGGTTTCCACACTAAAATAATTAAGATTTTAATTGAACAAAACCAATGAACTGGTCTAATTTGTAAAACTGTCTTTAAATTCTATGTCTGTCTGATGTAGCTGTTTGTATCTCTACCCCTTTCTCTCTCTCTTAATTAAAGGAGCTATAAGTAATACTGACCCCTTTGTGGCTCACATCGGTACAACAGCTTGCCAATCACAACAATCTAATATGGTGTTTTTAAACAGTGTGTTGCTGTTGTGAATTTTTACTTCAACAGTACAGGTATATGATGTTGTATTCTGTTCTAGTTCTAGTTTGCTTCTCTTACTTGCTTCCAGGTTAGCAGGCTGCTGCTCTTTTGCCAGAATAAAATAGCAAATGCTGTGCTCTGTGCTGGGAACCCTGGGAAATCTCATAAGATTGACCGAGGAACCAGGAAGTAAACACGGGCTACACTCGGAACTGAAGTAGTTCCAGATCGTACCTTTAGGTTTGAAAGGAGAAAAACGTGACTAAGACATTTTTGATGGAGAGGACGGATTGTTTATCAGGAATGTTACTTCCTTCCCGGGTGACAAATGAGAGTAATTTAGACTGATTTTACAGTAAATATCTTACTTATAGCTCCTTTAAAGTAGACAAATATCTGTAATATATATATAATGTAAAAAAAAAAAAAAAGACAGATTCCCTTACCAATAAAATTCTGTCAGAAACATTTGTGTCTATATATTTAAGTCTACCAGAATACTGACACGCTCAGTGGGCTAAATCCTCTCGAGGCGCCTTGATATTGTTTAAATAATGGACATCTGAAATCGCAGTGCACATGTCCAACACGTTCCCAGTAGACAGCCGTGGGGCACAAATCCTCTGGCCCCAAGCTTGGATCGTCCAATCAAAATACTTGAATTGCACATGTTACGTTTACATTCTGCCGGATAGTGTGTGACCATCTAGGCAAAGCAAATTTATTTGTGTAGCACTTTTCAATGCAAGGACAATGCAAAGTGCTTTACATGGTTAAAACATTGGAAAATACAAACAGCATAAAAGGAAGTAAAAAAAAAAAAAACGTTGGAATAAAATGTAGGAAAATTTAAACAAAATAAAACATAGGAAAATGTAAACTAAAAACAAATATTAATCTAGTGTTGGTTGTCCTTGAAAGCTTATTGAATGATTGATGTGAATATTTTCTGTTAAATAAATGAACAATATGAGAGGACCTTTATTTATAATTTTATGTATAAAATTAAATTACATTTATCTTATATAAAATGTATTTTCTAGTGTATTGTTTTATGCTAATTTATCTGTTTAGCTTAACATTGATCAAAGTCAGGTTGTATGCATCACAAAAAAAATAGTTGCCACTAATAGGTATTGAGTTTTTGTGTCCCACTTAACTTATCATGCCAAAGACGTCACTGATAAGGCGAGTATTTTCACTAAATGACCCCCACATGCGATTTACATGTTAACATAAAGCTTTGAGCCAGTGGCTATGTAACATTTTCAGCTATGCTATAATTATTGTGTTATTATATAATATTGTGATTAATTTTGAACCAAACACTGACATTTATTATTTTTCTGTCTGATGGTATGGCTCAGTGTGGTGGTTGCAGTGGTTTAGCTTGTGGAGGAGGAAGAGGAGGGAGGGAGGGTCAAGGCAAGGGCTTGAGCGCGCTGTGGATCAAGTTGCGGTAGCTTTCTGACAGGAATTTAAATAAATGTCTATGAAATATCAATACACTTTTGAAGGGAATTGATGGCAAAGAGGGAATTAGCATTTTTAAATATTGATGAATGAAGAAAGACAAAAGCGGGTCTCAGCAGAAAGGACGTTTTTTCTCATCCAGGACAAAAGAGCGAATGTTTGAGCACCACTGGGGATTTACTTGCGCACATGCATGCCAGTGTCCAACCTAATACCGTGCATCACCCTGAACACACCTTTCCTACTAGGAAGCATGGTGGTGGCAGCATCATGCTGAGAGGATGCTGTTCTTCTGGACAGACTGGGAAGCTGATCGGGGTTAGGATGAAGATGGATGGAGATAAATACAGGGAAATCCTGAGAGGAAAACCTGTTTGAAACAAGAGAAGACTAATAAATCGGCAAGAGGTTTACCTTCCAGCATGAGAACCCAGAGTTACGACAGAAGGGTTTAGATCCAACTGGACGTTTTTACCCATGCTTTCCATCCAATGGACACAGATGCAGGTCAAAATCCAGAAATTCATAAACAATTTTAAAAACCATGCATTATTTCTCAAATATGTGCTGCTTTGTGTTGGTCTATTAGACAAAGACTCAAAAGATGTTTTAAGTGTGCATCTCACAAGATAGGTTAAAGAATACTCCGTTTAAGGTTGTTAAGAGAGCTCTGAACCTTTCTGCTACACTAAAACAATTAAAATTAAATAAACATTACATGTAGTGGCACAGTTGAATCCAGAGATGGGATGTTAAGCTTTAAAACCCTTTTTCTTGCGGACGCATTTAAATTGCCAGCCAGATGACTCTCTCTGCCTACAGACTGGTGGGGGATTATTTAAACTGCTGGCAGATGTAGATGTATGGGACGCCGGCAATGAGCCTCTTGGTTATTGAAACATTAGACCCAGCATGAGGCTAATAGAGGAGGAATCTGGGCTGAGCTACTGATTTGTTTAAGCATTTCTCCCGCTGAAAAATCTGCTGCTAAAGTTTTTTCAGTGTTCCTCAACACAGAAACAGATTCCCAGGCAGTTTCTGTGCAGCAATAATGTTTTCAGGTGCAACTATTCAGTAAAGATGAGAGTAAACGTTCATCAGCGCTATGTTGGTAATATATTTTATCCACCTCTGTCAAATGCTGCAGTCTGGAGTTAAAGTTTGAGGGTAGAAACTCGCATACAACATAATTTCTCTTTATCTTAAAAAAAAGGGGGTCCTCTGAGCAAGTCTGTGTTTGTTTTGCTAGAAAACACACTTGCAAAATATAAAAAGTAGAGCTGTTCAATTGAAATAGGACAGGTGGAATTGCCATATCATAACTTGTCTGCATTTATAAATAAGAAAATTAACTTAAGCACTCAGTGTGATGGTCTGTTTTAAATGGAATTAGGTGCACAAACAGACCAGTCATCGTATATAAACTTTTTTTTTTTGGCATTATTTAAAGCCATCTGTTACATTAATCAAACTTGAAGTGTTTTGTAGTTTGTTGGATCCACTTGGGAGTTTGTCAGGTCTTGTTTTTCCATTTTGACCCTGAAGGCAACAAACACAGAGGCAGGCAGGCAGTTTAAGAGTTTTACTGAGGATAGTAGGTGGTGCTGGCTAACTGGGAACAGATGGCAGGGCGACTGGAAGGGCTCTGGTCGCCGACTGTGGAAAGAGAGTAAAACAGGAGTTGGGCCCTGACAACAAACAGGAAGGTGTGGTAGCGCAGACTGAGGCAGACTTACAGAAGGAGGGAATACTGGAGTCCAAGGGGAGGTGTGTCAGCACACAGTGTCCTGTGGCTGACAGGCTGTAGGGTTGTGTGCGGTAACTAGTCCGATAGTGGAGCTTGTTGGAGGGTGGACAGGTTGGCGGTCTGGTGCAGAATGCCAAGGATGCCAGCGATGTCGGAGCAGCGATGGTGGACAGAGGTACCAGGAAGGCTCTTGGGATTCGGAACTGGAACTGATACAGAGGATCTTCTGCGAAGAATGGTGAGAGTGGTCCAGGCTAGGTACCAGACAGGAGTGATAACCTTGGGAGAAGTTCTGTATCTTGTCTTTCTCAGCCCTCTCTTCATATCACCCGAATTCTGAAACAATGGATGTGGTCTGCTGGTCTCTCAATGCAATTGATCACATTTTTTCGACGGGAAGGCAGGGTAAAGGGACCTGTCCTGTCCTGACAGGACACACTTCCTGGGATACACCCTGGACTCCTGGAACAGGAGGAGGATGGTGTGCTTTTTGATTTTTTCAGTCGAGGACGTTGAAGACGTATACATGTTCAGATTCATGATACTCGGGTTTCTTCTATTTGGATTTGGAGGATACCTGATGTATCTACAATTACAGAGGATGTCTGTGGCAATTATAGCCATGATCAGGCTGCCGGCCGCATTTGATGCGCTCACAAAGGCTGTGAACGAGCAGAGCCGTGCACTGGATGAGCAGAGCTGCAAACTGGATGTGATGGAACGCAGGCTGGCTGCGGTGGTTGAACTCAAGGGTGAGATGGGATAAAATCTTGGATGTGCGCACTCACTTCAAGGCGGAAAAGCCCAACAAATTTGGAATATTGGATCCGCGACGTGGAGCCCAGCGACATAGACTTCAACGCTGACGGAAAAATTGCGCAGCTTGCTCTCAAAACAAAAAGTGTATTTTGTGTTTCGGCATCCCCCCTAATCAAAACTCCCCTGGATGTTATGGCGGAAGGGCCCAGAACTGCTGCCCCCCCCCACTCCCCACTCCCTATGTAGGATTGACAACTGATGGTCAATCCTACATAGACTCAGATGTGACACCTGAACCTCCAAAGTATCCCTCTGCTGGAATGTTGTCTCGTGATATGTGCTTTTCTTGTGCTGAGTTTTTTTTTACATATCTCAAACTTTACCCTGTCAAGGATAAAATGTGAAATATGCCTTTTTTTTCTCTCTCACAGAGTTAAAGGCAGTGCCCTAAGGAAGCCGTGTCATGCCGGGGTCCTTGGCAGCGTTCTTTTAGCACGCATGGCCTCAGTCATCCGTTCCCCTGTCCACCTCTCCCCCCCGAGCCCCAAATGTATGTGATGGAAGGTTTGTACTGAAACTGTAATTTCGATTACAATGCAAATTGTAGTTGACAATAAATAAAGGTTGATTGATTGATTGATTGATTGAGAAGGCAACAAGGAGATTAATTTAAGGACAAGAGCTTAGGGACCCAACTAGGAGCAGCAGCTGGGTCAGGTACCGCTCTGGGAGAGCTAATGCTCTGATGCCTTCCCTCTATTTCCTGCCTCCTTAAATGCTCCTCTTAATTGGCGAAGATGGGGAACACCTGCAGCAGCCGTCCACCTATCGCACCCTGCAGAAAAAAGGTGAAAAAACGACCACATTACCACCAGACAGCTTGTGTACTGAATTGAATACCTGCCAGTTTTAGCTTTTTCTAAGGGATGTCCTGTCATGTAATCCACCTATTCGCCATCTAAAAACATATGCAACAGACGTTGTCGAGGTTAAAGGATAAGCACTGCGATGATGATATGAATCTTAACTTAGAGACAGAGTGTCTACAGTCAGAGTGGGTAAGGCTTTACCTTCAAATGCTGGATTTGCTTAGGATGTCTCTCTCCATACACTCCAGTTGGGCTCAAAGCATGGCATTGCATTCAGTTGTCACGTGGCTCACACAACAGTTTATCTACCAATAAAGCATGATGCCAGGACTCCTCTGAATGTAATTTTTGAGCGTTAACATGTTTTAAGGAGTAGATGGGCGCATTGTTTTTTAAATTGAGGATAAAACAAAAGTATTTTATTTTGTAACTTCAGCCTCCTTGACCTTTGACTATTTTTAGAGACACTTTCCACTTTGACAAACAGATAAACCCTGTCTGTCTAAAACGTATTTTGTTACACTGCAGGTCTTTTTCAATATAAAAAACTAAATAATTTTCAAGCGACTGTGATGTTGATTTTAAATTTGCAAATGCAGTCTAAACTTCTCTCAATCAGAGCTTGCTTGAATTTTTAAATCAGGTCGTGATTCAATTTGGTTTGTTGTTAAAGTGGTTTCAGTATCGGGCCAAGAGGTAAAAAAAACAAACAAAAAAAAAAAACAAGAAATTCCCCCAGTAACCCGCTGTGTATTTCTCTCCCCAAGATCTGAGCCCGTACCCCCAACTGGGACGATGACTATGGGTGTGTTGTGTCCTCGCAGCATGTGAATGCTGCAGAAAGCCAGAGAGGCACAACAAATGGGAGCTGTGAAACCGTCGTGCCTGAGGGGATGGAGGAGTGCAAAAAGAGGGGCAACAAGGCTGAAAAGCCTGCACTTTGAAAAGCTGTGTAACTTTATTTAGAATTACAGTGTTACCAGTTCAACTTTTGAGTGTTTTGTTGCAGTTGCAAAAATAGCTGGAAAAGTAGAAAAGGAAACAGTTGTTGGGACCAGCTGTGGGAGGGACTTAAAGGAGTAAAATGACGTGGAAAAGATGCCAGTGCAGATTTTCCTTCATCTCGGTCATGGCAGCTACAACAGGCTTAAATCGAAGGTCAATCGGACTGACTCATCGAAAGTCTGGTTGTCTAAACGTGTTGTAGTAGAGATGGAAAGGAAGAACAATGGGAAATAACACATTTGGAGCTATCAATCCACCCGTTGTCTGTGCCAGCTTATCTGTGCAGGGTCAAGGGGGGACAGATTACCCAAAGAGTCATGTTTTTTGGACTGTGGGAAGAAGCTGGAGTACCTGGAAAAAACCCATGCGTGCACATGGGGAACATGCAAACTCTATGCGAAAACATCCTAAACTGGGATTTAAACCCAGGACTTTCTTGCTGCAAGACAACAGTGCTACCAACTGCACCAACGTGCAGACCCATTTAGTGCTAAAGGAAAATAATTATATCAGATAATTGGATTAATAAGAAGCAAAATATTAATTTTGCATATATTCCATATTACAGAGCCATGCTTTGTAATATGGAATATGTGTGTTTGTGTGTACCTCTAAAATACATGTTGATGCAAAGAATAAGCAGACGGATTTGAAGGAACAAGGAAGGAAAGAAAGAGAAACCCTCAGGGGAAGAAGAGAAAAGACGTCCCTCCTCTATCCTTGTCTGAAAGTAATTGGTCCAGGATTAGAGGAGATTATAAATAAAAAAACAAGAAAAAAAATAATATACAAAGCCCACCACTGGTCTGGTTTCCATAGCAATATTGTGCTGTGCAACAGCGCTAAAGCAACAGGGAGAGAAAATAAAACCAGTTGCTGCTACGTTCAGCAGAAGTTCACAATAATGAAATAACCGCACACTTAGGGGGGACAATGAAGCTCATTAGAGCCACGCAGAAATTTAACCTTTGGCATTCCAAGTTTTGTTACAGCATGTTGACACCAGGCAGCAAGATTTTTGGACAGTCTTTTCTAAAAATAAGAAAGAATCAGGTCGCTGATGCTTCCTCGAGACGCTAGACAATGTTGTCAAACAGAAATATGTTGATTAACTGAGTGCTTCATGTGTTACGTTGGGGATTGTAACACATGCAGTCATATCAATTACAAAGACGCTTAAGGACAACAAAGTCAATATTTTGGAGTGGCCATCACAAAGCCTCCCTCTCAGTCCTGCAAATAAATTCTTGACGGAGCTGAAAAGGTGTGTCAGCTACACCTGTTCTGTCAGGAGGAATGGGCCGAGCTATTGCAAGCAGTTTGTGGAAGGATGCCTCAATGTTTGACCAAGGTCTTACAGTTTAAAAGGCAACTCTACCAAATGCTAAGAGAATGTAAACTTCAGAAATTCAAGAACGTTAGTAGAAATGTTCTAAAAATAGGGCCTAAATTAAAGTAAGGCTGTCTGAAAAGAAATATTGAGTCTTTTTAACCAGTGAAGTGCTGATTTTAACTGTATTACTCTCCTCATTATTAGGTATACTGTATATTGATAGTTGCAAGTTTGACCCCCTATTGCCTTCAGATTGACATGAAAGCTTCACACTGTTTCTGCAAACTTGTTGGCTATACATCCACGGCTCAAGTCTTCCACCACATCTGTATGGTGATCAGTTGGATCTAGTCAAGAAAGCCAGAAAATGAATTAGAAGACCTCGCCTGCCACTGTACTTGCATTGCACCCGACCCGGATATTCCTCTCTGCAAGAGGTGGGCCCTTATAGAGGGAGCACCCTGTAGCTTCATCATGGCTGAGCCCCAGGAGCCAAAGCTGGACCACCAGGCGCTCGCCAGTGATGGAGTATCCAGCATACCCTGGTTGTAACAAGTTTAACCTACTGCTGCCCTTCTGTAATCATGAACCTGTCTGCTTGTTCTCCTCTGACATCAACGAAGCATTTTCATCCACTCAGCTGCTGCTCACTGGGTATTTTCAATTTTCAGACATTGTCGGTACACCCGAGAGATAGTTTTGTGTGAAAATCACACTATATCAATATTTTCTGAAATATACCATGTTCACAGTCACTTAAATCCCCTTGGTTTGGATTTCAGCAAGTCGCCCTTCACCACCTCTGGATGCCTAAATACACCGAGTCGTCGCTACGTTATAAACCAAGTCGCAGTTTGTGTCAACAAGCAGTTAAACAGGTGAGAAACATGATGACATAAGAGGTAACCAAAGTGGAATAAACTGTTATTGCATCTACATCAAGATCAAATCCACAGCATGTTTTAGACACATATATATATATATATATATAAAAAGGTGAACGCTTTTTAAATGCCTTGTAGCTTTCAGAGGAAATACTGCCATGAAAATCACGCTTAATTGGTTTGCCTTAATAAGAAAACAAAAAGCAAAACAAAACAGTCAACAGAGGGAAAACTGTCTACATGATCCTGTTCAAACTCAGGAAAGAATAAAAATAAAGGCGTAAGACTGGTTTGGACAGAAAACACCTCTGAGGCAACACGTAAGACGGAAAGATGGAAAGCCTCAATTCTTTGCTGAGACATCTTCTTGTTTCAACATCTGCTGTTAATTAAAAACAGGGTTTCTTTGTAAAAAAGCAGCTGACGCTCTGATCATAGTTGCAGACACAGTTAGCTTAAGGCTTCCCTTCTAGCTCAGCTTATACATTACAGTGCTCGTACAAAAGCTCTACCTTGTCAGATGTTCTTTTTTTCCCTTCTCTGTCGTTCAGCCGGTTTATCTTTGAACTGCCGTGCTTCAAGCTGTCCTTCCTATCAGTCTGCCAGATTGATCACACTGAGACATCTCTGTTTTTCCTCCTGTTCCGTATCTTGACAGCAAGCAATAGATGTTTGAATTTTGTGAACTTTTTGATAAGTGGATAAACCTTTTTTTTTTTTCTCTCCCCCAAATAAAAATTAATCTTTGGTTTATAGGTTGAGATATTACTTTAGAATATTTTACGACGTTCAGTCCGGTTCATTAGGGACCACTTTCTGGTTTGAGGATCTTTTCTTGTGGCCCAACTGGTGGAAGCTTAATGGTTGCTGACCACTAATAGGCCTTGTGAGCAATGCTTTAATGATTGAATCTCCATTTAAATTAGATGCAAGCACCCAGTCCAGAGGGCACTATGATGCATGCATCCCTGTGGTCACGCTCAGCCCATTCAGATAATCATCACACACACAGTGTTTTAACGCCACGCCAGCAGATGCAACCATGAAAAACACCCAAGCAGATAAATAACTCTGTTACTGTTGTTGTGGGCCCTGAAATTAAAACTATTTTACACCTTAGGAGGTTATGTGCTTTAAAATGATGTACAAATTCATTCATGGCTCAAAACGATGCGCTAAAAATATTTAAGAATCTACTTTTAGGATGATTTTTTTTGAGGGGGAAGAATTATTTTTAAATCATTTAAATCTCAAAGATGAGGAGATTTTCCACAAAAACTGCAGTCGCAACAATGAAATGCCGTTGGCAGAGAAAACCTCGGCTGATGCAAATTAACAAAGGAAAACCAAGTGCAGATTGGTGTTCTCTATAAATTGAGGAGAAAATACTTGAAATTTCACTAAAATGTGTTGACCCAATCAGAAAATCCAATCAGTAGTTTAACTACTTGCGAGGGCATGAATTTAGTACTAATTTGGGGCTTTCATTCCTTCTTTTGACATGGTCAAGGAGGAATGATTATACAACAAACTTGAATGATCTGAATTAGGATAAATTCTCACAGGTTCAAAATCATACTTGCATAATACAAAAATGTCCAACGCCGTCCAGACCGCACCCTTTAACAGTCAAGCTCCTAGCATGATCCTGGTCGACCAATCCTGTCCTCAGAACTGGTAGAGACTGGCACAAAACCAGCTTTCAACATAGTTCAAGCATGTTTTTGTTTTTTATAAGGACTGGGGTCAGAGCTTTTCTCCGTCTAAGTAAGTCTGGGGCAAAGGAGCAAGCCTGCCTCCTTCCTCTATGCGGTTTGGTCCTCCACAATGACATGGGTTTAATATCATTCTGCTTTTTGCATTAAACAGGTTTCGGGTGCTTGGGATCATTATCCTGTTGGAACAGTCAACTGTGTCCAAGTTTCAACAATCGCGCCACCGATTTGAGGTGAGATATTTGGACTTGGTTTTCTTTCTCTATTATTGCATCCACTTTGTGCAGCAGAACCCCTGCCAACAAAACAGCCCCGGAGATCCTGCCGCCACCTTTGGCTCAGTGATTTCTACGTTTAAAAGGCTCATTTTCTTTCTCTAAATCTGCTTCTTGTAATTATGACAATCTTGTATTATCCTTTTGATCGTAACTCTTTTTTCCAAAAGGCATTTGGATTGTCAATGTGGGCCGCTGCAAATTTCAGTCGAGCTTGAGGGTTTGGCTTCTTTCTTAGTCATTGCCCTCTCCGTCCATGATGACGTTAAACTGGATTAACTGTGATGAGTGACACTGGAGCTGCAGAATTTTTATGGCAGCCTTGATCCTAGGAGGTTCCCGGGTTGTTCCTAGCTACCCCGATTAGTTTCTTTTCCCCTTACGGTGCAGTGCGAATCAGATGGTTCAAACAGTGACTCCAAACCCATATTCAATGGAGGCTACAGGCTAGTACTAAACTTCTTGAATCAGTGCCCAGAAGCCAGAAACTATAACTCCATTGAAAGCGTGTAAATAATGTTTGGAAAGAGGCTCAATGCCAGGACATCAACCAATTTAAATAAATTCTATTAATTCTGCCCAGAAAAATTGGTCAAATACCAGATCAAAATGCTGGCAGAAGCTTGTTGGTGGGGCAGTAAAAGATGTGGGCAAGGTGCAACTTGCAAAGGGACATTTTTTAAAAATATCAGTGAATTCAAACTTTTGCACCAACTTGAGAGAGAAACCAAAAGCCAAATTTCTTTTTGCTTACTTGTTAAATAATTCACAAATATTCACAGTTTGAATATTGTTTATTGATTCCACCCTGGCAAAAAAAGCTATTTCTTTTTACATTACTATAGCATTCATGTCCAGGATACTTGCATGCAAGCATTTGATCATAACTGTATTTCTGTTTGTGTGTATATATATATATATAGATATAGAATAGATAGATAGACAGACAGACAGACAGACAGACAGACAGACAGATAGATAGTTAATTCAACTGTTCACACCAGTAAGAGTGACATACTTTTATATTTGTTACCTTTTGGCACATTTGCACAACACTGAGTTAAAGCTTTTTAACATCTCTGATGAACTGGTGTTATTTCATCATTATACAGTCTGTAATATAACGGTGCATTCATGTCAGATACTTCTGTGAGAGCAGTCTGCTGCAGTTTTAAACCACAATTAAAGTAGAAAACGCCTTGAGAATTATTCTAATGAAAACACATTAAATGTCTTTCTAGATTGGACTGATTTAGTTTGATAAGTTTTCTGTTTTTGACACACATGTGGGTATTTTCTAAGGTTGCAGTGGGTTCTTGCACTGCAGGTGTTATTTACAGCACACTTTATTTAACTCTCTATGTTATATTGTGATTACATAACAACATGATTACTGAACCAACCCTAAGGATGATGGTTAGATCTGTCCAATGTAGATCATTTCATTCTAAGTCACAGAAGTGCGCGCACCCACCCATATACACACATCTGGTCTTTCTCTCCTTTATTCAGCCAGATGTTCATGCTAACATCTCAATGTAAAATCAACAGACGGAAATGTTTTTAATTATCTAGCCACCTGGGTTGGGTTGTTGTAAGCATGCACAGACATACTTTTACTTACTTATCACTTATTATCTTCTCCAAGTTAACTTATAACATTTATTTATATTTTTCATCTAAGTTCAGTCATGCAATTAAGTCAGAATTAGTGTTTAATCATTACTCTAATTGTGAAATTTGTGAGGACCAAATGAGGAACAAAAGGCCTCATTCACCCTTAGATGGATGGGTTTCTGGTAACAGATGTTGTTCTTCTTAGCTGTGATTGCTTTAGGATGCTCCCTTATTCAGTTTTTACACTGGCTGCCCTTCCTGACACGATTACGATTAATTAATTAACGATTAATTATGGACAGCAAATTAAGAAACTGTCCTTAGTGATGGGAAAACAGGCAGAAGCTGCACACATATTCTAACACAATCTCTAAATGTTTCTGTTCTTGCCTGGAGGGGAATGTTGCTGCTTGTTTGGAAAAGCTGTCTGTTATGATCTGCCTGCTGTCCTCATCCTGGTTCTACTCCTCCCAAGCTGTGCTAAGCTCCAGGCACCACACCTGGGAACCTGCTTCTCTGCTGCTCTGCAATCAAGTTCATTTAACTCACCTGTGTTCTGGTCTTCATAAGCTCTCCAGACAGCAGGCAGACAGTGTTAGATTATTGAAAACGTTTGGTTAGTAGATGTCCAGTGTTTCCTTTCAATGCCTAATTACCGCGTTTCGACCACATCTCTGGATTTTCCTGCCTTGCCTAGCCCGTGTTGGACACCAACCAAAGTTTCTGTCTTCTGTAACACGGCCTGGATTATACCATGGCCACAAACCTTACTAAGTCCCTGGGTTTGTCTGCTCGTCCATCCGTGCACGACCCAAGCCTGTCCCCCGGATTGGTTATTTGGACATGCTTATAAGAAACAGTAGAGCTAATTTAAATTGGTTGGTTTCCTGACCTCCTTTTAAGCTTTGAACTTAAAATTTCTTTTGGGTTTAGGTCAGAGCATTCAGAAGCTTCTCCAGAAAACATTCATGAACCGAGGAGACAAAGACTCAGCTGTCTGGCCACAATGAGAAGAAATATGTTTGGAGGAGTCAAAGTGACGAGTTGAAACTTGTCGTGCACGTTGGTGGTTGAATGAAGTTATGGGACTTTTTTACTGAAGAAACACCTAAAACATTTTCCAACAGCTATGGGTTTGAATCTTGGAAACCGTTGGATGTTCCAACTGAACCATGATCCCAGAGACACATCAATCTGGCTGATGTTAGTTTCTGGAATGGCCCTGACCTGAAACCTTTTGAAAATGTATACACTCAATAGCCAGATCTGTGTGAGAAATTCACCCAATTGAAATAAGCTCCACTATTCCTGAAAAGAGGAGTGGACGTATATCCAGAATAGACCCCTTGCAACCACGTGACTCCGTTACCCAGAACCCCTTGCGTGGCGGCCATATTGGTTGGCATGCCATTTTCTACACAACGTACGATATTCAAGAGCAGGGCGTACACTGTACGAGTTTTTCCCCTTTTCGGGCCGATTCTTCAGTCGTGCGAGCATTTTTTGAATCGGGCCGAATTTCAGCTTGATCGTACAGGGGGGAGGAGGGGGGACTGGCTTCTCACGACTACCTCCCGATCAGGAATCGGACGATCGGTGAAAATCAAACATGTTTGAAATTCAGTCGGCTGTCGTGAGGTTTTCGTGAGCGCATCCTGCAGTTCAAGCAGAACTACGAGGGGGCGCCCTCCCCTCCTCTACGTCCCCGCCAGGGGAGGGAGGTGAGCGGGCGTCCCTGAAGCGACGCTCGCCTGCCTCTGCCACCACAGCGAGCGTCGCGCCGCACAGATCGTGAGCGGTGAACTTTTTAAACCCCGCGGTTCCGTCGCACAGTTTTTAGATGTATGTAAGTACCACGACTGAAAAACTCGTACAGTGTATGCCCGGTATTTAAGGACCCTTTGGCTCTTCCTGATAAGGATTTTTCTAGCAATCCCGATGATTGGCCATCAGTTTGCTGTGCGGATCTGGTGAACTACCTTGTGTTGTCACCCACCCCAACGTACAGTGGCGATCAGATGAAGGCGTACAAGAGTTTGGGAGCGCACAAACAGTTCACTGCCGGATGGATACGTGAACTGTCTGTTTGTTACCTGAATGATGTAGCAGTTGTCCGTGGAAGGGTGAGATTAATGTTGTTTATTCTCATAACTTGGCTGCATATAGTCCAATAACATCTGACCCTAAACTGTAAACATTGCTTTGGCAACAGAGATGCAGTCTGTTTGCACCATATTGAACAATCAGTGAATAGTCTTTTGTATACGCTCCGCCGGCCATGCGAGTAATGAGGTAACCGGGCCAGTGCAGTGGTGGGCTGTCACGCTAGCGTGCCCACCAAGATGGAGGCGCGCACCCCCGATCACGTGACTGTGACGTCAGATGCAAGGGGTCTATTACAACTAGAATTAAAGCAGCTACAACCATACGGTTGAGTAAACTCAAACATGTACCTCTTTTAAAAAAATTTACTTTTATGTTTCATCATTCCTATCCAAAAAATAAATCATTAAAAGCCCTAAGAAGTTAGCACACATTTCTGCTAATGATGAGTGTATGTAAACTACTGGCCCGTACTATTTATGTATGACACAATAGGGACTAAAGCAGTTTTCAGTCAAGTCATTATAATATAATAGTTTATCCATCCATTGTCTACAGCTGCCTATCTCCAGCAGTTATAGAGACACACAGGACAATCAACCATGCACACTCACACCCAAGGAAGTTTTGGAGAAACCAGTTTATGTAACAATCATGTTTTGGGGGTTGGGAGGAAGCCAGAGTACCCAGAGAGATCCCATGCATGCACTGGGAGAACATACAAACTCCACGCAGCCCCCAGGCTGGAATTTGAACCCAGAACGTTCTGCAAGACAGCAGTGGTACCAACTGCACCACCATGCAGCCTTAGTTTATTATCCTTTTAAGATAAATGATAATTGCAATTATGCAACACGAAAAGCAATAAAGATTCATTGGGATATATTTTCATAAATGTGACCTTATTTGTCTGCGATTTTGTACTTTTAAGTCTTTGCCTTTAAAAAAAAAAAAAAAAACTCCTCGGTTCATGACTGACAGACTAATTTGTTGTTTTTCCCGAAATAATTTGATTGCCTTTATGTGGCGTGTAAAGAAATGAGGAAGATAACAAGGTCAAAAGACACTAATGCCATTTTGGAAGTTGAAACTTTAGCGAGACAAAGACAAAAGAGAAGAAAGAGACAGAGCGGAGGAAATAGGATAAAAGAAGGAAAGATAACAAGAGAGGGGAAAGTTAATCATTGAACGGGGACATTGTTTGCAGTGGCTGCAGCATACAGGGAATATCATCCAGGCTTGTAACCAGTAAATATTGCAGTGCCTGAAGAATGGAGTTGTGAGCGGGGAAACTGTTATTGCTGCAAGATTTGCCCCAAAAGTTAGGCAGGCCTAATATCTCTGTCTATCAAAGGGCCGAGAGAGTCAGCAGATTTCAGCGGAGAGAAAATGAATCAGTGTGAACTTCACCAGGTTTATAGCAGACGGCTTCCAGAGAAAGAAAAACTAAAACAACAGAGACTGATAGTAAACCTTTAATGGAAAAAGATGCACAAGCAGATTTTTAGCTTTATCTACATGCTGTTATGGACCAAATTAGGTCTTCATCACATTTGCCTTCTTAGTTGTTCATAAATTATTAAAGCTACTCAACTATTTAAAGTGCCTTTTGTATATAGCACCTTTCAGGCAATGATACATTTCAAAGAGCTTTACAAGACGTAAACAAAATTCAAAAGAGAGAAGGCAATAAACCCAGAATAAGAGATGAAAAGCGTGACATTGCTTCTAAAATCAATTTGAAAATATGAAATATTAATGCAAACCCTAATAAAACAGAGGAGAAGAAATGTATACATAAAAGATACATAAGAAAATAAGAGCACTATTAGAGCACGAATTATTGTCTGGTCAAACATCTACTCTGTAAGGAAGTTATAACAATCAAAGATAAGGAAGAATGTCAACATTTTGTCACTTTTCACCTGGTTCTATATAAATGGAGCCTGTTAACTAAAGACAGACAAACGTTTACTGGAATACCCACTGACATAATTTTTATTTAACCTTTAGTCGAAACTCCAATATGGCTGCCGCACACCTTGAAAAGTGGCAGTTGCTGTGGGAATGTGGGAATCAGATCGGTCAATAACAGGCAGGCAGACAGGCAGTCAGAACAGGGCAGGAAAAAACAGCATCAGGAATCAGGTTGGCTCAGATGTCAAAACAGGCACTAGGTTTAAATCAACAGGCAAAGGGAAATGCTGGACTAAACTCACCAAAGGCTTGATAGACAATGATCTAGCCCAGAACTGAAGACTGAGGCAGAACTATATAGTGTAGTGCACAGGTGAAATGGAGTGAAGCTAATTATAAGAATGCTGCAACTAATCAGGGCAAGGGAAGTGACTGAAAGAGAACCGACCTGATAGGTTGGTGACTGCTGACAGGGGAGTGACAAACTGATTGGGTGAAAACAGGGAGGTGAGCTGGCAGGTGAACAGAACTAAAAGCTTGCAGAACCCTGACTGATAATAAAACACAGAACAAAATCAAACCAAAACAAAACTCAAACTATTCCATAAACCAAAACCAAGACAGAACCTAAACCCAAGACAGAATTGGTAAACTAGAAAGAAGTACAAAACAAACCAATAACAAAACCCCAAATCATGACAGAAATAGCTAGTTAAAAAGGGCACCTTTTGCAGGGTGGATTTCAGCTCCTCTACAATGCCTTGCAAATGGATTTGGCGCCTTTCGTTGGGATTTTTGTGTTAGCTAGACCGAGGAAAACAGCAGGCAGGTCAGAAATAAAGTTGTGGAGAAGTTTAAAAAAGCAAAGTTGGTTTATAAAACAATGTCATAAGCTTTGAACAAGTCAGGAAGCACAAGCCACAACGTGAAAATGGTACTAATAGTAATACTCAGTGTGAGATTTGCAAAAAAAACCAGAGGGGGGGATAATTTCAAAAGTTGTATTAATGAATCAAAGTTTTATTAATAATGGTTAGCTAGCAGGTGCTCTTTCAGGTAGCTAGCTAGATCCAGTAGGTTAGACTTTTGTTTTTAAACTTGCGCCATCTAGTGTCGGGACTCAGGAGTGGGTATTAATTAACTTTAAACGCTTTGAGCAGAAAATGTAATAATACTCTTTAAATACAAACAACAAAATTAATTACTTTCATTCATGCATCTGTGGCATACCTCTACCTTGCTTTCAGAAATTATTAGGCAATTTGAATTATTTCAAACTAATAAAACATGACGACTTATCATTTAATTCGCACGCAACACGGACCGTAGAAGTGTTTCACTTTGGATGAGGGAAACTTGTTTGCGCGGCGGCGGTTCTTGCAGCTGTGTTCCCTCTACTACTGGACGTGCGGAAACCATTGTACCGCAAATTGGTTCCGCCATGACGCGAAGCGTCCGTACGCGTGCGTTTCAAGAGTGAGATTTTGATTGTAAGATTGAGATTTTCAAAGTAATGCGTGTGAGCGTGTGCAATTGATGAAATGCGTGTGTCACACGGTCAATGCGTGAGAGTTGAGAGCTATGATCTGTGGTCAGTTTGAGATTTTCTTTTAAAACTTAAAATGATTGAACACCGACAAACCTCACACTGGTAGATTTCCGCTTTGCAAAGACCCGCCCTACTCTCCTTCTGATTGGCTAATGTCCTAGCTCTGCCAGATTTCATTGGTTAAGCGCAGCTTCTGTTTAAAATCTTGAATAAAAAGTCTACACGGAACATTTTGCGCTCATTTTCCAAATGACAAAAGTCCCTCACAGCGACGGAGAACATTAAACCCCTGATAATATTACTTATTCAGATCAGAAGGGGGAGGAATGTATCCCCCCCAGGGATAAAACACGAATGACCAGAGGGGGGGACGTCACAACCAGAGGGGGGGAAAATCCCCCCCATCCCCCCCAGCAAATCGCACCCTGGTAATACTTTTAACTAATCAGAGAAGCAGCTAAGAGCTAAGAGCTCTGCAGCTCAGGAGGTACCACAGAGAGTCACACCTCAGGTGAGAGACTCTGTTGAGTCGTGTACTCTACAAATCTGGTAGAAAGTCATCATAATAAAGTCCTAAGCAAGCCATGTGGGGGGACCCATAAACCTTGTGGTAGAAGGTGAGACAGTTAGATGGGACCAAAACTGAACTCTTTGACCTAAAAGCACTATATGTGGTGGAAAATACGGCACATCACCTTCAATACAACCTTACGTTGATACTTGGTAGAGGCAGCATCATGCTGTGGGGATGCTTTTCTTCATTGAGGATGGGGAAGCTGGTCAGAGTTGAGGGGTAGATGAATGGAACAGAATAGAGAGCAAGAAAACCTACAAGATTCTCATTTATTATGGCAAGACTTAACTCTCCAACCATGGAGGCCAAAACAGGGTCACTCCTCAGTGTAATATACTATAATAATAATAATAATAATAATAATAATAATAATAATATACATAGTTAAATATGTAAATAGCCATGGTGTCCAGTGAGGAGGCTTTAAAGGTTACAATACAGCATTATCTTAAACTGCTATGAGATATTTTGAAGGTCAAACTGGTTTAGCCTCCAATATCACTTAGCTTCATCCTTTTAAGGGAGCTTCTCCATGACTTTCTAAACTTAAATTGTCGTCCGCTGCAGGAAAAGGACAGAAGCACCAATAACTATACCTGAGAACTCCGCTTTGAAAACCCTAAACTCTCCGTTTAAATTAAGGAGGAAGAAAGATTCGAAAAAAATGATAAAGATTTTGAGAATTATTTCTAAAGAATACATGAAAGCTTTCCCCAAATGCAAAAGTACGTTTTATAACAAACCAAAGAAAGCATTTGATTTGGAAAAATGTAAACTCTGTTGGTGAAACTGACAATAAACAATGACCTTGACGTTTAAATTTACCTAAAACAAAATGCTGTGTTTTGCTGTTGAGGGTAAAAGGTGCTCAGGGAGCACATTTTTATTATAAAATCTTCACCCTGGAAAATGACTCAGACTCCTACCGCTGGCAGCACTCACACACTGTTTGTGTCAATAAACGTTCAATCAGGAACGAAGCCTTCCTCCAGATTTTATGAGTTTTTTATTCCCATAAAGTCTTCCTCCTTTCCTTTGCTTGCGCTTCAAGAAATAAAGACTTGTTCTGATTATAGATAACGCCATTGCATTAAGGTTTATCACACCGAGACCCTCGCCCGCTTCTAAAGAATAATAATCAGGTAAAAGAGAAGTAGTTCATTTTGATATGCTGCTCACGTCATGTTTAACCGAGAGGTCTGAAAATTATCGTTATCAGACAAAATCCTCTGTGAAGCCAAAGATTTTCTGCCAGATATTCAAACAGCACATTCTGAGGCCAACTCTGCTTTCCTTTGCAATTTCAGTAGTAAAAGGCTAATGACTGGCTATCGGGCTGCTCATTACTTCCTGTCTGGGGCCGAGCTGAAGGCCGGCCTAATGAGACGAACCACAGGGCCTTCATTTGTTGCTGCCACCGAGGTTTCTGAGCTTTCCTCTGCGTGTTTAAACCTCATTTTGCACTGAACTTCAGCAGAAGGTGCACAAAGCCTTCTACTTATTTAAACGCATATTTGGAAATCTGTTTAATCGTGTTCTTAATTGCGAGAGCAGAGAATTTAACACATCTGCAGCCGTCAGGTGTTCATGGTGCTTGAAAGTTCAGGGAGTGATTAAACTGCCTTAGCCTGAAAACTACTTAATTTCTCTTTTTTTCTGGCACCTTTACACATAAACTCTGAATTTTATTGGAAGAGTAATTTTTGCCTCAACTCTGGTTAGGAAACTAGTCCCAAGAGATAAAAGCTGCTCTACTTTGACCGGGACATTACAACATTCATGATTTTGCTGCTTTCTTTAGGTTCTTTGTTCTGTTGAGCGAGCCAGTTTGGTCAAAGCTTCAGCTGCCAAACAGTTACGGCGCTAAAAAAAAAAACGAAGAAAGACTTTGTAATCAGAGTATAGTCAGTTCAGCAGTAGAGGGGGTTGTTAATCAGTGTCGGCTGTTTTGGTGTTAATGTAATTAGAAACAAGGGCAGCAATGAGATGATCACAAAAACAGGAATGGTTCTGCAGGTGGAGGCCACAGATGTTTTTTCCTCCTTAT